>NW_004624785.1:13509983-13573620 GCF_000247695.1 Heterocephalus glaber | reverse complement strand
GAAAAATAAGAACCAAGAGAGACTATGTAAAGGTGCAAATTTCCAATGATGAATGTCATTATACTGTACATCTAAAATGTACCAATGATTAGAATGAATAATCAATAATGGAAAATAGGAAGAAAAGTTCCAAAGGGTTAGGGGTAATGTGAGGGGCAGGGTAAAGGAATGGGAAAGGAAAAATGATGAAAAATGGAAATAAAGTCTTTGTAAATAGAGAAGGGTGGAGTGGGTGAAGGGAGGGCTAGGAATGGGGAAAAAATAAGAACCAAGATGCATTATGGAAAGGTACAATTCCCAATGAGAAGTGTAATTGTGTTGTATACCTAAAATGTACCAATAAAAGAATTTAACAAAAAAAAAATCTAAGTGAAAGCTCATAACAAAGCTCAGGTGTGAAAAGCTCATGGTATATGCCATATAATAGCTATACAGAATGTCCCTGAACACAGAGATCAGTGGGACCTTCTCTCTGCAATTAGAAATATCCTTACATTGCATACTTCTACATTTTCAGGAATCATTATGAAATGCCTTGTTTTGGGAAAAGGACTCCTAAAGAAAAGAGAACTGAGTGCTGAGTCTTATTAGAGGTTATGAGAAGAAGGCTTATCACAATCACTGTGTTTCAGGGTCATCTTTGATTTCAAATGAAGAACAATGAACTCTAACTTTAATGTTACCAAATCTTGGTCAGAGAATTTCTGCCCAAATTAACTCGGGGATGAAGTGAGGAGAAACCAGATCACAACAGAATGGTTGAGGCAGATGACTTTCATCACAAGTATGGGAATGGGTGTCCCTTTGGGAACATAAATTCAAAATAAAAGGAGACCATCAGCTTTAAGGACCAGTAGCTACAGACACTACTATCATCAGGTCTCTGTGAGACATAGTTGCCTTTTAGTGCCTACAACCAGTTGTCACCAGATTTGCCAGGACAGGACCACATAATGCACAAGGCATCTTTCCCACTGAGAGCAGAAGATCAAACCACCAACATCACCTGTGTACCTGTGAGAATCATATGTGAAAGGGATGACTTCTTAGCATCTGTAGGAACATACAACACTCAATTCCGGGAAGAAAGTCACTAGGCAGAAAATAGAGCTTTTGATCTAGGTCAGATTTAACACTGCAGAATAAACCAAATGCCTTTAGTTTGTGCTTCTGCAAGTTGTAAACACAAAGCCATTATACAGACTTTACATTCTCGGGGCTCAAAACATCAAGAAGACATTGAAGAGTCAATATTAAGGGCCAAAGGCTGGCACATTCCATTAAATAAATGTGAGGGCCCTGTGGCCTCTCCATATTGGAGGTACCACACTGCATGCTAGCACAGGCCACGTGAGGGCTTAAGAGCTGGGTGTGCTCTATGCAAAAGAGAATTAGCAGTGACACTGGGAGAGATGCTGGAGGGAAAGAGACACAGCACAGAGTACCGACCAAGTGTTATCTGAGCAAAAGGTCATGTGCACCGGTAGGAGCTCCAGTAAAGACACCTGCCAGGTAAACTTTTTTTCACAGGTACAGAAATTACATGCTAGAAAAACTAAAAAACAAAACAAACTCCCCTTAGAAGGGAGAGAACAAGAAATAGCTAAGGAAAAAATGAAACCAATCACTGTAAAACCCAGCATGTACATCTCCAAATGAAACAGGGAAAGGTCGTTTGGATGAGTAGCAGAAAATAGGAATAGTGTAGATTACTTTCATTTTTTAAAATTCCTCTTTTGCCATATTATTTTCCTAAAGTGATGTATACAACCTGAATTCTTATAAACAGTAAAAATGTAAACAGACTCAAATATTCTGCCATAGAAGAAAATCTTATTGATAAAACTCTTGTATTTTATAATCTGCTGGGTGGATATCAAAATTAGGGGTACAGTGGAATCACCTAGTGGTGACTCACAGGCTGCCAGGCCACCTTCAGAGTTCCAGTCATAGTGGGTCCATGTGGGGACAGGAATTTATGTTTCTAGTGAATTTTTCAGGTTATGTTCTTTATGAGTCACTGCATTGGGCCCAATTTGTAAATCTGGATGTCCCTAGGTTTGTATCTACAGCCTGCCCACTGAACTTCACTTGTCTATGTGGAGGACCATGGCTCTCCTGACACAGAACCTAGAATAGCTGTCAAAGTAAGCCTGGGCTTTCTAGGAGGAAGACATAAACTGAACCTCAGTCTAGAGAATCATCTTATTTGCTTTGTGACCATGAAGGATAATACACTCTACTATCTAAGAATTGTAGCAGAAAATAAATAAATGAAGATTTTTCACCTTGCCTTAATCCAGAGAATATTTAATAAAGTTTACAAATACTCATAAAGTGAGCTGAGACAAAAGGTAACATACATAACACAGAAATGAAAAAAGAAACAAGCAAACAAAAGACAGAGAAATAGATGGGAATAGAGATAAAACATGCACCACAAAAAGTGACACACACTATGGATAAGTCATAAATTTGAGTGTTAGTTTCTCATTTTAGCTACTTTCTCATCATTGAAACACAATACCAGACACCCACAATTTAAAGGAGGAGAGGTTTATTTTGGCTCACAGTTTGTAGAGGTTTCACTCCATAATCAGCTGTTTCCAAGGCAAGACAGCATGGCAGACAGGCATGAGTTCATGGTAAGGCAGGCATGAGTTCATGGTAAGGCAGGCAAGAAGCAGAACACACATCAAGGGAGGAGGAGGGAGATATATATATAAATATATATATATGAGATTTTATATATGTGTGTGTGTGTAAATAATCCCTAGGCCACCCCCACACACAGTGAGTGACCCACCTCTTCCCACCAGGCTTCACCTCTCAACATCACACCCCACTATAAACCCATCAGTGGACTAATCCAGTACCACACACCCATGATTCAGTTACCTCCCCAAAGCCCCACCTATGGGCGCACATGAGGCTTTTGGGGAACATCTAGATATGAGCCATAACACTTCTTGACACTCAAGGTAAACTGGTACAAACTGGTCATTTACAAATCTCAATGTCCATAAGTTGTAGACAACAGAAAATTACTGTTATTTTAAAAATTAGCATGTCTTTAACTGCAGATCTTTCCTAACTAGCCTGTAGATACAACCTCATTATAATTTCCCCAAAACAAACTCATTCTTCACACTGACAGGTTCAGTGATCCAGGGTCCAGGTGGGCCCACTGGTCTCTCACAGCTTCTGAAAAGTGGCTGGACTGGAGTTCTTCCAGGCTATCAGAGAAATACAGACCTATCTGACATGATGGATACTTGAGCTGGGACTAGGAAGGATCCTCCTTTACCAAAGCCAAGTGGTCAATTTGCACATTTAGCAGAGGCCACTTCCCATTGCTGAGTGGCAGCCTACAGTTTCTCCGGGTCAGGAGCAGTATTTTCCTTGCAAAAATGTTTGGGCTTACTCTAAGTTAGAGATGAACAGGCAAGTAAGATCCCAAAATAAAATAATGTAAGGGTTTCTACCTAGCTTAGAGGTTGGATTTATAAAAGATTTCAGAAAAGATTAATACTCCCAAAGGGTATTACTTCTTATTTCATTTGTGGGGTTGGGGTAGATATTTCTCATCTTATTAGAGTGAATGTCAGCACCAATTTAATCTTGGCATAGATATAATGTCAGAGATTCGATGTGTCCTCATGGTGCAAGTCAAGGGAGAGTCGTGTGTGTGTGTGTGTGTGTGTGTGTGTGTGTGTATTCTGTTGTGAGAAAGAGGGGAGGTTTCAGTAATACACTGCTTCTTACCAAACGGACATTAAAAACAGCCTGTTAAATCAGTTACCAGGTGAGCAAACTAAGAAAAATTCTGAGGTCCACATTTGTAAGCAATTAATTTAGGAAACATCAATCCAAAGAAAATAACACAGCACATTTGGAATTATGCCATCCAAGAAAATGAGTGGATGCTTTAGAGTATTTTTATAGGTACTTCTAGCATATTCTGAATATTCATGGCAAATCTAAACATGTTTTACCTTCACACTTTATAAAATTTATTCACTTACATCCAAATAAATGAATGTCTGTATGCATCAAAAATTTTAAAGACCATAATGATCACAGCTTTGTGTTTGTTTTTGGTAAGAAATATAATTCAGTGCTTATAAGAAAGTATATTAAATAGTCACTTAGAGAAAAATTGTAAACAAAAAATAATCATCAGAATTATGGAATATTCATAGGACTATCATAATTTAATTTAATGGAAACAGAAGACTTCATTCCCTTAATAGAAAAATATTACTTATGATTCAACTAGGTGAGCTGCCTGTGTACAATGTTTCAGAGTGACATTCCAAATAAACACAAATATCACAAGATAAATATTATCACTATGTAAGCATTTTAATGTAACATGTTCCATTCCCATGGCCTCTAGGAAATTTCTTAGCTCTTGTTTTTACTTCTCTATGACTCCAAATACATAAATTTACATTCATGTGGTAAATAAGCATCTCTTGTTTACCTACAGCATATGATGCATATTACCAAACTAATCCCACATTTTTTTGTACTTGCTTTTGGATAAACCCTGGAAAATAGTTTTCATATGTTTGTCCCCCTTAGCAAACACACGAGCTAGTTCACTGGCTGCTTGAAAAAGAAATTTTCTCATACACACACTTCTCAAAGTTCTAACCATTCTTCTGAGGAGCAAAATCAAGGGTAACAATATAGAAATATAACTTGCCAAGTTATGTTTATGAAATTCATAGTCTTTCCATGGATACAAAATTTTGAGGATTAAATACGAATCATTTTAAAAGGAGCCCTCTAATCTGGTTGCGATATACAGCTTTTTGGAAAATTTGCAAAAGGAAGAATGCAGGCAAAACTAGCCTGGCAGGAAACCTTGCATTCCAGACTCTCCTACAGGGCCCTGGGAGTCCCCAGAACAGCAGCTGTCTGTCCCCTCTGCTTCCCACAGTAGATATAGCACTGACTCCCAAAAAAGGACATTTGCCACAGGAGCAATTATTCTGCAAAGACTGAATAGCTGCTTGTACACCAGCATGAACACATCTGTGAAAACCTAACTGCAGATATAGAAATGAACCTCCCTCAGATGCCTGCAGTGTGTTGATTTAATCAGGCATTATTTACCCTACTGGATGAATTTCCTGCTTCACAAACACTGCCCCAGTCCCAATCCCCTTTCCCTCCAACAGGCAAGTCACCTAACTCCTCAAACTGACATTGCTGGCACATAAAGGGATAAGAACTGCTAGGACCAGACCATACCAGGGAATTATGAATGAAAAAAGATTACTGTCCTTGGCACCTGTGATTTAATTTAATCCTTCCAACACCCCTGTAAACAGGTACTATTATTCTTATCCTATGGCATAGGTGAGGTAACAGAGGGCAAAACATGAGACACCTAATTTGTCATAGATAGTGAGGGACACGGCCAGGATAGAAGCTGGCTCCTGTGACCTGGGCCAGCACATTTCACCAGTGTGCTTAGTAGGAAGCTAAGAAGCACTGGGACTAAAATGGGAGATAGGGCATGGCTTATATTGGCTGGGAGGAGCGACAGGGCAAGATCCCATAATCTGCATAGCACCTCCCCTCAGGACCACTATGCAAGAACTTCTCTTGGGTTCCCAGGAGATGTGGATGGCACAAAAGAGAGGGGATGCCAGGGTGAAATCACTGTTGTGACTCTTCACAGTAGCCTACCCTGAGTCTCCCAGACCCAGGGTGTACTTTTGTTTTTGCTTTTTCTCTTATCCAGTCTTGTTCTGCCCAAGTTTTCTCTGCAGAGCCACTTTCTCCTTCACCCCTCACTCTTCAAATCAACCTTGTTACCAAGTTTGGCTTGTCTTGTTCAATCCTTGGGTTCAAGGTGAAAAGGACCTGGAATATGTCTAATTGGCAAGCCATTTTTAAAAGGAACTACTTGATAACAGGACCACTCCAGTGATCTCCCACACAGGATGCAGCCTTCAGGGGCTGTCGTTCAACACTGTGCCCACTCCCAAAAGTGACCATACTACCCAGGCCCAGCCTGGGTTACTACAGTGTGTATTTATGTTCAGATCAACACTCTAATAACATACAAAGATTCTCCTGACCAAATGACTATTCAACCTGTTCTGTGTCCAACAACTGGTGGCTGGTGGCAATATACGCAAGACTTTGGAAAATGACCCACATGTGGCAGGAGTAAAAAGAAAGCTTATACATTCAGCCAGTACTCAGTAATACTCTTGACAGCACACTACTGAGTATCAGGCAGAATATTAGGATCACAAAGACAAATATAATCTCTCTTACAGAGAAGCATAGTTCTTACTGGCAGTACAGGGCTTTGCGTTAGCACTAAAATCCCTTTCTCAAAGGGCAGGAAATGAAGAATGAAGAGAGGCACATCAGAGCCCAAGCCTCACTGAACAGGCATGGAGCCTTCCCAGATTGGGAATAAAGCCTTTTCAGAGCTATCACAGAATTCTCTGCACAATGGTATTTACAATAAAGGCAGGATGCCAGACCAGAAGGCAAAATCTGACTTGAATTTCCCCACAGCCAAAGAATAATTTCTAAAAATTACCTTGTCTGTATCTCTTGAAATTAGAAAATGCTTTTTAGCAATTACTCTCCACAATTCTATTTTCCCATAGGTTTTTATTCCATTCTCCATCTCCTCATTTCCTCCATCTAGTCCTTTGCTTGCTATTAGTAACATCTCTTTTAAAAATGGATCAGAACTTCTTCTTTATGCTAGGTGAAAGGGGCCAACTCAAAATGGAATCTAATCAGATACTAAGAGTATGCCTTTTGTGAAATGTCTCGGTAGAAAGCCTATTATTTTTTGTCCAGAAAAAGAAAGTATTTTAACCCTTCCTGCTTGGAAATGATTGTACTATGCAACATATCCTCCCTCTCTTACTATCACTTTATAACTCTGATTACTTGAAGCACAGTGGGGCTCCAAACTAAATGCAAATCAAAACTAAGCACCAATAGATTTTAACAAAGCGAAAAAGGAGGAGGAAGGTGCCAGTCATTTTATATCAAAGAAAATGTAGCTTTAAAAGAAAAACAATTTAATTTTCTTATACCAAGCATTTCCATTGTGTTGAGTTCTAAAAGGATGCATGGCACTCATCATCCTTGTCCCTAGGCTCAGGAGATTTAATTCACATTGGTTTTTGTAATAGAACATTTTAATCTTTATATTTGCTATGGTTAAAATTATTACACAGAGAAATGTAAAATTTTTTAAATATATACTATGAAATCTTAAACTTCATAATTAAAATATATACTAGTCAAAATTGGTAAAAGTTGAGTTCGTCATCCCAAGGTTAAGTTACCCAAGGGACACCCACATTGCATAATAAGGTATGCATTTAGTTGCTTACCTAACAATCTAAAATAGAATATTCAAACAACAATGGCAAATTAGCTACTATACTAAGGCAGGACCAAAGTCTCTAGTACCTAGAACACACAAGTGCCATGCAAACATTATATAATAATGATTATTAACTTTTATATTCTCTGTCCCCTGGCTTCGATAACACTGTAACAATTCAATCATATCAGTGCTGAATTTTATAGTTTATAAAGCACTTTCATATTCATTATCTTTATCCTGACCAAAGAGAAAGGGAAGGAAGGAGGGAGGGACCTGTATGATAATAAGATTGCTACCAATTTATAGATTAAGGAAAGCATTTGGAAATTACATGATTTCCTCAAGAATCCAGGACTAGCAGAAAGAGAAGCTTATATTCAATATTCAATCTGCAATCATTTGACTCCAGACCTCAAGTTCTTTGCTGAGCACATTGATGTTTATTGGCTGTGTACACAGTCTAGTTTATCAGTTTGCTTTTGTGTGATTTCTCATCCATTACGTTAGTGTACCTGAAAACTCAGAGATTAAGTTTTGTTTTTAAAAGGAAGCCATAGCTAATGTACTTCTCAAGTGCAGTTAATAAAGGTTAAAAAAAAATGAAGAACAACATAAAAAGCAATCTCTGTATCATCGAATGGATCAAAGTCCTTTAATTTGCATGCATGTTACTCTTTTCTGTTAGGATACAAAAAAATGAAGACTTAATTAATATGAAATTTCTAGATGCTAAAAATGTTTTATAAATGCAAAAAGCCTTTAAAATCATAAAGATTCTAATGGCTTTTATTTAACAATTTTTTTTAAATCCTCTAAAAATTACATGCCTTTTTATTTGTGTTATTATATGAGATATTAAGGTTTTTACACCACCTTCAAATCCCCAACCACAATACAACATTTACGCACCAAAGAGACATATTAAACAAGTGCATATTACTATTCTCAATGCATAAACATTTAAAGTAAAAATTTCATGCTATTTTATCAAGAAGACTGACAAATTTAAACAGGCTTACTCATGTAACTTCAACTGGGAAGAAAATAGTTAAGAAAAATGTAAAGAATATGAAAACTGAGTAAATATTAAACAGAGCACTTAGATAATAACCTGAACAACATTACTACTAGTAATTGTGGTGCTCCTCCACTTCCTTTCTTCTGATTTTCCTGTTCAACAGGGCTGAAACTGCACCATATTCCTATCTGAATATCAAGTAAGTAAAATTAAGTGTTGATTGCTGTAAAATTTGGATTTAAAACACAGATGGCTTAGATAGTCTAAAAGTTTGTTTATAAAAATTACTTATTAATATGATTTACATAACCAGCAGAGATTAACACAATTCATCCAATGAGTACAATAACTTTGTATTGACTGTTACTTTGTCTTCATCAAGCAGGACAGGGAAACATTCACAATACTCACACACAAAAATATACTACACATCTGATATCACTGCTCCAATAACTACTGTCTCTGCAGGCAGAAGAGCTGTCAGGAAGTGGTGACATCTGTGGCAAGCCCCTTAGTTCTTCCCACGTTCAAGGCTGGCTGACAACTTGCCCAGCCATGTGCCTTATGGGAACAGAGACAACAGACCCACTGATGACCAGAGCAGGGAAGAGGCCATGCTTTTCCAGAGGCATGGACACAACAAGGGCGACTAACACCTACAAAAACTTTAAAAGTTAGAAGAAAGATGAGAGAAATGCCTCATCAGCTGAGGTTCTTAATTACAGCAGCAATTAGAAGTGTAAACCCACAGTCCTTTAAAAGGCAATTCTTTATTATGAAAAAATAATTATTGTTATAAAGTTAAAAATTAAATTCACAATATTACGTCTAAGAAAATAAGAAAAGTTATCACACATTTGTAAAAGATTTATATCTAAAATACTATAAATCATTAAACACAGGTGATTTAAAAGTTACTCTTCAGTACTCTGAAAAATAATGTCCTCCCTCAGAAATGCCAGCCTCAGTGGCACCACAGGGTGGCTATCGTCCATCATGGGAGAGGCTGGCCACTCAGCAATGACACACCCTGTCAAGCAAGACCTGAGTTGCAGCCAGGAGGGAACACACAGGGTGCTGCTCACAGTGCTAGGAGGTAAGGTCTCAGGCTCTGAGATTCATTCTGCTTAGGAATCATCCTGGTTAGGCTGTTGGGAAAACCAAATAAGATAACAAATAGAAAACAATTTTCAAAACTGAAAATCTATATGTACGTGTGTCTGTCACCCTGTGCCACCTCTGACAGTAGCACTGGGCAGATTCCATTCCCTAGGACACCAAGCAGACTCGCTGTGGCATGCCCTCACATGGATTCCATTTCCTCTGAGGTCCAGGGGGACATATGAGAGTGTGTGTAATCTGTTCATTTGTGGGGAATGTAACTTTTTGCTTGGACTCTGCGGAAGCAGCACACCATAACGTTGCTCTTCTAACCTGCTACACCTGGACTCAAGCCTATACACTTGGCCAAGAATTCCCCATCCACATCTCTGCTGGTGTGGCTCCCTCTGACAGAAACACCTCCCCTCCGCTAACCCCATGTTCACACTGCCCAGCTCAGTCCCTTCTTCCTCCTTTGTCACTTCCTTGGGGAGACTTCTTCCCACCTCTGAATGCAGTATTTTGTTTAGGTCTGCCTTGACCACTAAACCATAGGCTCACTAAGTTCTTGGACACTTACTTGTCCACTGCTATGTCAACACACATGAAGAACTCAAAACACACTCACTGAATTGAACTAAATTCTACTAGGGAAGACAGCTATATAATGTGGACATTAAAACAAAATATAATTACAGAGATACTTGAGGGGTAGTAGCCTCAAAGCACTGAGAATCTCACCCTCCCAAATGATCTTCAGTGGCACTGGCTGATTAAGAGTAGGAAGACAATTCCCGCAGCCCCTTCTGGTCTTAATAAAGAGACCTGTCAGCCAAATCGTCAGTAAGTCTCTTTCTGTAATCTTTATACTGGCTGGCTTTACTACACCAACTTATGGCTTGAAAATACTCTTGGGTGGGAGAAATGGCATCCAGCCCAGATAATTTACTTACATCTAATTTGTTAATTCAGATCGAAAGCACCCTTTGCATTCATTCTTTTGCAGCATACTTTCAAAAGAATTTGTACCCTATCACACATTTTTAAGTTGACATATAAAAATTTTATCATAGATTTAAATAGTTGCAAATGATGTATGTTCCCATATATTTTTACAACAAATAGGCCTTAGATGTATTCTTATCAAAACTTTGGAGGTAAGGAATAGCTCATTCAGTTTATGAAGTCCATCTACACATAATCTTTGTGGAAAGCCAATCATCAGCATTAACCAAATAGCTGAATCAGATCTAATTTCTGTCTCAAAGGGTTATTTTATAATTTAAATATAAATTCTAAATTTTGTCCCCGTGACAACTTCTCACTTCTGAATGATAATTCTAAAACAAATGGGTGGGTGGATGGATGCATGGACAGATGGATGGACTGGGTGACTGAGTTCACGATGGTATAGGTGAGTGGATAGGTGGATGGATGGATGGGTACAAACATGAGCCTTGCCACAAGTTTGCTGACCTGGTGAAATAAAGCTCAGGAGGATCATTGAAGTTCTCCTTGTTTTGTTCTCCCTAACCCCTCTCTCAGGTTCAGATTCTTCTAAGAATGTACCATTGTTCAGGACCCCAGAGATTTTTACACTCTGGGGCAATGAATCATAGTACAATTCTGGATAGAAAAAAAGGTATGTTTTTCTTCTTTTGGAAATGGGACAAGGTCAATTTGTGAAAGGGAAAGTAGATAAGTAAAATAAGCCAGGCACAGAAAGATAAATACCACATGATCTCAATTACACGTGAAATCTTAAAAAGTTAAAATCACATAAGCAGAGTAGAAAGGGGCTGGAGATTAGGGGGATAGGGACAGGGAAAATATTGATCAGTGGCTACAAAGCTTCAGTTAGGCAGGAGGAAAACATTTAGAGATCTACTGTATAGCATAGCAGCCATAATTAATAAAAAATATATTTTATATTTCAAAATTGCTAAATGAGTATTTTTCAATATTCTCACTACAAAAACTGAGGAGTAGGTGAGGTGATGCATATGTTACTTAGCTTGATTTAATCATCCCACAATGTATGCATATATTAAAAATCACACATATACCATAATTGTGCACAATTCTTATCGGTCAATTAAAAATAAAATTGAAAAAAGAATGCAGAACTGGCAAGCCTGTTCTAGGCAGATATCCTCAAACAAGTTTGGTTTTTAAAAAGTCTCAATGAAGGGTGGAGACACAAAAATTGTTTTGTCCGTGTGCCCTCTTGACAGTGGACACGTCAGTTTGAAGACAACTGTTAAAGGATTCCCATTTCAAAAATCCATAGGACTTGGAGTCTTCCTTCAGCTGCCCTAAGTGAATTCTACCTGCGACTTTATCCCTGGACCTCATACATGGAGGGGGCCCAGGGTTTCCCCTTGGCCTTCTCCCCTGTAAGGTACTCATTACATCTTTCTCTCATTACTGCATTCATCACTGCACAATAATGTATTATAATTATGACAATACATTATTGTGCAGCATGTATATTGTACCTTTATTACATAGGCCTGCTGAAATTTTCCCAATATATTTAAATAAGCAATGCCGCACTACCCAAATCTTCACTAGGATTCTTAGCAATAAATTAAGAAAAAAAGAGCATGGATGTACGTAACAGAGATCTCAACTGGTCATTCTGCATACTATGTGAGCAACTTGTATGTGTACTAATGTGGTTTTCCACAAAAAAAAGATATAGTGCTGTCCTCTCTCCAAATCAGTTCCACCATATGTAAAATATTTACAATAAAGTACTTTGCCAAAAGAAATCCACATACCTCATACTCAGTGCTAGTAAAAAAATACAGTGAATGTTTAAATATGTTAATAAACTTATTACAGAAAGACTCAGTGCCATCAATCCCCCTCAAAATACTTGCTCTCACATCAAACACACTTATCCCATCATTCTTGACACTTTTTAAAGCAGTTCTTTCATGAGTATCATAAGCTGCACTGTCATGGCTGCCCCACTGTTCCAAATCAATTCAAAACATTTACCTTTCATGGTCATTTTGACTCTGGGGAAGAGTCAGAAGTCACATGGTGCCAGATCTAGTGAATGAGGAAGATGAGGACACACTGTAATGTTTTAATGTTTTTATAAGCCTGTCTTTCAGAAGGATGGCAATGGGCAGCAGCACCATTTTTTTTTAATCACACTTCATAAGACACTCAGGAAGAGGATTCCAGAACTGCTTCAGAAAGTGGCAAGAATGCTGAGATAAGTGTGTTAGAAGTGAAGGGAACTATTTTGAGGTGAATTAATTGCAATGTGTCTTTTACTGTAATAAATTTTTAATTTCAATGTTCATCATATAGGTTGATCATACCTCTCACAGTTCTTAGGAATGGTTACATATTTATATAATATGCCTCTTGATTTCTGTCTTTGTAGAGCAATTTAGGACTATAAGATATTACAAAACATGAAAATCAGTGATACAAATTCTAGGTAAAAATCTAAAAGTTAATTTGGGAGCAGAGGGTTGTGCCCCAAACAAGGCACCATCAGAGAAAAGGGCCAGGAAAACATGCTGGTTGCCCCAGTCCACATCCCAGACCATGAATACCATATAGTAATGGGACCTCTTTCCACTGGAATGCAGTTCCAAGGGGAGAAACTGAAGGGAGAAATCTATGTTCATCAAAAATAATGTATTCTTCTAATGCAGGGAGGAGTCCACACACTAGAGCCCACTACTGTTTTTGTAATATAATTTGGTTGGAACACAACAAAAAACTCAGATGCCTGTGCCCTATCTGTGCTTTAAGGCTACAATGGCAGAGCGGAGTGGCTGCCACAGAGACCAGAGGCCTCTCCGAGTCTGAAAGACCTGCTTTCTGGCCTCAAACAGAAAAAGTCTGCCCCACTCTGAGACAGAGATTTCACATAGGCATTTTTATAGATGTACTACTTTTAGTATTTAAAGTGGTCTGTATCATTAATGGTGTGTGGTCACCATTTTAATAATTTAATCATTTACTTTATACAAGTTTCTGACCCAGGTAAGTGCAATAATAAAGGTAATGTTTTATTAAACTAAACCCCCTCTGTGCCAAATTCACAATGAAAGTAGCACTCCCTGTACAGTTTTCATACATTATCTGGAAGAGATACTAAAAAAAGCTGCAGTCTAGAAGCCCCAAAATAGTGAAAATTCTTGATAATATGAGTGTTCTCTGCACAGAATGTTCTAGTTTACTGAACATTCTCACTAACTGAGGGTTAATCAGAAAACTTTTTCTTTTTCCAAATTCTTTTACTAAAATCCCTTTTAAAATATGTGTATTCATATTTCTGCCTTACTAAATAGTATATGAGAATATAAATTAATCTATCTTTGATAGTGAAATGCTCTGCCTCTGGATAATCATAATTTTACCTTAAAACACATTAGGTACAAAACAAGTACAATTGTTTGGATTTATACAGGCCTCAAGAAAAATTTAAAGATCAATGAATGCTCTTTAAAAATCATATGCTTCACATTATAGCACTGGGATGAAGAAAGTAAATGTTGTCCACTGTGAGGGCTCTGTTAGCTGCAGATGCTCCGGTGCATGGTGCCACATGCTCTCAGACACTTCTGGTGTCTGTCACAGTGGTGGTGGCCTATCCTGACTGAGTCAGACTTACCTAAGAGGTCAGCACCCTGCTTCAGGTGCATTCCACCCTCACTGCTCTCAGTCTAGCATCCCCAGCTGGGCCATGTGTGCCCACTCCAGCAAGCAGCACCTGGGAGTGCAGAGCTAGCTGCCACTGCTCCTATCCCTGGGATGGACTCTGATGAAACCAGGCTCTCATACACCACGTGGGCCATCTCAGTAACTCTTCCTGCTAGCTTTCTTTCCCTCATGCCCGTGACCCTTGTTTCACTCCCCCACTTCTGTCTGCTGGAATCACCTCTATAATCAAATGACCTCGCCCTCTCTCAGGCTCTGATTACAAGAAACCCAAAGCAGGAAACTGCAGTCCAGAGAAATCTTTGTTTGATGAAAACTAAGTAATTCAGAAAATCACTGGAGTCAGAGTCTGGCCTGACAGAAATACAGCCACACTTAAATCTGGCGAAATCTATGCTGGCAAATGACTGAGATCTCCTTAAAAGCATACTTACTTCAGCCAGCTGTTAATGTCACCAAAACAACTACTAAACACGGCTGCAGACAGTGTCACATCTTTTCTCCCATGAGAACAGCATCCTTATGTAAGGCAGGAAACAAGTATAAAGAGGCAGAATCGCCCCACTAGCTCAGCAGCAGGTCACATCCCAAAATAGGACCTTGCTCGAGTCTTCTCAGGAAAATGGGCCAGACTGGCATGGAGCAGGGGACAATTCCACACAGCCTTAGGGACAGGAGGGCAAAGGCCTCCCTGCAGCCTGTCCCCACCCCAGGAACACAAGGACATTCATTTACAGACCCTTTTATGAAGTCATGGTTTCTTTTAAAAAAAAAAAAACAGAAAAAACATTTTAAGCAACTCTGAAAACTGCTCTGCATTTTCTTTTCTTTTTATATTAAAAGACTTAGCTGAGCCTCTCATACTTAATATTTAAATATTACAAGTATTAAATTATTAAATATTATTAAATTGTTAAACATTATTAAATTTTACAAAAGAAACATTTTTATAATTAAGAAAACTCCAAAGTATTATGACTTAAAGCAAGTCTGCAATTTTCTTCTGAAGAAAAAGCACTGAAGAGAATCTAACATTGTTTAATGAACACCGATTTTACAGAACAGGAAACTATAGTTCTAAGAAATTAAGAAAAGGGCCGGGGATTTAGCTCAGTGGTTCTGTCACCTGCCTCGCAAGCGCAAGGTCCCAAGTGTGATCCCTGGTACCAAAAAAAAAGAAAAAAGAAATTAAGCAGAGCTGAGATTTAAAGAATTTCAAAATACTGTAACAAATAAAAAGCGCAATTCCTCCATTTGTAGAGTTTTAAGTTAATATAACTTATTGATAGCTCTGTTTCAGATTACATAAACTAGACATAGAATGTTTTTAGAGGTACTTAAAATGTAGCTTTGTCAAAATTTACCCTGAAGGAGAAAAGTGCTTGTAGGGACATCTTTATTTTTCTACAAGTAGGAATGAATTCAATTGCAAGACAAAAATTTAATATGCATGAACAGGACTAAGACTGCTCGTGTAGTTGATTAAGAAGATACACCAAAAATCAAAAAACGTTCTAAATTAAATAAATAACCAGTTACAAGGGGAAGCTTACAACAAATCAAATGTAAGTGATGGTGTCCATGGGCTAATGGTTTAGAGCAGTGGTGGCAAACCTACAGCAACCATGGTGCAGCCAGCTCTATGCTGTTATTTAAAGCTCTAAAAGGTTCACCATCACTAGTCTAGAGAGCCAGAGGTGAGGGAAGTGATAAGTGTCCCCCTTAGGCTCACCCTCTGGATGCCCTGGGCTTCCAGAGCCCCAGGCCACCTTCTTCCCACTCAAGGTGCAGCTGGGCCCTCACCACCACCGCCGCCACCACAGGGACATTCCCCTTGAGTCAGGGGCCAGCCAATGTTCAGGGACCAGGGAGGTCAGAGATCACCCCTTCTGGTGGTGTGGGGGCTCATAAATAGGGAAAATGACTATGGAGACCTTTCCAAATAGTTTCCCTTAAATGGAAGAATTCTAGTAACACTTTTTTTGTTGTTGTTTTCTCTCTTCTAAGAATTCTTCCCTTTTATTTTCAACACATTTTCCTTTAATTTCTTGCCAAGAAAGTGGAACTGCTGGGCGACTCCAGCCTTTCCTGCTATCAGTGTGTCCAGAAGCCTTACTTCCTGTAACTACAAAGAAACACCTTTCCCAGCCAAGTGGATGCTCCAGCAGCCTTGTCTTCCTCTGCCCACCATGCCGCCATTTCACAGGAGACTCCGGTGTGGCTCAGAATCCACAGAAGTGACAAGGGCCAGCGTGTCTTTCCACTTCCTCTGCTCAAGGCACTGCCATGAACACTGCTGCTCACAGCAGGCTGGCTGGGACAAAGCCAGCACTCCAGGGCATGTTGGGCTGGCTCCACACCCTGCTCTAATTAGTCCTTAGGCAGCACTGTCCTCTCAACACTCACTCAATGAACACACCCAGGCAATTTCTCAACACACAACTGTCTACTTCTCTTACTGAGAAGTTGCCAATCACAAAGCACAAGGTAAACTGACAAGGACCAACAGTGCATCAACAGGAAGGAAATAAATGAATGAAAATCAATTGTGTCTCTTTCTACACGCACATCCCTCTCTAAAGCTGTCTACTATGTAATTAATACATGCATTCAGGGTGAAATGAATTCAGCTTCAAACCTGGGAGTGACGATCTTACTCTGTCCACTATCAATGGCATCTCCGACCAGACTGTAGCCCTAATGCAAGAGGTCATAACAACTCTGAATCTCAAAAACTTGGCCAAGATACATTTCAAAATGCACCAACACAAAACAAAACAAAAATTCAAAACTTAGTTTAAAAAACTGACAGTTTTCCTAATGATGGCCCATTTGACAAAACAGAACAGAACAGTTACAAAACACAGAAGGTGCCAAAACTCTCAGATACAGCTAGGTCTTATGAGAGATGAATTAAACTAGGGCACTAATGTTATTCATAAAGAATAATCTCTAACATAAAGTGGCCTGCTGAGCCTCTGAAGGATTCACAGCACTCTGCCGGGTGAAAGGACCATGATGCCACCTTCTCCCCACCGCCTGCCCATACTGTACACCAAGGGAAAAAAGAGCAGCCAGAATCAAGGCTTCAGAAGCACAGTGAGCTGAAAGCAGAGTGCCCTAGAGAAAGAAGCCCAACAGTACACAAGCTGACAAGGTTCTGCCACAGAACCCTCAAAAAAAATCAATGCAAGGTCTTCAGAAAAAGCCTCCACAAGTTATATCAGGCTGACTCTAAGGTTAGGAGGCGTTCTCACAAAATCCAGTAACTAGGAAGGAAGCAGCAGCTAAAATAAAACCAATGGGTGGACTAGAAGGAAATAATATTAAGTGATAAGACAAAGAAGAATGTCAACATTGTAAGCAGGATACAGGAAAATAAATAAGTAGGGCTGATACCCAAACGAAGGGGAAGCATAAGGGGAAAGGAAAGGAGCCCACTTAGAAACTCATCGAAACTGCATCAACTTTAACCCAAAAACAGAATCAAATATGAGGGTCTGAATAATTCAGGTGCTGCCAGAGGGAAACCATTCATCCTGGCTTGGACAGAGAGCTGTCAGGCCATCCACTTGGATGCCAGCACCTCCCCACAGAACATCTCCACCCCATCTCTGCAATGCCTGCTGAGGGGCAGTGAGAGTGTAAGTCCCCACTGTCCCTGCCCTAAACTAGTAATCAAGTCACTGTTACATTAGGACTGTTTGTATAATAAACAGTCAGGACACCCACTTAGTATATCTAAGTACCAATACCATCCAAGGGTGCACTTTCACTCACTTGAGAAGTACTAGAATGTAAAGCTCACATCCTCACAATGAAGACATTCAGTTTCCTGCCAAATGTAATGATTTCTACCAGATGAAGATGGCTGGGCAGCTCACCAACAGTTTAAACAATAGTTCGTATCTTACATATGAATAATTGACTCTACCAGAGTCAGAAATTACATTAAAATAGAAGTAATTTTTTTCCATTTTCAAATCTGTGCATGATGTAGAAAAGGAGTTGATAGAAAAGTGGTGAGGGATATTGATGCATGCAATATTTTTAATATTCATGGCTTGACATTTGGGGATCTTGTGTAGGAGACATAAATGGGAAGCTAGAGGAAGGCAAAAACCAACTGAACAAACTTTAGGAGCTGAAAAATGAAACAAGGATCTCAGAAGACAATAAAAATACATCAGAAAGATCCTGTCAACAACAAAATAGGCAACTCATGGCCAATTAAATGGTATTTCAACAAGTTCTCACTTATTTTTAAATGTAATTTCTGAATAGGTAGTAACATATATTCAAACATTTTTTAAAAAGATAAAACAGTATACTTTGAGACATCTTCCTTCAACTCTTATTCCCGCTCCTCCTTTTGGCGCCTCACACTGCCCAGTGTCATTAATAATTTCTTGTGCTTCTTTCCACTTTCTTTGAACAATTACAGACACAATGATATATTTGTATTGTCCTTTCTAACAGAAAATGTGTGTGCAAATATATACATGTGTGAGTGCAAGTGTTTATACATTTTTTTATTGTAAGTGCATTCATTTTTACTGCCTCGAGTGTTATTTAACCAGGCCCATGCTGGTAGATCTTTATGTGGTTTCCAATGTTCTATTTCAAACAATACCGTACTATATATGATCTCCTATTAAGTCATTTTGCCCACGTGTGATTATAACTGAATGATAAAATCCCAGATGTAGAATTACTGGTTTAATGAGCACATGCATTTTTAATATTAATCAATATTGCCAAATTATCTCCTTCAAAGATTGTATCAATTGATACTCTTACCAGAAATGTATGAGTACCTGCTTCCTCATAAAATTGCTAACTGTGTTATAAAGCTTATTAATTACTGCAAAACTGACAGGTAAAAATATACCTAGTGAGCCCCAAATGTCATCGCTAGTGCCCACATCAGCAGTTTGGTGCTGCTGATTCTCAGAACACCACAGAAGGTGAGAGAGGCAGAAAAGCAGGGGCTTGTTTGCAGGGAACTGTACAGAAACACTCAGGACTTCCTTTACAGTATTGGGGGCCATGCAAAGGAGTTTAGTTTTGTTTTATTTCTTAATGTTAATCCTTTCTTCAGTTACATCTAGACTTTGAGTCAGACTTTAAACAGTTCTCTCCACACCAAGGCTAAAGAGAAATTTCCTTGTTTGATTTTTCTTTTTATAGTTTCCTTTTTTATATTTAAATATATGCTCCATTTGGAATGATTTCATTTTTTCTGGATGAATATGTACTTTTCTCCAAAGCATCTATTCAACTATCTTTTCTTCTACATATTCGATGACACTCACAATACACTAGATTCCTGCAAGTGTCTAGGTCTTTAAACCTTTTCATTCTGCTGGGCTGGTTTGTCTACCCTCCTACATGTCAGCATCATGGTGTCCTAATTATTGAAGTCTTACAACTGCCTTAAAAATTTGATGATACATTTAATCATGAGACACAAAGAGTATTATCCTAAAAGATATGAAGACTGATTAGACTGCACGTGAATGTTTTCCGAAGTGAACTTCTGATCCTGGAACAAAAGGAAAACCCAAAATGTATGTAACGCTGAGTACAACTGAGAACATGCACAATTACCAAATCCAGGGAAAACTGTAGTCCAGTCCTTTCAGAAACCATTTTACACTTTATCTTAGAAGGAGCTAAAACTATAGTGCAGAAACACATAGAATACATTATGTACAAATAGCCCAGATTGGATCTCACATCACTGACCTCCACTCTCCTGGCCTGCAAATCACCTTCTCTTCCTTTTTTACTTTTTCATCAAAGGGAACTGTTCTTCATGCAAAACTGCTCCTTACACAGAACTTGCCAACTTTTAAAAGTCCAAATACGCTTCTATTTTTATAAATAATTCATCATATCCAAACATGTGGCATTGTTTCAGCACTTTATATGCAACACTTTGTCTTTGCTATGCAGAAAATGTGTTTGTCAAAGTTAAAAGCTTTTTATCACAGCCTCAGGAAAGAAAGCTGAGGTTTCACAAATGTCTACTAGGCATCTCTCTCCTTCCTCTGGACTTGGGCTGCAGCTCCCGTTGACCTCACTGCATGTGAATTATTGTGTGCACTGTGACGCAAAAGCCTGGGCATGGGTGCCAAAGAGTGTATTCGAATTACATGGGAAAAAAAAAAAAAACAATCAATCAAATGAAGCTTCAAGTTATACCAGCAAAACTCTGCAACCACTTTATTTCATTTTCTCTTTCCCTTTGGGAAAATTAAAATATATAAAGATCATTTTGCTCATTTTCTCCCACTTTGACACCTTCACTTACTTATTTCACTCATTAGGCATCATGTGGTTGGCAATATCTAGGCACTGAGGTGAAGAAAATGAATAAAACGTGCCCTACAAGGAACACACTGGCCACTGCAACATGGACACAAACGCGAACGATCTCGAGCACCAGGTTATGTGGAAATGCAGATGAGAGGAAAATAACAAAACATGGGGAGGAAGGGAGTCCAGGACAAGCAGCTGACCGGAGGGAGCGTTCCATCAGAGAAGATAGGGTGACCCAGGACAGACAGAAGTTTACCAACTACAAGCAACATGATGTACAGAGAGAGTAGGAGGCAGAAGGCAAACGCACAAGCTCTACAGGAACATGCTAAGGAGCTCAACAGAACCCTCTAGGCAACGGAATGCCACTAAGGCATGCTGTATCCCACTTGTGACCCTTCTTCCAACAGTCATTCATTAAGATTTGCCCTCACTGCTTTGTGTCTTATCTGGATACATCAGATGGCAACTCTGCAAGCAAGGAACAGGTTGGTCCTGACATATTTATTGCCACAATTGAGCAGTAACTAGTGCATAACAGAAACTCAATACACATTTGTGCATCACATCATCTACCAACCCTGTGCTCCTGGCACCTACCACTTCCCTCATACAAAAAAGATGACCTCCATAACGAAGATGTCCATCTTTCATCTGCCAGGTGCTCGCCTCCCAGTCACTTTCTGCAGGAGCCCCACCACCACCACATCATCATCCTACTTCACATTTCCTGAATCCTGGCCCCTTGTTCCAGTTCCTCTTCTTCAGCAAATAATCATTCTCAAGGCTGGCCTCTATGGTGAAGAAACCACCACCATCCACCAGCAGTTATGAGGTTCTCTCCCATCTTTCCTTTACCAAAGATTAAAACTGCCCAGGACAAGTTCACCTACCATGAATTCCCCCCCAACAACTCAAAGGGTTTTCTATGGACCACGGCCACTAGAGACACACTGGCTGCTGAAACTTACTTGACCTCTGGGGCACCTGGCCTCTTCTGTCTTGAGGTTCCTCTTTTGAGATCCATGGCAAATTCTGTTCCATATCACCTCCTCCTGCTCAGACCACTCCTGTTCAGGGCATTCCCCAGTTCTTCTTCCTTTCTCTATCACGTCTGTCCTTGCCCTCTTCTCACTTCCACCGTTCATTTCCAATTTCCATTCTCCACTATTACCTTGGTGCTAAGGAGTCACAAATCTATTTGTAATCCGATTCATGCCACAGCATTCTGGAGGGCTGTCCTTTCATTCCTCAAGCTTTAGTGGAGCCCTTACATTGCATCAAGATATTGTTCAACCATCAACTCTACGTGTGTGTCGACTGGGGTGTTCAAAGTTCACATGAAGCATCTACATAGCCTCCCTATGGTTATCCAATCCTATGACTTTAAATGCCGGTATTACAGTTTCTACTCTCCAGTCTGGTCAGTCTTCTGTTTCTAAATTTTGTATGTCTAACTGACTTTTTCACATCTTCTATACCAGCACTGTGCAGTAGGCAGGCAACCCAGCCTTTTCACTGCCAGCCCCAAAATCTGATCCTAGTGCCGCCCATGCTCTTCTGCAGGCCTCTCCCTGGAAACAGCGCCACCAGGTAGCATTCTTTCCTGCAGACACCCAGGCATGCACACTGAGTCCTCTCCGCCTTTGCTCCACATGTCCAAACCACCTGCTGTCTCTGAACACCTCCCGTGCCCCCACATTTCACTGTTATCCTAACCACCCTAACCTGAGTCACCTGCATCTCCTGTCTTGACAACTGTAGTGGCCTCTGTGGTCTCCCTACTTCCAGGACAGGATGAGTTTCGGAGAGAAGAACACAGCCCACAACAGGCTCTGAACCTTCCAAGAGCTCCCCTCAGTATGGGGAGTAAAATACAGTTTTCCCTCTGACTTACAAAGCCCTGCTCTGGCCCATCTGCCTCTGTGGCTCCGTTACATTCCAGCATTCTGCTTGGCTCTGAGCTCCAGCAACAAGGCCTTCATTCGGCCTCCAGCCCAGAGTAACCTCTGCCTGGAGCAGTCTGTTCTGTGCCACTCAGACCCCTGTTTAACTGTTCCTGCCCAGAGTCACCTTCATAGACAAACTGAGTCCGCTCTCAGTTTTTATTCACTGCCCAGCTCTTTTGATTTTTTTTTCTTGTTTGTTTCATTGTCTACATTATTAAATAGCAGCTACCACATAAGCTGAGATCCCTCCTACCTAGGACTGTGCAGGACACACTCTAGGTGCTCAATTCTGATACCTTGTTCTCTGGCCATTGCCCAGTGGTTTCAATCCAGAAACTAAGGAGTCCAGCATCTCCCACGTGTACAGTCAATCACACAGCCATGTTACTATCACTGTCCACTATTGCTTCTAACTTCTTCTCCCTGACTTACCAAGTATGGTCCCTGTCTGAGCTGGGCTCCTGTTGATGACTCTGCCAGAAATCAGCCACAAAGAATACCAGCCGTACCAGGAAGGTGGCCTTCTTGCCTGCTCAGTCCTCAGAGCACTGTTCTTTGTAAAGGGTCCTTGGCTAAGCCCAGCCCTTCGCCACTGGGACCCCGGTCATACTTCAACCTGCAGCTCCTGAGGTAGCTTTACCAGGCCTGCAAGGTCTCCAGAGAACCCTCCCCTTCCCACCCTCAACCTTTAGCCAGGCCTCCCTGCTGAAGTCCCTGCACACAGGGTGTCTGTCCTCACTGGCCCGGAAGCCACCTCGCCAGCCCTATTGGTGAGCAGGTGAGTGAACCCTTGTCTGTCTCCTAAAGCAGCATGCCTCTTGGGAGAACTGGTTTTGTCTCACATACCTTTGAATCCTGGGCCCCTAGAACACAGAGCAAGCTTCCCACATATGCTCATAAATTTCTAGGTGCCCCAGAGAAGTACAACATTTCATTTTGTTTGAGTCACTTTTCATCTTCACATTTCTTCTCGTACATAAGTATCTTTGTATATAAATACCTTCTACATATATCTCAGGCACTGTCATATTTTCAGAGATATAATCAAAGAAGCTTGAGTCTCGGGCTCCCACTGCCCTGAACTCTACAGAGGGAAGATGAGAAAACAGGTATGTCAATAGAGCAGGACAAGTCCAGAAGTGGCAGGTGCTATAGGTAAAGAGGAATGGCATGCACCTGCTATCGTTTTTCCAAGATCCTGAGTTGTTCAGTCCCTGGGAGTTTTCCTTTAGACAGACATAGAGAAAAGATCAACTGCAGGAGCTTCATTTATGTTTTAAAAGGAAATTAAAATGTTCTGAATGACAACTCAGTTTTCCTTCTAAGAGAAAAAATTCCTTTTACGTGAAAATTATTTTTTTTCTCCCCTCAGACTGCATGGGCCATTTTTAAACAAACAAGAATTCACAATGCATTAACTGATGAAATATTTGCCACATCACGTTTAGCCTGCTTTACAGGAAACAAAATATTTGCTTCTACTGCAAACTATCCACTGCAATGCATTACTTCCCTAGTGGGACAGGAAAGGGGTTGGTTAGGTGCAAAAATTACTTAAGGCCAGTCTCAGGTGAAGATGGCAGAAGACACAATCTTTTAATGATGCGACTCCTTTTGATTTAAACTCTTAGGAACTATCTCTGTCCATATAGGTTTTTTTTCTCAAAATAAAAGTAGAATTTCATAGAATTGAATATTAAAAACCTAAATAATCCCACCCAGTTTAAATAGCTCTGCTCTTTGGACTGATTAGCCAGCCAAAAGACAGCTCACCCCTCCATGGATAGTTGATGACACTGCCCACACCCAGCGTGGCAGGAATTCAGTCTTACTTTGCTGGTCATCTGCTAGAGCATCTATGTTGGCACATCATATCCAGTGGGGAAACAGTTACCATCTCGGCCTTACACTGTGTAGGTCCTCACCTACCAGCTATCAGCTGGCTGTCCACCGACCTACATCCATTTCTAGTATCGTGGTGGGGGTCTTGTTTTCCTCGACATACTCAGCTTCATGGAGCCCATAAAAGATATATGAAATGTGAAGTCTAGTGTAGCTTGTAAGAGTTAAGCATATTTGCTCTTAAGAGGAATTATATTTACCTCAGCCTGTTCCAGTGTTGGCCACACAGTTCTCACATCTCAGGAGACAGAGTAAGGGTGGCTGGTGATGGGTGTGAACATACTTAACATCCTCAATGCCTGCAAACATGCATTTTCTGTTTTGAATATTTGAGCAATACACAGTAAATTGTGTCTGAAGAAATCTGCACTCCATATTTACAAATCTTTGCTATCTTATTTTCCTGTCTTTGTAACCTTCTTGACCAACCTGTTCTGCTTTTTCTAGATGTCTGTGTGTCATTTAGCACAGCTTACTGGTAAAACATAAACATGACAGAGATCTGGGGGAACTTATGGCTTCTAACCACCCTTAGGGTTGTTTTCTGAACTCATCCTCAAAATTCTTCTTCCAGATGTGTGCCTCATGAACTCCCCTCAGCTGCATCCCTCCAGCCAGGACACACTGGGGCAATGACACTGACTACCCGGTGCAGACAGCCTGTGTTATCTGATCCAAAAGGCTAAGTGCAGTCCATACTGGCCTTGGCCAGCACAACTTCTTGGCTCAACATTGTACATACACTTCACATTGCAAAATGGATTCACTGGATTGCTCTGGCACACCTGATCTCTCCAATTTTATTTTTATTTATTTATTTTTTTGGTACTGAGGATCAAACTCGGTACCTTGTATTTACAAGGCAGGTTCGGTGCTACTGAGCTAAATCCTGGGCCCACAGTTTTGAGCAGCAACACCCACAGGAATGAACTGTGAAGCTGGGTGAACAACAAAGAGTCCACAGGTCAGCAGATGACAAGAAATAAAGCCAGGAATTGCCTGATAAAGACAGAGTGAGTACATCAGGCATGTCGACCATTGGCAACTTGTAACACTGAACATTTACAATCATATCCACTTCGGAGCAGTTCCTTCTTCCCTACCAGTTGGCAAACTCAGGATAGGTTCTTCTATTTGGCTTGAGACTCTGGGGCCTGGCCAGGACAGGACTTGGCATATGACAGTAGCTTTTGATAAGTATTTAGTGCTTGATGGAGTGAAACTGTGGATTAGTGTGCACCAAAATGCAAAGTTAAAATAAACAGGCACGGAATTAGGGTACTGTACCTTCAATATATGATTTTATTTTTCATAACAAAAATGAAATAGGCATTTGTACAAACTATAATTGGACACAGCAGCCTTTATATGAGGACTTGTTTGTCAGATAAAGAAATCAAACTAAAAGACAAAAAGGGAATAAACACTCAATACTCAGACACATCTGTATACATTTGGGAAATTTTATATTTTTATAGAATCTAGAATTTGTTTTCAAAAAGGGTTATTTTTAATGAAAATATCAGAAAAGTCAGCCAAGCTTCAGGTATTGTAGTAGTTGAGAGGAAGGTGGCTTTGTATGTACCAACAGACAGAAAGATTCCAAAGAAGACCCAGAGGTCAGAGCAGAGAACAGTCTCCCGCTTAGGATCAATCTTCTCTTCCCCTCCTTGTGTGAGGAGGGTCTACTAGTAGATGATGTTTAAAATACTTTAGTAAGTACTACCTTAGTAGAGTCCCAAATGAGGCTTGGGAGCCTTTGGCTCCTGTCCAAACCAAACCCCAGGCTGTTTCTGGGGTCGGGGGCACAAAGTGGGGCCACTCTTGCCATGGCTGGCCTCACTTCCAGAGGCTTCCACTTCTCCCAGGTGAAACTGTGTGCAGAGTGGATACTTTCAAGACCCACTTCTCCAGGTGTCCCGTCTTCCTAAAGCAAAAACCCAGCTAAGGGCCCCTGGAACAACTTAAGCTTCTCTCCTGAGCTGTTCTTCCTTCTCCAAAGCATCCATCACAATGCCAGCCCCACCTGAACAGGCAGGCAGCAGTCAGAGCAGCATACAGAAACTCCTTCATCTACCTAGGATGTGTTGCTTCCATATGCTTGCACTTCTGCAACTCTATACCATCATCTGCCCATAAGTATCTATCACCCAAGGTACAGCTCTCATCATAACCCCCCCCACACACACACACACACCATGAGTTGCCAAGGAAGACAGGAGACACTTATTTTGGGAAGAAGGAATTCAGGAATGCACCAGGAAGGGAACCCCAAGCAACTCCAGTCCTATCCTAAGCCTTAGGTGGGGCTCCAGTTCTAGTCTCTATGAGTCAGTAAAAAATGTCTCTGCTAGCCAGATCTAAGGGCAGTAATCAAGGCCACAGCTCACCCCATTGGTACCAGATTCATATCACTTTTCAATGCATTATCCATGGGTCCTGAATTCCAGGGACACCCAAGGCAGGGTGGAGAGGCAATACCTGGTAGAAGGCATAGGGCCAAGAGAAGCTGGAGCAAAAGGGCCCATGCCCTCAAGGCCAATCAAGTCAAAAGGGTAGGTACCAAGCAGAGAACCACAGGCAGCTAAAGCCCACACAGGGCTGTAAAAGAGGATACTGGGCCACTTGGCCACTGTGAGCCATACCAGGGAAGCAGTATTGTAAAAGATAAGAGACCTTCCTGTAGGAACACATCGGCATACCTGGTGGCTGCACCCCAAAGGTGAATGGGCAATGGGCACTCCAAGTGCCCTGAAAAGCTCTGGCCACGAGGAGGGGTTCAACCCCGTGTGTCCTGGAGCAGCAGGGGCTGAGAAGTGAACTGCCATTGGAAGTGGGAAGCCTAAACAGCAACCTGAAGGAGATTTCGCTGGGAGAAAAGCGCCCTGGAAACGCGGTTCGAGAGCGAGGAGCAAACAAAGGCTTGGGTGCGCACGCGGCAGACGGCGGCACAAAAGCCACGCTTAGGGCCTAGGGCAGCCGCGCCCGCCAGGGCTGACGCCCGAGTCGTCCGGTGCCCCACAGGCGCAGCCTCCCGGACCATGACGCGATCCACCCGGCCTCGCCTCGCCCCCTGCCGCCCTGTCCTCCCGCGCTCCCTCAGCTCGCCCGCCATCCACGGCAGCAGCGACTCCCTCCTGTGTGCATCCGGCGCCTCTTCGTGCTACACAGCCAGCTCACCTCCTTGTTCTAGAGAAGCTCTGACTTTTTTGCCTGATCTGGTCCCCCTTCCCCCGTGGCTTGCCTCCTGCCGCCCCTACCCCGCGCGCTCTAAGCCCGGCACCCGAGGGTGGCAAGGCAGGGTAGTCAAGCAACGATCGTCCCGCGAGTAGGAACCCGCCGCACCTTCTTCTTCCACGCTAACATCCCATTGTCCTTTCTCTTTCTTTACCGACTCGAATATGCTAACCCTCAGTGTCATGGGCATCAGATGGACGCTGAGTGGGGGCACGTCCTCTCCACCGTGGCGCATATATTTCTACCCCGACTCCAAGCTCTACAACATGGTCACTGTGGGAAAGGGGCGCCGACAGCCTCCACATTTGGAAGCTCCTGGTCTGGGGTCCGGCCTACCCTCGCCCCGGTCACAGAGACCTAGCAGGAGGGTCACCAGGAGGGAAGGAAACATGTTTACTCTAGCCAAGGGGTCAAAGGCTGCAGAAAACCAGGAATCTGTCCTAAGTGGGGACAAAGTTGCAAGTATAAATACGTCCCTGGCCCTCGTGGCCAGAAACAGCCCGAGGGCCCGGGACGAGGTGCAGGTCCCATTTACACACCCTGCTCCTACAGCCCCCATTCAGGCTTCCACCGCGCGCGCAGAACCTGGGAAAGCCCGGCGTTCCAGCGCTAACGGACGCTCCCGCGCGCCACCGGGGTGCCACCAGCTTCCTGCCCTTCCAGGGAAGCTGGCCGGGCGCTGACCGCCCCGACCCACACACCTTGACCGCCGCCCACCTCCATAACTCCCTTCCCTCCCGGTGGTCCGAGACCCCTGACCGCCGTCCCCCACGGCAGCGCGGGGCCAAGCCACTTACTGGGGCTCAGGAAACACTCGGTCAGCCTTCGGAAGCAGCTCGTACTATTAGAAGATCCATCTTCCATGTCGGAGCCGAAAAGCAGCGGCGAGGCAGCAGCGAGGGCGCAGCCGGCGCCTCGGGGCCGTCGCGGAGTTCGGCCGCTTCCTGCGGGGCCGGGGCCAGGACAGCCCCTGCCGGCGCTCAGAAAGCTAGGGGAGCCCGCGCCGCGCGCGGCTGGGCAGAAGGGGAGCCGGGGCGGCGGCGGCGGGCGGGTCCCGGCGCGCACGGGGAGCAGCAAGCCCTGGAGCGCGAGCGAGAGGAAGAGTCGCCGCCTCCCGCCGCCGCCGCGGGGACTGCTGCCGGGGGGGCCGTTCAAGGAAGCTGCTTCTTGTCCTCCTCCACCGCCGCCGCCAGCATCGCCGCCGCCTCCTCGAGTCGCCGCTGTGCCCTCCCTTCCTGGGAGACGCGCGGGGAGGTGGAAGGCAGGCGCGGAGGGGAGAAAGGGGGGAGGGGGCAGGGGGGGCGGCGGCCAGAAGTAGAGGGAAGATGGGGAGGAGGGGACAGGGGAGGAGAAGGCGAGCGCGCGAGGAACGCGGGCCGCCACCCAGCCGCCTGCGCCGAGCACTGAGAGGGCGCCCGGGCCCCCCGCGGGGCTGGCGCGGCCTGCCGGGGAGGGGGGCGGGCGCGAGGGCGCGGCGTGTTCGTTCCGGCTGCCGCCAGGCAGCTCAGGGGCCAGGCCTGGGCCCGCCGCGCTCCCCTCGCCGGCCGCGCCGCGTCCGGGTTCCGCGCAGAGTTGTCCGGGGCCAGAGCCCGGCGCGTCCCCGGCCACTAGCCGCAGAGCTCGGGGGCGGGGAGTGCGAGGTTCCTCCGGGCTGGCCATGGCCCTCTTCTCCCGCTGCCCCGGGGGCAGGCGGCCCGCGGGAAGGACTGGGCGGGCCCCGCCCCCGCAGGACCTGCCCTCGCCGGCCGGTCGGCCCCGGGGCGTGTATGGTCCTGCTCTCCCGTCTTCTCCGGCCCTCCCGGCCGGCCCAGCCCTTCACATTGCGCTCCGCTTTAGGTGCAGGACGATCCGGGGTTCGGGGCGAGACTCGGCGCCGTCGCCAGGCTACCAGCTGGCGCACGCGATCTGCGTCCTCCCTGGCCGGGCGAGGGGCTGCGGAGAGGCTGCCTGCAGGCGTGGCGTGGTGTGTGCGCGCTCCGACGCCTGAGCCTAGGCGACTGCTCGGGAGCAGCGGAGAAAAGCGCCGCAGTGCCGCTGCCGGCAGAAGAGGCGGTGGTAGCAGAAGACGCCCACTGGCGGAGCAGGCTCTCCCCACGCCGCCGCCGCCCGCACCCGCACAGCGAGCCAGCGGGGTCTGGGCCCCACCGCTCGAGGCCCCACACCCCGGCGGCCCTCTGGGCACGTGTGTGTGTGCACCCTGGACCCGCGACCCGGGAGAGATGCGGCTGCGGGTCTCCAGGACTCTTCACATAGGGGTCCACTGTTATGTATTCTAAACTCGAAGCCCTGCAGCGGCTCCACCTATGTGCTGTTGGGCGAGCCACGTTGGCCTGTTGATCGCCTGGGCCAGGGAATCCTCCCGCTGGTGAGCCAGCAGCCCAACCGAACAGTTCTCCGTCAGAGCTCCCAGGAGGAGAGTTCAAACTGGAACATTTGGTAGGAGTTTAAAGCAAGCACAGAATGTCTAGTAAACCCAAGGTTTGAAAGACTGTTCATCCTCGGGACTTCCTTTCCAATGGTCACGTTAACACAAACTTCATGTACACACGTCCAGTTTGTCCCAATGGGGACAGAGAATGGAAAGAGTAAACTATGGCTCCAACACGAAAAACAATGAGAACATCACCCTAAAATACTCTAGCAGCCTCCTCACTGGTGGCTTTCTAGGAGCCCTCTTGGGCCCCTTCCATGGCTAGGAACCCAGACAGTTGCTACCGAAGAGAACTGTGCTGCCCAATGGGAGCTCAGAACAAAAGTTTGGAGAAGTTGGAGAGCGGGAGCCCACAGCTGTGCTGTGGGCGAGTTTTCGCAGGCACGCACAGCGGCAGCGACCCTGCGCTCTTAGGTTCCCAGCGCGGGGCAGTAACCCAAGTTCAGACTCCTTGAACTGAGGCCCCTTCCTGCGCTCGCGCCACAGTCCAGCTTTCGCGGAGGGCAAGGCAGTCGGTCACCCGAGCGCGCGGCGCGCGGCGGAGCAGTGGCTGTACTGAACAAATCTGAATCCACTTTGTTCATGAAAGTCTCACCCGGGTAGGGCTCTAGGCAAGCGCCCCAGGCCCGCTCTCCTTCTCCACATTTTCTTCTCCCTATCCAGTTTCAACGTGTTTTTATTTTGAAACAGTCTGGATTCTTCCCTAGTTAGTGCTTTTCCCGATTCCCATCCAAAACCCCCAGAGTGGAGAAGGGAGGACTTGCGTTTGCACCAAACTGAGCAGGTGGGACTCCAGGACTCCAGGGAGGTGGGGCCTCTCTTCTCCTCACGAAAGTCCACGGATTCCTCAGCGATTCTTGGAAAGACTGGGTGTCTCATGTAACAAGCGCCAGTCGGTGCTTTCACTAGGTCAGAATCCCTGAATTTGCAGAACAAGAAAATTATTCCAGAGACTCATACCTTAGAAGCTGGGCGGGGGCGGGGGGCGGGGTGGGGGGTGCCGCTGCCTGTGTATCCTCGGCCCCGCAAATGAAAAACTAGGCAGAGAGACAATGCCGCTGGTTTCTGGCCACGGTCTCCCGCCAGCAGCTTCTTCGGCCGCGCAGCGCGACACTTGTTACTTCTCTGAGAGCGCGGTTTGCTGTGGGCGAGGACTGGGCTTTAGCACATTTAGGGGAGGTGAGTTTCCCCTCAGGGTGTTTATCGTTTATTCTCTTACTCTCATAATGGTTCTCTTGCCGTTTACCGTTTATCAACTGCGTTTTGGGGGTCAACACATTGATCTTCCAGTTACAAGAAGATTTGCACTTGAATGTCGAGCCACCTTTCAGGTACAGGGAAAGGAAAACATCAAATATTTGTTGTGGGAGTATTGGCTAAGCAGGACAACACAAACTCTATAGAGTTCATATCAACCCCTTCCCAGAATTTCTTTCCAGTTTTCATCCTTCTTTTCTCTGACTGCTTGCTGGAGGGGACACATTTCCTGGAGAAATGAAAAAATCACAAAGCAAGACAACGGAAAAGAAGTTGTTGACTGATGATCAATTAAATTTTGATCATTCTTTTGACTGAATACTTGTGTACACGTGTGTTCACATAAGTCTCACAGGCTCCCGGGCACTTTGCCATTCTTCAGATCTATTGTGTAGTTGAGGTTTAAATTACAAACACAGACAGAAAGACTTTTCACTCACGGTACTCAGACGTTCCCGCACCTGTAGAATGTGTTTCTTTCGAATTCTTTTCCATCCCTTTGAGTTTCTCTAATGGTGTATCAGAAAAAGAAATCTGTCAATATTAATTACTCCAAATCTTTTATGAATAAACATACTGCCGTACAACTGAGTAAACGGTGCATATAAAGTTGGCAATACAGTTAACCATCAGAATGACATCAGATACCAGAACTGTGGTTATCAGGAGCACAAAATGGGAGAAATCCGCTTGACTGCAATATTCTCAGTAAAGTGAAGGATTTCCCTCATTCCAAGATGAGGAAATGTCACCCTAAATTATAGGGAATAAAAACTGAAAGACTTAACACCAGCAAAGATGTCAAAATTACGATGACATTATTCCTACATCAACATTTTAAAAGAACACAAGGCATTCGTGTACAATCTTTGCCCCCAAAACTGATCCAGAGAGTTTTATACAAGTAACAAAGCCTTACCTGAGTAGACCTATGTAACTCTGAGTAGGCTGAAGCTTCCCAGTCTTCCATAATAATTTTTGAAATATTATTTCTGTACTACTTTTAGTATTTTATGCCTAAAATTTTATTTTTACTGGAAATAATACCTGCCTGCTTATTACCTAATTTGGATTATATACTCTTAAAAAGAAGGGTCAAAGTAGAGCCTAATAAATTTTTAACAGATAATTATCCTCAAACCTTGTAACATTTCTTCATAAGAATTTAACTACATACTCTTTTAATAACCTAAGAGATACATTCATTGCTAATATGGTTAACATTTTATGAACTGTTTGGTAAAGATAAAAGTTCTTTTTTTTTACTGATTTTATTTTATAACTTAAATATTACTCTTTACAACTATAAATTTCACATCACCGATTCTTGAAAAACCTACTTTCTCTTTTAAAATGTTAATAACCTTCATTAATATTAGAAAAAACAAAGCTCAATTATATGTTAAACTTACCTACTTAAACAGATGAAGTCCATTAAAAGATACTCTCTCTTTAACTTGATATTAATTTTTGTAATTTATTTAAAATACATAGCAAAACAATTCAAAGCAAGTGGCTATTGTTCTTAAGTCAGACTTCTCAATTTAATACCTAGTAAATTATCAACATGTATGTCATGCAGGTGCTATATCCACAAACTGCATTCTAAAAGATAATTTATTCACCATCAAGTATGTTGAAATGGACTTCAGCCACCAGGCAGTTATTCATGACCTCTCAAAACCCATCAAATCTTTCACTACTAGTTCAAAGTTTTTCTTATCAGGAAGCCTCCTTCAATGTCACTCATCCTCAATCCATTATGTCTTTGTTATCTAAGCCTCCTGGAACTTATGTATTTTATCTGCTCAAAGTAGCATGTTACCCTGCACTCCTTCCCAAGACAGCTAATGCACATGTGATTTGTGTTGACACTTTTGTTTTAAACAGCTTGACATCCAGTGTCTTACCATTCATAATATTTAATGAAGACCGGCAAGTGATAGGAACTCAGTAATTGTTTTCCTACCTGTCACATGCATGCTAACTAGTGACAAATTTCTATTACTGTTGATGCTAACCCATCTAGAGTAAAGAGAAGGGTATGTTTTACAGTATTGTCATAATCGAGGCTAAAAAAAATAAGGCTATTATAATTCTAGTAAAAAAATATTAATATCTTCAATAAAGAAATACTAATACTTTCAATAAGAAAGCCTTGACAACAGACTAAGGATAATAAAACAACTCCTGTAACTACTACTCATATTCCTAGATCTTTGATTTGAATTAAATGTCTTTTTTAATTCAAATGAAGTAACTATAAAACAAATTAAAAGTTTATCACTTTATAAAACAAGTAATAACCAGTTTAAGTTATATTATTCTTTTTAATAAACATCAAAATAGTGTCTATTTTTCAATTAGAATATTTCTTATAACATGCAGATGGCTGAAACTTGAATGTTTCCAATAAATTTCAAGAGTCCATTCCATCTGAGAAAGGGGCCATATGTGTTTCTTGATTAAAATTAGATCCAAATAGAAATTTCCAAAGGTGAAAAGCAAAACACTTAATTCCCTCTTGAGAATGATCTCTGTATAATGGCTGTCAGTAAGGATACCAATGTTGGTCAGGGTCGCTAAGCTTATATGGTAATCACTACTAAGTTCTGGTGATAACCATCTTGAGTACTGATGCTCCTATATAACACTGCTGAATTACAACACAAAACTAAATTCCAAAGATTCACCATTAAAAACTTCCAGATCACTTTAGAAACCCATTGGCCTTTATAGAATGCTGACATTTTCAATTTTTAAAACCAGATATAAATTTGAGTGCGATCATTAGTTCTGTTTAAATAATCAGCACTTTCACCAAGTGTTTATAAGTAAGATATATAAATTTCATTTGAAACAGTGTTTCAGGAATCAAAGAAAGGCAATATGAAAGAATTATATCTCATAAAAATAGTAGTAATGATAACCCTAAAAGAAAGAAAATATTTCTTTGAGAGAGCTTAAGCATCTGGGTAGGAAAGGATGGTGGAAGGGCAGGCAGGTAAGGAGGATTGGCTGTGTGGTGGGTTTCAAGGGCTGAAATCACTAAAGATATCCGAGATGTCTGTCCTGATCCCTGTGAATACCTTCTGTGTCACTGAGCAGACAGGGGCAGCCAGGATACCCAAATCACCCCTGGGTCTCTCTATTCTGACACTGCAACACCTGCAAGTTATCATGTGATGTTCAAATGGTGTATTGTTGTCAATGTTATTTGAAATAAGTAGGCCTTCATCTGCTGCTTGGGAATATTTTTTGCCAACCTTACTAATTTTAATAGCCAAATTTCTACAATGGGCCTTGAGATGTATGTAAAGGGAGGCAGCTACAGAAAAACAAATAGTGTTGCTTTTTTGAGCTCTATCTCAAAAATAAAGAGCACAATGATTGATTTGATCCAAAGCATTGATTCCTTTCAGTTTGTCTCAAACACAAAGCAAGGTAATGGCCTGGGGCACAAGTGGACCCTCTAAGTTTTGTTTCCATCCAGGCCACAGTGAGATGGGCATTCAAGGGTATGAGGCAGAGGGAGAGTTCATTCACATGGGTGGATGGTTCTGACATCAGACCTTGACTTATAAAGATGACAGGTTTTCAAGAGAAGAACGCAAAGCTTTTCTGTCCCTGAGCTTCTCTTATTAAAGTCCCAAAAGGAAACAGGGAGCTTAAAGCACTGACGCACATCATGCTGTATTAGAACAGTGTCCAGGTTATGTTTTCAGGGATTTGGATTTTACACAATTGAAGGCCATAGCCTGGACTATCAACTCACAGAGCATCCATTGGCATCTGCAAAGGCAGCCTATTGTGAGGTGTAAAAGAGCTTTGTATATTAAATCTTTTGAAATGGACTCTTGGGGAAAATAGCATAGAAGCCGAAGGATGTGCAGTGTTGCTTTTCCAGCATTTGTTCTGAGAATCAAAAGAAATTTGCAACATCAGTAGTTGAAGAAAGGGGAATTTGAGAGCAAGTGACATCTTTTGTAATGTTCTGGTCACATTCATCTTCTTTGATTCCAAAATTGGAGTTTAATGACTCTGTGTTCCTATTTTGTACTCCTACCATCAGTGGTCACTACAGGAGGCAAGGTCAGCATCAGGGGCTTTCTCTGCCCTCCTGCAGAGATGGGTTTCCTGGCCCTTTTCTCCCAACAATGGAGGACAAATTTCAGTAAGAATGTGACAAGGATTTGATTTCATCCAACAGGGTACAGCCAAAGGGAACAATATGAGAACCAGGGTCACCTCCAGCATTCAGATAGCTGTTCCTCTCTGACTTCTCATCTTCAGTTCCATCATTATGACTGATAGGCCACCTGGAAATATACTTTTTTCCTTCTCCTTCCAGCATTCCAATTCTGATGGAGATTTTTATTAGAAATTTCCAGAAATCTCCACCTACGCGTCATGGGTTCCTGGCCCATTACCCTGCTTTACACCTATATGTTAAAATAATCCTGAATGAGGACTCTTGCTTTCTACAGATAACCTGTCATCATTACTATTGGTACCAAAAAGTATTTATGTAACACAACTCTTATTTGCAAAACTATACTAGAGAGTCAAATGTGTTTTCTCCTGACTGGAAATACCCCTAACAGCTAATTTTACTTTCTGCTAATTGGAAGACGTTCATCCAAGTTGCTCTGAGAACCTCTGTTGAAGGACATTCCTGTGCCAAGTTTATCATCACAGAAGAGTGCACCAAGGTCAAGTGTTAGTTGGTGTTGCTTCCATGCCATAGTGTTGATTTTAAAAGGACCCACCTGGCCTAAGGTCAAGTGTGTGATAGAGTTGAGTAGCAAGAGACATCTTAGAGGCCTTTGCCCAAGCCAGCCAACTGGCAGGGAGCAAGAGGAAGTAATCCTCCCACTTGCTGATGATTAAGGTGGTCCCAGGGGAGTCACAGAGGAAAGACTCCAGATGGGCGGATCATTTGCATGTTGTGGGTGGACTGGAGCCTCCTCTCCTTCCCAAAAGGCCTAGCAGTGGGCCTTTGGTCCCACAGTGAACTTCTTGACTCAGGAAATTTGTTTTATTGTACACAGGCTGGCCTAGCCTTACTATGCCTTTAATAGAGTCTCCAAAAACAAACAAACACAGCATCTAAGTAAAATGCAGGAAACAAAATGTGGCTTCAAGGCCATCATACCATAGTTACCATTTAGCCGCAACTGCTTTTCCATCCATAACGTAAAGGCCTTACCACAGGGACACTGGGAAATATAAGGAAACATCATTAACTCAGATTCAACTCATTTGATAAAGTTAAACAATCAAAGTCTAAAGGTCTAGACAAGGTTATCTTATGCTTTCTGAATGATTCCCTTAATTGATTTAAAAATGGAATTAAAAAATTAGAGCCAAGCTAAAAATAACTGTGATTTTTCTCTATCTTATACAATTGATAAGTCTTGATATAATTGCATTCATTTAAACATTTATTCCCTCTAATGTGTATTTTTAGTCCCTGGAGTTACCTAGAAGCAGTGGAATTGTTTGCTGGAAAGCTTATCGGGTTGGATGTTGTAGAGAAGCATAAGATTCCTGCAATCTTAGAATACTCCAAACTGCCAACAGTAATGCACACCCTCAGTAAAGATGAGAGTGGCAATAAATGTATTAAAATAAATTGAGAAGTTAAAGTGGCATGGGAACCATCAAGATGGGATACAGTATCATCTCAACTTCTGAATGAGAAGTTGCTCATTTTTTCAGCTACAAAGTGTGTCTGTTGATTACCTTTCAGGGCCTTCTCTCTAATTTGTGAGAAAATGTTTGCAATGTATTCATGTTGAATAATTCTTTTTTGGCAAGAAGTTTGCTATTTTTTTATAAACACCAATTTTTTATTGTAGTAAGATATTCATAACATAAAAACAACCATTTTAGTCATTTCTAAGTATGCAGTTCTGTAGCACTAATTACATTCACAACATCGTGTAGCCACCTCTCATCTCTAGATTTCTTTTGTTGCTCACAAATTGAAAGTCTATACCCATTAAACACTCCCTAGAACCCCTCCCCCAGTGCCTGGAAATCACATTAGCACCAACTTTGTTTATCAGGAACAGAAAGTTGAGCCTGAGGGAGGGCCAGAATGATAACCAGGGGCATCCACACAGTGGTAGGAAATGAAGGTAATTCTCCAAGGAAGTAGCTTCATGTAAGACCTGAAACTTATCTATTGGAGCTGAGATGTCCTCAAAATATCCATGGAGTAGAGAATGAATAAGCCAAGGACTAGAAAAAGCAGTGGGCAATAACCTGGGTTCTGTTAAGTCATGCTTATCTTCTGTTTTTCTAAAAAAATAAAACTTTTTTTAAAATTTTATTTTTAAATGATTTTATAAAAACAGAAAAATTGTAGATGTCTATGGCATATCATGTGATGTTTTGATACAGGAATACATCATGTAATGTTTACATAAGGTCAAACATATCTATCCCCTCAAACATCATTTTTTTTGTGGCAAAAAAAAAAATCCTTTTTTCTAGCATTGTATGATTTTTGAAGACTCAAGAGCAAATGATCATTGCTATGAATGTCCAATGTCTACTTTTCTGTAAATATCATCCACAGAAAGTATAGAGAGAAGCCCTCTTTTTTTTTTTAACTTTTTTATTAAATTTAACTCTTTTCTCCTGAGATCAGTGAACTTGGCAATCTTACTTTTTAGAAACACAGTAAGTACAACAAGGGCTGCAAAGCATGAACACAAAAGACTATCCAGCTGGGGCATTTCCCCACTCAGTACCCAGAAACGATGGTCATCTCCATGTACATGACTTCTTCCGGGTTGTTGACCCAGGAAAGGAAGATAAATTGCTCATTCAGCCAACTTCATTTTAGCTGTTTTGTGTATCACTTTATGAAGTGTCCATTATGACTGTACACAAAAGACTCAATTTATTCTCACATGCATCCTGTATAGATAGCTTTAACAGCTGAGATTTAGGTCCATTTTGTAAGTTTTGCATACATGGATTATAAAATTGATGAAAAGGAGATATATGGTGCCAATTAGAGATTTCAGATCTATATTTTATGCCTTGTTCTCTAAGGCAGGCTGTGGAGTTTCAGTATTTCCAGATCTCTGTATTTACTAAGGTGACATCACCTTAGAAGGGTCTCAATTAAAATGTCCCTTCCATACAAAAGCAAATTATACACTAAATAGCCTATTTTAGAACTGGGTTAGTAATATACACTATGAAAGTCTATTCCATCTGTCTTCATTCAAGCTTTATATCTTAAAACACAGTTGAAGTCTGATATTTTTGAAATCTGATTTAAACAAATTCAATATAAATAAGTTTTCAGAAGAGCAATCAGTATAAGGAAGAGAAACTTGTGACTCACCAAAATATTCCCCTGAATACTGAAGATTGCTCCTTGCATCTAGAAGTTGATTCTATTTCTAAAAAGATTTCCACAGTTTATCAGAAACTCATTAATTATGTGAAAGTTTGCATTACTTATATGGATCTTATTGGTCATGGTATAAGCAAGTGATGGCATACCTTTTAGAGACAAGTCCCCAAACTGCAACCCACAGCCCACTTATCTATAGCAAAGTGCCAGCTCTGCAATTAAACTTGAATACTGGAGTTTTAGTTTATAAAAAGAAAGTCATACATTAACATCTTTTATCTTAAAACAAAAACAAATTGCACATGTGCCATAGGTTCATTGCTACTAGAATAAAGCAATCTCTTTAGCTTCCCCAAAGCCATTGAAAATCATTCTATCAATCCACTGTGGCTGACTGGAGTTGCTAGACTTAACTGGACATTAAAGAATTTCCCCCTTTTCCTGGAACAATGGGTTAACTAAAGTACCAGCATGACCACTACCATGCTTACCAAAGATTAAACCAAACAATTAAGGCCCAGAGCTGTCACATCTAGCTGAATTGACCCAGAAAACAATCACGAAGCACAAAATAACTCTGGAGAACATAGGAAATAGGATCTATGAAAACTTGAACTTTTCAGTAGAATGAATAAAATGAAAGAGAAAGGAAAGAAATATGACACAAATCCCCATGAGTCTAAACCCTTGTAGTGTATTTTATACAGCACTTGATGTATACAAGTCAACATCCCATAAATAGTTTCTTCTAGCTGTCTATTGTCCCACTTGATGCATAGTATTCCAAAATAAGAAAAGCATGGCCATTATCTACTTTTTCATTTTTCTCCATGTCACAACAGGTATATATTTACTAGACAAATGTAGCTTCCCTGTGGATTTGGAAAGGCAAGGGTTAAAATCAGGTTTCTAGAGAACAGTCAGGTGCTTCAACAGGAATCCTCAGACTTCTTCTATCCCCACAACTCAGGTCTCTCCAGCCACTTCTGGTTTCAAATAATTAGTTTCTATCTTTATTTTTCCTGTCTCTTATTTTATAACTTATGACTTCATCTTTCATATCTTCACATTTTCATTTTTTGTTTTTTAGTTTTTATGATATGGATTCAACTCCTTTGTTTTAATCTTCCTTCTTCAATATTAAATACATTTGCACCCATACATTTTTTATGAGTTATACTTACAGAGATTCCATTGGTTTCAGAATAAAGTATTACCCATTTTGTATGTTTCTAGATGATTTAAAATTTCAGTTTTTCCTAACTAACCCATATTCTTTGATTCATGGGTATATCAAAGCACGTTTCTTAATTTTCAAGTAGATAAGAATGATTATTGACATTATTTTATTTTTGGATTATATAAAAGAATGTGACCTGTAAAATTTCTGATTTTACATTTTAGAAAAAAAGTGTTTTTAGTGCCCACACATCTGATTATACTTTCTAACTGTTGGGCAGGGGAAAGAGAGGCTGAGCTAAATGATTCACACAGAAGCAGAGATAGGTCTGTTCTGAAGACACATTGTCCAGCTTCAGATCTTTTTTTAAATGATCTGCAGTTCTTTTGTTTTGTTTTGTTTTTTACTTTTATTAGTATATATTTTCAGTACACAATAATTACACTCATTGTAGGGAATTGGTACATGTACATAAACATTTCAATTCTTTTCCTCTTCCTTCCACTGTCTTTTATTTTTCCAGCATTAGATGCATTTATTTATCTTACAAGACTTTATAAGGTCAATCATCACATGCACACATTGAAAAGAAGACTAATAGGCCCAAGAACATGTAAGACAATTACTAAGTCAAGGGACACTTTTAGATTCATCTTGCTCTTGCCTCTTTCCTGTTGTGTATCCCTGGACAGAACTGTTCTGAGTGTCATCATCCATCTTTAGAATGGAAGTAAGAAAAATATTCACCTCTTCCTGATGTTTTTTGAAATATAGAAGATTGTGTGTATAAAATATCTAGAATGGTCTCTGGCATGTTTTAAGCCCTTAGCAGATAGAAATATTACCAAGAAGAAGAGGAAAAAGGGAAGGAGCAGGAGAATGATGAAGACTAGGAAAAAGAGGAAGAAAAGGAGGAGGAAGAAGAGAAGAGAAAGGAAGAGAAGGGAAGAGAAGAACAAGAGAAATAGTAAAGAAATATAGTCAGACCAGAACTGGTTTTGAACTCTGGATCTACCCCTTCTAGCTGCCCTAGGCATCATTTCACATTCTGAGTTTTTTCAGGATAGTCAATGGGGATAAAGTAGAAGCTGTGAGGTATATGGAAAGTATGTGACTGGTGCCTAGCAGAGCCATACCCAATGACTATGACCTGCTGTCTCTAAGGACTGTGATGTGAGGACTCAGACTGTGGCTGTGCTTTCAGCTAATGAGCTGTGGCCTTCCTGGTTATTCCTGAGGACCCGTGTGGGCTAAGGAAATCCCCTGAGCTCATCACTCAAGATAAGAATACTGGTGGCTTCAAACACTGGGGTTTGACTGCTTTTCCCAACAGTGGCAGAAAGTGTGCATGAGCAGTCATCTTTGAGTGGCAGAACACTGCCTTCCAACACTTAAGTTCCAATCAGGACTCTCCTGCTTTGTGGATGATCCCCATCCCCAAAGCTAAAGCTTGGAGAAGCTTGAAGTTATTCTATCTCCACTCCTAGTTATTCTTGAAGTTATTCTTGTCCACTCCTAGACCCTGACCCTCTCTCTGAGCCTTTGGCTTACTCACTCAGGAACTTTAATTTGGGGATAAGGAATCAACACTATCAAGCTTGAGTTTTCAGAATAAGTCTCAATGTTGAGGAGGAAGGTGATGATGCCGGGATCATTTGGTACTAGCACATCATTGGTTTGCCTACTCCTATGCTTGCCCTAAAAAATCTGATCAAATTTACAATATAAGTTTATTTTCCAAATAAGCAAATACTATGTTTTTTCCAAGCCTGAAATGTATGTATCAGTTTTGTTCTTTTGTTTTGTTTTGGAAGATGTGTGTTAAGAAAAAAGGACAAACTATAAGACTCCACATTTCATTCTTGGGAAATATAAATAAAATTGGACTATAGGCTGGTAAGGTAGGAATAGTGTTTATCTATGCATGGGTCAATAAATAAAAATTCATTGTTATTTGGCAAGAATGAAGTATATCATTCTGTAAATATATTCTGGGCACTGAGGAGAAAGAAGGCTTTAAAATATTAAATTGAAAAATTTCACAGATTTCTGTTTTCTATAGATAGTTAAAATAAGATCTGTTTAAGTAGGATATACAAATGCTTTCAGGGATTTGAATATGGAGTCTCCAGGGGGAATTTGTGAATGGAAAACACTTTCCCATTCCTTTGGAGTCATCTCCTTCAGGTGATGAGGAAAAATCCAGGAGAGTTGCTGGAGGGGTTAGAGGCAGCTAACTGCCTACCCCTATCCATTCGAGAAAATCATGCATTCATCTATTTAGTAAATATTAACTGGATGTCTGTTGCACATCAGACATTGATCTAGGTGCTTAGGTCACATGAGTGAACCAACAGGCAGAATCTTTGCTCTTGTTAAGTTTCTATTTCAGAACATAGAATAAAAAACAAGTATTACCATGAAGAAATAAATGGTGCCATGGGGTGAAGCTCGATGTGCCAGAGCCCCATGATTGGTGAGCCCAGGCTAGAAGCAGCTGAGAGACAAGAGGCCCAGGTTGCAGAGACAGCCAATGGGAAGGGCCTCAGGGACAAGCACTTAGGTCCACCTGCCCGAAGCAAACAAGGAAGGGGGAATGGAATGTGTCATGGGCTGTGGAATGGAGCTTTCACTCTTCATAAAATGGGGGCATATTGTGGGCTTGCATGATCTGATCATTCATATGTCATGTGCATTTTTCCCTGAACTGTGCTAAAAGGACATGGTGCTGTGTGGTGAACAGAGTGGCTGTGTACACCATTGCTTCCCTCCCCAGATGTCAGGATGGGCCTGGAAACATGTTAATGAAGAGAATTAAAGACCTTCATAGAGTTTGGACAAGGACTAAGAGACATTATGGGCTGTCTCCTCAGGTAACACAGGCACTCAATTATTCCAAAGAAATGAATCCTTTCTGATACCTTTCAAAGAAAAGTACAAAGTCTTGTTTGAATGACCTATTTTTCTCCTTCCTGTGATGGTCTACTTGGCTGGGTCATGGTGTCCAGTTGTTTGTTCAAACACCAGTTCAGATTGCCCTGAAGATGTGTTGTAGATGAGATGAACAGATTGATCGGCTTTCAGTAATGCAGATGATCCTCCATAATGTGAGTGGGCCTCACCTCATCAGCTGAAAATCTTAAAAGTGAAAACTGAGGTTCACTAGGGAAGAGAGAATCCTACTTCCAGAATTCTTCCAACTAGAGATTCAACATCAGTTCTTCCCTGCCCTACACAACCTTCCCTGTGGCTTTTACCCTTGACAGACAAACTACAAACTGCAAGACTCCCAAGAATTTATGTATGTTTGTATACATACGTTTTATTGTGTACATTTGTGTGCATATAGGTGTGTGTTTGTATATATGCATAAATATTTATGCATGTATAAATGTTTGTGTGTGTGTGTGTGTACACATCTCCCCACTGGTTCTGTTTCTCAGGAAAATTCTGATTGATGATGTTTCCCTAGGATTTTTTTTTGTGTCATCAACCCACCACCTTTGCATTCAGAACTTCTCTTTGTATATTCCTGGGGAGAAAAGATATCTTTTCATTTTCTCAGAATATGTAGCTTTCTGGAGTTTCTCTTAAAAATTTAAACTAGAATTATTTCTATCCCAAAATAAAGTTCTTAAGACCATACCCTCCCTCCTGTCCTCATTGCCTGTCAAACAGTTTTCTCTCCATCACACTCACTATGCCAACCAAGTCCCAGCTCATGTGGCTGGCAGCAGTAATTCATCTCCAGCTCCCTCATAGAGCCACTGGATCACAGCCCTCCTTCACCCACACTCAACTTCTCCCTCCCTCTCCCTCCCTTTGTTCTAACAGGTTTTGTGCATTAGCTCTTACCAAAAAGAAAAAAAAATCCTTCTGAATGATGAATTAGCATGCACATTTTTTCTTACAAGTGGCAGAAATTCTTATCCTAGCAACAGGCACCAAATCAACTGTCACCAAGCAAGGGTCTCTGGTCTGTTTTCTTCTAGAAATTAAAACATCCGGACTTTTCCAAATTCTTTACTGTTGAGGAATGCCTTTTTAGATGGAGGAAGATGGGAGATTGTCTAGGGAAAAAGGTCCCTTTGCCATGATCTGTGGGGAGGTTCTGACTCTCGCCAAGGACATTTTGAAACCATCTCCTGTATGATAGATGCTTTCAGTGTGCAGCACGTGGTCAGCTTAGGTGACCGCCTGAGTGTCAGTAGGAGAGTTGCTGAATGTTCTACTCAGCTTATCTTCAGAGCAGCCCCACAGGTAGGATGCACAGATCTTATCACTGGAAGTGATAAGGGAAGGATGAAATTATTGAGCTCTATCTAAGAAATGATTTAGGCAGATAAATTTTGGGTTAAAACCAGATGACCTAGGGGCCAGGGATTTAGCTCAGTGGTTCTGCAGCCTGCCTCACAAGCACAAGGTCCTGAGTTCGATCTACTGTACCAAAAAACAAAAAACAAAACAAAACAAAAAAACCAAGATGGCCTGATCCCTTAACATCTTCAATGCAGCATGAGCCTCAGATACTGGCAGAAAAAAAGGGGCATCTCAAGTTGATATACAAACTGATCTTGAATTTGAGTAATAATCTACAGACAATTTTAGGTAAAAATAAGGGAAGATCCTCCTCCCAACTTTCCTTACCAGGGAAGGAGTCAGATTGGGAAGGGAATTCTGGGTTCTAAGCCAGCTCTTGTCTGCCCTGAGGGAGTATGGAGCTTCCACTTGACCTCTGGTGATGCTATCTTGAAGCAAGCCTGGGCTCCCAAAGCTGGCAAAGGGCAGGAACAGGGAGAAACGCTTGGGCTGGGGATTTAGCTCAGTGGCACCGCGCCTGCCTCCCAAGTGCAAGGTCCTGAGTTCAATCTCCAGTACAGAAAAAAAAAGGCAGGGGGGACACTTTATGGCCTTCTTCAGGTTAAAAGCTATTCGAATTCACAGTTTGGGAAAAGATATATGGTAAAGTTGAGCCCACGAAATAGCTAATATCCCGGTGATTTGACCTAAGCAGTGATGCTATACATGAATTCAGCCTCATATCTAGCTATGCTCCCTCTTTCCTTTTAGGACATAGGACCATAGATTTCATGGGTTCAGTTTATGGATGCAGAGAGACAAGTTTGCACTTTTAGAATAGCCTCAATCCTGTGATTATCACAAAACTATTGAATGGGTACTGTTAAGGACCGTTTGATGCTTTGGTGAGTGCTGTTGAGGACTGTTGGGTACCATGGTGGGGTGGGTGTTGGTGAGGGCCTTGGGTACCATAGCGGGTGCTGCTGCTTGCTGATGGGTGCCATGGTGGGGCTGCTGGGGACTGTTGGGTACATGGTAGGGGTTCTTGAACACTCTTGGGTGCTATGATGGGTCCCATTGGGTACTTTTAGGGACACCCATGTGACTGAGATGGAGAAAAAAAATCCCATAGATCCTGGGCTTTGCTTTTTCTCTTAAGGAGTATATTATCTTCTTCAAATGTTAAGAAAACCTCATCATGAAATTTCCTCTTAAAGTTTTGGAAATAATATAGTAAAGGGATACTTATAGCCAAATGTGATATTTTGCAGGCTCTAAATGTAAGTGAGTTTGTGCCAAAAGAGCAAAAATGATCAACACTCAGCTGTAGCAACCTGCACTGAAAACCAATGGGGAAAACTATACTCTTCACTTTTCCAGAAGGCAAACTTCCAGCTACAATTTGAGGTGTTTTCTTTGGAGATAGGTATCTTGCAAGTACAATAAGAAAAAATAATGGCGTCTATGCTTACATAAATTGACCTTGAACTTGAGTCATAATCTGTAATTTTTAGGTAAAGATAAGGGAAAACTGGACAATTTCTAATACTGTGTAGCACATACACAAAAAATAGTTCTTTTCGAAAATTCATGATAGTCTGCCTAAAACTATCTATTTCTTCCTAAATATTTTAAGGTGAACAATTTGGAGAAAATACTTCTCTGTGCTAATTTCTTGACATTGCCATGGAGTCTGTAATTCTGAAGGTTCTCAAATTACTTTCTAAACTGCATGTGAAAAGCTAATAGATAGAATTCACAGGGGACTTTCCATATTGGCATATTAGAGGCCCACATTTGGATCTTTTTTATTATCACAATGCCTATGTTTAGAGGATTGTGTACTATTTTATCCTATCCAACATGCCTGTGTAATATGTGTGATTGTAGTCTATATAATTAAATTAGTTGTCCAGATGGTGAAATTTAGCTCTATATAAAAAAAAGGAATATAAAAGCCATTTTCCTAATGCATAGTTCTATGTGGCTATTTTAAAAATGAAAATCTTATTAGGGGGAAGGGAAAGGAAAAAATATGAGAAAAGGAAAAAATGGAAACAAAGTCTCTGTAAAAAGGGAGGGGTGGAGGGGTTGAAGGCAGAGCAGGGGAATGTGGAAAAAAATAAGAACCAAGATCTATCATGTAAAGGTACAAATTCCCAATGATGAATGTCTTCATACTGTATGCCCAAAATGTACCAATAAACTTAATGAATAAAAATGACAATTTTAAAAGAAACATTTCAAAATTACATTTTCTTGGCATCAATGCCAACTTCAACAATTGTCTTGGAAAAATATGTTTTGTGTCTCTGTGTGTGTCTGTGTATGTTTTTCCTTAAAACAGGTTCAGTATCATCTGGAAAATTTCTTAAAAACATGTTCTTCCCTGAGTGGGGCTGAGAATTTGCTTTGCTGACAACTTCCTAGTAATCCTGGTGCTCTGGCCCAGCATAAGACCATGACTTTAAGAACATAAAGGAATCTACAATTACTTTATATATTTTCCCCTTCTTCTAAGAAAAGAAAACTATGGACAGGAGATAACTCACAACAGTGAGTGAGTTCTACATACACTGGCTGTTCACCCAGAATTAGCTCCAGTCTGCAGACCCTCAGGGATGGTGCCCTGAATGGGTTGGACTATTTTTTTAACCCTAAAACTTTTACTAGTACATGTTTGCAGTACACACAATTTACCAAAGTGAGAGGATGTTATTTGAGAACCAGGAGGGTTGGTCTTACCAAGCATTGCCACTGCTGCTTGTCCTGCAGGTGGATGAGCTGCTAGGGCAGTGAGACACTTGGAAAGGCTCACTGAGATCCTACACCCACTGGATGCAATATGCCCACTTATACCATGGTAATGAGTTTACTTTTTTTTCAAAATTATGTATTATCCAAAAAGAGCATGATGTCTCCCAGAACAATAGATGAAATTACAGAATATGTATTTCATGTAATTATAATGAAATCCCTCTAGGTTGTCCTTGATCTGATTCTGATTTGTTAATTTTCCACCAGTTCTATAAAATTAGTCAAATTTACCTATTGCTATACACTGAATGTTGTGTCCTTCTCAAATTCATACGTTAAATACAACCACAGATATGATAGTGTTAGGAGATGGAGCTTTTGAGAAGTGACTGGTCATGAAGATGGACCCCCCATGGATGAGATTAATCCCCTGATAAAAGAGGTCCCAAAGAGCTCCCTCTTCTCTTTGCCAAGGGAAAACACAGTAAATCAGCTTCTATGCACCAAAGTGATGGCTCTCATCATGCACTCACCTGGAAGTCAATAAATATTTGTTCAGAGAATAAGCAAATGAATCAATGACTTTCCTCAAATCACACCATCATTCTGATACTGAAGCCACCCTCTGCTAGTGGGGCTGTGGTTCTTTGGCCATCTATATTCATGATGGCTGTTGCTATGATTTGAATTGTGGAATGTGTTGACAATATTATCCCATTACTCCTGCTTTACCAGGTAGTGGCCCCAGGCCCTTTGTGGCTTTCGCCATGTACTCATTTTCCAGTGGTTTGAGGAGACCTTTCAGGAACATGAGCTTGGATATTGGAGTGATTTTGGCCAAAGGCCACATTCAAGGATTAACTGAATATAATGAGTGTATGAAGTTTGACTTTTAACAAAATTTATTTGACTTTATTGTCACATTGAAAATTCTATTCACTGTTTGTTAACTTTAAATTCCTTTCATAATCTATTATTGTATCAGTATTGTGTTTAGGACAGCACTGTAATCAGTCAAATCAGTGAAGTCAGAGGTTAACTCCCTTAAAGTTAGATGTTAGCTCCATGTACACAGCTGCAATTTCTGAGGTTTTTTTAATTAAAGATACTAACTAGTATAAGAAATAGGCTAAGAAGTATTTCTATGTAATCTGCATTATGTTGCTCTTTGTAATTTTAAAATATCTTTCAATTCTCTCCTCCAAAAATTTAATTGTGGGCTACCGGAATCACCAGCATGCATGTAAAAATATAGTAAATAATTATGCTTCTGTTTAAGGCTCAGAGTAACTGAGTGGCCAGCATTTGTTAACATCAAATTTGAAAAATTCACACAAGGAGAACTATGTCATCAGCACCACAGAGCAATCAGAGAGATGCCTGAGTTTTTAGATAAGTCTGAACTGCAGCCTCTGACTGGGGGTGTGTATGTACTGTGCTTGGATTTGGTCATCAGCTTTCTTCTAAGGCCAGGTTTCAGGTTACAATTCCAGAGCTAGCCAAGAGGAAATGGGACACATTATTAACTGTGATTGCAAATTAAATAAGGAGAGTCAGCCTTCTCCTTAGCAATGGCTGAGAGTTAGGAATACCTGCCTTTTCTTTGGAAAAAATATACCATGCACGTTTCCAGACAGCATTTCTAACACAAACTGCACTATTTTTTACTTCTTGTTTTAGTCAATTTAACATTACTACAACAACAACAACAACAAAAAAAGACTGCAGCAAATTATAATGGACAAAAGGTCTATTCAGCTCAGTCTTAGCTGTTCAAAGTCCATGGTCAGGGCTAGGCACAAATTTTGACTCTGGTGAGGGTGGCAGGTGACAGCAATCATAGGGGGAATGTGTGCGGACAAGCATTTATGTTGTCAAAACAGGAAAAGGAAAGAGATGGGTTTCCCAAAATTCCTTCTGCTTGGGAGTGGCTGTGGCCACATGCCTACAGACTATTTTCTTATTCTTATTTTTTACTTAAAAATTAGAGTGGATACTGAATCTTTGTAGTGACAACATTTAAAATTTACCTTAAGGAGGACTGAGCACAACAACTTCTAAAAGGAGGGTCATAACATCTGTATTAGTTACTTTTCTCATTGCTGGGACAAAATATCTGACACCCCAAGTTAAAGGAAGAAAGATTTATCTAGCTCACACTTTATGGAGGTTTCAGTTCATAGTTGACTAGCTCTAGTAGCATGGCAGAGGGACATCGCTGAGGAGAAACCATTCATGGCAGGCAGAAAGCAGCAAAGCAAGAAAACAAGCCACAGGCAGAAAGCAAAAGCAAAAAAGCCTCTTTTTATCTCATATATCTTATCCAGGCTACCCACCCTTACAGCAGGTAGCACTGACACCCATAATCCTAGCATTGCATCCTTGATCCCAGCATCATACACTCCAGATCTAGCCACCTTCGGAAAGCCTCACTTGTCATTGCATGAGGCTTTAGGGGAACAACTAGATTTAAGCTATAACAATATCTCATGCATTTGTAGAGTGAGAAATAGCAGTGTTTTCAATGAAATCATTAACTATATCTGTATTGATTCTTACGTTTCCAACATTTTTGGTACATGTTTTTTTATAAAACCCTTAGAGAGTACAGAAGACATCAGCCATGTGGATGAGAGTACAAATACAAACACAAACACATGCATCATTAGCCCATTGGTGGTAGTGACTGGTATTGAGCAGTTGCAGGTGGGATCTTACAGCTCATTATGTACATTAGGTCTCCCTGAGTGTGGCTGCAGCCCCACCTGCCCCATTAAATATCATCATTTATGCTTCAGGAGTGCTTTGGAAAGTGTAAAATAGTCTGATGTAGGAAGAGTAACTTGAATTACACTTGCTAAGACAATTACTCTTTCAGACTTTAAAAATTTGCTGAATTCAGATTGCTTGCAATGAGTTAGGGAGGAACATTTTAAACTCTGGTGAGTTTTTAGCCCGTGAGTTCAGAGCTCAGCTTCTTCCCATCGCCCTTGCCTGCCCATCTCTCCACCTGCATCCTCACCTACACTCTGGTGGGAAGGATCATCTTCCTCTTCCAAGCACCTATAACCACATCAGCTAGGCTCTCAAACAGCACTCAGGGGAAGCTATGCCCACTTGCGGAAGGCATGGTTTTTGGAAGGAAATTTCATATCTGTATCACTGAGGATGTTTCTCAACTATGATCTAAAGTTACCGAACTGAAAGGATCTGGGATGGTTCTTTACAATAAAAGTAAACTATCACTACATTGTATTCCACTCTGGTAAGAATCATAGAACTTCAAAATCTGAGATCATGCAATAAGAGATGTAGGCCCTGAACAATTACCTCACCTTTAGATAAACTTTATTGTCTAACCAATTTGACTCCCCCTAGTTCCATTAGCAAGAAGTGATAGGGCTTGATGTTTCTTAAACAAAGACAACATGGTACTTACTCTGCCAGATATTAAGTGCTTCCCAAGCATTCACTCATTGATACTGCAGGTGGTCTCAAGATGTGAGGATCAGAAAAGCAAAGCATCAAAGATTAGGAATTTGTTCACGGACACCTAAAGTAAGTTCTCAGCCTGGCTGACTGATTCCATAGCTTATGTTCCGGGTCAGCACACAAATGCAGGCTACCACAAATGCAGAGACTGTGCTGTTTTATCTCCTGGAAACTGGAAGCACTAGACAGGGGGCACACAAAAACACACACTTGCCCCCTAAAAAAGGAAGACTTCAAGAAGTTGCATCTAATTTCCACCTCTTCCTCCTATGGAGACGAAATTTTATAAATTGAAAGAGAACTAGTTCACATGCTTTTGAAAAGAGGTCAGGGGAAGAAAACTGCAAACTGAGACATTAGTGAACACAATTTTAGTGGATCTCAAATCTGAAGGCTCACATCAACCCCTAATCACGCACCAGGACTGGGCAATGGTTCAATAGTATAACTGATGAAGCTTCAGATTTTGTAGCTGGTGACGCAGGGACTTCCCCAGGCTCGGTGAAATCAGCAAGGTTGGCTAAGAGCCACTCTCACAGTCCCAGGGGGGGCATCACATGGCATTGCTCTAAGGTAGCGAATTCTAGTTAACAAGCGCTGGGCAGCAGCATAAGGGAATGGAACACATACTAACCCAGATGTTGGTCTGAAAAGATCTCCAGGACACATTGTCAATCGAGGAAAGCAAGGGAAAGAAGAATGAGTATATAATACTACCTCTTATGTAAACAAAGAGCCACATCTGTATGCATCATATAAACAAACTCTTGAAAGCTATCTGATCAATAAATGAGTATCTGTCTCTGTCTCTATTAACAGATGGCACAATCATGAAGGGGTAAGGGTAGGAGTGAGAATTCTCAAAGTATGCCTTTTTATATTGTTTTCATTTCAAATCATATGAATTTTAAACATTCTTTAAAAATATAAGTCATATGTTAGATGAATAACAGAAACAAAAACAGCATCCTTCTTTGACAGAGTTTTCCCAGGACATGTAGCGAATTCACATAGAATAAAGCAAGACAATCAAATGTGTCTGTCTGGGTTGGAACATAGGTTTTGCTTTAGCTGTGTGACTTCGGTCAAGTCACATAAACTTTGAGATAGTTTGGCTTAGATGCATTTAAAACAGATACGACAATCCTAACCCCCAGGGTTGATTCAAGAGTTCTACAAGGTCATGTCTTGAAGTGCCCAGCCCATAGTATGTGTTCAGTGCACGGTGACTTGCCAGAGTGCTCCCTTAGCTGTGAGGTTACATTCTAAGACCCTGCACTGAGACCTTCATGTACAAGACTATAAACAGGGCTAACTTCTACACATACTGTGTCTTTTCCTGTACACACACACCTATGATAACATTTAATTTACATATTAGGCACAGTAAGAGATTCATTCTTATTGTACACCTTAGCAACCTCAGCATATTGTCTATTTTTCTTTCCTTAAATCAAGAACTGTCACCCCGTCACTTAAAAAAAAGCATTAAATTGCTTCTTTAGCATATTCAAATGGCAAGTATCATTACTCTTGTACTTTGGGGATATTGTTAAGTAAAATAAAGTCTCTTGAATAGAAGCACTGCGATATCTTGACAGTTAAACTGACAGAAACTGAGATGATTACTAAGTAACTAATGGGAGGGTAGCTTCTATAGTATGGATATGGTGGACAAAGGGATAATCATATCTCAAGCAGGCTGGGTGGAGCTAGATGTCATAAGATTTCATCCCACAACTCAGAATCATTTGCTACTTAAAACGTATGCATTATTTCTGGAATTTTCCATTTCATATCTTCAGACTGTGTTTGGTCATGGGTCACAGACATAGCAGAAGTGCAAGGGCGGGGAGCACTGTACTTATAGAGCTCACATGCTGGGCAGTTTCAGGGTACCCTGACTCTGAAGAACAATTATTTTTTTTCTCTAATTTTTATTTTTTATTAGTACTTGTTTGCAGTATATAATGTCTACATTCCTCCTGGGGAGTTGGTACATGTACAGCATGCATCTTAATTCCTTTTCATCCCCTTCCCCTTCTTTCCTTCCACCCTTCCTTCATCTCTCAGTCTCCTTCCCATTTGCAAAAGCTCTATCTTCTGGTTTCCTATTATCTATCTTTTATTTTGCTCTCTATTTATGTTTTGGGTTTCTCATAAAAGAGATGAGATTTAAGATTTTGTGTCTGATATATTTCACTTAACATAGTCTTCAAGGTACATCTATTTTCTTACAAATGACTCACATTTATTCTTCTTTATGGAAAGTAGTATTCCACTGTGTGTAAATACCATTTTTTCTTTATCCATTCATCTGTTGATGGGCATATAGGCCTCTGCCTTGTATAAATTCTATTTCTATGAACATAGGTATGCATGAATTACTGTAATATGATGTCTTTAACTCTTTCAAGAAGATATCTAGAAGGAAAATAGCTGAGTTGAATGAAATTGCTACTGTTAGTTTTTGAGGACTCTCCATACTGATAGTCCTTTCAGCATTTATGATGCTGTCATTGCTCTCTTCCCTGCAACCAGGAAGCTCGCTTACTTCTGCCTCCTTTTTCCAGGTGTGTTTGATGCACTGTAGAGTTTGTTTGGTAAGGCTGTGCTAAAGAATCTTGATGCCTTGTCCTTATGAGGCTGCACTTTTTCCTGTGCTCACACAGCACAATTTATAGAGGCAAGATGTGAATGCAAGGCAGTCTCACACCGAGCTCATTCTTCTCCCACATGCTTCCTCTTGCTTCACTTCACTGTTGAGTACCTTCAGTTCAAGCCCCAGTTGGCCACTGCAGGGACCACTAGTTTCCTGGAATGCCTTTCAAGCTTCCTATTGGCTCTGTCCTGCATGGTCTCAGCACAAGAGAGGATGATCACCTCCAGCACTGGGCTGCTCAGCTGCAGTGCTGGAACTCTGCCATGAATTCCTACATCAGAGGGTTTCAGATTGCCAGCACTCTCACTTGCCTCCTTTCTGGTTGTTCTATCTTCTGCCTGGCTCTCTTTTCCTTCCACAGCAAAGTGAGCTCTGGAAATCTCACCTCTGCTCTCATTATTCTCTAGCTCACAAACTTGTAGAGTCCCCTTTGCCCTGGGATGGGTCCAAACTGGGACTTGTGTGTCATAGAATATTTCTGAGGCTTTCCAGCCTCCCCTCTCACACCTACAGACGCTGAGATATCAAGAACTTCTCAGTGCCCTGAGTGTGCTGGTTCATCTTGCCTCCAGGCATCTGCACAAGCCCTTTTCCAAGTCCTCCCATTCTGCTATTCATGATCTTACTGTTATGATGGTTAATTTCATGGGCCAACTCCACTGGGCCATAGAGTACCTAGACCTGTGACCAAGGTGAACTCAAGGTGTGTCTGGGAGGTGCTTTTGGTTAAGATCGCCACAAGATTCCATGGACTCCTTGCTCTCCTGCTTCCTACACCTCCACACATGCACTGGAACTAACACCATCACCTGTCCTGGGTCTTCAGCCCTCTCAGGACTTCTCAGCCTCCATAGCTATGAGCCCATTCTTTACAACAAGACTTTCTGTTTCTCTAAGTGCACACGCACGGGCACATGAGTGTGCACGCGGGCGCACACACACACACTGTGAATGTTTCTTTGCATAGTCCACACACACTTGGCCTCACTCAGGGGTACCCCTAGGGGCCCTCCCTGAGCTATCACCCTGATGTCCTCACAGTGCTGCCTGGCCTTGGAGTGGACTAGTGGCTTCTCCTGTCCCACTGGCTCATGAACCCCAAGTGTCCTTTTTATCATTTTTATCCTAATGTTTTTAACATAAGTACTCATTAAGTACCTATGGAATTAGTGAACTTTAATTATATTCTTTGCATTTTTTGAATGCATATTGAGTAAATTGATAAGTAGGCAGCTTATGTCATCCCTTGATGCTCTTACAATGAATCATCCCTTGTCTAAGTCCCTTTTTGCTTACTAACTTTTAGTTAGAAGATTTGATTTAAGAAGTACCTTATAAGTGGCATAGATCTGAATGCTATCAGTGTGACAATGAGGCTGGGGAAGTTGAGGAAGGAAGACATTCCCTCAGCCCCACATTTGACAGATCTCTCTGCCTGCAGAAGAGGCAGAAAAGGCAATAATCAATTCTTGCCCCAGAGAGTTGTGGGGAGATTTTAAATGAGGCTGAGGCTGGGATAGTGTCTGCTAAGTTCGCCTTCCATTTGGATCAGCCATTCCTCAGAGAGCAGGTGGGTGGAGGAAAGGGCTCAGTTTGCACTCCAGGGCAGAGGAAGAAACCTCTGTCCTGTACCTGGAGGACAGGGTTGTGTGCCTTAGTGTAATGATAACTCAGTCTTTACAACACAGGCCCAGCCTCAGGGTCACTGTCCAGGGTGGAACAGGTGGGTGCTCCAGTCACAGGTGGCAGGTCCCTCTCCTCTACTGGCCTAGCCTTCTGCCTGCTTGTGGCGGAGCCCTGCAGGGACAAAGTCATCAACAGCAGTGAGGGTACCTGGTCCAAGCCTCACTCCCTGAGTGCTCTCTTAGCAGTGTTGTGTCGTGCATTTGAACAAGCCCTGTGGACCTTTCACAGGAGGCTTTGTGTGTAGGAATTGATTTGTATGTAGAAATTCCCTTGGCATTTTTGATCAAATGGTATCTATCCTTCTCTTCTTTCCTGATAGGATAAAAATTGTTATACACAGGGAACACACTGTCTGATGGACCAAGAGAAGTGGAATGCTAATTTCATTTCCAGGTTCCAATTCAACCCACAGTGGCTATGCCACAGAGTTATGCTTGTGACATTTTTATACTTTGTAGAAAACTGTCCCTTTCTTATCTTTTTAACATCAGAGAGAGCATGTATGCGAGAGAGAGAGAGAGAGAATACGTCTATGCAACCATCAGCAATCTAGAAGATTACTACAGTAATCCAAAAGATATGCCAGTTGTCACATTTTTATTTAAAATCATAGATTCTCTAATTTGTTTAAAATCAGTGACATGGGAATATGCCAGCTCTGAACTAGTGATATTTATGAATCAGTGATGTATTAACTTTCTGGTTTTAGTGACTTGGGTTTCACTCTAGATATTTGGTAATGTTTAATTCAGATACTTATTTGCATTGATTCAAGGGATATGACGTTAAATCATTAGTTACACTGAAAATTGAAACATTGAAATTGAATTGAAACATTGAAAATTGCAAATTGTTTAGAATATGAGTACCAGACAAGTATGATACTCCACATCACCCTCATAGCTCTCTTGGCATTAACATTTCAAAACTTACAGATACCACTTAAGAGTGTATAAGTTTAAGGTTTAAAGGACCTGATTCATTTGAACAATGGTCATCATCTAAAATAACATTGCATTTTTCCCATGCCTTGGCACAAGTTACATTCATCTGCAAGTGATTTTTCTTTTTTGGAGCAATGAAGCTTAGGCAAGGAGGTAACAACATATAGTGATACCTTGGTTGCCCAATGGCTCCAAGCTCGAACTTTCCACTGCTCAAACAGCAAAGTTGAAAAGAAAATCTACTCTGTGTTCATTGTGAAATTGAAAATCTGACTTGAAAAAACCTGTAAGGGCCAGAGTGAGTCATGCCTCTCCCTGTGGCCACAAAGGGGTGATGCTTCAATCTAAGTGCAGCTCTTGACTAGACAACATACAGTGCTTGTGGGAGTGTGTTAAGATATTTGGCATTGTGCTTTTTTTGCACTTTATTTGAGTAGAATATCGTAACCATGGCTCCCGAGAAAGTGACACCAGCAGTAAAGCTCAGAGGAAAACTGTGAGAACCAAGATAGAGTTAAAGAAAGAAATCATTGTGAAATTTGTTGAAGCCCTGAAAAACTGAATTTAGAAGAGTAATTTTTGGGTCTCAGAGCCAATTATTTGGTTTTCCATTATTTCTTATGGGAAAAATATATTCAGTTCTCAAACTTTTCAGTGTTCAAACACTAATTTGGAACGAATTGAGTTCTACAACTGAGGTATCATTGCATTCACAGGGCCTTCATGAAGCCATTCTTAGATTTCAAGGAAAACTCAACTGTTGTTATAAGTATTCATAACTATGTTAGATTTTTTTCTACTTAATACACAGTTATAGGAAATCAACTTATTTCAGTTCTCTAAGAGGCACTGTGAATTTCATAATATCTAGTTTGAAGTAAACATTTTCTTTTTAATGAGTACCAGTGGAAACACTGTGCAAAACCACACAGCACTTATACGTAAAACTGTTAGCAGATATATCACAGATCATAGTTCAGAATGAATGCTTGTCTCATCCTCTGACCTGGGGTGTTGCACAGGTATATCTCATTTTAAGTTAATTAAACACAGAGACAAACTTATGAAATCAAAGAAAGAGTATTGCTTTTATTTTGTTTAACATACTCTCAGCCTTGTAATTAAATAATTTCTGGGCTGTTATGCACCATATTAATGGCAGTAACTATAGGCAAGGATGGTGAGAGAGCACATCTGTGCCGAATAGCACTGCTTTAGATGAAGAGGAGACAGGGTAACTAGTGAAGACAAACAGGAGCCCTTTGCCACAGGATGGTGGGCCTCTGAGGTGAAAGCAACCACACTGGGTCCTATAATGCTGCAGTTCAGAATGCACTGCCCTTCAGCTCTGAGTCCCAAAGTGACCTCCACAGCCACAGGTGGGCACACAGGTGCAACTGGGGGCGAGAGATCCCCTCTTCCTGCTAGGTGACCATGAGGACCCACTTCATCTAACATACTCTCAACCTGGTAATTAAACAATTTTCAGGATGTTATGAAGCACATTAACTGCAGTGCCTGCAGGGGAGGACTTCCTCCTAAGACCAATAGGGATCCTGCTGCTCTGTGACTCTAAGTCCCCACCCAACTGTAGGTGTCTATGCACCATTCATCCAGTGGAGCCTTAATTAGTTCATTTTTAAACTATCTGGGACAGATGATAAGTGAGAGGAATGTTGAAGATAAAGAGAAGATGCAAAATTAGAATGAAATCAACCTCCAAAATGAAACACAAAAACACTTTTCAGAAGAGCTTTAACCCCCTAGGAGCAAAACCCTGACAAACTGGCTGCTGTCCTTGCAGTTGTCATGGCCTTCAATCCAGTCAATTACAGGATTTCCCCCGTAGGAATAAAGCTCTTATTTGAAAATGAAGTCAATACAAAACTACATTTATTTTACAGCCACATTTATGCAATACATTTTTCCCTGAAGTGAGCAATTTTTCTACATAGAGGCATAAATGAGACTTTCCCCTAAGACAAACAGTACCCATAATACTCAGTGAGTCACTTTGACGCTGATTTCTGGCATGGTGTTGTGCACAAACTCCTTGGATTTGCTTCCTGGCACACTGGTGAAAACTATTTTAAAAACCCACTTAAATCCTCTGGAAATGGTCCTGGAAGCAAACAGTATATGAAGAAACATCTATTCATGAAAATCTTTCAAAATTTGGTAAGGAATGGCAACCCTCTGTGGTATAAGAACACTTCCTCCCAGCTCAGGGAGGAGCAGAAGACTGCAGGCCAAATGACTGCAGCCAAGGACATAGATGCTTCCCTAAGATGAGGGAAGGAGGAGCCTACCCCTCAAAAAAAGATACAGGGAGGGGGGATTGTCCCCAGAACACAGATAGCGGGGCTGTTTCCCAGGATGAGCTGGACTTCAGTGTTTCTCAACTCCCCCAGCTACCTGTTGTGAGAGTAGCTACCATTTGACTATAGTCAAGCAGTAAGGTCTCTTCCTATGTCTAGACCCAATGTAGGGAATGGAGGCTCTACCTTGTACCTGGCATACTGAGAATACTAGGGTCCCATTTGCCCTTCCCATCTGTGAGGTGATGTTTCCTCATCAAGAGGAGAGGCGAGCCAAAGAAACCCCAGGTTGCTGCCTCTCCCACAACAAGTGCTCGGTTCCCAGAGCAGGAATATCACTCAGAAAGAAGCTTATCACTCTCCCTCATCCAGCTCTGGAATTTTGGACAGGGGGAAAGCATGATGTGAAGCAGATTGTTCCTCTCTCTTCCCAGAGGAACTGACTTCATGTGCAACAGAGCCTGGAGAAAATTAAGCAGGAGAGCTCTCTAGGAACAGTGGAGGTTATGGAGAAAGGAAGAAGAGAAAATGTGTGGTTTCAATGAGGAGACATCAAGATGTTACTGATTGGCTTGGAGGAGGGAACCAGAGAAGGAAGCAACTATCAGGAGCCCTCTTGAGGGCAGAACAAACATCAAACACTGACCTCAGAAACTATTCCTTCAAAGGAGCCGAACTTTGATTTGATTAGTTTGTGAAGGAATTTATGTCTTAGGGCATTATTGAAAACAATCCAGCTAGCCAGGGATTTAGCTCAGTGGTTCCTGTCTCGCAAGCGCAAGGTCCCGAGTTCGAGCCCTGGTACCAAAAAAAAAAAAAAAAGAAAAAGAAAAAGAAAATAATCCAGCTAGAGTTCTACTAGCTCTATTACCACCATGGGGTGATTGACATACCTCAAGCTATCCCTCCCTGAAGTACAACACCAGAGGCATACTCTCTGTGTGTATCTGGAGAGAACAGGTGTCATTAAAATAATACGGTGAGGAGCAAATCAAATACCTAAGCAGATAGCAATAATATAAACCCTGAGGAGAGGGAGAGCCAGTACTCAGAGTTGTTACATTAGCAGAAATGTAGTTTCCACCTCCACCATGAGACATATAAAGAAACAGGAAAATGTGACACTTACCTGCAGAAGATGAAACACAGGAGACAAAACACAATATAGACTGCCTGTGAGATTTATCAAAATCAGATTTGACAGGTGAGAATTCAAACTAGCCATTACAAATATGGTCACAGAACCCATGATTAAAGAAGTAAAAGGGGGCATAATGGCAATGTCCTAGCTGGTAGAGACTATCAACCCCCCCCACACACACACAAAGATAAGGAAGAAGTAAAGAAGAGAAGATTTATGGAGGTAAAAATACAGTAACTGAAATAAAAATCTCAGTAAAGAGGCTAAACAGCAGATGTGAGCTGGCAGGAGGATAGACAATATGACTGATAAAGACTATGCAAGATGAAGAATGCAGAAAACCAGAATAAATAAAAATGAGCAAGCTTCAGAGGAAAATGGAGCACCATTAGGCACACTAGAAGACACATAATGAAAGTACCAGAAGGAGGAAGAACAGCAAGAAAAAAATAGTAAAATAAATAATGGCTGATAATCCCCAAATGTACAGAAAAATAATAACTAGGAAATGTAATGACTTCCAAATAGGATAAAATAAAAGAGACTCTAGAAAGACATATCATAGTAAAAATTCTAAAGTCAAATACAAGGAGAAAAAGTCTTAAAAGTAGCAGGATAAAAATGATACATCATAAAAGGGAACCCCTGATAAGTTAATAGATGACTCCTTGGCAGGAATGATGGTTGCTAATAAGCAATGGGACAATATATTCAAGGTGCTGAATGAAAAGACCCTGCTAACAAACAATTGTATATCCAACAAATCCATAAGGAGAAACTAAAGGCTAAGCAAGGACTTTTCCAGATAAACAAAAACTGAGATCATTTTATGCTAGTTGATCCACTTTGTAATTTTTTTTCTGGTACTGGGAAGTGAATGAAACTATGGCTTTCACACAGAAGTATCACCATCTCTTTTTTATCCTCTATTGTGGGACATGAGCATTCCAAGTTACTGAGCTCAAACTTGTGATCTTCCTGTCTCAGCCTCCCAGAGTGCTGAGATTACTGGTGTATGCTACCACATCCTACTCACAAAGGAAGTTCTTTAAGCTAATGGCAAATTACCTCAGACTGTAATTCAAGTCTACTTGGGCAAACATACTACAAATATGAATGAATCTTGAAAACTACAAGCTAAGTGAAATAAGGCAGGCCCCTATAGACAAATATTATATGACTTCACTTATCTGTCTTTCCTATACTAGGAGAATTCATAGAGACAGAAACTAGAATGGTGGTTTCTGGGGCTGGTGGGAGGGAGCAATCAGGAATTCTTTTGGGCGGGGGGGGTACTGGGGATTGAACTCGGGTCCTTGCGCCTTTGAGGCAGGTGGTAGAACCACTGAGCTAAATCTCTGGCCCAAGAATGTTTAACAGAGATGGAGTTTTGGTTTGAGAAGAGGAAAATGTTCTGGAGATGGATGGTGGTGATAGTTGCAAACACTGAAAAAACTTAATGTGACATAACTGCATATTTAAAAACAGTTAAAATTGTAGGTTTTATGTTATGTATATTTGTTATGGCTTGTATCTAAATGTTCTCCCAAAACCTCATGTGGTCATAGGTGGGGCTTTTTCAAGGTGGCTGGATCTAGAGTGTGTGATGCTGGGATCAAAGGTGTGATACTAGGATTGATTCAAGGTTCAATGTTAAGGATTAAGGGTGAGAGTGCTACCTGCCCAAAGGGTTGGTAGCCTGGATAAAATATAAGAGACAGAAAGAGGGCTGCCCTCGTGGTTGCTTGTTGCTTGTCACTTGTTGCTTGCTGTTGATGCTGCTTGTTGTGTGAGGCCTCTCTGCCATGCCTCCCTGCCTTGGAGCCAGCTGATTATGGGCTGAAACATCTACAAACTGTAAGCCAAAATAAACCTTTCCTCTTTTAACTTTGGGTGTTGGGTATTTTGTCTCAGCAATGAGAAAAGTAACTAAGACAATATTTTTCTACATTTTAAAAACAGAAGTGCAACTACAAGGGAAAAGATAAAAGAAAATAGCACAGTCCTATTCATATTACTCGTGGAACATTCCTACTCTCCTTAATAAATACTATTCTTGTCAATCCTTAGGATGAGTGTCTCAGAGTATTGTTTATGCCTCAGGCTTTGGCCTTAATACCATGAAGTGAGATTTTTCTTTTCCTATCCCTTTGATTTCTCTTCTTATATAAAAACAAACAAAGCATGTTCTCTTTACCCAAATAAATGTTAAATGCTATAAAAATTTCCCCTGAACACCAGGAAGGTTATAACAGTACTAGTTGCTGAAGAGCACTTTGATGGAGACAGCCACAGGGAAAGCAGGAACTTCCAGGTTCTGGCTATCTCCTCTGTCTCTATACAAGGCTTATGTTAGGCTTTGAATATAATCCATTATCTAGTGTTATAAAAATGAAAACTTAGATAAATAATCCTACTGAGGTCACTCTCTTAACGAAAGGCAAAAAATCTAGCCTGGAGCCATACAGAGGAAATCCTACATGTAATCATAAATGTGAGGCAGCTTGAAATAATAAATGAGCATCAGTGTTCAAATTCAGACAAAAATACACAGACAAAAATCATTAATTAAATTAAAATGCTACCATAGACAATTTCCACTCAAAGATAAAGAAAGAAGTAAAGGAGAAGAAAAGTAAAGGAGGAAAAAAAGAGATGTGAAAATATGTAGGAATCAGAGATAAATATGGAAATATTAGTAACAAATTAACTATGAATGGGTTAATCCAATTACAAGGCACACTGGATAAAAAAATGATTCAACTATATGTGCATTTGGATGACACATGTAGACACATTTAGATGTAATAATACCAATAAATTTAAAGTAAGAGATGAAATAATAGAAATGTAAATATCAGTCAACCACAGGAAAGCTGAGTGGCTCAATTGAAATCAAACAAAATAGATTACCATACCAAAAATGTTACTAGGAATAATCAATACATATCAATTAGAACTATCAACATAAATGGACTCAGCTTGCCAATCAAAAGACAGAGTTTAGCATAATGGATCAAGAAACAAAATGCAATGGTATGGTGTATATAAGAAACATATCTAACACAAAAAGAAATTCACAGATTAAAAACTGAAGGATGAAAAACAATATTCCATCCATCTGGAACTTAAAAAAAACAGGAGCAGTTATCCTATACTCAGTCAAAGTGGACATTTAACCAAAGCTGATCAAAAGAGAAAAAGAAGGACATTACATATTGGTTAAAGGAAGTTTACAAAAGGAGGAGATAACAATTATAAACATATATGCACCAAACCATGGTGTACCCAACTTCATAAAACAAACACTAACAGACACAAAACATCAGATAAACAGCAACACAATTATAGTGGAGGATCTCATTACCCACTGTTACAAATAGACAGATCAATTGAACAAAGAAAAAATTTAAAAATTAACAAAGAAATATCTGAGTTGAACCAAATCTTTGAACCAAACCTTTGAAATGGACTTAATAGATACCTATAGAGTGTTCCAGCGAACAACAACAGAATATACATTCCTTTTGCCAGCATATGGTACTTTCTCCAAAATAGATCATATACTAGCTAATAAAGCATGGTTAATTAAATGCAAAACAATTGAAATTTTACAATTCATATTGTCAGATTTTAGTGCACTGAAACTAGAAACCCCATAGCAAAAGAAACCACAGAGACTATGCAAATGTATGGAAATTAAACAACACACTCTTGAGTAATCAATGAGTCACAGAAAAAATGAAGAAAGAAATAAGACAGTTCCTAGAATTAAGTGATAATGCCAGCACAACATACCAGAACTTATGGGACACAATGAAAGCAGTCCTATGAGGGAAGTTTAAAGCTGTAAGTGCCCACATCTGGAAAATAGAATGAGCCCAAATAAACAGCCTAATGATGCATATCAAGGTCCTAGAAGAACAAGAGCTTGTACACAGAGGGAAATTATAAAACATCAGAGAAGAGATCAGTGAAAAGTAGACTAAAAAAATACAAAATCAATGCAATTAGAAATAAAAAATATTCACAGTCACACACTTTCAAAATCCAGAAAATTATTAGCAACTATGTTACAAACCTATGTGCAAAACATTAAAGAACTTATAATAGATTCCTATGAATTACCAAAACAGAACCCAGAAAACTTAAAAATCTTGAATAATGCAATAACTAAAAATGAAATTGAAGCAGTAATAAAAAAAAAGCCTACCAATTAAGAAAAGCCCAAGACCTAATAGATTCACTGTGAAATTCTACAAGAATTTCAGTGAAGATCTAACACCAATACTCCTCAAACTCTAATGAAACTGAGAGATTTGGGGGTATTTCCACAATCACTCATGGAAGCTAGCATTACCTTGAACCCAAAACTAGACAAAGATCCAACCAAAAAGAATTACAGGCCAATCTCTCTAATGAATATAGGTGCAAAAATCTGCAACAAGATACTAACAGAATGCAACAAATCATCAAAAAAAAAAA
>NW_004624785.1:13487836-13509883 GCF_000247695.1 Heterocephalus glaber | reverse complement strand
AAAAAAAAAAAAAAAGAAAAAGAAAAAAGAAAGAAAGAAAGAAATCATGCATCATGACTAAGAAGGCTTCATGTTAAAAATCCTGAAGAAAATAGGTATAGAAGAACCTAATCTCAATATGATAAAATTTTTCAAAAATAATCCCCTCCAATCAATAGTGTTCCTATATACTAATAACAAAATCCACTGAGAAAAAAATTAGGAAAACAGTACCATTTATAATAGCATCAAGAAAAATTAAATACTTAGGATTTAACCTAAGTAACCGAGGAAGTGAAAGTCTTCTGCAATGAAAATTACATTACTCTGAAAAAGGAAATCCAGGAGAACATCAGAAGTTGAAATGATATCCCCTGTTCCTGTATAGGCAGAAATAATATAATCAAAATGGCTACACTTTCAAAACTGATATATAGATTTAACACAGTCCCAGTCAAAATACCAACAACATTTCTCACAGATGTAAAGAAAATAATTCTAAAATTTATATGGAACCAGAAGAGACCCAGAATAGCTAAAGCAATCCTGGGTAACAAAAGAAAAGCAGGAGGCACCACATTCCAGATCTGAAGTTATACTACAAAGCTACTCTGACTAAAACAGCATGGTACTTGCACAAAAACAGGCATGTGGATAAATGGAATGGAATAGAGGAAGCAACAAACCTAGACATACTCAGCTATTTGATCTTTGTCAAAGGCTCAAAAGACATACCCTGGAAGAAGGACAGCTTATTTATTTATTTTTCTATTTTAAAATTTATTTTATTTATTTTTATTTTTTTGGTACCAGGGATTGAACTCTAGTCTTTGCACTTGAGCAGTACGTGGCGAAACCAGTGAGCTAAATCCCTGGCCAAGGACAGCCTTTTTAATAAATGGAGCTGGGATAACTGGATAACAACATGCAGAAGATTGAGTCTAGACCCATATATCTCACCATGTACTTAAACTAAAATCAAAATGAACCAAAGATCTAAATGTTAAAACAGAAACAATATGATGAAAGATAAAATAGGTAAAACTCTTGAAAACATATGTATAGCCAAGGACTTTCTGAACAGAACCCCAATAGAACAAGAGCTAATACTGAGAATCAACAAATGAGACCATATCAAATTAAAAGTTTTCTGCACAGCCAAGGAAACAACCAACAGAAGAGACAATCTAAAGAATAAGAAAAATATTTCATCAGGTATTCCTGAGACAGAGAACTAAAGTTTACATTGTGTAAAGAACCCCCCCAAAATAAAAGACCCAATTAAAAACGGGCAACCGAAATGAATAGAAACTTCTGAGAAGAAGTAAAACTGGCTAATAAACACGTGAAAAATGTTCAACATTGCTGGTCATTAGAAAAATGCAAATAAAAAATACATTGAGATACTAGCTTACTCCAGAAAGAAGAGCCATCATCAAAAAATCAGATAATAACAAATACTGGTGAGGATGATGGAAAAAAGGAATCTTCTACTTTGTTGGTAGATATATAAACTAGTACAACCACTATAGAAATCAGTGTGAGGATTCCTCAAAAAGTTAAAAATAGAAATTCCATTTGATCCCTTCTCTAGGTATTTTTCCAAAACAGTTAAGGTCCTCATATTACAAGAATGGGTGCATACCCATGTCTTTAGCAGTACAATTTATATCTTGATCTTGGAAATAGCATATATGTCCATCAATAGATGAATGCATAAAGAAAATGTGGTCTTTATACACAATGGAGTACTACTCTGCCATAAAGAAAGACAAGCTCGCAATATTCATAGGCAAGTGAATCCAACTTGAAAGCATAATGTTAAGTGAAATAAGTCAGCTACATAAGCTTAAATGTTGAATGGTTTCATTCACACAAGAAACTCAAAACATATATATACAAATAAAGAGCAAAACAGAAGATAAATAGGAAGCAGGGAAAATTTCAAATAACTCCCCAAATTATCTATTCTGTTGTTTCAAAAATATTTTAAGATAAATGCAATTTTTTTTCATTTATACTGCTAGTTTCATTTATTCATTGAAAAGAAAGTTTTGTTTTTTTATTTGTTTCTTCTTTGTAAGACAGAATCTTTTTTGTTATTCGTGATGTGCTCTGACTAACATTTTGGTCATTCTTATAAGATCATGATGCACAGTATAACTATTGTTATTCACTTATTTTGTTATGAACTTTTGTTTTATTTTTTAAAGAAGTAAGAAGAGTGTTATGTATATTTAATTTCTAATTGTATTGCATTGAAATCAAAACAAATTTATAAAATAAATAAAGAGGAACATTTTATAATGATTAAGGTATCAATCCATGAAGAAGGTACAAGAAATAACAAAGATATGTGCTCTAACAACAGAGCACCAAAACACAGGAAACAAAATCTGAAAAGAGAATGAGCAATTCAATAATATTTGGAGACTTCACTATTCCAATTTCAATTATGAATAGAAAAACAAGACAGAGAAGTAGAACCAACTAGCCCTAACAGACATTTATGGAGTACTCCACCTACTAACACTATATATTTCTCAAGAGAGCACATGAAACATTCTCCAGGACATATCATACACTAAAATAAAGCTCAAAAAATTCAAAAAGCTAAAATATAAAATATTTTCTTCAGCCACAATTAGAGAAATTAGGAATCAATAATGGAGAAATATGGAAAGCCAAAAACTATGTGAAAATTAAACAACATAGTCTTAAACAACTCATGAGTCAATAATAAAAAGGGAAATTTGAAAATACTTTTTGAGAGCCTGGATTTAGCTCAGTGGTTCTGCTGCCTGCCTTGCAAGCACAAGGTTCCGAGTTCCATCCCAGATACAAAAAAAAAAAGAAAATACTTTTTGAAATAAATGAAAATGAAGACACAACATGACAACATTTATGAGATGCAGTTAAAGAAGTGCTTAGGAAGACTTATACCTGTAATGTCTACACTAATAAAAAAAGAAAGATCTTGATTCAATTACCTAACTTTTCAATTTAGGACAATTGAACAAAAAAGAGCAAACTAAACTAAAAGCAATCAGAAAAAGAAAATTATAGATTAAAGCAGAAATGAATGAAAGCATAAAATAGAGAAACAATAGAGACAAATCAGTGAGGAACAAATGGTACATAAATTTATAGCAGCATTTATCATAGTAGTCAAAAAGATGGAAATAACCCAAACATCCATACTAGATGGAGAGAAAAAATATGGCATATTCATACAATGGAATATTAATTTGCTATAAAAAGAACTTTTTGTATATGCTACAACATGGAAATCTTGCAAATGTTACAGTAAATGAAAGAATTCAGTAGCACAGCTTGGGCTAGGCCATTTTCTTTGATTTGATGACATCTGTTTCATTAAATTTCTAACATGACTTGGCTCTGTGCTAGGTGCTGGAGATATAAAAGTGAGTGAGGTGGCCTCTGCCACTGGGAAAGCAATCATCTGGTGAAGGAGGGCTACATAATTTTTCAGACAGCAAGAAACGTAAGAATAATGTACTCTGGTGTCACAAAGTGGTGGTAGTCTGCTGCATGTGTTCTTGTCTGTGTGTGTGTGCATGTGTGTATGAGTTTGGAACATGAGTCAGGGAAGGGCCCATAGACTTGTGATCAACACTGAAGAATGCCAGTTAGTGAAGCAGTGCTCAGAGTTATTCCTTGGGTAGAGGAGCCCTCTGGGGACATATGGGAGATGGTGAGTGGGGCCCAGGAAGCAGCCTGCATTCCAGCCCTGCAGGAGGCCAGGAGGGTGCTCAGGGCCAGTTCAGCTATATTTGAATTTGTTTATATTTATATTTTCCCTGAAAACAATGTTGGCACCCTGAAAGTATGAACTACTTCATGCCTGGTCAGTTACTTTGGAGCTCACCCTGAGACAGCAGAGGATTTACCTCAAGAGGGCTAAACTCCAGATCTAGTGAACTGCAGAGGAAAACCACGCAGGGTGGAGAACAGGCACATTTTGAAGTATAATTTTCTAAAGACACTCAACCCTTTCTCAGTATCTTTCTGACAAGGACCATTCCTAACTCAGTGAATCCATATCTTGTTCCCTGCTTGCTGATATCAATGGGCTCCTTGCTGCAGAGCAAATCTCACGCCCTTCCCTGCACGGTAAGGGCAGCAACATTCACTCAGCCAGAAGCAGCCTAGTGTCAATGCTACTTTTTCAGGGGACACAAGTATGCACTAGCCCATGAAAGAGAGGGACTTTAGCACCGGAGAAATCTGTCTAAGCAATGAGGAATGACTTGTTAAGATCAACTAATTTGCAGTGAGAATGTGGCAACAGAAGGCACACTAAACTGTGGGACCACGCTAAACTGAAGCATGTGAGGCTCAAAGAAGCCAGGAGAACAGTCAACAGGTCCACATTCAAACAGCAAGGGAGCAGGTCTCCCAGGCTCCCCTTGCTGCAGCAGTGGTCTCTTCTGTCTTTTCTGCATGGGAACCAAGCCACATAAGGATCTGATGCTCTTCATGCAGGACACAGGATCTTGGGGCCACTGAGCTAACACTGACCCCACACCCCAAGCTTTGGTGACCTGAGTGTGTTGAGTTTCCACTGCCCTTGCTAGCCTGTGCAAATTGAAATCAATTTTCCTAAAAATCATTTACATCTCTCAGAGGTGAAGTACACAGATTTCACTTATTCTAAGAACAGCTCACTGTGCAAAAGTGAAGACTATTCTGGGCTCCCAGAGTAGGTTCTTGAGTTCATTTGTAACTTTGCATATAATTATTTTTAATTAGACAAAATGGCAGCAACTCAGTCTAATAGCAGAACTCAGCCTTTGTGTCATCTTGTCTTTCACCTGGGGTGGGGTCTGGAGTGGCCACAGTCCTTTCCCAAGCAGAGCCATTTCAGGTCTGTGCATGGAGGGCAGAATTAATGCAATTGTGGCTTTAGCCCCCACCTGTCCCTTTAGTGTAGGCGATGGGACAAAAAGCATGCATGTCATCTCACTAGGTTTTGGAGGTGTTCGAGAGTTTGTGAGTAACACAGATAAGACAACTGGATAGTTCTTGTCACTCACGCTTGCTTCTAACGCGCACTTCTCCTCCACCCACTGCGGAGGTGGCAGATTGGCTCAAAGCTTTAAAAATGAGTTCAAAAGTCATCTCAGACATAAAGTGAGAAAAGCATGGAGATGGATCTGATGCCCTCATTTAAGAACATGGATAAGAAAAATTACACATGCCAGTGCTCAGAAACTGTTTAATTTGTTAACTTAATCCAAAGATCATGCCACAACTCTTGGCTTTATGAACATTGGCCATTGGCCCAAAGTAATAAAGTACAAGGTGTGATTGAAATATATGGTGAATATTTAAGTTAAAAACATTTATTACAGTAAAAGATACATTGCCATTAATCTCTCTCAAAATATCTCACTTATTTTGTACACAGTTATCTCATCATTCTTGCCACTTTCTGAAGCAGTTCTGGAAGTCCTCTTTCATGAATGTCTTTAGTTGGACTGCCATGGCTGCTGCCTCAGTGCCCTGAATTGGCTCAAGATATTTATCTTTCATGATCATTTTGACTTTGGAGAAGAGACAGAGGTCACATTGTGCCAGATCTGATGGATAAGAGGGATAAGGATACATGGTAATATTTGTATGCAGCCTGTCTTTCCTAGGCAGCAGCATTCACTTTACTTTTTATCATATCTTGCAAACATAGGAACAAAGACTTCAGAATGCTTTGGAAAGTGGCAAGCCTGAGAGATAAGTGTGTTCAAAGCAAGGGGAAGTATTTTGAGAGGGATTAATGGCACTGTGTCTTTTACTTAAATAAATTTTTAAATTTAAACACTCACCGTGTATTTTGACAATCCCTTGAATGACTGGATCTTTCTGGGACCTCCTGTCTCCCTGTCTCTGTCCTGTCTCTGCCTCTTGCTGTCACCTCAGCTGCACTTCATACTGCACTTCCTGGCTGGGAAATGTGTGGGAATGAGAACCCTCCTTGTTTTTGAATCCCTTGAGATTCTCTAAGAAGGAATGTTAGAGGTGGCACCACAGCAAGGGTGCGACTTTTCAAGTTACAGAGTCAGATCAGTAAAATGAATGAATGTGAGAGCCTCAGGAATCCTCAAATCACACATAAAGCAGCTTCTAGCATTGTCTTTCTCCACGTGTTCCAGGGCTGCCATACACTCACCCAAACACATTCACAAGCTCACTGAAGAGGAGTAAACCCAGTTGCAGCATCACATTCAACAGCATGTCACACTGTGACAGAGAGAGTCTGTATGCACTGAGAACTGGCTCGCATCCCCTGGCTTGGGGCCAGAACAAACTGTGGGTGGTGTTGGCTGCAGTCCCCGCACAGTCTCCACAGCCAGATGAGCAGACTCACATAGTGGAACAGCTTTGGAAGGACCCAACTGTGCTCCTTCAAAGAGAGAGTGGTGGGTGGTCGGGAGAAAGACTTGGGAAGCACACAGGGTATGCCCATGCCAAGGTTGAACCAGCCAGGACACCCTCGCCCACTCCGTTGTCGCAGGAGGAACAATGATGTGGTTTCTCTGAATGGAATATCTTCCAAGAACACTTCACCCAGAATCCACATACACTATCCTGCTTGTCACCACTAGAACCCCTCTGAGGCACATCAATTCCTGCCATCACACTTGCGCATACACCAAGAGTAATGGCTGTTGACTATGAAAAGGAAAATAAGAAGTAATAAGATTTCATCAACAGCAAAACAAACAAACAAACAAACACTGTTGAGTAGGTCTTATGCTCAGGAAATGTCTGTGGATCTATATGAGAAGAGTAAGGAAAGCAAAACCAAAGAGATAAATGAAAACATCTTTCTTGTTATGTACTTGATATTTTTATGCTTTTGAGCCATAGAAGAAAAAAGGCATACTTAAAAAAACATTAATTCTACGCCAGTAGATAAAGCCCACTGCCAGACAGAAGACCATGGTGTCCATTGGGGTTTCCCTCATTTTCCCGGCCAATCCTCTTCTGCCCCTACTGTTTGGATTGCTTGCTTGTTGTGACCTTTTGAAAGCCATCCCCTCTTTGAGGCAGACGTGCTGTTCTCATATGTGACAGCCCAAAGCACTAACCTTGTCCTACAGCAGGTGCTTCCCAACATACTGCCATCACCCAGGGCCACACAGGCACCAGAAGACACTGGGTGACCAGATGGAGAATGGGTGACTTGATCAGGGCAAAATTTAGTGAAGCTGTTTGTTGGAGTTTGGATCTCTATTCTGAGACAGGTAAGACTGGAACAGGTAGAAATCATCTCACCTGTGAACAACTGGCCAGATTATGTATTGCTAAGTACTGGGAGCAGTTTCCCAAGTGTGGAGCAACCTGTTAACCACGCAGATGCCAGTCCCACACACAGCCCCTGAGGTGGTACCCAGGGCGAGTACAGTCCTTTCTAAGACAAAACCTTTCAAACTAGAGACATTGTTTTTTACTTCATGATGTTTCCCATAGCATCTAACTTCGTGCCAAATGCAGTGTAGTTGAAGACATACTTATTGGAGTACTAAGGCAAATCCCATGTATTGGCCAAATAATCCATCATAACAGAATTGTGCTATGTGAAATATACTTGATAATAAGTAGAACTTTCACTGGAAAATTATTCACACATAGCTTTCAGGTGTACTTTTTTTATATATAAGATGACTATTGAGAGGGGTAAAAATGATCAAAATGTGTTAGGTATATATAGGAATCTGCCAAAATTAAACCATTAATTTTTTTCATTTTTTTTAACTTTCATAAATTCTTTTATTGGTACATTTTAGATATACAATACATTTACATTTATCATTGGGAACTTGCACCTTTACATATGTATCTTGGTTCTTATTTTTTCCCTATTCCTTTGCCCTCCCTTCAACCCCTCCAAAAACCATTAACTTTTATAACCAATATCACTAATTAAAAAAGATGTGAAAAAGATGGTTATTATAATTTAGATGGAAGATCATTTTGATAAAAGGCAAAACATGAGGCCTAATTTTTAAAACTCAATAACTGTAAAATATTACAATTATCTGGATACTGTGAAGAAAATAAATAAAGCAATCATTGGAATTTTACTTATTTGCATTAGAATGTAAATTTCCCTCTCCCTCTAAAAAGAACTGAGATTGCTTACAGTAATAACACAGGTAAGACAAGAGGTAAAAGTTAGAATTTATCCAAATTCTAACCAACAACAGTCCTATTGTTAGTCGCCCAGAGGGAATTGTGACATGCTCCTGCAGAATGTGGAGGAAAGGAAGTGTTTGTTCTGCAGAGGTAACATCACTTCCCAGGAGCATGGACAGTGGTGGCTTGAGGGAGCCAAACTGGCTTCTGAAATGCTTACCTCAGTTATGCTTGGGTCTGCTTGGGGTGGTGGTAGGGGGAATAGTCTGGAGGGTGGAGCAAGTCGTTAGAAAGGTTTTTCAGACCAGGAATTTAGCTCAGTGGTTTCACCGCCTGCTATGCAGGCGCAAGGACCCGAGTTCAATCCCCGGTACCAAAAAGAAAGGTTTTTCAATTAGGTAACAAGAAAATTTCAATGATAGTATTGTGATATAGATGAAATATCCTTCAAGATATTTTTTTCCCTCTTTGTCTAAGCAAACTTCTGATTACACCTTTGGCTTCCTAGATATCTCAATGGCAGGAGGAAGGTTTCTGTGGATCATGGACAGGAACACCCTGGTTGATAGAAAGTGATTATTGCTACTATAAACCCATAAATTGGTGTTCTGATGAATATGTAAGGCAGCAGTAAATGTAAGTTATGCAATTAACTGATAAAGTGCAGTTTCTGATCCTATAAAGCTAAGGATAGAGTTGAACCAGAGTCACAGTCCTTATCTCTCTCTCTTTGCATCTTGACATTCCCTGGCCACAGTGTTAATACTGTCTCCCTATTAAAACCTCGAAGACTGATTTTGCTAGGTGTTTCCAGGTAGTCAAGACAAGAAGAGAAAACTTGGAGGATAATTAATTCTCATTACTTGGTAAAAAGTTTCTTTGGGTACCAACATTAGGAAATACTAAATCCTACTTTAATCACCACCCAGTCCTTAGGGAGAAAGAGATTTATGAGTAACAGATTTGTTAGTTTTCACTCACAGAAAAGCACATTTTCCAAAAGAGTTTATGAGAGATGAAGCCTTAACCCCAGAGCCAGCCTTATCAGAATTTCATTGCATAAAACAAGGCACTGTCCTGTGTTATAGAAGAAATAATGTATGATTAGAATTTACTTATGCCTTTGAAATATGATAACCTGGCAACCCCATGGACTAGAGATATTAGCATACAAATGTTGTGATCCAGAAGCTCAGTTTTTAAGCCAATTGTTTAAATACAGGAAATATTTTCCCCCAAAACAGAGATGTTGTTTGGGTCTGGGTTGTTCTGTGCTCCTGCAGCTTCCCTTTCTTCCCTCCAGCCCTCCCCTAGTACTGTCCTCTCCTACTGGAAGTGGAGCCTTGCAGCTCCCCTCTGCCAAAACCTTGGCGGGGGGGGGCAGGAGTGATGGGACTCCGGTTAGGGATCTGCTTATGAGCTTTACTTGTAGCTCACACAGGGGTAGGGGTAGGGACCCTGGAGACAGCCCTTCAGGGAACTTCCTCCTGGCATTAACAGAGCATCTTCCAGGATGCTGTGAGTGGGGGATGGTAGCCCTTCTGTGATTTACAAATATGTCTCAGTTCCAAGGGAATTGTGTTTGGAGTTGCAAGGAACTGAAACACAAAGGAAAATTTGAAATTCAATTTCTGGGCTTCCTTTACTACATTTTACTGTTTTCAATTGCTTCTTCTCTTTGACTCCGGTTAGTAGTCCTCTATGTAGATAGAGGTCACCTTTGAAGTCTTCACAGGTACCATCTGGTTTGGGTGCTTCCTAATTCTTCAAATCCACTTCACTGAATTCTGCTCACATTCCCCACTGAGTCAGAACTGAGCAGTCTCTTCTGCAGGGGACCCAGAGCTCCTCTCATGCTGGGCCTCTCCTACCCCTACCTGCTAGAAGTTTCTGTGAGGGTGGACATAGCCTTGCTGGAGCACCTGAAGAGGGACTATGTGACAGACAAACAGCATTTTTAATCTTAGTGAGTTTTAATTAATTTAAATTTGAGTTACAATTGCCACAGATGACAAGTGGTGACATACTCATGTCAGTGCATTTTCATTGGTCTCCGCACTAGGATTGAAGCTGATGCATTTGCATGAGTGTGTGCCTGATCTGATCATGTGTGTCTGTAGCTTCCTGAGTTACTTTTTTACTAAGGGGTCTTGAATCCAGGATGAGCAGCTTTTACTTGTGACCGAGGCTGAAAACACAGGTTCTGATTTTGCTCTTGATCTTTCTATAGATAAAAGAAAGTCTCTCCACTGTTGTGCTCCTGGTAGGACCCAACCAATCTGGTATTTTTCCTGGACAGACCTAAAATCTTAGCACTCTGGAAGGTTGAGGCAGAAGGATCACAAGTTCCTGTACAGCCTGGGAAACTTAGCAAGATCCTATTTCAAAATAAACTAAAAAAAAAAACTGGCCAGGGATATAGCTCAATGAAAAGACTGTCAATCCTCAGTACTGGGAAAACATAGATCAAAAAAGCAGAAAACAAAACAAAACACCCAACAGGAGGATCATGAGTTCAAGACCAGCTTTGACTATGTAGTTAGATCCTGTCTCAACAAACAAACAAAAAAACACCCTCTTGTTTCCCAGCTTTTCTGATGGTTATTATCTCACTTTTTTTCTGCTGTAAAACAAAATTTGTTGGAAGAGTTGCTGTCTCCCTCCTCCCACTCCTGCCCCTGCACTGAACAGTCTGGTCCAGGTCACTGAGGTCTTTGTATCACCATTTGCCATCAGAAGCTCCTGACAGCATCACATTCTCTTTGCATGCTTCCTTTTCTAGGTGTGGGGGTCCACACTAGCCCCCCTCCTCCTTCCTAGCCTTTCCTGGTTGGGTCTCTATCCTGAGTCCCAGAGTTCTGCTGGGACCCAGTACTTACTTCTCAACTGCTCACTCTGACTGGCTCTCTCTGGGAAAATTAATCAACACATGAGTTCCATGCCATGGATCTTCTTAGGGGCCTACATTTATGTCTTCAGCTCCTATTGCCAGAACTCTATATTTCATGCAGACTCCTTGCCCCCTGGTGGGGTACCTGAGAAGCTGCTCACCTTCTCTGGGCAAAGCAGGGTATCTAGCTTCAAATTTGCATATGTTTTCCAAACGCCTGAAACCCATGGGCTACAAGGAAGACAGGACCTTGATCCTCCCATGCCTGTGATCTCCCTGCCTCTCTTCCTGCTAGTGCTGTGTTTTGGCCACCTTACCTCCCTGACAACTGCTCTTATCTTCCCAGGCCTTCTCATCCTGTGCTCCTGTCCCTTTTCAGCCACCTTTCCAGTGAGACCTTAAGGACTGCTCTCCACTCTTCACCCCTGGCCCTTGCTCACTTGTGCTCCATCCATGCTTAGTTTTCTTCATGTCACCCATCACTCTCTGAAGCACAGCACTGTTAGCTCCCTTCTTGGTGTTGGCTCCCACAGGTACCCTGGAGACAGGGACAGGGAATTCTTGGTCCCTTTGAGAGTTCTGGAACTAGCCAAAACATCTTAGGGCTCCATACACTTACAGGAGAATGAACTAACAGGACCATGGGGGCAGCACTCCCAGCAGAACAGAGTCCTCCCTGGTCATGGGCCAAGTCTTGACTTCTATGAATCCGTACAGGGATGTAAGAAGCTAAAGGTGTTTTCCTGTTATAAACATACCTAATTGCGCGCATGCACGTGTGTGCACACACACACAGATTACTTTTGAAGATGGTCATCAACCTTCTCTACCTTAGAAACAGAAAAACCTGTTTTGTATTCCAGAAACTTGACTTCCCAGGTTCTAATAATCCTATTTCATGGACACTTTCAACAAAATCAGGAAATCTTAGCAGGATACTTAGTTTAGCAGGGAAAGGCATCAAATGAAAATAATGCAAATTATTTTCACATTGAAAATGCCCTTGCTTGTTAGTGAGAAAGTTATTCTTCCTTGTCACAGTAAGTTACTAGTTTCACAGTTACATTTACCCAGAAGGTGACTGCTCTCACTTCAGAAAATGAAAGAGAAAAGGAACCACAAAGATGCTTCAGAAAACTCTCATAAGGCCACTTCTCTATTCCTGTGCCCAATTTTAACAAAGACAATTACCATGTCCTTCCCAATTATGAGGAATTCTTTCAGCTACTTTGTCACTATATGAGAATGACAGAGCATGCAGGGAAAGGCAGGTATAGTCCTGGGGTGTGGATGTCATCACACATTCCGTAGTACCTATTGCATTGCAGGAGCCCAGGGTGCCTTCTGCAGGGTCATTGCTCATCTGCTCCCGGCTGTCTGTCCTGCTCCGCAGTGCCAGCAAAGTGGGTCCTTTGTTCCCACCTTTGAGGGTGAAGGGGAGGCAGCTGGCTGGAAAGAACAACAAAGGTGGTGTTAACAGTGCTCATTACTAAGATGCACTATGACACTGGGAGGAGAGTCTCCCTGAAGACTCCCAGTCTGGAGAGACCATCCACAGAGGTGTGGTGGTGTGATCAGGGTACTCACTTCCCTCCATTTGGGGCTCCTTGGGACCACACTAGTTGGTGTAACACAGGATAACTCAGATATGAGAATGCCCACCCCCAACCCACCACACACACACACACACACAACACACACACACACACACACACCATGCAGCCCCTATGACAGCTTCAGAGCTGGAAAGACTAGAAATATGCTTCACTAAAACATCAGCCTTGAGGCCTTCCACCTGACTGAAAGTTGGAAACAGATTCCACTTCCCTTGGGGGGTTCTCTCAGAAACTTCCTTTCAGCCTACGCTCTCTGGAGCCGCCAGAGGGACCCAGACAGTCAAAATGGGATGCAGCTAGGCGCTAGGTGAGTGAGCTGGTGACACAAGAAGAGGAGTGTGAAGGTGCATACACAGCCAGGCTAAGAGAGCCTGCTGATCCTCTAACACTGGTTTCAGCTCAGGTGCACACCTCTGAGGACAGCCCAGCTGTGTGTGTCACGAGTTGGACCCTCAGATCATTTCAAAAGCATCTTTCCAACAGGGTGATTCCTGGTGTTTTTTTTAGCAACTTCCTGTGAAATGCTTCAGTATGAACAACGTAATACAGGAGTGTCAGTCCATTTTAGTCACATCCTGGGGTGAAAACTACTGGACACATCCTTACCCATGTCACACCACAGAAATGTTTAGTATTTGAAACATCAAAATTGTATATCCCATATGCAGCCCTGTGTCTAATAAAGACAGTGGAGAAGGAGCCCAGGGAGGTTGCCATGGAAGTCTGTTTGCTTTGAAGGGTAACTGCAATGCACAAGGTCAGAGGCGCCAGCCCTGTGCACTGGTGCAAGGGACAGAATGAAGAGACTTAGTGTCAGAGTTCATTGGAAGAAACAACTCAAATATCATTCCTTTATAAATGCTGAGTCCAGTCCTTCTCCTGGGAGGTGGGTGAGGACTTCTACTTTGCTAAGACCATGACTGTAAACTGTTTGTCGGTCTCTGTACTCTCATTATTGTCATTTGTTTGTTAAATAACTGGACAAAGCTGCTGTCATAGAAGTGTGAAGTGAAAAATCTAATGACAACTCATTATGAACAGTTTTAAAGTCCCATGTACAGATTTTTGAGTGCTTTATTCTCCAGAGGAAGATTTTTGATATGTAATATTATGTTGTGGATTGAAATGTATCCCTTGATATCACAAAATATTGTAAGACTGCTTTATTGAGGTGTGAGTGATACATTGACTGTGCATAAAACAGCACAGTCATCATGTGACACATCATGGACCATATGTCTAGTACTTAGGGTGGTGGGGAAATGAAACAGCAAGAAACACAGGCTGAGTCGGATACCTGACACACTGATCTGGTCTCAACAGCTCCTGGGCAGCACTGGACATGTCACTTTACAGGCCTTAAGTTTAAAATCAAGCCACAGGCGCACAGTCAATATTTCCTATTTTATGGGACCTTATTCTGCAGAACAGGGCAGCATGGATTAGCCACATCCACCCTTGGTGGGAGGAGCAGGGAAGACACATGTTTGCCATTCCTGAGCCCCAAGCCTCCAGGCCTGTGTCTCTGAGCTTCACACTCCTTTCAAGTTTCAGTACAGTCCAATGATATTTGAATCTAAAAGACCAACACCAAGTTTCCCCTCTACATTAGAGGATAACCATAACTGAAATCCAACCATGTAGATAGCAGAGAGAAATAAATGAAGGTTGATGGATTGCATGGTCCAAATCTGGGTGCTTTGGAGGAGAGAGGCAAAGCCCCCACAGGATGCAGGCACACCCCAGGGACAGGGGCTAGGAACCCTCTTGGGGATGGAACATGAACTGGGTCAAGGACTGAGGTTCAGGCACATAAAGGTCTGTTGTGTGGGGTGCATTCTGCCTAGCAACTTAGTGAGGAGAACCCTGGGTGTCCACTCTCCTGCCTCTTCTGCAGAGCCCTCCTGAGCAAGCAGACCCGGAATGAGCTCAGAACCCTGGGTGGGACAGGGCAGAGGGATGCACCCTTGGCAGAGACCAAACCCACCTGGCGGTGGGGGCAGAGCAAGTGCACTTCCTTGGCCAGGTGGGGCTTGGTGCTGCTGACATGAGTACTGGGTTTCTGTGCCTACTGGGACTGGGCTGTGAGTCACACTGGGCAGCTGGCAAGGCCTAGGGTTTTTGCGATAAGCCATTGAGGTTTTGTACAGATGAAAACTAGGGTTTCAAAATGTTTAATAGTAAGATTGAAGACCTCTGTCCTAGAGCCACACACTGCCTGTCACTCAGAAATCCTCCAGCAGGAGCTTTGTGAGCATCAAATGAGCAACCCCTAAATTTGAGCCAATGTTGATTTTAGATATTTTTCCCCAAAATGACCATTCAGCAGATTCCAGAAATGCTGTTGTTGGAATCAGAGCAAAGACCACTCCTGGAAAGGAGGAACCTGTGAAGAAGTGACGGATTCCAGGGTAATTATGAAACGAAGGAACAGACACACACACACACACACGCACATATGCGTAACATGTACACTTGCACACATATATAAACACACATTAGATACATGTGTTGAGCCTCTTCCAGTGTGTGACAGCTCAGGGGAACTAAGGATCAGAAAGGAAGGGAGAACATAAACCTTCTCAGAAGAAAGCAGGTGTTCGCCCACTTACTCTATGGCTATGCACTGTGGTCAAGTATGGGCTTGGCCCTAACATCCCAGCAGAGTCTCCTTCCTGCTGGTGTTGCACAAGTTACTGCTTCTTCCCCCTAGCTGATGTCTATTATGCCAGACAGGTAGGTATCCCTTCTCTACACCATAACTGGGAGTTCAAGGTAATTATCAATCACAGACTTGTTTCCCTCAAAATGCCTCTTTCAGCTGGGGCCAGACAGCCAGCATCACACTAAGAATAAAGGAGCACCAAGGAGGATGGACTGCTCTGCAGAAAGACCTCCAGAGTGCAGAAGCCTTGGACTGGGCTCCCTTATGCAGGGCAGAGGAGGCTTAGATGTCCAGGATCCAGCCTGTACACCAGCCCAGCTACAGAAACTCAACCCAGTTCAGCACACAGAGACTTTCTGACCATTTGCAAGAGATGTCTGTTCCGATGCTTTCACTTTGAGCCCTGGGTTGTAAGCTTTGAAACTAAAAATTCATAAATTTCTTATTAATACAATTTACTTCATTTTGAAGCTTACACTATAATTGGCTTTTAACATCTTCTCTTCTCTACCCATGCTCATGCACACTGTAGGACAAAGCAGAGAGAGTGCTTCAGGATGGAAATGAGGTAGCTGAGGCACCAGGACTCCACAAAAAGTGGGTTCCATGGGAAGGAGTGGCAGATGCTGTGGGACCCGCTGGCCTAAGCTGGTTTCTAGGGGTCTGAGAGAAAAGAGGCTGGATTTTTTTGTTGTTGTTTTTTGGTACCAGGATCAAACTCAGGACCTTGCACTTGTATTTGCCAGGCAAGTGTGGTGCTGCTGAGCTACATCCCCAGCCCAAGATGCTGTCTCAGTGGGAACAGTTTCAGTAGAATAGAGAGATGAGTCGGTTTGAAAAAAGTGAACTATCACACTTGATGACCTCTGCCTGAAGGATTAAGGGCATTTGCTTCTGGGGATGTGTGAAAGAGGCTGTTCTTTTCCTCTGTACTTAGAGAAGGAGATGGAAGCAGGTAGAGAACTCTGATCGAAAAAGATAGGGAGGGCAAGTGCTCAAGATGGGTCAGTGTGTTGAAGTGGAATGAAATATCTATAAACAAAATCTGTTTAGTCACTAGTCTTGAGTTATTTAAAAATTACTTTTTAATATCTTGGTAAACTGTGCATCACATAAAATCTACCATTTTAACCATTTTAATGTGTTTGGTTCTATGGCATTAGTTACCATCACATTGTTTAGCTATCAACACCATCTGTCCCTTCATCATGTAGAATTAAAACATTGTCCCCATTACCCATGAATTCCTCAACCCCTTTGCCCTCTTCTCCTGAAAGCCCTGCTTTACCTTCTGTTTCTTTCTATGTTGATACTGTAGCTACTTCATATAAGTGAAATCATGCAACATACTTTTTGTGGCTGTGTTATTTCACTTAATACAGTTCTCAGGATTCATGCCCATTGTAGCATTGTTAGAGTTTCCTTCCTCTTACAGAAAGAATAATATTCTATTGTACATATAGATGACAATTTGTCCATTCATGCATTGATGGATACTTGAATTTCCTCTGGCTTTTGGCTATGGAAATGATATTGCTGTAAGTACGGTGATCAAATACCTTTCTATGTGCCTGCCTTCATTTCTTGTGGGCATATATCTGTAAGTGGAGTTACTGGATCACACGGTAATTGTATATTTAATCTTTTGACAAGTCGCCATCCTATTTTCTACAGTGGCTGCAACATTTTCCATTCCCATCATCACTGCACAAGGGTTCCAATTTTTCCACTTCCTCATCAACACTTGTTAGCTTTTGTTTGTTTCTTTGTTGGTTTTGATTACAACCATCCTAATGGGTGAAGTAATGACTTCTTGTGGTTTTGGTTTGCACATCTCCAATGATGTGTGATGTGGAATGTCTTTTCATGAGCTTGCTGGACATTTGGATGTCTTTTTTGGTGAAATGTTTATTCAAGTCCTTTGCCCAATTTTTAATCAGATTGTTTTTAATTTTTATATTTTTGTTGTGGTTGATGAGTTGTAGGAATTCTTTACAGTCTGGATGATAATCTCTTCTCAAATATATGATTTGCAGGCATTCTCTCCCATTCTTTTTTCTCCATTACTTTTTCATTCTGTGTACTGTGTTCTTTGGTGCATTTAACTTTGATGAAGTCTACTTTATCATTTTTTTCTTTTGTTGCTTAGCATTTTGGCATCATATTCAAGAAATCATTGCCAAATCCAAGGTCATAGAGCTTTTGTCCTATATTTTCTTCTAAAAGTTTTGTAGTTTTGTTTTTTTTTTTGTACCAGGGATCGAACTCGGGTCCTTGTGCTTGGCCCAGCAGGTGACGAAACCACTGAGTTAAATCCCTGGCCCTAGTTTTGTAGTTTTATCTCTTATTTTTAGGTCTTTGGTCCATTTTGAGCAAGTTTTTTTTAATGTATAAAACTTCGTGAATTTGTATGGCATCCTTGTATAGGGGAATGATGCTAATCTTCCCTGTATTGATCCAATATTATTAAATGTATCTATAAAGCAAGCATTGAAAGAAAATCCTTAAAAGAAATGGATTATCATAAAAATGTGAAATAAATTTGCTTTAGAACATTCTGTTTTCTATCCCCAGAATAAACAAAGGGTTTATGCATTGGAAAAATTAAGCCAGAGAGACTCTGGTCCCAGACACACTGTGCACAGAAGGTGGGAGTAGGGCTGTAGACGGGACAAGAGCACAGTGACTGTCAGTTTGTCAGACCAGAGGCCCCACACTCACTGCCCCAACCTCTCCTGCTTTCCTACATCTGGGCACAAACTTCTGTCCCCACCCTGGTCCTGGCAAGAGATAGGAAATCTGTTTCTGGAGAAGCTGACCTGGAACCAGGAAAAGATGGGCAGTTATGGAATTTGGGGTGGCAAGTATCTCTCCAGGCAACTTCTCCACAGTGAGCTCAGCAGGCAAGGATTCCTGGCACCTACCCCACTTTTCAGGGCCTTCATTCTGCACTATGATGCCTCACTTGTAAGTGGAGAAAGACACTAAAGAATAACAACATAATCAGGGAAAGCTTCCAACTCAGGAGACTGAGGCTAAAATAATGCACAAGGTAAAGGAACTTGGAAAGAGGCCCTAGAGGAAGAAAAAAAAAGAGTTCTTACAATTATAACATTGTCAGAGGAATAAGAAAAAGTACTGCATTTTTGGTTTAAAAATATGCTATAAAAGGGACAAATGGAGAACAATAAGGAGTTTTTGGAAATTAAAGACAGAACACTGGAAAATTTCAAAATTAATAAAGTTTGCATAATAAAATTGAAAATCCTCCAGGAAATAGGACAAAAATACAAAAAGAGAGAAAATATAAGACAATGTGAGAATTAATTTATCACAAAAAAGAAAGTAATGGAGGGAAAGAAATTATCAAAGAAGTAATACAGGAAAATAAGTCAGAACAAAAGAATGTGAATAACCTAGCACATGCTCAAAGCAATGAGGCAGCACACTGACCCCAAAGCACCCACTATTATGGAATTTATTATAAGCAGTGATCCAGAAAAGAGCTCAAGAGCTCCGAGAGAGGAAGGCAGGGGGATAGCAACAGTGCTCTGTTTCCCCAAAACATGTTAGATGATAGAAGATGCTGGAGCAATGAGTCAAGATTTCAGATGGGAAGTGATTTTCCACCTGGAATCTTCCACATGCTCAAAATATCCTGAAGAAAGGAATTTTTAGAAAGAATTTACATAGTCTCAAAGTGTTGACCTCTCAAGTACTCTTTGTTGGGGAGCTACTAGGTGAATATACTGCTGGCATGAAGGAGTAAACCAAGAAGAAGGAAAGTATGAATGCCAGGAGTAGCAAGGGAAGTTTTCAGGATGAAGGCAATAGGGGCCCTGGGCCAACATGTGTATATGGGGTGGCCTTCATGCACCAAGCAGAGTTGAGGGTGTAGGAGACACTCTGAGGGGAAAAGTGATGAGCTGAAAGAGTCTTCATGATGTGTTTGGAATGTGGCTGGAAACTGTATTGTGAACTCTAAGACAGACCTATGGAAGCATGTGGTAAAATAATTAGAAACAGCTAAAACAATGAAGCACACAAAAATATAACAGAAGAGAAAAAATGGAAGCCAAGTACCCTATTTGGCTCAGACACGGGAATATTTATGTGGACCAAGTAATCAAATATTGTAACCTTAACCAATAATTGTGACCACACCACCCTGAGCCTATGGGAGTGTCCAAGGTGGGGGTACATGGTGAGTGTGTGCAATAGAAATTTAGTAGATGTTATCTAAAGAACAAAGAAGTCATCAAGAAATAGTGATACAATATATCACCTAGAAAAAAATAAATATAACAGTAGAAAGAAGAGGCTTGGAAGTGATTGTTTTCTGGATACAAGACAGAGGAACAGGGAGGAGAAAGGGAAGATGCTTTTGCATTTTGTTATAAGCATTTAAATATAATTTATTTTTTTAAAAAATAGTTTTATCTTGCTTTGTGAGATTTTTGGACTTACCTATTTTTTAAAAAAATTTCAGCATGCTGTATTATTGGGGTGAATGCTAGTTTAGAAAAGTCCTAGTATCAGTATGGGAGTCTGAGGCAGGAAGATTGCAAGTTTAAGCCCAGCTTGGGCAACTTAGTAAGACTCTGTCTCAAGATAAAAAATAAAGAAATAATGTGGTGTAGCTGAGTGTAAAGGTTCTGGGTTTGATCCCTAGTACCACACACAAGAGGAGAGAGAGAGGGAGAGGGAGAGGGAGGGAGGGAGAGAGAGAGAGAGAAGAAAAGCAAGCAAAGAAAAAAGAAGACCCAATGTGCTAGTTAAGAAAAGTCTCCCTTTTGGAGCAGAAGCAGCCCAAGGCCAAAGCACACACAGACCACACAGCAGCCCAGTTCTGACATTCTGACATGTCAGCCCTGGATGTTATGATAGCAGTGTGAACCAGAGGAAGAAGGGGAAAGGAGAGGGAGATGAGGAAGAAAAAGACTATGAGAGATAGATCTGAAATTTGCAAAAGATACAGTCTTATGTAAAAAAAATGTGCTGTGGGATATTTTCCAACTTCTGGTTTGAATGTGAACATCTTTAATAATATATATAAAGGTCAAAATTAACACCAGTCAATCTAATGTTCTAAGAAACACCCTTGCATAATAGAAGATTTCACTGACCTGGATAAACACTTATCTGGAAGGAAGAAGGCACAGGTAGGCATTTTACATGTTCTGAGTTCAGCGTGAGCTAGTGATGGGATGTGACGTGGCTGCTCAGAGGCAGGAAGTGTTAATGCAATGTTAGCATGAATAAGCACAGTCTAAAGAAATGGAAGAAGATCCTAGTCCACCTTAGCCAGACCACATATTCAGTACTACTCTCAGTTCCAACTCCTAAAAGGCTAAGGAGGTCATTATGCCCAAAGGGGAAGTCCACAACATTCACAGATTTGGAGGTCATTTTAAATCAGAACCTTTAACAAGGCAAAGAGAAATCCCAGGTGACTGCTCATGAACAGTTATCTGCAAATAGTCTAGAAATTAAGAACATCATACAGAACAGTACTATTCAGTGGCAGGCCTTTATTAAATGGAGAAGATTAAAGAGTTAAATGGACAGAGATTGAAGCAAAAGAAAGACTGACCTCTTCAAAAACAAATGCACTATGTTGCCATGTTGGGGTGAAAACCAGGCCCCTGTGAGTGGAAGGGGAAGCAAAACATGTGGACTTTTGGATGTGACCAGACCAACCTCTTGTGTGAGTTTATGATTTCATGGGTTTATCAGTTCTCTTGAACCTAGAGCTGTGAAAATATGTGTCAAAAACATTTGATCTGAGTGTTTGATAAGGAGTGATTTCATCTCCAATCCAATTTATTACTTCTTCATTGGAGAACACTACATAGCTTCTTCTTTGCTTCAAGGAAAATGACATTATGGGGTTTGGAGAGGGTCCCAGGAGCACATCCTAAGAAGGATGGTGGACTTGGCTTCCTCCTCTGTTCAGAGGAGACTGCCATGCACCCCATTTCCTGTCCCTTTGGTAAGTGCCACTTATAGGCTGGGACATACTAAGTGGGTCCAGATTCCATTGGGGCTCACAGTGAATGAAGAAGCAATGCAGTCTAGATGCTCTTCCGGGGAAACAGCTTCTCTATAGGAAGGATATTCATGTCCTCCACCATGTTTGTTTAAATACAAGAAAGATCTTAATAAAGGGCTTTTGGGGTGCCATCTGTCCCGCCACTCCTGGCCTAGAGGAAGGGGCTTCTAGGCACTGTCTCACTGCTCCCAGCCCAGAGGAAGGGGCTTACAGGCCACCGTCCATCCCGCTACTCCCAGCCCAGAGGAAGGGGCTTCTGAGCTGCTGCCCCACAGCTCCTGGCACAGAGAAAGGGGCTTTTGGGCCGCCATCTGTCCCACCACACCCAGCCCCTGTCCCACCTCTCCCAGTTCAGAGGAGGTCAGCCACATGGGCGCCAACAGCCTGCTTCCCCAAAACCTGGTCAAAATGAGAAGACACATAAATAAGTCTCAAAACCAGACTTTCAGATCACCTACAGCAACCCCAAGGAGAAATGAGATGGAACACTGTGATACTCAACCACATGGACCCACTCAACTGGCAACAAAAGGGGATCTGGAAAAATGAAACCAGAAATAATTTCTCACATAACAGCAGAGATTGTGCTCATAGTGCAAGACATGATTAATAAATCTAGAGAGGAGCTCAGGAACATGATGAAATCCCAACATAGAAAACAAATGGAATCCATAAAACAGATGCAAAT
>NW_004624785.1:13438438-13471495 GCF_000247695.1 Heterocephalus glaber | reverse complement strand
AAAATAGGAAGAAAAGGTCCAAAGGGGTAGGGGTAGTGGGGAGGGGGGCAGGGGAAAGGAAAGAAGGGAAAGGAAAAATGCTGAGAAATGGAAAAAAATGGAGATAAAGTCTTTGTAAATAGAGAAGGGTGGAGGGAGTGAAGGGGAGGGCTAGGAATGGGGAAAAAATAAGAACCAAGATGCATTATGTAAAGGTACCATTCCCAAAGAGAAATGTAATTGTGTTGTATACCTACAATGTACCAATAAAAGAATTTAATAAGAAAAGAAAATAAAGAAAAACAAGAAAACCACTCAGGTTTTTCTGAAGGATAAGATCAGACCAACTGCATACAACACAAACTACCAGAAGTGGGATAATTTCTGCTGGTTTTGGTGGAAGAAGAATCTATGCAGCCAAACTGTCATTTGAATGAAAATAAAAGCACAAAATCATATGTCACTTGTGTATCCATCTTGAAAAGGTGATGAAAAATCCACTCCAATTAACAGGTGAGAATACAGAGACCAAAACACCGGCCACTCAAGACTGTATACAAGGAACTGCTTGGGGAGATTGAGGCCAAGCATACATTGAACCAAGTGACGTAATTCCTTCATGGTATTTCAGCTACACATTTGTTATTTCTATGGAGAGGTCAACTTACTCTCTATGGTTTAACTAAAAAGATATTTTTCTCTAAAGTTGTCCCTTAGTCCCAGTTCCCCAGGTCAAAGAAGTTGTGTCCTCTGACCCCAGTGTGCTTTCTGCGAAGTCCTGAGCTGCAGCACTCACACACAAGTGCAAACACACCTACAACTGAAAAGGACAGCAGTACTGCAGAGCCTGTGTGCCCAGCCAAGCTGCAGAACACTCCAGCAGCCCAGGGCCAGCAGTGGCCTGCACTGTCAGAGGAAGCCATGGTCTGTGGGGCCTGGACACTCAGTAAAGAACATGATGGGCAACAGTGAGAGGCAGTGGTGAGGACAGGGCAGCCTCTTGGAAAAGTGGAAGACTGAGCTGACTCAGGAGGAAAAGAAGAGGAGGTTCATGCATTCTGGGGAAGAGGATTTGGGCTGAACCACCCAGTGCAAAGGCCTGGGGGCAGGACTTTGTCTTTCAGTGGGAGGAATTCAAAGCAAGGGAGGAGAGCCCAGGGGCAGAAAATGAACATGCTGCCACTGGAACACACTGACTTTATAGAAAGAAATTCACTGCTATTTTTTATGACAACAGCAAATCAGTAAGAATTGCCATTTGGGATCAAACTTTAATCGTCTTAGAGATCATTCTTGAAGCTGTAGCCTGGCTTCAGTGACCCATAAGAAATGGCAGAGCAGTTCAGTGCTCTGCCTCTGCTCTGGGGCTCTGGGGTGATGGCCTCCAGGTTGAAGTCCTCCTTCTGCCACTGTTTCAGCAGCATGGGCCTGGGCGAGGGGCTGGAGCTTCTGACTTTGGTTTCATTTGCAGCATAGGCACATGGCCTGGTGCTGCTGAATGCGTACAGGCATTAGGAGGAGCCCTGCTGAGCACCCAAAACTTAGTCACTGTCTCTGTATTAAGTTAGATCTGCAGAAGTAGAAACATTTTATATTATGTTTTCACCTGGTGTGGAGAATCAAGGTAAGAAGTAGCCACATAAAGAGATCTCTGTATTTTTAGGGAAACTGCCATTGAGAACGTGTCCCCATGTTGTTAGTGGATATGAAATGTACACTACTAACTTTCCTATATTTGCTGCTGGCTCAGAAAATGAGTATTCTTTTATTTAAAAACCACCACTGTGATGCATACTCCCACAGGACAGACAGAGAAGTGCCAAAGAGCCCTTGCATTTTGAACAAACCAAGCAGCACTGTTTTCTCTTTCACCATGGCTGGACCTTGGTCGGTGCCTTCACACTCCCATCTGCCCCTCTGCTATTTCATGCTTTATATACAGAATGTTTATGGTTTAAACTAACTCAAAGTGGTACCCTGGCAGTCTTCCACACACACTGCTGACTCTCTTAAGTGACCCCAGGATGGGACAGACACAAGTCAGTCTTGTGAGCCCTCCTGTCCAGCCCAGAGAGTGGCATCTCCCTGGGTGATTTTGATTGGGGCCAGTTCAACATTGACAATAGAGCAAAGTCAATCACTGAAGCTATACTCTTTAAACTTTGCAGAGTTACAGAGAAGTAAAGTGGATGAAGCTGGAGAAACCAGGCAGTGTTATGTACATTGAGTCCCAGCCTCAGATCTACCCCACACATGCACACACACACACTCAGAGTCAGCAGCTCTGTAGCCTCCAGCTTTGCCTCCAGTTCCTAATCAAGCTTTCCCCATCCGGTCTTCCCCAGTCTTGTCCTGGATGATGTTATCTATCTGTTGGTCACTGCATGGAGCTGCCCCTCCCGAGTCAGGGCCCTCCTTCCCCACAAGGCTCCTTTGCAGGACTTGAACCTTGGCCTGACTCTTAGGCCCTGGCACCCAGTGACAGTTCTCCGGCATGCCAGCCAGTGCCTGGATGACTAACTGTCACTGACTCCAGATCCCAAGTTGCTCATTGCCAAGGGATCCTGCATCGTTCCAAAAACGGCATGCCCTACAAGCCCAGCTGTGGTCTGCACAATGGCCACATTAGCTTCCCCGCCATCTTCCCTGCCATGAGTGTCCTGGTGAGTGCTGCCCTCACCCTGCAGAGCCTTACTACCCAAGCCATGCTGGGGCCTGAGCTGCGGAACATGATCAGGAAAGAACTTATCATATTAAGTCTCTTCCCTGGCAAATATCTGGAATGGGGGTTTACCTCCATTATACATAATTTTAGACTGGAAACGGCTTACTTGGGCTTGGAGAGAAGTGAAAGATGCTTCCTATCTTTCCAGGTCACATGTGTGGCTGGTCCTTGAGGTATCATCTGACAGTTCTCGGGATCATTTCTGTTGGGCTGCATGGTCTCCACCTTCCACAAAGCAGACTTTTACCAACAAACTCACTACCACAGTGTGCAAAGGTGTCATGAGGATAAATGGCAATGTCTATAAAGTGCTTAGAGTTCTCTGAATAAAAAGCACAGTAGAAGAATAAAACAGCGTGTTATTATTCTCATTCAGAGTGGGTGGAATTGCAAAGAGAAATCATGTCAAAGATGTAAGGAGACTTAAAAGTCTGAGGCTTTAAAAGGCTGGGATTATTAAAACACCCAGTTGTTTGACAGGAGAAAATTAAACTGTTCTTCTGTCTCAAAAGATGTAATGCCACTTTCTCATTACTTACTATATCCCACAATCTGTTCTTCCTGCACTGAACTTTCACTGAAGCCAGGAAAGCTCCATAGTCAAAAAGTTAATGTACAGGTGCACCCTAGGCAACAGCCTGGTTCAAGAAGAAGCCATTTTGTCAATATTAGCACCTGCAGTTAAGGTTCTGTGTAGGACTCAAAGTGCACCATCCACATGCCCAGGCAATTCTTCAGTCCTACTTAGGGACATAGTGGAGACTCTGGGTCTATGCAAGAGGGTGTGATGGAGCTGAGCTGGCTGTGTAGAACCAGGCCTCTGGAAGGGCTATATCCCCACAGGAAAAGAAAACTAGCATGATCCACTGATGGAGAAGAGGAACTTCAAAGGAGCATCTCTCCTCCTGTTCTCTTGCAGAAAAGAAAGGCCACAGGAAATAAAGACATGATACCTGTACCTCACCTGGGACTGGAACCTAAACATACCTGTGTTTGCCTGGTATGAGGCCCAAATTCTTTGAAACAAAAAGGCCCAGGAGAGGTTTCAGGGAGGTGTGATTTCTGGACTACCTGCCAGTAGCAGAAGTAAGTTCTTCTGGAGAGGCAATGCCACCACCTACACCATACTCAGACCCTACAGGAAAACATGTCATAGGAAGCAATGATGGACAGGAGGGAGAAATACGCTTGAGAGAGTTTGTACATACATCAAACAAGATCAGCACTCCCAAATTTCAGAAGCAAGCAGAAGAAAATACCTATACTCAAAGTTCCTAGACAAAAGTGTTCAAAGCCATTAAGGACAAAACATTATGAAGAAAAAGATATTCCATTTTGAAAAAAAATAATCATTTATAGAATAAAATAAAAAATTTAAAACAAAAATAATGGAAGAAATTGATGAGAAAGAATTAGTAACCTGAAGGTGGAAATGAAGATTTCCGAGAAAATAGCTGTATGGTAAAGAGCTAGAAAATATGATAGAAAAGTGAAGAGACATGGAACATGTAGAATATTCTTAATCAGAACATCAGAAAGAGAAAACAAAGGAATGGTGGAGACTATATATTTAAAAAGATAAAGATGGAGAATTTTCACAATTGTTGAAACATTAAAAACCACCAGCTTGCTGAAACATGAAAATTCTAAGCAGGGCAAATACCCACATTTGGATTTTGTGTTAGTCAGGGGTCTCCAGAGAAACAGACCAGTAAGACATTAGATAAGATAGATAGATAGATGATAGATAAATAGATAGATAGGTAGGTAGGGATGGGTATGTAAAGAGATTTAAATAAAGGATGGCAAGTCCAGCATCTGTAGAAACCATGTCACAGCTGAAATCTGAAAGCTGCAAGCTGCTGTAAAGCCAGGAGGAGCTGACATCCCAGCTTAGGGTCTTCAGGCAGGAGAACTTTCTCTTGGGCAGGAGCACCTTGTTTTTATTCAGGCAATTAAATGAGATTTTCCAAACTATGAAAGGCAGTTTGTAGTACTAAGCCTTCCAATTCAATCTGATGTTAACCAGATGCCAAAGCACCCCTAGAAACACTCAGAATAATATTTGACCAAATATCTGAGCAGCCTATGACTTAGTCAAGATAACACATAAAATTAACCATCACAGATTCTTTACTAGTGAAATTAGTCAACAGAAAATACAAAGGGGAAATTTTAAAATAACAAGGGAAGACTGTTCAACAAAATGTAGGATTAAGGAAACTTCTTACAGATCAGAAAATATGTGAATAATACCTATACATTTCTGAGGAAAAAATAAAAGCAAAAATATTTTGCTCAATCTATTATGCAAGAGCAAAATAAATCTATTACAAAAAAAGACAGGCTAGCTAAGAGAGTTTCCAGCTCCTAGACCACAGCTGCAGGATATTCTTCAGTGACCTGAAAACTGCAGTGAGTGGAAAGTGGGTGCCACACAAAAGCAAATCTAGCCGGGGATGTAGCTCAGTGGTGCCGCCACCTGCCTCACAAGCACAAGGTCTGGGGTTCCATCCCGAGTACCCCAAAAAAGGAGCAAATCTAAAGGGACTAGCAAAGGGTGGCTTCAGCAAAATGGCAAAAGGGAGTCCAGGCACTTCTCAGAGAAACATCAATTTGACCAGCCAACCACACTCAAAATCCCTTCACTTGAGAGAAGGAATCCAGGTGAGAAGTAAGAGCACCTGGGCAGAGTACAGAAATAAGGAAGCATGTAGCAAAGAGGATACTAAGGACAGTGTCACATTTTCTGTGCTGCCCTTCTCCCAAACTCTGTTCAGTATGGGGTGGGAGGAGAAAGACAGAGAAGAGGGAGGGAGCTAGAGGGGGTTATGTGAGGGAAGGAGAGTGGCAAGCTCCAACCTCTCTCTGTACCCCAACACCAGGCCTCAGGCAGTAGACCCTGCAGTGGCCTCGCAGGCCCCAGAATGCAGGTCTTTTGACTAATGAGTCAAAGAAGAAATCAAAGGGGAAATTTAATAAATATGTATTTTGAGACAAGTGAAAATAGAAACAGAATATACTGAGACTTATGAGATGCAGCAAGAGCAGTTCCAAGAGGGAAGTCTATCCTGAAGAAAGCCTAAATTAAGAATGAAGAAATACCTCAAATAAACAACTTAACTTTACACCTTGAGGAACCAGAGAAGAACAAACCAAGCCCATTTTAGCAGTAGGAAGAAAACAATAAAGATCAGAAAAAATAAATTAAATGGCAACAAGAAAAGCAATAGAAAACAAAACTAGTGAAACTAATAATTGTTTGCTTAAAAGGACAAAATTGGCAAATATGAAGCTAGACTAAGAAAAAAGAATAAAAATTATAATAGAAAGAGGAGACGTTATAACTGAGACAACAAAAGCACAAAGGTTCATAGGAAATTATGAGCAATTATAAATCAACACATTTCATAATCTAGAAGAAATAGATAAATTCCCAGAAACATGCAACCTACCAAGACTGAATCATGAAGAAATATGGTAAATCTGAACACATCAATGAGTAAGGAGATCTATTTAGTAATCAAGAACATTCCAACAAAGGAAAGCCCCAGACTTGACGATTTTATTTGTGAATTCTAACCAGGCATTTAAAGAACAATTCATGACAATTTTTCTCAAACTTTTCCCAAAAATCAAAGAGTGGGGACAACTTCCAAACTCACTTTATGAGGCCACTGTTAGTCTGAAACCAAAGTCCTGTAAAGAACACTACAAGAAAATAAAATTTCAGGCTAATGTTCTCGAAGGACATAGACACAAATAAAACAAACAAATGAATAAACCCAAGCAAATAAACAAAGAAAAAAAAGTGAAAACTCAGATTTTAATAATACATTAAAAATCATCTAGAATAATCAAATGAGATTTATCTCAGGAACATAGGGATGTTTTGATGTATGCAAATTTATCAGTGTGACATACTACTTTAACAAAATTAATAATGAAAACATATGATCATCTTAATAGATGTAATACATCCAAAAAAGGAATCTGAGAAAATTTAACATCCTTTTATAATAAAAAAAACTCCTAAAAAATTAAGTATAGAAGGAAACTGCCTCAACACAATAAAAGCCATAAATAACAAACCCAGAACTAGCATCATTCTCAAAGATGAAAAGCAGAAAGATTTTCCTGTAAGAGCAGGAACAAAATAAGGATGGCCAATCTTGCCACTTTTATTTTACAGAATACTGGGAGTCCTATCCAGTAGACGAAAAAAGAATGAAAGATATCCTTATAAAAAAACTCCATTTACAGATGACATAATCTTATATACAGAAAACTCTAACAATTTCAAAAAGGATCATTAGAACTAAAAATTTAGTAAAGTTGCAGAATCCAAAGTCAACCTAAAAAGTCAGTTGCATTTCTATTCACTAATAGCAAATATTCAAAAGAAGAATTAAGAAAAACAATCCCATTTATAATAGCCTTAAAAAAATACTGGGGAGCAAATTTAACTAAGGAAGTGAGAGACCTATACAATGAAAATTATAAAAGATTGATGAAAGAAATTGAAGAAGAAACGTAAATAAAAGTTATTCTAGGTTCATTTTTTGAAAAATTAAAATTGTTAAACTATCCATATTACCTATAATCTATAGATTCAGTGCAATCACCACCAAAATTTCAGTGACATTTTCTGCAGAAATAGGAAAAATCCCTAAAACTGACATGAAATGATATAAAAAACTTATAATAGACAATATAGTCTTGCACGCGAAGAACAAAAGCTAGAGGCATCATATTACTTGATTTCAAAAATACTCTACAAAAAAGGAAAGAAGGGCAAGGAAAAAATATGAGAAAAGGAAAAATGGAAACAAAGTCTCTGTAAATAGGGAGGGGTGGAGGGGTTGAAGGGAGGGCAGGAGAATGGGGAAAAAATAAGAACCAAGATACATCATGTAAAGGTGCAAGTTCCCAATAATGAATGTAACTGTATTGTATACCTAAAATGTACCAATAAACTTAATGAGAAAATACTCTACAAAACTATGGTAATCAAATAAATATGTTAAGTATAAAAGAAAACATATAGATGAATTGAAGGGGATATAAAACCTAGAAATAAACCCACAATACACATACACAGTGGGAAATGTTAATCACTTTAATAAGTGGTTCTGGAAAAAATAAATATGCACAGGCAGAAGAATAAAATTGGACCCTTATCTCACACCATACACAAAAATCAATTTAAATGAATTAAAAACTTAAAAACACAAGACCTAAAATTATAAAAACTATCAGAGGAAAACACAGGGATAAAACTTCCTGTATTTGGTGTAGGCTGGATTTTATACATATAACCCCCAGATCACAGGCAACAGAAACACAAATAGACAAATGGGATCACAACAAACTAAAAAAAAATTTGTGCAGAAAAGGACGCAACCTGTGGAATGGAAGAAAATAATTGCAAGCTATACATCTGATAAGGGAGCAATATCCAAAGTATTTATGGAACACAAAAAACTCAATAATAAGAAAACAACCCAATTTCAAAATAAGCATTTGATTTGCAATAAAATGGATGAACTTAGAGGACATTAATTAGGTGAAATAAAGCAAGCACAGAAAGACAAATGTCACATAATCTCCCTCATATGTGGAACATAAAGAGGTCAAATTTACAGAAGCAGAAGGTTGAGTGGTGGTTGTTAGCGACCAGGGTTGTGGGGGAAATGGAGATGTTGGTCAAAGGACACAAACTTTCAGCCCCTCAAGATGAATTCTGGATGTATACCACTGTGACCACTGTTAATAAGAGTACCATTAGTCTTGTACACTTGGAATTTGCTGAGGAGTAAGTAGATTTTAAATGTTTTCAGTACATACACACGAAGGCTACTATGTGAGGAGATGGCTACATTAATTAGTTTGGTAATCATTTCACACTATATTCATATAGGAAAACAACTCGCGATATTCCCTAAATACATATTATTTAATTTGTCAGTTGCACTTTAATAAAACTGGAAAAATAAATTAGCAAACATATTCATAAGTTGGAAAAAGAATTACCTCAAAAATTATTAGTTGGTAAAAATAAAAATGAGATAGTATTTTACCTGCATTAGATGGGTAAAAATTTAAAAAGTTCTTCAGAAGAAAAATAAATAAAATTGAACCACATGGGAAAATAAACCATTTAGCACTGTATACCAACATATGAAAAAGCAAGTTGCAAAATAATAAATATAAGACCACTTATATATAGTTTCAGATTTCCAAAATATTATCAACTGTTGTTTAGATATATGCTCATATGTTGTAAAAGTGTAAGAACATGTGAGAGAAAGATAAACACCAAATTTTGGACAGTGCTTACTCCTGGTGCAGGACAAGGGCCAGGAGATTGAGAAAGAAGTACATAGAATTCTCATGGTATCAGTACTTTGATGTATCTTAAACTGGGTGAAAGTTACATAAATGTTCATTATAATTAGCAATACATTTATGGTGCTGATATATATGCATGCGTCTACATGTGCATATGTTTTGTTGGGCCCTTTCCCAATGGTTTTGTTCTTCAAGCTTTATTGAAGTGCAATGATCCAGGATGAATCTTAGATCTTGTTAAAAGCAGCCATGTCCATGGACTTCACATAGTCCTCAAAGGCAGTGATCTGCTCCTCCAGCATATCTGTTCCAACTTTATCATCTTCAACTACACACTGTATTTGCAGTTTTTTAATTCCATATCCCACTGGAACTAGTTTAGAGGAGCCCCAGACCAAACCATCTGCTTGAATCCTGCGGATGCACTCCTCTAACTTTACCATATCTGTCTCGTCATCCCAAGGTTTCACATCTAGCAAGATGGAAGACTTGGCAACAAGTGCAGGTTTTTTGACTTTCTTAGACTCAGATTTCAGAGCCCAGGAATCTGAAATTTCAATAAGCAAATATAAACCAGGGCAAGAGAGGCTTGGGGCACAAATGCAGCTACATCTTTGAGACTTTCTAACCAAGCGAAAGAGAGAATATTAATAATTACCAGGGAGGCCTGAGTAGCATAGCAGAAACAAAGACAGTATTATGTGTGTGGGTCAAGTTGGGGACAGAATTTAGACTTATTTATTTATCAAAGATTCTGTCCAAGATTACTTTTGTGGCAGCTACTATACAGAATCCTCGGAATATGGCCTTGAATGAGATGAACAAAGTCTTCAGCTCACAGTTTTATGTTCTTACATCAGCAAATATTCAACTAGATAAAATAAAGAGCAGCCTCTGCTATAGAAAACAATTTCCAAATGAAACGAAAATGTTTCTTCCTTCCTTTGGCAAGCACTGTAATTCCTGGATTGTGAATGTGTGCCTGACCCAAGACACTAGAGCTACAGAGGTGGAGAGTGTTCTCTGGGGTCCTGGGTATCTCTGTCCTGGGCAGTGCAGGCTGGTATGAGGGGCAGAAGGGACCCTCAGGATAGTCAGGTTGATGGGGACAAAGGAGGTGCTAAACTAACCACACAACCAGCTAGTTCTCCTGTTTTGCTTTTAGGTGATGTAAGAAAATTTAGGAGCATGGCAAGTTATGCTCATATTTGATTGCCATATTTCAAAATAAGGATATATATATAGAACTAATAAGTTTTAGAAAATTGCAAGTTTTTGACACTTATTATGAAGTCTTTAAAAACCCCCATGATTCTGGGATACATTAACATATTGCTTGCATAATTTTACTTTTAAAAGTGTTTCTTTAAAGAATGAGTAGTTTTAAAATAAATATGAAATGCAAAAAAGTTTTTGATCTTGTTACAAATCTTGCTTTACACATTTTTCTATTCTTTCTGATGAGAATATGCTGTATATTTATTATATAACACTTGGAAGAGTCATAACAATTTCAAGGAAAAGAACACTATAAAACTACAACCCAGAAAAAGTCATTTGCATAGTTCCTTTGCATTCTTTGCTTTAAAAAAGTATCAATTTTTAAAAAGTGTTTATTTAATTTTACACAACTGAAACTATTTTTCTGTGTTTGTTCTTGGGAATGGAACTCAGGCTCTTCATACTGAACTCCATCCCCAGCCTTTATTTGTTTTTTATTTTGAGACAGGGTCTCACAAAGTTGTTACATTGCCCAGGTTGGCCTTGAATTTTCAAACTTCTTTGAACTTTCGATCCTCCTCAGCCTCCCACCTGGGATTGCAAGAGTGTGCTGCCATGCTTGGATTAAACCTTGGTACCCACCTTCTTTGAAAAGCTTTGAGTTTTGTCTTGGCACTTGTCATTTGTTTGGTACTTGATACTCAGGCTAAAACTTGTCAGTGTCCTTTGCCTTGTGACTTGCTACTCTTTCCAGCCAAAACTATTTGCTGGCACTCATCATGTTTCCAACTCATTGCACCTCCTACAACCAATTAATGATGAATATCTTAAAATAAATAAATATCACCTTTCAATTACAAAGGAAACATGGACTTCTGACTGAAGACGTCAGGCTCAGCACGTGCATTTGTCTCCACTCCCCTGTGCCCACGATCACTTTATGTTTGGAGACACAGAGTAGGAGGTATCAGAGAGTGTTCACAATGCCTTGTTTACATTGGCTCACTCAATTAGCACAACCGAGTGAAGTGGGTACCACTTCTAGCTTTTTGTAGACAAGGAGACTGAGAGAAGATCCCACTGCTAGTTAGTTAAAGGAGAGGAACTAATGCCTGAATTCAGGCAATCTGTCTCAAGTCTGTGCTCAAAATGATAGAGTAATATTTTTTAATGTAACATGTATGAATCCACGATGTTGAAAATAATGCAAAGGGGACATCAGCATATGAGGAAGTTCAGCACATTTCTTGGACAGAAAGCAAATGAGCCCATAGGTGGACACAGGCCCAGAGGATATGCTAAGTCTTGAGCAGGAGTCCCCTATCAGGCAGGATTTGGCTGCAGGCTGAGTCCCCATGCGGCCAAGTTGAGTTCCAGGATAGGCACAGAGAGGAAGAGGTGGGTTGAAAGTTTGTCAGTGGCAGTGCAGACTGGCTCCTTTCTCCCCCCGACCTCTCATCTCAGTGAAAGCAGAGGGCGTGTGGCTCAACACTGACCACGGGCAGAGCAGCAGAGGCAGTGTCTCTGTACAACTTAGACTGGCCAGGGAAGCATCAGGATGGCTGGCATTCCTAGCCCATGAGAGCCCTTTTTATTATCACATTTTAGTTTCAGACACAGTTTAGCTAAATTGCTTCAGCTGATCTCCAAACTTACAATCCTCTTGCCTCAGTCTGCCAAGCAGCTGGGATTACACATGTGCACTGCCATCCCTGGCCTATGCTTTGAATCTGATATGTGGTTTCTGGTAGCACAACATACAAGCACAAAACATTTTCCTTGTGCTTGAATTGTAAGGTTCACATTGTTCTCCTTTGTAATATTTTTCTGTCAGTCTACTTTAAGGTTCCTGGTTCCTCTAATACCATGATTATTTCAGTGTCAAGAGCATGATGGAAATATTTATGTTTTCTCATCTGTGGCAAAAGTATTTAATAAACTGTGTAAGGTATTTCAGCAAACTACTTCCAGTACCACAGACATCAAAGACTCACAAAGGACAAGATGAGAGGCCAATGTCTGGAAAGAGAAGCAACAATCCTCACAGAACATCAGATACAGAGACAAGCATAGAGCACACACAGGTTCAGAAAGCTTGGGGGCCAATGGCATAGTGCCTGGCCAGGGAAGTGGCATTGTGACCAGAACACAGAATCACACAATCCTAGGGATCTTCTAGAGAGGTCAAAGACTGTGGCTAACTCACAGACTCCAGGGTAGACTCTCCAGCCTATCCCGTTGCAACCATTTGACTTGAGAAAGTTACCTAGGCCCTCTCTGCCTCAGTTTCCCCATGTGTAAAGAGAAGATAATAGTAGTACCAATCTTGTCAAACTGCTATGTGATTTAACTTAGTTAATGCATGTTAGTTATCACACATGAAGGCAGAATTTGGCACATACCAAGTGCTCAACAAAGACACACCTGTCATCCTCATCTCTGTTGCCACAATCATGATCATCAGAACCAGCCTCACCATAGTATCATCATCTTTTTGGTCACTGTCACCACCATCATCACCATGATAATCATCACCATCACCTCTGTCATCATCATCATCATCAATAACCATTGCCATCATCACTATCATCACCACCAACATCATATCATTGTCACCACTGCCACCTTTACCACTGCCATTATCACTATCATTACCACCATCATTGCCATCACTATCATCTTAGTTGACATCATAATCATTATCATCATAATCCATGGGATATTTCTTCAGTGAAGTTATTAAGAAACAATACATCAGCAGCTGGAAAGACTAAAATATTAGTCAGACCTCAAATACATTTCTGTCGGATGCCGCTTTTATGCACCTCTTAATGATACACTCATGAATTAATTCTGGCCACTTTTGGTTGTAATTTCTTTAGATTCTTATTGGTGCATTCCTTGGATAGAGGACTAATATCTGGAATATACGAAGAATTAAAAAAAATTAGACCCCCCCCCAAAAAAAACCTAATCAAAAATGGACAACTGAAATGAACAGACACTTCACAGAAGAATAAATACCAAATGGCCAATAAATACATGAAAAAGTGTTTGACTTCACTAGCCATTAAAGAAATGCGAACTAAAACAAAAATACAATTCCATCTTACTCCAGAAGTACGACAATCATCAAAAAATCAAATAATAACAAATGCTGATGAGGCTGTGGGGAAAAAGAGTCCTTCTATATTATTGGTAAGAATGTAAGCAGATCCTATGGAAATTAGTACAGAGATTCCTCAAAATACTAAAACTAAAAATTCCGTGCAACCCAGCTATTCTCCTGAATTCTACTCGATATCTTCCTGAAATAATTGCAGACATTATATTATAGCAATATATGCTTACCAATATTTATAGCAGCAGAGTTCATAATAGCTAAATCTTGGAAACAGCCTGTATATCCTTCAACATATGAATAGATGAAGAAAATTTGATATTGATACATAATGGAATACAATTTGGCTAAAAAGAGGATAAATCATTTGTAGGAAGATTGATATGCCTTGAAAGCAAAATTAAGTGAAATACATCAGATATATAAGCTTAAATACTGTGTGATTTCTCTCATATGAGAAATCTAAAGTATAAGTAAAGAGGAAAATAAGGAAATCAGGAGATATCTTTTGTAAATTGGAAGGAGACCAAAAGATTGGGTGGGGAGTGCATAAAAAGAAGTAAGATGTGTCGGGTACATGTACCAAATATGTGTCTCAAACATGAAATAAAAAATGAAAATGGGGGAAGGGAATCTAGAGCTGCAGGGAGAAGAGAGGGGATGGTAAGGGGAATAAAAGGAATCAAAAAATGTTAAGTACACGAACCTACTCCCAAAATGAATGTAAACACTATGTATCACAAACATATACTAGTTTTAAAAAATTTTAAATAATAAACATTTTTAACAAGAAGTGATATATATGTACTAATTCTCCAAGATGAATGGAATTATTAACTATCACAAATATATTAATAAAGAGAAAAAATTCTCATTGCTGTATGACAAACATTTCCTCTTCGAAATCCTACTTTTTAGTGCTTATCATTCACTTTAGTCAGCTTTCTCATTGAAGAGACACTACACCCAATACAATTTAAAGTGGGATAGGCTTAATTTAGTTCAAGGTGTGGTTCAGTTCACAGTGAGCCAGCTCCAAATCAGAAACCTCACAGCAAAAGGCCGAGGTGGAGCAAAGTTGCTTAGTGCATGTCCTGAAAAGCAGAGCAGGGGAACAGTGCCTGAGAGGAAGGGGCCAAAGACCAGATATGGTACCCAAGGCAATGCCTCCATGGCCCACCAGACACACCTGGAAGTGTGCTTTAGTAATCCCCGGGGTGTTTCTTAAATGAATACACTTGACACAAGTAAGGTTAAACATTACATCATTCTTGTTACCAAATAGACAAAGACAAATAGCAACCATTGATTCTTAAATGCTCCAAGCTTCCAATTCAAATCCTACCTTATTCTTCCCCTGGACACTTAGTTCCTGAAGTTGCATGGGATAAGTTTTCTCTTATATACTCTCTGTGATGAAGACACAGACAATGACCATGAAGAGTTGCGTTTAAGTGGAAAGTTCCTGGTGTGATGCTGTTGATTGCATTAGTCCTGGTCCTCCTGGACCAGTGGGAAGGAATGTGACTCTGGGTAAGATTTGAACAGGGGGCACGTGTTGCTCTGGCACACACAGGATGGGTGGTTGGAGGCTCAGGGAGGTGTGGAAGACAGTGGCAGACACATAAGTGGGGTAGGAAGAGGGGAGGGGAGCAAGACTTTGCTCCAGGGGCATACAAAAAGCCAGAGAAGAAGGGTGTGTGGGATGAGAGGCCTAATTCTCTAGAGATCAATGCACGGGCCTCGGGTATTTAGGAAGCTGAAAAAGCAAAGACGCTCTAAACAAAGTGCTCAAATGTCAGCAAGTCAAAAGTACAAAAGCTGTTAGTTCTGAGGAATTTGTATGGAGTCCCTGAAAAGTGTTAGCTGAGGGAGGTACAGGCCAGGCTTGAGTCTCGGGGAGACAGCCTGTGTGGCACCCACACGGCACCTCTGTGGCTATGGGAAAGGCAGGTGCAGCGGGTACAGTCTGGCCGGCAGCGTGGCTGCCACTTTCACTCTATGATGCCACAGTCCAGACCCACTCTCAGCTGTGGGGTAGGGAGGCTCCTTCGCAGCACTGATGGCAGATGATGACAGTGGGTTCCTCAGTGCTGCGCTGCCATGCCTGTGTTTATTAACACACAGACACAAAGTGAACTTCACTTTCAAGTCGTGCACATTTTGCTTCCACTTCTGAACTGTCTGGAGAATTTCCCCTTTTCTGAGGCAGTCTCTTTGTTTCTATGGGTTTCATTTCAGTTACACTCTTTTTTTTTTTTTCCCAAGTCTGTATAGACCAGGGTAGCCTTGAACTTGCTATCTTCCTGCCTCAGCCTCTGAAGTGCTGGGATTACAAGCAAAGACACAATCTTTTGCCTCATCTCTGAGACTCAAATTTTTACCAGGTGACCTCGGGTGCAACCCCATTTGTAGCAGCATGAGGAGTGGGGGACTTCAGAGCCCTCTTCATGTTGAACTCACCCACAGGCCAGTGCAAGGACTCCTACAGCCCTGCTATGGTGACACATCGCTATCCCCAGCTGCAGGGGGCAGAAGCAAGGTGATTCTGAGGTGCCCTGATGTCAGCTACCACAGCAGTAAACTAGACAGTACCCAAGGGTGGCTCCGGCAGGCCATGGGTTGAGGCCATGGGCAGGGCAGGAGGTACTGCAGGAGAAGGAGGAGACACACAGCATGATGGGTGGGGCACTATCTTCATCCACAGGTGGGCAGAGGCCACCCCAAGCACCTTCCCTCTGATCTCAACCACAGGCCCCCCCACCCCTATCCCTGGTTCCTGGCACATCACCTTTGCTTTTTGGCACATCAGCTTTCTAGAGTCTGGGCTGCTGTGTATCCCAGTCAGCTGTGTGATGGATGTCTTCCTCCTGAGGGGACAAGATCTGCAGACCTGGAGACTCAGCAGTGAGATCAGGTGATGAAGGACCATGACCTGTCTCTCCTAGGGTGTGCTAGGAGCTGCCCATTTGAGGAGGTCAGCCTACAGGCCAGAGCCTGGGGTGGCCAGGTGGTGGAGACCCTGCCACAGGCCCTGAGAAGAGAGTGGGATGTTATACGGTAATGAATAAGTAATATAAATGTTTCTTACATTTGACTCAAAAGTCTTAATTGTCGCATTGACCCTGCAGGAGAACTTCAACTTCTCACACAGTCTTTCTTAGGTTTAGAGCAGGAAAGGCCCCTGAGCACAAGGCAGCAGCCTTTGGATATTGATGGGTTAGCACTGCACACTGTTGACAGAGCCCTAGGAAAGCTGCCCACAAGGAAACCATTGGCTACTGGAACCAGAGATGTCCTTTGATGATCTCCTTTCCTTCTAGGAGAAAAGTCATTACCAAACCTGCATCCTCTTAGACATGTGATGTCCATTTATTTTATAATATGCATACAGATATGAAAATATATGTATATATCGATGCATAACTGTAAAGTCTTTCTCTCATGAAATTTATACCTTACTGAGACAAAAGACCTAGATTTTTTCTAAAGAAATTTTAATAGCATTTAAATTAAATAGTAAATTCTTAAAATTATGTGTGAGACTTAATTGTATGAACAACCTAGTCATTAGGAACTTACCTGGTATAAGTCACTAGCACTTACACTGAATCTGTAGTCATTGAATAATGAGCCCCAGCAGCCATCACCAGGGAGTTAGCAGACTTGTGGATGGGAGATGCTTCACTGTGGTCAGGGCAAGTGGGTGGGCCAGTGACTTCTGGACTCTTTATCAGAAGTCGAGTTCACCATGGTATTGTCAGGGTCAGACACAGAGGCAGTATCCCCACACAAATTCTAAGGGAGGAATTTTATATCACATTGCAGAAAGCTAATATGACAACAGTTCTCTTTTTTCCACAAAGCTAAATGTAGAATTTCAGCTTTGTTTAGTTAAAAATATTAAGAACTCTCAAATTTTAATGAAAAAAATGGACCTGATCTTACTGTTATCAAAAGTTATTTAGATAAAAATTTAAGCAAGTTAGCATATGTGGTGGAGAAAAAAAATCTAAGTACTAACTTTTGATAATTTATTATAGGCTTATTAAAATTTTGGATAACTTCCTTCAAGTGACAGAATTTCATTTTACCCACAGAAGTGAAGGAATCTCAAGATTCTACAATGTTGCCACACTTGGAAATAATAATAATTTTCCTCCACATAGGAATCAGCCTAGTGACAACTAGTTAGAGCTAAGAAAAGATAGACAATAATTCCTTGGCGATTGTTTATGTCATTATCTTAAATTAATGAACCCCAGCCTGTCAAAATAGTATGATGTGTAGTTATAACTGGCAGCCCTTTCTCCAACTCTTTCACATATGATGCCTCTCAGCCAGGAAATACTATATGAATCCCAGAATGTTCACAGAGCATGTGATTTATATTCTAATTGAGATCCTGCTCATAGAGGAAACAGCAACAAAAAAACACTTGATATGCAGTTATCTTGTGCACCTATGATCACCTGCAGCAAATTTTATTTTTCCAACCAATATGTGAAAATTACCCTTCTTTGAGTATTTATTAACTTGTCTTTCTTTCTACCAGTTCTGGGCTTCTGCAGGAACTAGGGCTTGCTCATATTTTAACTTGGAACCTGGCATACAGTTAGGGTTTAATAAGTGATTGTGGAACAGAACCTCCAGTGTTTTTGAAACATAGATTGGAAACATCTGTCCAGAAATCAAACTACTACAAATCCTTTCCTGGCATGAACAAATGAAGACCTAGTATTACTAATAAACACTAATACTATGAAATACTCACACTATTATTACAGCATTCCATCATAAGGTTGTTAGAGAAAAAGTTGCTATGGAAGTACTCTTAGGGGAAAACAGATCTACATTTTCATATTGAACACTTTCATAGGTGTGGGTAACCATATGCTATTTCACATATATACTTATCCTTCTCAATTAAATTTCTCTTATAATGTAATTGTGCCCCCCCCTTCGCAGAAGAAAAAGTGGAGGGCCGGGGATTTAGCTCAGCAGCATAGCTCCTGCCTGGCAAGCAAGAGGTCCTGAGTTTGATCCCCGGCACAAATAAATAAATAAATAAATAAATAAATAAATAAATAAGAAAAGAAAAAGTGGAGAGGGCAAGTAAGAGGTCCCCACAAGACCTGTGGTTGGAAAAAGAATCCAATTCTTGAATCTATGCTTTGCTGACAGTGACCTGGATTCCCATGAAAAGCAGTAAATACTTCTAAGGAAATTGCCTAGTGGCAATTATTATTTCATGCTAATAGGGTCCCTGACTCCCACCATATTGTAAAATGATAATTACAAGTTATGAACTTGGAAGTGCCTAATTAGACTTACTTAAATGATTTGTAGCATAAACAGTTGCCCTGGGGAAATCGGGTCTTTGAAATGATCCCACAGTGGAACCATGCAGAACAAACATCTCTTTATCCGTGCCATTCTAGCATCACTCACAAATGTAACTATTAGAAACACTCTTCTCCTTAAACACCACACAAAACACAGGGTGTCTCATCCTCCTTATCAAATAGGCTTTGAAGCTGTTCTTTACCTAGCAATTTGGAAAGTGGCTGATAAACAGTGATTTAGACCAGGAATGACAGGGTTTTAAGTTTTGGATGACTATCAAGGGAAAGATGGGGTGAGGGAACAGGCACAAGGCGAGGAGAGGAAAAGACAGGAGAGGAGAGGGGAAGGGGAGGGAAGGAAGGGGAGTAGAGAATGGCTCATTGGAAAGGAGGCAGAAGTGCAGACAGCTGCTATATGGACATGTCCACTCTAGGGTGTCACGATAGGGGATCCAGCTGTCACCTCATCAAGTCACACAGCTTATGACAGGATAGCTCACCCCACAGTTGTGCATGTTGAAGTGTCTGGAGCACATTTCTCAGCAGTTCTCTGTCCACCACTGATTTCCTGTAAGTGCATGGAGCAGACTGACTTTCCAGGGTGTAAGTTCCTGTCAGGGCCATGCAAGCCCTTCCCAGGCACTTGAATGTGCTTACAGTCCTCAAGAAATCCCACACTGAAAGCAGCCCAAATGACTTAAGCAACACTGGATAGATTAGGCTCTGGGGAAACACAGATTTCTTTGACTTCAATTTTTACCACATGTTTGAAGTATATAATGGTTAGCTTCTTAGGGAATAGGTACTTGTCCTAAACATAATTTAATTCTTTTAATTCCCCTTCTTCTTCCTTCCTCCCTTCATCGCTAGATCCCCTTTCCATTTGGAAAAGATTGATCTCCCTATTTCCTATTGCCTACAGTGGTACCTCCCTTCATGAGCTCAATTCTCTCCACAATTCTGGTTGCAAACCGAACTGGACAAAAAACAAATCCAATTTTCCCGTAAGGTCAACATTGAACCTAACCACTGAATTTGATTCAGTTCCCAACCAACTTGGTTTGCAACCAGAACAGTGGAAAGAATCAAGTTTGTTAACTGCGGTGCCACAGTATCTTTTATTTTGTTTTTAAAGTTATTTATACTTTGGGTCTCTCATATAAGAGAATTATGTGATATTCAAGCTTGTGTGTCTGACTTATTTCACTTAAAATACTGGGAAAATCCTTTTGGGAAGCTATAGGTATACAGATTTTTTTCTTCTATTGAATTCCTATTTTTAATAATGATTAGTTAGCTTTCAATATGATTATACATTCATTATTCAAAATTTAAAAAATTATAAAAAGGTCACATATAAACACTCCTTCTATGTTTCCCATTCACCATTTCTACTTCCTATTCCTAAAACAGCTAACCACTGATGTTAGTTTCCTTTCCGGTTTTTATGTATGTATAAACAAGTACGAATATATACTCCCTATTGTAACACCATTTCTCCTCTTATATTCCTCCTAATCTTTGACAGTTTCAAGTCTGTATCGGTCATTCTTCTTACACTGCCTGGATGGACAGGGAGTTAAAATAGCCGATGAATAATTGATAATTTGAAATAGGAAGAAAAGGTTCAAAGGGGTAGGGGAAGTGGGAGGAGAAGGGGAAAGGAAAGGGAAAGGAAAAATTATGAGAAAAGAAAAAAATGGAAACAAAGTCTTTGTAAATAGGGAGAGGGTGAAGGGCACACAGGTAATGGGGAAAAAATAAGAACCAAAATACATCATGTACAGGTACAAGCACCCAATGATACATGTAAATGTATTGCATACCTAAAATGTACCAATAAAAGAATTTAAGAAAAAAAAATAGCAGACCTCCCTGAAGGGTTCCAGGTTGATGAGCATTTATGTTGCTCCCCTTTGCTACTGCAGACAGCACCACAGGGTTGTGACATGAGACAGGTTACTTAAAGAGAGTCAAAGCTATAGAGTGTGAAGGGAGGGCAGGGGAATGGAGAAAAAATAAAAACCAAGGTACATCATGCAAAGGTACAAGATCCCAATGATGAATATAACTATATTGTATACCTAAAATGTACTAATAAACTAAATGGAAAAAATATTTTTAATAGAAAATACATCATAAAAAATTGAAAGTCAAAGGGAAAAATGGAGGGGTGATTGTAGTCAGTACCACAGTTCTCACAAAGTAACAAGAAAAAGGATTAATTGAGAAAAATGGATCAACATCCTAATGGAAAGGGGGGGATAGAAGCAAAGACCATGAAATGATTCATTTCACAGAAAAATAAATACTGGTGATTCTTTAATGCATGAAAGAGGTTCGGTCTCCCTCACTGGGATGCCATTCTTCACATAAGATTAGAAAAACTAAATATTGCATAATTTAGTTGGCAAGAGAGTGGGAAAATAGGCATATTCCTACATTGCTAACGGAGGGGGGTAGTTTGGCAATACCCATGCAAACAAAATATCAACAGTTTTGAATATCTTTGAAAAATCTATAGCTTTGACTCTCTTTAAGTAAAATCACATCTTTTTTTTAAGTTCTTTTATTGGTACATTTTAGGTAAACAATTCGTTTACATTTATCATTGGATGTTTGTACCTGTACATGCTATATCTTAGTTCTTATTTTTTCCCCAGTACCTGTGTGCGCTTCACCCCCTCCACCCTTCCCTATTTACATAGACATCATTTCCTTTTTTTTTTTCTTTTCTCATAGTTTTTCCTTTCCCTCTTTTCCATTCCCCTTCCCCTCCTTTCACCCTTTCATCTTTGGACCTTTTTTCCTATTTCAAATTATCAATTATTCATTTTAATCATTTTAACCCTTGTTTACACTTTCAGTTTCTCACACTAGAGAAACTATTTGGTATTTACACATGTGTGTCCTATTTATTTCACTTAAGAGTATGGCCTCGATATGCATCCATTTAGCCATAAATGACTCTAGTTTTTTGTTCTTTATGGCTGAGTAGTACTCCATTTTATAAAAAAACCTCATTTTCTTTATTCAGTTTCCAGTTGATGGGCACTTGGACTGTTTCCAAGCTTTAGCTATTGCAAACTGTGCCGCTATAAACATGGGTGAGCATATATCACTGTGGTATGATTCTTTTAATTCTTTGGGGAAGATACTCAGCAGAGGAATAGCTGGGTCAAATGCGACTAATCCTAGTTGTTTGAGGCATCTCCATACTGATTTCCACAGTGCTTGCACCAGTCTACACTCCCACCAGCAGTGGAGCAGGGTTCCTCTTTCCCCACAGCCCTACCAGCACTTGTTATTGGTTGATTTCATGATAGCAGCCATTCTTTCTGGGGTGAGGTAGAATCTCAGCATTGTTTTCACCTGCATCTCTCTAATGACCAGTGATACTGGACATTTTTTCATATATTTATTTGCTGCTTCCATTTCTTTGTCTGAGAAATGTCTGCTCATTTCAGATGCCCATTTTTGAATTGGGACTTTATATTTGGGGGGTCTGATTATTTTGAGTTCTTTATATTTTCTACATAGTAGACCTTTGTCTGTGGAACAGCTGGTAAAAATTTTTTCCCATATTGTAGGTTGTCTCTTAGCTCTGTTGGTGGTTTCTCTTGCAGTGCAGAAGCTTTTTAATAAGATGAGATCCCAGTTGTTGATTCTTTGTGCTAGTTCCCATGCTACTGAGGATTTGTTCATAAAGCTCTTTCCTATGCCAATGTCTTTGAGAGTTCTACCTAACTTGTCTTCTAGCAAGTTTCTGTTTTAATATTTAGATCTTTAATCCACTTGGATTTTAGTTGAGTGCACGGTGAAAGATAGGGGTCTAGTTTTAATCTTTGGCAAGTTGAAATCCAGTTTTTCCAACACCATTTATGAAAGAGGCTATCTTTCCTGCAGTGAGGATGGTTGGCTCCTTTGTCAATGATGAGGTAGCTGGGTATGTCTGGAGTTGTTTCTGAATTTTGTGCACTATTCCATCAATTCTCAGGTCTGTTTCTTTGCCAGTACCATGCTGTTTTTATCACTGTAGTTTTGTAGTATGGTTTCAAGTTGGGGATTGTGATACCCCCTGCCATGACTCTGTTGCCTAGAATTGCTTTTTCTATTCTAGGTCTCTTCTCATTCCAGATGAACTTTTGGATTATTTTCTCTAGTTCTGTGAAATATGTTGCTAGGATTTCATCAGGATTGCATTGAATCTGTATAGCAGTTTTGGAAGTGTGGCTATTTTCACTATATTGGTTTTTCCTACCCAGGAACAACGGATGTCTTTTCATTTTCTTGTATCCTCTTCAATCTCTTTTTTCAAATTGCTGTAGTTCTCAATGTAGAGGTATTTTGCTTCCTTTGTTAGATTGATTCCTAAACATTTTTTTTTTTTGGACGGTATTGTGAAAGGGATTGTTTTGTTAATTTCTCTCTCAGTAAGTCTGTTACTTAAGCACAAGAAGGCTACTGATTTTTGAGTGTTGACCTTGTATCCAGCTACTCCACTGAATCTGTCAATTAAGTCTAGAAGTCTTTTGGCCGAGTTTTTTGGGTCTTCTATGTAGAGCATCATATCGTCAGCAAATAATGACAGTTTAACTTCTTCCTTTCCTATCTTTATTCCTTTTATTTTGTTCTCTTTTCTAATTGCTATGGCTAATGTTTACAAAACTATATTGAATAGCAGTGTTGATAGTGAATATCCTTGTCTTTTTCCTGAGTTTAGCGTGAAGGTTTTCAGTTTTTGACCATTTAGTATGATGTTGGCTATTGGTTTTTCATAGACTGCCTTTATCAAGTTGAGATAAAGACCTTCTATTCCAATTTTCTGTAGGGTTTTTATCATGAATGTGTGTTGGATTTTACTGAATGCTTTTTCTGCATCTATTGAGATGATCATATGACTTTTGTCCTTGACTCTGTTAATATAGTGTATTACATTCATTGATTTACAAATGTTGAACTATTCTTACATCCCTGGGATAAATCCAACTTGGTCAGGGTGTATGATCTTCTTGATGTCCCTCTGTATTCAGTTTGCCAGTATCTTATTGAGGATTTGTGCATCTATGTTCATTAGGGAGATCTTTTTTGGTTGGGTCTTTCCCTGGTTTGGGATCAAAGTAACACTTGCTTCCAGGAATGAATTTGGGAGTATTGCTTCCCTTTCAATTTCATTTAAAAGTTTAAAGAGTAGTGGTAATAATTCTTCTCTAAATGTTTTGTAGAATTCAGTAGTGAATACATCAGGACCTGGGCTTTTCTTTGTTGGTAGATATTTAATTATGTTTTTAATTTCACTGATTGTAATTAGGGTGTTTGGAATTTTTACATCTTCTTCATTCAACTTTGGTAATTCATATGTATCTAGGAACCTGTCCATTTCTTCTGTGTTTTCCATTTTATTAGAGTACAGGTTCTCGAAGTAAGTATTGATGATTCTCTGGATTTCTGCTGCATCTGTTGTGACTTCACCTTTTTCATTCCTAACTGCATGTATTTGAGGCTTTTCTTTCCTATTTTTGATAAGGTTGGCTAAGGGTTTATCAATTTTATTCATTCTTTTGAAAAACCAACTCTTTGATTTATTGATTTTTTGTATCATTCTCTTAGTCTCCATTGCATTGATTTCTGCTCTGATATTTATAATTTCCTCCTTTGTATATGCTTTGGGTTTGTCTTGCTCTTCTTCTTCTAGGAGTTTATTAAAAACATTTTTAAGTTGGATATTTCAATTTACCTTTATGGCTCCTGGCTTTGAAATATAGTTCAAAAGGTCATTTCGAAGCTGAATTTATAAGAGAAATTTTATGTTTTGGTAGTATTTTTACAACTTCTTTTTAAATTTTTTCACTTCAATCCTTTCTTCATTTGAAATCTATCCATAGATACAGAAGGAAACATTGATACATTTTTCTATATACACCAATATTTTCTCATAGCACTAATTGCCTAGCCCACTCAGAACACACTGCTTCCCTGTGTGTTGGGATCTGCTGCCATGTCTGTTCTGTTGCCCTGATTTGTATGTCTGCTGTACAGCTTCAGGATTATGCTTTAGTTACAGAGGTTTTGTAATATGTTTTAATCTCTGCTGGATCAATTTTTTAGTTTATTTAGTCATATTACCTGTAGGATCACCTTGCCTAAAAATAATTTCCATGTTTTTATAGGAATGACAACAAAAGTAATTGAGACTTGAGAACGTTACAATATGCATTCTTAAAAAAGATCATATTCTGTTTGATTTCTACATTTTTTCTTTTAGTCAATCTTACCATAATATAAAACCTATTCCAGAGTCTTCAGAAACAAATCTATAAAAATGGCAGGAAATTGAGGTTCCCAAGGGCATCCCTTCCTGGATGCTGACACAGTCCTTAGCAGAACTCTCATTCCTAACAGGAAGTGGAAGGTCATGACTGAGGCTAAATTATCTGGAATTTTGTTTGAAATTAAAACCTTAAAATTAGAGTTTGTGTTTCCCTGACTTTTTTCTTTCTTTCTTTCTTTCTTTCTTTCTTTCTTTCTTTCTTTCTTTCTTTCTTTCTTCCTTCCTTCCTTCCTTCTTTCCCTCCTTCCTTCCTTTCTCTCTCTCTCTGTTTTTTTTTGAGACACTGTCTTTCTATGTAGTTCAAGCTGGCCTTGAACTCACTTCATAGCCCAGGCTGGCCTCAAACTTGTGGTGATCCTCCTACCCTAGCTTCCTGAGTGCTGGGATTATAAGCATGTGCCACCACACCCAGACTCTGTTTTGATTTTTCAATCAAAAAATACTCAAATGTTTGATAAGGCTACCTTGAAAAAGTTTCCTCCATTTCCAACACTGCTGCAAAATCTTATGTGTTCCAAGACTCCACTTTAATTGCTTATAAAATGCATGCTTTTTTTGGCTTTGAAAGTCTGAAGCTTCTCACCACCATGTTGTAAGGTTTTGAACAAATATGCATTTACTTACAGAAAGAAGCCAACAGAATTGGTTCAACTACAAGTGTGAGGAAAGGCAGACATCCTCCTGGAGGGAGGGCCCAGGCAGTCAGAACTCCTGCGGTGTCAGGTTCTGACCAAGCAAGCAAGCAGGAAACACTTTTCTGGGACAAACCCAACAATCACATTTTAAAAGGAAGATTATACACAGAGAGAAGTGCTTTATGTAGTCTTGGGGTACGTCTTTAATAACCTCAGATGGTTTTTATGTTTCCTGAGTCACACACTAACGGAGGTGATCTTAGTGGTGAGAGATATGAAGGTGGCCCAGGGGTGGCCCAGATATGTCCCTTGGCTGAGTCCAAGACTGCCATCAGATGACTCTAGACCTGCCCAGTTTTGGGGGGTCCAGAGCTGGCCATAGTGGGCTGCCTGGTTTGAAGGAGAAGGGGGTGCTCTGGAAGAGTTCTCAGTTTATTTCCTTCTTCAAAGATCTGGGTCCAGCCTCCACATCCCCTCTCAGTAGGAAGAAAAGTATGTTAAGGGATAACATGCCAAAGGGACCACCTTGTTTGTAGGTTTCTGACAACTTCCAACTAATAAAATTTCTTCATTTCCACTGTAGATCATAAAACAACTTTCTGACAGACTTTTCCTGAAGATGAGCTAATCCAATCTCCTCACTGAAAACAGAAAATCAGACCCAAAAGAGTTGATAGGCCAGGTTCCACAGGTTTCCTGAAGCACATGTGGGGCTGCATGTTTTTCCTGCTTTCATGTTTTCTCACTATTTTCATTGAATCAAGCTTATTTTAACTTTTTATTAAAGTGAACTCTAAAAGTGAACTAGGAAGTGTTGTTATTTTCTCTCCTACTTCATCTCATATAAAATTTTATAGTTAGTTGCAAGCACTGAACTGATGCTGTGTTAGTTTTACAATTTTTCACATAAAATCAAATCTGGTTCTAGAATAAAATGTGTGAAATTTAATGCCAAGAACCTTATCCAGAGAAAACAATTTTTCTTCTTGCAAAAGAGCAGAGACAGTTCTGGAATTATTCTACTATGTCCTTTTAGCATGCACAGCTGAGAGAGAGAGAGAGAGAGAGAGAGAGAGAGAGAGAGAGAGAGAGAGAGAGAACCCTGTCGTGAAGATTTTCATCCTAATTACAAAGAAGCTGGGGTTTAATTTATTCTTCCCACACTGTCTCACAGCCTGGAGTTGGGCCATCTAAAGGCAGGCCAGCCTGTGCTGCTTGTTCCTGAGCCTTTCCCGCAGCCACCAAGGAATCTCCATGCAGGGGGAGTTACTGAAAACTCATTTCCAAGCTAATTTTCCCAAACATGGACTGAGCTGTTCAGTGGATGCCAACTACAGACTACCCATGCATAATTACCACATATTTTCCCCCAATGTTTACCAGCGCTCTCCACTTCTGATTTCTGGGCAAGATCTACCACTTACTGTACAAGATTTTATTTCTTTGCTATTCATTAGCCACTTTTCTTCCTTTTCTTTATTGTTGACTTTCAAGATTCTCATAATTTTTTTTCCTAAATTAAATTTTATTTGAAGAGCTTTAGTATAGTCAAAGGGGAAATTTAGAAAGTAGGGTATTTTCTACATTTTTAAAATATTTATTTTACAGTTGAGTGATAGGTTGTGTGTGTCCCAGCCAACGGAATGATGCTAATTAATGATACAAATAGTAACTTATAATGACCAGGACTACTGTTGTTGGAACTGATATTTTGTGAGCACTGCTGTGTGCCCAGCCTCTCTTGCCTACTTAGCCAGGTGGTGGGGGCTTCCCTCACCCAGCACTTTGAGCATGGCCCAACCATGGGGGTCGCCTGTTCTGGTCCAAAACTCTGGATTTCCAGAGTATTGACTTGTCCTTTCATAGATGCTCTATGTAGAAAAATAAATGGTACTTTTCTTTCTCTTTATCCTAAATTGTGAAATTTCACTTGAAGATGCATAATTTCATACAGATTAATTTTTTTAACCCCAGATCACATTCTGGATTATAACAAGTGTTTTTTTTGTTTTTCTGACTCACAGTTAGCATAACAAGTTTCTTTTGACCTTGGCATTGGTTTCTTCTCTCCTCCTCTACCATAAAACCTTCCTTCCTCCCTTCCTGCTTCCCTCTCTTACTTCCAGAAACAATTATTACTTCCCCAGTAGTTCAACTTCCCTTCAAACCTGAGGAAATGGAGGCCTGGGAAGCTCATCAGGTTTCTTAGTTCGTGTGGCTGGTTAGTGGTTTAGATTAGATTTTCTGATATTTTCCCCCAGATTTTCCTCATTACACCACAAATAGATTTTCAATAAATAATTGCTGAACGAATTAATGACTTACATTTGTCAAATAACTTGCTGGATGCACTTAGAAGTTTTATATGTCAGCTGAGCATGGTGACACACACCTGTGATTCCAGCACTCTGGGACACGGAGGCAGGAGGATAACCAATTCAAGCCAAGCCTGGGCTGCTTTGCAACTTAGTGAGACCCTATCTCAAAATAAAGGATAAAAAAGAACTGAGGATATAGGTCAGTGCAAAGAACCTGATATCAATCCTCAGTACTGAAAAAAAATCCCAAAACAACGACAGCAACAATAAAATGAAACCAGAATTACATGCAGAGCCCTCACTTCCTAGAGAGAAGGGAGATTATGAGCCCTTTCTGAGCTCTTCCATGGATGTCATCTCATACAACCCTTCGATCAAGGTACCATTATTTTCATTTTAAAGTAAATAAATCCAGTCGATAGAAAGTGCATAACTTATCCCAGGGTCCCCCTCCCTGCCCACACAGTAAGTGGCAAGGATAGGATTCAGTTGCGGGTTTCGATCTATAGCAGCTCCAGCTGGCTTGTAAGCTTTATCTAGTCTGCTCCAATAGAGCCAAACTCGAGCTGTAAAGATGACTACATGAACAAGCTAGCAAAAAGCTAATATGGAGTGACATTGAATTTGCTATTATTAATACAAAATTAAAATGCTATACAAAGTTCTACCCAAAACATGTCTCTGTAGACCTTGGGCAGGCGGCAACTGTATGGATACTGGGAAGCAGGCAATGGTTACCCTTTCTGTTAAGTTTCTTGCTAAGCAGTCTGAATCCCATCACCCCAAACTCCTTTAACCTGGTCACCCGTGGGACCTCTGCTGTGCCCATCACATCTCTGCAAGCATGTTCTTCCATTTCCTCTCACTTTTGCTGTCACAGCCTGCTTCCTGTCTTCCTTCCTCCTTCTCACCCTTCCTTTCCTCCTTTTTTTTTTTTTTTTGGTACTGGGAATTAAATTCAAGGCTTTCACACTGAGCTGCTTTTTCTTTAAATTCTTAAATTGTTAATATGAACATCGTGTCACAAATAGATAGTTTAAAATAGATCAAAATGATGGTACAGCCTAAAATCCCAATACTCTGGGAGGCTGAGACAGAAGGGCCACAGGTTCAAGCTCTGACTGGGCAAATTTGGTAACTTACCGAGATCCTGTCTGAAAATTTAATTTTGGGGGGGGAGGGGGTTGGATATCAGGTATCAAACTCAGGACCTTGCACTTGTCAGGCAGGCACTGTGCCACTGAGCTACATCCCTGGCCCTCTGTTTGAAAATTTAAAAATGAACTGGCCATGTAGTTCAGTGAAAAAGCCCTGGATTCAATGACCAATCCAGAAAAGAAAAAAAAAAAAGACTAAAAGAGCATGCTCAGTTTTTATAACTACAGTTCGAGTTAAACTAGTGAAATACAAAAGCCCCAGCATTTTAGTACAAAAAATATAAATTACAAATAATGTTTGAAATGAATATTTATCAAAAATGCTGTAATGAAGATAATAATTAAAGAAATAACACCCTTCAAAGAAAGGAAGACACAAAGTGGCTAGTGTCTAAGCTGGTAGCTCTATTCTGGAATTATATTTTACAATCATATTTCACATAATTACAAATATTATAGCATAAATATATAATGATTACAACTCAAATAATACTCCATAAAAACGTAACCAACTTTTTTTCTTATGTAACCTTGAACTGAAGAAATCTTTGACTCTAACAAATGATCATCTTCAGACAGATGCTTGGCACTGTTTTTCTCTGCACCATAGGTCTAGCTTTTTTCAGATCACTGAGATAGCTTTCAACCAGCTCCAAACCTGACAGCAGGTGCCTGTGCCTCCTGCTTAAGTCCTCCACCTTGTGTGTTTATGAACAGGCAAACATATACACACACAAGCGTATGAATGAAGTAAGGAAGGAGAGAAAGAGAAAAATAAGTTCTAACTCAATAGAAAAACAATTTCCAAAAGCCCTGGAACAAGGGAAAAGGAGATTTCTTTTATACTGAACATTGGCCATAGACTAACATAAGTCTTGGTTCAAAATCTTGTAACTCACTGATATGTATAATGGGAGTTAGGAGAGAGCAGCAGGAAAGCTTTCACTCACTGGTTAAGAGACTGAACACAAACTCTATGCCTGGTCCAGTGCACACAACACTTCCCCTCCTGTGTATTACGGAACTTGGTTAGCATCCCTCTGGAGTGCTTCCCTTAGTGGACCTCATTTTCTCTTCCAGTCTGTGAGTGGCAGGCATTGCAAGCGTTTTGTATGAGTACAGGCTACCACTTAGGGAATGCTTTCTGTGTTCCCCAAAAATTCTAAGCCATGCATTCGGGGTAATTCATTTCATCTTGATAACAATAGTAAGGTAGAACTTGTCACCCTCCTGTTGTATCATTCTATACTTTGCACATGAAGAAAATTAAGTCCAACATTTCTCAGCCAGGAAGGGGTGAAATGAGTACTTTGTTTAACTGCTACAAGGTGCTGCCTTTACATAGCAAAATTGAACTTGGAATAGAAGGTAAGGGAAAAACTAGGAGAATGTCAAGTTCCAGCGGTGGTGACAGAGCTCTGCACCAGAGGGAGGGGAATTTGGGCTCTACCTCAGCACAGTTGGGGAGGAGGCCCCCACTGTGGTACAACCTGTTTCCCTGGGGTGAATTAGTTATCTTTGTGAACTTTTAGATCTACCATCTGAAAAATAAGGATAATTTTAGTACTTTCTTCCTATATACTCAAGATATGAGAAATGCTACTCTGAACCAATTTAGAAAATTGCACTGCTTTAATATATTTGAATATTAAAAATCTGTTTGCAAAAAAATCGAACTTAGTAGCTAGGCCAATACAGTGGTTCATGCCTTTTGGGAAAATCTACAAAGTTTAGATACAACTTTTGTCATATTATATAGCAATTGGTATAAACAGTGGAGCAATTGGTTGAAAACTTTCTATTTCCAGTTTTCTAAAACAATCTAGTGCATTTTAAAAAAAATTTCCTCTAAAATGCCAAGAAAATAATTTTAGGGATAGAGTCAGTCAAACCTAAATATTAAGGTCCAGCAGCAAACCCTTTCTCAGATCTTAGCTGCGGTGCACTGGGCCTCCTCCTCTCTTCTCCTGTTGTGGCTTTAGCTCCACTCTCCAAAACAGCACTTGGGTGAAGCAGCAAGAGACTGTGTGAGAATGTGGTGGAGAACAGTGACCAACAGTTTGTGTGATCAGAGCTATGAGAAAAGTGTGTATTTCTAGCAGGTTTTGTGCACCCTGTGTAAGAGATGCTTTTACCATACTCCTTCAAAGCTAAGCTCTGGGGCTCGACCTGAAAAGTCCATCCTGTTATGTGATTACCTCATGTCCCTAAGCATTGCTTACAAGGCCTTAGCAACAATTTCATCTTGAGGTTTGATTTATTTTGTCTTTAGCATTAATTCGAAACAGAAACCAAGATTTAGTACCCCTTGGAAAAGTTCCCTGTCAGAAGGATATCCTCTCAGAGCATCTTATAGTGTCTGCATATTAAAGCCTATTCTCCCTGCAATTGCTTGATTTTGCAAACTAGTCAAGTTCTTTTGTGTTTTACTGATTGTTAGTTTTTATTAGGTGTGTGTGTATGTGTGCATGCACGCACATGTGTGCACTCTGGGGAATGAACCCAGGGCCTTCACAATGAGCTACACCACTAATCTTTTAATTTTTGTTTTTATTTTGAGACAGACTGTCACTAATTTGCCCGGGCTGGGCTCATCTTTATGCTTCACTGTCCCAAATTGCTGGAATTACAGATGTGTGCCCCCAAGCCTGGCTTTTGTGGAAAACACTCCTCTGACCATGTGCCCAGGACTGGAATTGTGCAGAGCCAGGGGATGAGGTCAGCAGACACACAGCTCTGTGCTAACTCCACCTGCTCTTCCTGAGCGGGGCAGGCACTTGGACGATATTTAAACACAAATGCAAAGACAGTGACAGATAAATTGAAAAAAATGTGTTTAATAGTCTGTCAATGCACTCAGCACCATTCCATTTATCTAAAACTTTAGGGACATGTGAATAGCCTATGTGATGCAGAGCTTTTTTTAGTATTGCCATTGAAAGATTATATAACATGCAATTTTGACTAAAAGAAACTAACTACTGAAGTCTTTCAAACTTACCATTGTTTTATAATCAAATTTTCCAGCTCACAAATAACATGCCCTATTTTTAATTTACACCTTTAGCTAAAATGAAAAGAGATGTTTTTTATGCTTCTACCTAAGAATGCAGACTTTTAGATTATGCTCTTATTTTACTCTGACACTAGTTCTTACCAGTCTTTTTCATTTTTTGCCTCAAACTTCCTGAAAGATTGGGTCATATGTCACTGAAAAAAATTACTTATTGTTACGTTGGGTAGCTAAGAAGAATAATAAAAATTATATTCATATAAACATACATATATTTTTAAAATATTTTACAGAGGCATTAGATAGACCATAAAATCTATCTTTCAAGGTATACCATTCAGTACTTTTCAGTAAATTTACAAGGTTTTACACTCATCCTCCCTACCTAATCCTAGAGCATTTTCATAACATCCCCAAAGAAACTTCCTATCACTGAGCACTCATTTCTCTTTTTTTATGGCAGTTCTTTTAACCCATTTTCCATTTAGAAAAAGAGTGTAACTCACTGCCAGTGTTCATTTAATTTTCAGTGAAAATATAGAATTATTCTATTTTGCAAATGGAAATGCCACTACTAAAACCTGAATGCAATACATGAGGTTATCTCTCTTGTTTCCAAAAACTATCAGTATGCTAGAGTGATGTGAAAGTAATAAGAAAAGCAAAGTATTTTCTGGACAACTTTGGAGTTAGGGTTAGGACTATAACCTGAGAGTTTTCACATGGGAAACAGTGCGGCTTCAAGCATGTCTGGCAAGTATTTTCAGGGCAAATGGAAGGCTTTGCTCTTGCTCTTCCAATTCTCAGTTTTTAATTTTTTAATTAGTAAATTATTTTTTAAATTTTATTTTATTTGTACTT
>NW_004624785.1:13419992-13437088 GCF_000247695.1 Heterocephalus glaber | reverse complement strand
CCTCAGCTCCTCTATTTTTTTATCTGTGTCCTCTCTAGATTTATTAATCATGTCTTGCACTATGGGCACAATCTCTGCTGTTATCTGATAAATTATTTCTGATTTCATTTTTTCCAGATCCTCTTTTGTTGCTAGTTCAGGGAGTCCAGGTGTTTGAGTATCAGAGTGTTCCCTCTCATTTCACTTTGGGGTTGCTGTAGGTGATCTGGAAGTCTGGTTCTGAGGCTTGTTTATGTGTCTTCTCATTTTGATGGGGAAGAGGGTGCTGCTGGCATCCATGCAGCTCACCTCTTCTGTGGTGGGAGCAGTGGTAGGTTAGCCTGGAAACCTCCCACTCTGTACTGGGCCCTGTGGCATGCTGAGCTGGAAGCCTCCTCTGCTGGGAGTGGTGGTAGGTTGGCACGGAAGTCTCCTACTCTGAACTGGGAGCTGTGGCACATCGACCTGGAAGCCTGCTCCTCTGTACTGGGAGCTGTTGAGCAGTCATTTCTATATCTTGTTCCCAAACCCTGGAACCCACTAGTCTATTTTCTGCCTCTATTGATGTCCCTGTTCTGGACAGTTCACAGAAATAGACTAACCTGATATTTGGTCTTCTGAATCTTGCTTCTTTCACTGAGCATAAAGTTTTCAAGGCTCATCCATGTTTTAATAGGCATCAGCAGAACATTTCTTTTTGGTTAAATAATAGTTCATTGTATGGCTTTCACACATTTTGTTTATTCATTGCTTGATGGACATTTGTATTACTTTAACTTTTTCACTATTATTCATAATGTTTCTAGGAACATTCAAATACAAATGTCTCTATGAACATGTGCTTTCACTTTCTTGTGTATATACCATAGTGGAAACTTTGGATAAAGTGCTATTTTCTGAGGAGCTGCTAACCTGTTTTCCAAAGGGGTAGCATCAGTTTTGTATCTCTACCACCAATGTACAAGGTTCTAATTTCTGCACTTCATTGCCAACACTTATTTTTGTCTTGTATTATTTTAGCTATTTGGCTGTTTTATTTAGTGAAAGGTATCTTATTCTGGTTTTGGCTTAAATTTCTCTAAATATTGATGAAGTTGAACTTTTTTCATGCGTTTATTGACCACTTTATTTTCCTTAGCAAAATGACTATTTAGGTATTTGCTCATTTTATTTTTTTTTTCCATTAAGTTAATTTATTGGTAAATTTTACATATACAATACAATTACATTCATCATTGGGATGTTGTACCTTCACATGAGGTATCTTGGTTCTTATTTTTTCCCCATTCCCCTGCTCTTCCTTCACCCCCTCCACCCTTCCCTATTTACAAAGAATTTGTTTCCATGTTTTTCTCATATTTTTCTTTTCTCTTCTTTCCTTTTCCCTACCCCTCCCATTTCTCCTACTCCTTTAGACATTTCCTTCCTATTTTACAATATCAATTATACATTTTGATGTTTATTTACACTTTTCGTTTTTTCACACCAGAGAAACTATTCAGTATTTACACATCTGTGTTCTATTTATTTCACTCAAGACTATGGCCTCAATGTTCATCCATTTAGCTATAAATGTCTCTAGTTTCTCATCCTTTATGGCTGAGTGGTACTCCATTTTATAAAAAAACCCACATCTTCATTATCCAGTCTCCAGCTGATGGGCAGTTGGGCTGTTTCCAACTTTTAGCTAGTGCAAACTGTGCCACTACAAACACGGGTGAGCATATATCATTGTGGCATGATTCTTTTAATTCTTTGGGGAAGATACTCAGCAGAGGAATAGCTGGGTCAAATGGGACTTCTAGTCCTCGTTCTTCGAGATATTTCCATATTGATTTCCACAGTGGCTGCACCAGTCTGCACTCCCACCAACAATGAAGAAGGGTTCCTTTCTCCCCACAACCCTGCCAGCACTTGTTATTGGTTGATTTCATGATAGCAGCCATTCTTTCTGGGGTGAGGTAGAATCTCAGCATTGTTTTCACCTGCATCTCTCCAATGACCAGTGATATTGGACATTTTTTCATGTATTTATTTGCTGCTTCCATTTCTTTGTCTGAGAAATATCTTCTCATTTCAGATGCCCATTTTTGAATTGGGACTTTATATTTGGGGGATCTGATTATTTTGAGTTCTTTATATTTTCTACATAGTAGACCTTTGTCTGTGGAACAGCTGGCAAAAATTTTTTGGTATTGTCTCTTCACTCGGTTGGTGGTTTCTTTTACTGTGGAAAGGCTTTTTAATAAGATGAGATCCCAGTTGTTGATTCTTTGTGCTAGTTCCCATGCTACTGAGGATTTGTTCATAAAGTTCTTTCCTATGCCAATGTCTTTGAGAGTTCTACCTAACTTGTCTTCTAGCAAGTTTCTGTTTTAATATTTAGATCTTTAATCCACTTGGATTTTAGTTGAGTGCACGGTGAAAGATAGGGGTCTAGTTTTAATCTTTGGCAAGTTGAAATCCAGTTTTTCCAACACCATTTATGAAAGAGGCTATCTTTCCTGCAGTGAGGATGGTTGGCTCCTTTGTCAATGATGAGGTAGCTGGGTATGTCTGGAGTTGTTTCTGAATTTTGTGCACTATTCCATCAATTCTCAGGTCTGTTTCTTTGCCAGTACCATGCTGTTTTTATCACTGTAGTTTTGTAGTATGGTTTCAAGTTGGGGATTGTGATACCCCCTGCCATGACTCTGTTGCCTAGAATTGCTTTTTCTATTCTAGGTCTCTTCTCATTCCAGATGAACTTTTGGATTATTTTCTCTAGTTCTGTGAAATATGTTGCTAGGATTTCATCAGGATTGCATTGAATCTGTATAGCAGTTTTGGAAGTGTGGCTATTTTCACTATATTGGTTTTTCCTACCCAGGAACAACGGATGTCTTTTCATTTTCTTGTATCCTCTTCAATCTCTTTTTTCAAATTGCTGTAGTTCTCAATGTAGAGGTATTTTGCTTCCTTTGTTAGATTGATTCCTAAACATTTTTTTTTTTTGGACGGTATTGTGAAAGGGATTGTTTTGTTAATTTCTCTCTCAGTAAGTCTGTTACTTAAGCACAAGAAGGCTACTGATTTTTGAGTGTTGACCTTGTATCCAGCTACTCCACTGAATCTGTCAATTAAGTCTAGAAGTCTTTTGGCCGAGTTTTTTGGGTCTTCTATGTAGAGCATCATATCGTCAGCAAATAATGACAGTTTAACTTCTTCCTTTCCTATCTTTATTCCTTTTATTTTGTTCTCTTTTCTAATTGCTATGGCTAATGTTTACAAAACTATATTGAATAGCAGTGTTGATAGTGAATATCCTTGTCTTTTTCCTGAGTTTAGCGTGAAGGTTTTCAGTTTTTGACCATTTAGTATGATGTTGGCTATTGGTTTTTCATAGACTGCCTTTATCAAGTTGAGATAAAGACCTTCTATTCCAATTTTCTGTAGGGTTTTTATCATGAATGTGTGTTGGATTTTACTGAATGCTTTTTCTGCATCTATTGAGATGATCATATGACTTTTGTCCTTGACTCTGTTAATATAGTGTATTACATTCATTGATTTACAAATGTTGAACTATTCTTACATCCCTGGGATAAATCCAACTTGGTCAGGGTGTATGATCTTCTTGATGTCCCTCTGTATTCAGTTTGCCAGTATCTTATTGAGGATTTTTGCATCATGTTCATTAGGGAGATTGGCCTGTAGCTCTCCTTTTTGGTTGGGTCTTTCCCTGATTTTGGAATCAAAGTAACACTTGGTTCCAGGAATGAATTCAGAAGTATTGCTTCCCTTTCAATTTCATTGAAAAGTTTAAAGAATAATGGTAATAGTTCTTCTCTAAATGTCTTCTGGAATTCAACAGTGCATCCATCAGGACCTGGACTTTTCTTTGCCAGTAAATTTTAAATTACATTTCCAATTTCACTGATTGTAATTGGGGTGTTTAGAATTTTTATATCTGCTTCATTCAACTTTAGCAATTCATATGTATCTAGGAATCTGTCCATTTCTTCTGTGTTCCCATTTTATTAGAGTACAGGTTTTCAAAGTAGGTATTGATGATCCTCTGGATTTCTGCTGGGTCTGTTGTGACTTCACCTTTTTCATTCCTAATTGCATGGACTTGAGGCTTTTCTCTCCTTTTTTTGATAAGGTTGGCTCAATTTTATTTATTCTTTCAAAAAACCAACTCTTTGATTCACTGATTTTTTTGCATTGTTCTCTTAGTCCCCATTGCATTGATTTCTGCTCTGATCTTTATAATTTCCTCTGTTGTATGAGCTTTGGGTTTGTCTTGCTCTTCTTTTTCTAAGAGCTTAAGATTCAGCATTAGGTTGTTTTTTTGAGCTAGCTCTGTTTTCCTAGTGTGGGTATTCACTGCTATGAATTTCCCTCATAGAACTTTTTTCATTGTTTCTCTTAGATTCTTGTATGTTGTACTGGCATTATTGTTTAATTGTAAAAACTGTCTAATTTCTTCTTTAATTTACTCTGTGACACATTGGTTTTTCAGGAGAGTGTTATTCAATTTCCATGTGTTTGTGAAGTACTTGTGGTCTCTTATGCTATTGATCTCCGGTTTAATTGGACTATAGCCTGTTAATATACATGGAATAACTTCAATTCCTTTGGATTTACTTAAACATGGTCTATGAACTGGTATGTTGTCTCTTTTGGAGAATGACCCATATATGGTCGAAAAGAATGTATATTCTGATTTTGTGGGTTGGAACACTCTGTAAACATTGATTAAGTCCATTTGTTCAAAAGCTTGGTTCAGTTCTAGTATTTCATTGTTGATTTTTTGTCTAGATGATCTGTCTATTTGTGACAGTGGAGTATTGAGGTCCCCCACTACAATTGTATTAGTGCTTATTTGGTTTTTCATGCCTCTTAATATTTGTTTCATATAGTTGGGGATTTAGTATTTGGTGCATAAATATTTATGATTGTTATCTCTTTTTCTTGGATTCTTCCCTTTACAAGGATGTAGTAACCTTCTTTGTCTCTCTTAAATAGTTTTGATTTGAAATTTACTTTGTCTGCAAATACGATAGCTACCCTTGCTTTTTTCCAGGTTCCTGTTGCATGGAGAACTGTTTTCCATCCTTTTACTTTCAGTCTATGAGTTTCTTTTTGAACTAGGTGCATTTCTTGTATACAGCATATTGTTAGATTTTGCTTCTTAATTCATTCTGCCAGTCTGTTTCTTTTGATTTGTGAATTGAGGCCATTAGCATTGATGGTTATAACTGATATGTATTGACTTATCATTGTCACATTGTTTTCCTGGTGTTGACTCTTTTATTTTTCCCCCTCTCCCTTTAATTTCTTGCTTTGCCTGATGGATTTGCTCTGTTGGGCCTCATGGAGTTGTGACCTTCATTGTTTCTTTCTAGGATATTTTTAAGAATTGTTTAGAGTGCTGATTTGGTATTCATGAAGTTTCTCAGGTGTTCTTTGTCTTGGAATTATCTTATTTCCCCATCACTTTTGAAAGATAGTTTTGCAGGATACATCAATCTAGGTTGGAGGTTGTTTTCTTTTAGGGCTTGAAATACCTCACTCCAGGCTGTTGTCACTCCTTGTCTTGAGGGTTTGTGTTGAGAAGTCTGCCATGATTCTGATGGGCTTTCCTTTGTGTGTGATTTGTTTCTTTTCTCTAACTGCTTGTAGTATTTTGTTCTTCCGTTGGGTTTCTGAGATCTTGATTATTATATGTCTAGGTGTAGATTATTTTTGATCATGGCTAGTTGGAGTCCTATATGCCCCACTTACCTGTATGTCAAATTCTTTTGCTCTGTTTGGGAAGTTTTCTGTCATTAATTCTGTGAAGAGTTTTTTTTTTTTATGTCATTTGTACTTTCTCCTGCTTTCTCACATTTGCTCATTTAAAAATAGGGTTTATTTGGGGTTTTTTTATGATTGAGTTGTAAGAGTTCTTTATATGTTCCACACACTACACTCATTCCGGGTAATGTATATAATTTGGAAGCACAGTGGTACCTTGGTTCAAGAACTTAATTTCTTTTACAGTTTTGGGGAAGATGGCTGAGTTTGTATTTTTGTAGTGAAGAAGGAAGTGGTTGTATTTATTACTTGATGTAGAGTTTGTGAACTGAAGTGGAATTTTGTTGAATGCATTTATTTTAGAACCAAATTTTTTTGCAAACAGAAGCATTTGTGAACTGAGATATTAGTGTATGTACTGAATGCCAGTGATGGGCAGTGAAATTTGTAACTCCACTTGCACAACCCTGAAGCTGAGGTTGAGCGAATAGCTGCAGTCTCATTTCAGAGAAACACCATGAAAATATCATCTCTGTTAGCTGCAAACTTTCCTCTCTTTGCCCAAAAGAAAGCCAAACAAAATGGGCTCAAATGCTGATATCCATGAAATTAGTTTATGTTACAGCCCAAAGTGGAAATGGTAAAAAAAAAAAAAAAAAAGTGTGCCTACTTAAAAAATCTGAAGTTTATATAAAATTCTTCTGTTCTGTTCTATAAAGATTACACAGGAAACTGCACCTTCGTGGCACTTTACAAGCTCCACTGAAGTTTCTCCATCTCAACCCTTTTTACAGACTAGGTGTGGAACCCAATGCTGTCCAACAGAGCCTTGTAAAGGTCTGCTCTGGTCACTAGCCACACATGGCCACTGAGAACTTGAAATGTGACCAGTATGGCAGAGGAATGACATTTTTTCCTATCATCTAGCTTCAGGTGAGTTAAAGTTAAATAACTACACATAGCTAGTGACTTCTGTGTTGGATAGCACAACTTAATGATCATATTGAGCCATCTGGTAGCTAGTAATCTACTCAAGAAACCACAAGAATGAATATTAGAGTCAACAGGACAGTCTGTAGAAATTATAACCTATTTCAAAACAAGTGAAAAGTGGAGATACAGCCTCTGGGATAATGTGTTAGTTAATTTAAATACCAATACATATTACTAGAGTCACTCTCCCTCTCTGCTAAAGAAAAGAATATACGTGACCTTCTGGCTGGGTGTGTCCTGTATTCTACCAAGCATGTAGCTAAAATTAAATAAGAATTTAATTGCTAATAGTTTCTTTTATACCCTGTGGAAATCCTAGAAAACATATAATCATGGAAATGACATGCAGATAGAACTGTAAGATATTAGCAAATCTGCCTGGGAACAGAGGTGCAGAGGCTGGCATCTAAAGGAAGATTACCAGGCATTTTATAACCTGGATGGAGGAGGGAAGGGCCTCAATGTGCTGCTTTAGTAGTCAGCTTACCACTTACAGAGCATTCCTTGTGAAGTTCTATATGCAATAGGAATACAGGAAATTTTTATAACATATCATATATGTATGCATGTATGTATGTATCACCCTTAATCTATTACCCAATTTTGATTTTTTTCTTATTATGTAATTATTGAAAAGAAAATATTTACAGACACATTATTATCTAAGAAAATGGCTTTTCTGCTCAAAGACGAGTCCTGGCAAGACCTGGTTCCCATCTCTATTCCTGTATTAAGGACAGAAATACAAACATCATAGTCAAAGTATTGCCCAAGAAAATAAAGGAAAGAAAACCTACATGCCCAAACACAGGGATGCAATGTGGTTGCTTCCACTCAGGAAGACGATAGGCTCCCTGAGGCCTTCTGCCTGAGAAGAAAGAGCCTCACAATCAACAGCAAAGTCATATCACTTACTACTGGGATAGTCAGGAGTTGGAAAACAATATGTTTATAAGAGAGAGGGAGAGAGAGAGATAGAGAGAGAGACAGAGAGAGAGAGATTAAATAGAAAACACAAATCTCCCTAATGAGCCCCAAGCTCCATGTCCACTGCCTGAACGAAACTCTTTCCAGGCATTCTTCTGGGGTTTCTGCACACAGGTGATAGAGGGTCCTCCACAGATGCAGTAACAGGGAATTTCGTATTGCAAGAAGTTGTGAAAGTTCCAGTCACCCACAGAGGGGCTTGGAGACCCTGCTCTGGAACCAAGGAACACATGCACCCTGGCACCCTTGGCAATGGGCCAGCTCAAAAGCTGCCAAGCTCGCCTACAAACCTCCCTACACTCTCCCTTGGGAGCAAGGATGCTAAAGGAATTGCCAGCCTGGTCATACCTCTGTGTGGCTTTGCCCCAAGATCCTTCTCCTAAGTGATGTTCACTGCCTCTGTGACTGGCTTTATAGAGGGAGGTGTCCAGGGCAGGCCTATGTACTGTGGATACTTTTTATCCTTCCTTCCTTTCTTTCTTCCTTTCTCCTTCCTTCCTTCTTTCCTGACTGTCTGTCTTCTTTCTTTTCTTTTTTTGTTTTTGGTACTGAGGACTCAACCCAGGGCCTTTGCACTGAACTACATCTCCAGTGCTTCTTTAAAACCTTTTACTTCAAGACAGTTTATGGATTAGTTGCTAAATTATCCAGGCTGGGCTCGACCTTGTGATTTTGCTGCCCCCGTCTCTGACAGCACCAGCATTACAGGCGTGTGCCACCCCACCAAGTTCTGTGGATGCTTTTATCTGTGGTGCCAGAACTACCCATGGCTGAAAGCCAGCCCTAACTTCTGGCAACCTCTTAAACTCTAAACAAATGAGATCATAGAAAACTTCTGTATGGCAAAAGAAACAACCAACAAATTAAAAAGAAAACCTATAGAATGGGAAAAAAAATTTTGCCAGCTATTCTTTAGACAGAGGACTCATGTCTAGAATGTACAAAGAACTCAAAAAACTTTGGCCAACCAAAATAAAATACCCGAAGGGTCAGGGATTTAGCTCAGTGGCACTGTGCCTGCCTTGCAACTGCACGGTCCTGAGTTCAATCCCAAGTTTTTTTTGAAAAAAAGAAAAAATATATATATGGTCGACATTGCTGGCCATTACAGAAATTCCAAATTAAAACAACACTGAAATTCCATCCTACCCAGAAAAAATAGCCATTATCAAGAAATCAAATCATGACAAATGCTGGGGAGACCTCTGGGAAAAAGGAACCCTTCTGTTGATAGTAGTGTAAACTAATACAACCACTGTGGAAATCAATATGGACATTCCTAAAATATCTTAAACTAGAAATTCTATTTGACCCAGCTATTCCCAGCTAGGTATTTCCTGAAAGAGTTAAAGACATCATTTTATAGTGACAAATGCATACCCATGTTTATAGCAGCACAATTCATAATAGCTAACTCTAAGAAGCAACCTATATGTCCATCAACAGATGAATAGATAATATAGTATATAAATAAAATGGAGTACTATTCTGCCATAAAAAGATAAACGAGTTTATGGAAACTAGATGTACCTTGTAGGAAAATGGGTGTACCTTGAGACCATAATATTAAATGAAATAAATCAGACACACAAGCTTACATATCACATGGTTTCTTTTATATTAAAAACCCAAGATAAATAAAGAACAAGATAAATAATAAATAATAGGAAGTAGGGAGATAGATCTTTCTGAAATGGAAAGGAAATCAAGAGGTGGAAGGAGGGGGCACAGGAAGGAAAGGATGAAAGAGAATTAAAAATGTGTTATGTACAGGTACCAACTCCACACAAGAAATGTAAACACTATGTGCTCCAAACATGTGCTAATAAATTTTTTTTTTAAAAAAGTGTGAGAAGACCCAGACAGTCTGTACAGGGCCCTGTGGGATTATAGAATAACAAGGCCGTGAGTGCTGAGTTGCTTGGCCCCAGAGTCCAGAGCTGGGCAGCTTGCTCTAGGGTACTGCCTGACATCCTGATGCCAGAGCCATCCTGCCTGGCCCAGCCCTGGGGCCTGACTAGCTCTTCTGTGAGCTGGGTGGTCAGAACTGCCCAGAGTTCTCATCCCACCACCGATTCTGATGCCAGCGAGAGATCTCTGCAGTAAGCAGAAAACTGAATGCACTTCCTTAGAACTTTTGCTCAACACTTCCGTAAATAAAACAATTCTGCAGAAATGGCCAAAATTTCTATTTCAAAATAACTGTCTCACTTCTGTCAAATATCCAGTTAAAAGCACAAACGCAAACAAAATAAAGGAAACTGTGAAGGTGTGCTGTCACCACGTGTCACCTGGGCCTTAGTGAGGAAGTAGATGGCAGGGATGGGAGGTGCCGGGTGCCACTAGGTGAGTGTGGCCAGCCAGTCACTTGTGAGTATTTTCCCTGAACCTCCCCTGCCCGAAGCTTGGCATGGACACTCACTGCATCTTCTATCCTGGTGCCCACACTTCTTTAAAGAACCACCTTGGATATTTGTGCTTCTGTGAAGCTAAAATAATGCTTAACTCTGATAACCTAAACAATCAAAGTGCTTTTAGGCCTACTGGTGAGGATGGAAAATACAGCACTGTGTTTTCAATGTCAGTGATTAATTACAGCAGTTGGGCTAAATGCTCATTTTTATGTTTCCTCAACATTTACATTGCTGTTTCTCAGATGGTACGGTCCTGAAAGAAGGAAGGGAAACCTCAATGCTTTTACTCCTCTGTCCAAGCCCCAGGCGGAGTCTCCATGTGCCTCCAAAGCCCTCCATCTCAGAGTGCTGCATCCTGACCTCTTCCCTCCCACCCTTTCCGGAAGCCAGGGACCTTGGCCACTGAAACAAGTTGCAAAGCTATCCATGAGAGCAGGCATTCCTCCAAACTTTCACTTAATTCAGATTCAGATAAATGAATCTGATAAATTCAGTTAACTCAGATAAATGAATTCAGATAAATGAATTACTTATTTCTACTCAGACAGTACCAATACTTTATTTTGAAATGTGCGCATGCCTATCTGCCCTCCTCCATCTTTAACAGAAGAAATAATTGTTTCTTTTTTTTTTTTTTTGAGAGAGAGAGTTGTAGTTTCTTTTGTTTATTTTGCACTTGGGAAAAGTATGTTGACCACATGAGCCCTCTTCGATGTTCCCACACCTGAAATGATGTCCAGCAGGGCTTGCTTTGTGTTGCCAGGGTATCTACACTTGAAATATTGTTCTCATATCTGTGATCACAACTTGTACCCTATGGTGGTGATGGCATCTGCTTCTTTTTCTTCTTATTCTTACTCTTCTATGTTCTTAAAAGAAAGTATAAGAAAAAAAGAGAAAATATTTCTAGTTTAGGAGTATTTATTTTTTCTTTTCTTTCTTTTTTTCTTTTTTTTTTTTTGGTACCAGGGATTGAGCTCAGGACCTTGTGCTTGCCAGGCAGGTGGCAGAACCACTGAGCTAAATCCCTGGCCCCTATTTTTTTCTTTCTACAAATCAAATTCCAGAAATGTCTAGGCCTTCAGGCTCAGATACTTTAACCAGGACAGAACCAGGAACAAAAACTGAAAAAAAGAAAAAAGGCCCTGGACTGAAACTTAAGCACTAAATGAATTCACTAGTGATAAAAGAGTGGCTTGGCTAGGTATTCTCAAAATTTCCAGGTAGCAATCTATTAAGAAGCTAGCAAAAGAAGAGGAGAGTTTACAGAGTTTTTATCACCGTTGAGAGTAAAAAATGGCTACTAATGTGTCAAGTAAATGAGAAAACAAACAAATAAACAAACAAAAAACCCTGTAACATCTAGATGGAGCCACTTAGGATAGGAAGAACAGCCCTGCCCAGACCCCTTGAGCATCTTCAACATTGTGTTACACCCAATTTGTGATTCAAGTAAGTGTGTTCAATGTATTTGGCCTTTTAAAGGTTAAGATATTTTGTTCTTTAAGGCATTATTTTAGAGAGTTTTCTTTCAAAACCTTTTAATTAAAAGAGAGATCAGGTACTTAAATTGACTGAAAAATTCACTTACATGTAACACCATCCTTTTCAAGTACCCCTAATAGTTAGAGATCTTTTAAATTAAAACATCAATTCCCTCCGAATGCAAAATAGAAAAAAATTAAAATGAGGAGTCAGTGTAAGTGAAAGAACTTCTAACAATGGAAAAGTAAAATGAATATGACTTGAAAGTGATTATCTTTAACATTTGCGCTTTCATTTTAATTCCATTCTGAAAATTGCTGTTAAATAGCAAAACTTCTAAGAATAGATTTATAACAGTAGATATTATTTTATCTTTCAAGATAATGTTGAGGGAAGAAAACAAATTGCTGGAATGAATATAAATAAATGTGTATTTCTGTGTACTTTAAAAATCAGATAAAAGAACTACATATTGTTCTCTATGTATGTATAAATGACCTGGGAAGGTCACTAAATTCCTGACACTCATCATTTGTACAGAACAAGGAGAGGACTGAGATTCAAGATCTTGTTACAAATGACCCTTTCTTCACTAGAAAAGAAGAGATGCTAACGTGGTAAAATTATAATCCTCAATTCTAGGAGGTTGGAGTAGAGCTCTTTTCTAATACTTTATTTTTCAGGTTTTTGTTTCTTTAATAGTTTAAAAAATGCCATGGAGTACCAGCATGGAAACACCACCCTGGCCATGACCAAGAAGAACAGTGATCATTAAGACCTTTCAGAAGCTCATAGCTGCATTAGACATCTTTAGCATCATTTATGAAATAAAAGAGAGACAGGCTGCAAGAATCCTGTGATGACTGTTGGAGGGACATGAGAGTTCACGTCTATTACTGGTGACCTCTGGAAACATTCCATTCGATCATACAGAAATGTGAATATTTCCAGCTGACCATGTGGAAACTCCTTTTTCCCCTAGTTTATCTTGGTAATTTTATCAAGAATATAGTCAGTGGGTTAAACAAAGGCAAACTATTCAAAAACATTTCTGAGGTTGGGCTGTTGCTACAACAAGAATGCTGATGTCACATCCTCCACTGTGTAGCGGATGCCAGGTAGAGTATCTGAGCTCTTCAGAATAACTGACGTTTTTCTAATGTGTAGAATGGCCATAGCAACCACTCTGGCAGCACAACACATCCCATAACACTTCCTTAGCAACCCATTTACACCCTGACTTTGAAACCATCCTTTATTTTGGCAACAGGAAGAATATTCACAGTTGGTGAACTTCCTAAAGGTCATCAGTTGGAAACAGGCCTGCTTGGCTTCCTTCACCTCCCTCCCGCAACTTGGTCCATTGTGCCTCTCACACTGTGGGGCAGAAAGCTTGATCTGCTCAGGAAAAAACAATACACTTGTTTTTTACATTTTTCTAATGGAAAAATAGAAATTTATTTTGAGGATATTAGAAAAAGATGCCCTAAACATTGCTTGCTTGCGTGTGTAACACTGCTAGTAAGAGAAAGAATAAAGCACATGGAAAACAAATCATTGTGTTTAAATTACTTTTTTTTTTTTTTGGTACCAGGGATTGAACTCAGGACCTTGGACTTGTGAGGCAGAGCTAAATCCCTAGGTTAAATTACTTTGGGTTAGCTCTTAGGCTACTTACTGAAGTATCCCTATAAATCTTAGGGTTAGAAAAAATGCAAAATTAATTAATGTCCAATTTGTAACTAGGTTTAGAGGCCAATATTTAAACTTAAATTATCAGTGAGAATAATCATTGGTCAGATAGATAAGAGAGATACATAATTGACTATATTATTTCTAGAAAGGTATTGTTTTTATTATCAACTTCACCTCAATAAGAAATTTAATCAGCTTCCACGTAGCAAAGTCGGTAAGTAATTTTATTAGGTGGTACTTTCGAGAACTGGGAAAAAATGGCCAGAAGTATGAAATTCCCCCTATATTAACTATTTTCAAGCATCTCACTTGGTGAGAAAAAAACTGTTTTTTAAAGATTTTTAGCAGTGACACACTACTTAAAATAAACTTGGTTTTAGATGAAAGCTTATTGATTCTATACATCAAGTAGCTTTTCTTATTAGTTATGCATGTGTCTAGCACACATTTTCTGTAGTATAATAAGCTTATAAGTATAAGAACAGTTGAGCGGCTTTCTGCTTCCCTTTTCTCCTTGCAAATTACAGTAATGCCCCCAAAATTCCACAGGTTCAGAAATGGATTCATTCATTAAACCAGTTTTGCTCATCTCTATGAAATCAAACTTCAACAGTTAAATCTACAAGGCATTAGAATATTTTGCAAATATGAAAGTACTGCTTTTACTTTAACTTCTTGTGGCATGGGGAGTAATTTTTGACATGCATACAGTAATCATGACCTGAGCAAAATTGTTAGTCAGTTTAATGTTGGGCAGCACTCTCTAAAGTTACAAAGCCTATTCTTGCATGGGCGACTTAGCACAGGGCTGCAGAGGACCTGCCACCCTCCCTCCCTCCACTCTGCTCCTTCCCTCCTGCCCTCTTTTCTTTCTACCTCTCTCTCCATATTCAGCCCTGAAAGACACCAAAGAAGTCTACAGTCAGGTCCGCAGAGAGGCAGCTGTGGGCAGGACAAGCATCATTCCATTTCAGAGATAGGGACACTGAGGTATCTACTCTATGAGACCTGAATGATATGAGTTCCAGCCATGCATCAATCAGCAATCTCGGAATGGCTACTTAGACTGCTTCTCCTTGTATCTTCCTCCCAAATGTATTAATCTTTACTTCTTTGTAAAACATAGCTTTAAGTTTGCTTGTCAGACTTATTTCACTTAATATTATAGTCTCACGGTGCATCCATTTTCTTACAAATGACTCAAGTCTAAACTTCTTCATGGCATATTAAAAAAAAAACTTCTTAATACCACGTTTCTTTATTCATTCATCTGTTGATGGACATGTAGGCCACTTTAAAGAGTTAGCTATTATGAATTGTGCTGCTATAAACATGAGTGTGCATGTATCACTATAATATGACATCTTTAACTGTTTCTGGAAGAGCACTAAAAGGGGAATAGCTAGGTCAAATGGAATTTCTAATTTGAGTTTTTTGAGGAATCTCCATACTGATTTCTGTAGTGACTGTAGTAATTTACATTCCCACCAACAACATAGAAGCATTCCTTTATCCCTGTGGCCTCTCCAGCATTTGTTATTATTTGATTTCTTGATGATGGCCATTCTTTCTGGAGTAAGATGGAATCTCAGTGTTGTTTTAATTTGCATTAAATGCAATATCTAATATCATATTGTTTCTCTTATATGAGAAACTCAGAGCAAAAATTAAGAGCAAAATAAAAGATAGATAATAGCAAGTAAGGAGATAGATCGTTCTCAGCAGGGAAGGGGGTCGAGACATGGAGGGAGAGAGGGATAAAGGGTAAAAGAAGGAATGTGAATGTGTTATATACAGGTACCAACTCCACACAAGAAGATGAACATGTACTGCAAACATGTAAAAAGATAAAAGAAAAATGATCAAGGGATTAGTGGAGGGGGAGAGAGATAAAGGAAATGGGATTAGAAAAAGGAATTAAGATATGTTGTATACATGTACCGAATCCTCACAAGCGATGAAAACATCATGTATTACATATATGTAATGATAAAATGAAAACAGCTTTGTCACATTTCTATCTATCCTCTGAATGATACATTGTTGGGCTTTTCTTGGTTTGAGCTTTAAATTTTAAAAATGTTACCATGAGGAATATTTTGCCACATGTCTGCTTCAATTAGCATTTTGTCTCTGATTCACCCCTGTCTTAGTCTGTAGGGAGAGTCCTCTTAATTTCTGAGTAATATTCCATTTTGTTACTACAGACCTTTGATGCACCCACTCTCCTGCTTGTGGGTGTCTGGATTATCGCATCCCTGAACATAGGTCCTAGTGCACAGGTGTGTGAAGTTTTCCCTAATGAACACGCCAAAGGCTTAGCATCTTTTCATATTTTACTGGCCATTTGGCTTTCTTTCTCTGTGGAATTCTGGTGTGTATGTTGCCCATTTTTTCTGGCTGGACTTGTCATTTCCTAAGATAGACTTTGAGTCCCTCTTGTATTCTGGTTATGGATCCTTTGCTGGACAATATTGTGGCCAGTGTCCTTCCCCATAATACTCTGCATCTCCATCTTCTTATGGCCAGCTTTTGGGGAGGCCTTGTTAATTGCAATAAAGTGAAGTTTAAATAATTTCTTCTGCGGGCAATGCTTTCAGGCCTTATTTAACATGCCCTTCCCTTGCCAGACTGATAAAGATATTCTTATATTTAAAAAATTTTCAAGTCTTGCCTTCTACAATTAAGCATTTAGTCTATTAGAAGTTGGTGGTGTGGGTGTGAGATTGGAATATAAATTTTATTTTTTTCCTACGTAGCTAAATTCCCCAAATGACTTCTTGAATGGCTTTTTGTCATCTTCTTTTCCAGGTGATTATGCAAGAGGCCTTCTCACTTAAATGAGAAAGAAGTCATTGTTCAGCTTATAATAACAGAAAGAAATTCTATAGTGTATTATGAATGTGTGCATAACCAAAGGTCACCGTTCTGAGGCAAAAGCGATTTCCCCATACCTCAATGTCACATCATTACAGCAACATCCTACTAGATCTTCTTTGGGTCAAGTTGTGTTGTACTGTTTTATTTGTGATTCAAAGCAGCACTACTCCACCTCATCTAATCTCTTTCACCACAACTATATTTCCATGCCATGTAAAACAGTCATATGATTTTTTAAAAATTTTATTTTATTGGTACATTTTAGGTATACAATACAATGACATTCATCATTGGAAATTTGCACCTTTACATACTTTCTCTCGGTTCTTATTTTCCCCATTCCCCTGTCCTCCCTTCAACTCCTCAATCCCTCCCCATTTACAAAGACTTTGTTTCCATTTTCTCATTTTCTCACATTAATTCCATTCCCTTCTTTCCTTTCCCCTACCTGTCCCACTTCCCCTTCCCCTTTGCCCCTTTTCTTCCGATTTCACATGACCTATTATACATTTACTCCTTATTTACACTTTCAGTTTCTCTCACTATACAAACTATTTGGTATTTAGACCTGTGTGTCCTATTTATTTCACTTAAGAGGATGGCCTCAATGTGCATCCATTTAGCTATAAATGTCTCTAATTTCTCATTTTTTATGGCTCAGTAGTACTCAATTTTACTTAAAATACCACATTTTCTTTATCCAGCCTCCAGTTGATGGACTGCTTCCAAGTTTAAGCTATTACAAATTGTGCTGCTATGAACATGGGTGCACATATTTCACTGTGGTATGATTCTTTTAATTTTGGGGGGAAGATACCCAGCAGGGGAATGACTGGGTCAAATAGGACCTCTAGCCCTAGTTCTTTGAGATATCTCCATACT
>NW_004624785.1:13379539-13391021 GCF_000247695.1 Heterocephalus glaber | reverse complement strand
GAGGGAGGGAGGGAGGGAGAGAGAGAGAGAGATCAAAAGGAGCTTTTTGGCCCCATGCACAGTCTCTTGTTCATGATTATGCAGCATTGTTCTACACACACTCACACACAGATAACTATTTTCTCATTTACCAAAAAGGTACCATCCTACACAGATGATTAGATGTCCTGAGTCTCCTGGACACAGTCACCCTTGAAAGGTCTTTCCTGAAGTGATGATTCTACCACTGAATTCTATAAATAGTTGAGAGTAAGTGAAACTTTCTTGAATAAGGAACTTACAGTACTGGTGGAAAGATCTACAAGATTATTAATGAATAAACATGAACGTACCTATTGTTTTGTGCTGCACACCATCCTATAATAGGAATATTTAAAATTATATAGATACTCTCTTATAAAAGAATACCTTATGTGACATGGGCCTATTTTAGGGCTCTGTCAAAACAGAGCTGTCATTATAATGTCAAAAAGGGAGTTAATTTCTCTCCATCTCCATAGCCCACTCTCCCAGCTATTGTTCCTGTCATCTCCAAGAACCTGGGGTGACTTTTCTGGAGGTGGTTCTGAAAAGACTAAAACTCCCTGCTCCCGCCCGCCAGGGGTGACATGCTGGTACTCTTGTCTTTCCCTTTGTTGCTTCTCTACTTCCCTTTCTTCTTCCTGTAAATGCTCTCACACCTGTCCTGTGCTTTTCATGGCCAGTTGACCATGTGGCTGTTTGCACTTGAGTTCCTTTGTCCTGGTTACTTTGCTAGGGACCATCAACAACTGACCCTCCAATTACTAAGATGGCTGACACTGGGTGCTCAAAGGGCTTGAGATACATTGCATGAGACCAATTTCTTGGGATAAGAATGAGCCAAAGCCCCCAGCATAGTCTTGTGGCTGTGGGTAGTGCATCCACCTGCCCTCTCTGACAATGTAGTCACTAACGTTGGCCAGGAAACACAGATGCAACAAGAATAGCATCATCCTGCTGGCCTCTTCCTGCACACTCAGAACATTTCATGAGTTGGCCCTGCAGTTACAATATGCACTTTGGAGCTTGGGGGTTATGTTTTAGCTTTTAGTTTCTCGATGTTCATTTGAAACCTTTGCTCATAAAAAGTCTCTGAATTGAACATGAGGAGCTTCTTTAACTGAATGTACATACGCATCCCTCCTCTATTCACTTGCAACTTGGAAAAGTGATTCCTGGTTATTTGCTGACCTATCTGGGCCCTTAGAGCTTCCCCACTAAAGTGGCAAAGTCAAGCTAGCAGCCAGCAGACCTGCCCAGGGATCCTGACTGGATGGATGTCGAAAGCACCACTATTGGGTGTAAACACCCATGATGGAAGCCACCGTCAAGCCCAGAATGCATTCTCCCTTTCATGTAGACTTCACGAAGTCTGAATTCTCCAATGCCATTGAGAATCAAATATCCTCAATGATCCCCAAATACCTTCCTCAAAGCTTTCATAGTCTGCTATTCCAAACCAAGACCCAATTAAGCTTCTTGATCGACCCTCTGGTTGTTTTGCCCCTTGAGTCCTGTTTAGAAGATTTCACACCACCACACTCTCATTTCTCCCCTCATTTCATGACACTGCAACTGTGAGAAAACTAGGCTTACTCTTTCACAGGATGTTACACTTTCTGGGTTTCACTGATTGTTTCCTCGTGGTACCGCTTCACTTGTTCTTCTAGATCCAGCTTTTTCTATATATTAGAAGTTAACTGCAGTAGGATAACACTACAATTAACCAAACTGGAACACTGTAATTATGAAAGTAAAACTAAGCCTTACTAATGACTGAACCAAAATAACAGTCATGAGCAGGACTGTCCTTGCAAAGGAGAGCATAGGACCCTTGGTATTGCTTCTGTTTAGGTGAACTTTTGGGCAAGGCCACTTCCTAGGTGGCCTGTGTCCTGGTGAGCTATCCGGATGTTCAGTTTGATTCCTGGGTTAATGGTGACCATCTGGTTTCTCTGTTGCATAAGTATGGCTTTTCATTTGCAAAAAAGAAGCACTTAGTGAGGTAACTATGGGGAACACCCCTTAGGGATATCTATGGTGTTCTCCAGTAGTTTTTATTTGTTCTCAAACCCCAGATGATTTTTATCAAATCTGATATATCCTTGGGGGTTGAAAAATGCTTGCTTTCTAAATATATCATTTAAATATTCTACATAAATTAATGTGCACTTTTTTAAAATAATGAGCTTTTTCTCGCTACCTGGGGGTAAACTATAGTTCCTTCTACAAGACAGGGCAAATGTTTTCCTTTTAGTTACAGTATCTCAAACAAGGGCTCAGAATGACAGTCACCTCAAACAGAAGAACAATAGTTTTCTGCCTTTTTAGTATTAGCATGCCTCAACATCATTTATTTATTCCATATTGTACAATTAGTTTTAGTAATTGTTCTTTTTTATGGCAAGTACATTTTAAATATGATCCTAATGTACTGTAGCCTGAAAATTTAGCAAATGATCAAAGCACTAAGATAAGTTTTTAAATGAAAGTATTATCTACAATATATTTGACATTGGTTTTGCCTTGAAATAATTAAATACAAATGTTACATTTGCACAAAAAATGCCTCTTCTGAGGACAGTGTAGAGGCATGTGCTTCCAGGACCATGGCTGGGCTCCTTCTTAATGGGTTTTTTGTGTTATTTTCTTTTCTCCACTTTATGATATACAATCTAATTATTCTCAGAATACTGCAGACTAGGTAAGGCAATGGGGTTGGTAAACACAGTCACATTCTTGTACTGAGGAAAGCTTGAAAAGAAAGTCTTACAGGGTAAGTTTTTCCTTCATTTACATTCAGTTAAGAAATACTGAAGCTCTTCAGGTTGCTAGATACTACACTCCTCTTTAGGACACACTGAAGAGGAATATGTAAAATAGAAAAAGATACGGCCATGCTTGGCTGGAAAATTAGGTGGCTCTTAAAGTACAAGATTTTATTAATACTACTGTGTTTCTCAAAAATAACATCATCATCATCAAGGTAGACAAAGTAGAGCATACCTGCAATCTCAAAATCCTGGGATCCCATTTGAGGCAGGAGGACCCCAAGTTTGAGCTCAGTCTAGACAATTTAGCAACTTAGACACATCTGTTTCAGAATAAAAAAAGTGCTGAGATGTAGCTCACTGTGAAGCCCTGGGGCTCAATCTGAAAAAAAAATGATACAATCATCATGAAAGGCAACTATAAATATACAGTAAAGTTCCTAGCTATGTTCTGCCTATTGGTTTTAATGGGAATTGACTAAAGGTAGATGTTGTGAAATTGTGTCCTTGTAAGTGAGAGTTGTAACAGGGACATTGTGGGGGGAAGACACAAACCCCGGGGCCTTTGGAAGATTTGATGCATTTCTGTTACCCATCCCTAAGGAGTCCCAAAGTGAGGTCTTCAGTCTTATGTGTGGCAGGATGTGGCCATCTTGATCACTTTTAAACTTCACAAGAAAAAATTCAAACGTTTCTATGTTAACAGAATCTGAAACTACTGCCCAGAGTTGCAAACAGCACTCTCCTCTCTAAATGGTGGCTAAAGGCAGAATGTGCTTGGGAACAAAGAATATGGAATTCTCCACCAAATATAAAACTGCCTCATTCACAGGAAAATTGAAGAAGCGTCCCATGAAAATATGTTTTAATTATTCTAATCATAAAAGTTAAACTGTCACATACTAAGGGATGTTTAATCTGAATGAGGATGTGACTATTAATGATAAAGTTAAAGACAGACTCCATAGAGACACTTGCCACTCCAATTCAAGTTTCGACCAAACAGATTCAAAGATACTCAGAAGCAGAAGTTTCCAGGACAGCCAGCAAAGCTCACCTGGATTTGGGGCTCACACCTAGGTAGGGAGAGGAAGGACAGATTCTCTGCACTTCCCTACACTTCCCCTCCTCCAGTTGGGTTTCTGGCTGCCAGGGCTTCCTGGACACCTTTGGTTGTTGTTTATGGTCTTACAAAAGGAATCATTCTGGGCAGGTTTTCTAAGAAGAATAAAGAAGCAGATAATTTTTCTTGATAAACTTTTAAGGTGTTTGAGGAAGATTTCTTGGTCCTGTTTCTCAGTGACAGCTTCATCTCATGGTGTCCCTCCTCTCCTACAGAGCAAATAGCAGCGCAGTTTATTCGGTAGGGAAGAACCTCTCTCAAATAGATGTGAAAAATCACTTGGTTCTGGACAGTCCACGGTGTGGAATTTGTGGTACTGAAATCCTCAAAGCATGTTTCATCAATGCTTAATCAGTTCATCCTTTCAATAAGTAAGTGTTAAGCATCTGTGAGTAGTATCACACCAGATTTTAGCAGTTTGCTTGAGATCTTAACCAAGCGCTATCGATACAATCTTTAGCCATCCACAGAAATTGATGGTGATTTTATTTTTTAACTCATGACAAAAGAACCTAATAAACTCACTTGAGCGGCCCTCTCCATCACCTGAAGATATTACTGTCCTTCCTAAATAGATCGTAACTCTGGCTAATACAAACAGTAAAATTCTGCATGTGGGAAATTATACCAAGCAGCATGTTTTGATTACCATTCTGTTCAATGCTTTGCGTCCTTAACCAGGTTATCTGGATAGCATGGGCCTGCAGATCCCCAGGGAAGCCTGTCAGGGGATTCCCATTTTCAGTCCTGTGAGCACATATTAAAGATGAGTAGCATGGGCCCTGGAATGTTAAATTTCCCCAGGAGGACATTTCAGTCTCTCTTTGTTTGAGAGTGAGACCCCTAGCACCTTCTTTGAAGCAGATGTTCTCAGAATCCAGGATTAATAGCTTCATGAAACTAGGTTAAGGAACTTTTTAAAAGGTAAGCCTGCTTATGCAATTTCCCCAGCAGGACATGTCATTCTGTTGAGGTCTGGATGGAGCAGTAGAAAAATAATCTTAGATTTTCTTTTCTATTGTTTGTCAGGGGCTGAGAGATCCATAAACCAGACTCCATTTTCTCATAAAGAACTATGTTATGTCACAACACCCTGGGGACAATCACCTATAAAACTGAGGAAACTGGGAAATTGCACATTATAAGCTAGGAAGGCTCCACCTGAGAAGTGCAGAAATATGGGTGGGCAGCTGGGTGGGCAGCTGGGTGGGGCAACATCAGCTCAAAAGAACTGTGGCCACAAATGAAGTGTGAGGTCCCCACTCCAGCTCACACACCAAAGGAAGCAACACGTGGTGTCAGGGAGGCTCATAGCCTTTTCCGCAAACTGGTTGTGGCAGTGCTCAGCCTGTGGAACCAGGGGAGCCTCGGAAATCTGGAGCCCACACTTCTATCTGAAGGGTGAGATGTATGGTGGAGACACTGTGGAATCTAACATAAAAATGCAAATGAATCTAACATAAAAATGCAAATAAAAGCAGTCAAGTAACTTGTTCATGGTCAAACCTTGCTAGAACACACACCTAGCTTGGTACCTGGAGAGGAACAGACTGAAAGTGGTCAGAAGCAGTGATTCTCCAAGTATGTAGTCTATATCACCATTTAAAATCTGTTTATAAAGCAACATCATCTTAAGAGGACATATGTAGGGCTTTCAGTGTTGTAAGGTTGGCCAAGTGTTCAAATTCTAGAATGAAAAGCTCCACATTCTAGATCCTGGTCTGGAACAAAATGTTCTGTACTGGATCAAAGGCTGATCGTCAAGGCATGATTTTCTGCAGTCATCTGGATCTGGATCATTGGTACTTTCTGAATCATTGTCTAAAATCATTTTTATTATTTATATATTTTGGGGGGGGCCCTAATGGGGGCTCGAACTCAGGACTTTGAGCTTGCCAGGCAAGCGCAGGGGCACTGAGCTACATGCCTGACCCTGTTTTATTATTTAAACTTATTTTTAACTAGTACCTAAAAACATAAAATTTGGACCTATCTTGGGGATACCATGTGATGTTTTGATAAAAGAATATATTGTGCAGTGTTTAAATCAGGTGAACCATATCTGTCCCCTCAAACATTTATCATTTAACAGTGAAAACATTAACAATTATTTCTTGCAACTTTTTGAAATGTACACTTCATTATCATTATCTATAATCATCCTATTCTTCAATAGCACTCCAGAACATCTTGGTACTATCAACTGTAGCTTAATAACATAGCTTAATATTATCAGCTGTAGCCCTGAGATCACTCTCTCTCATGTCTCCCTCTCCTTCCTCTTCCAGTTTCTAGTAATTATCATTGTACTCTCACTTTCATGAAATCAACTTTTTCATATTCTACATATGAGTGAGATCACGTGGTGCTTGAATTTCTGTGCCTGGCTTATTTCACTTAACATAATAACACCATCTCCATCCATGTTGCTTTATTTTTTACAGCTGAGTAATATTCCATTGTGTGTTTGTACCATATTTTCCTAATCCATTCATCATTTGATGGACACTTAGGTTACTTCCGTTTCTTGACTACTGTGACTAGTGCAGCGATCTGTGGTAAACATGAGAGTGAAGCTGTCTCTTGAACATACTAATTTCATTTCCTTTGGATTTATATCCAATCACAGACTTGCTGGATCATATGGTAATTTTATTTTTAATATTTTAAGGAACCAACATACTGTTTTTCATAATGACTGTCCTAATTTATATTCCTCACTACATGGTTCTGAATGAATGCTCTCTTCAGAGAAATATTATGCTGCTTTTAGGGATCCTGCACTATATATAGCATCTTACATAATTTTTCAATTATTCCAGTTTAGATTTATTATATATTATAAACTCCAAGAGGGCAGAGCTTTGTTTTCCAATCCAGGTGTCTTGGTACCTTGCTTACTACTGAGCATATCACTGATGATTAAGTTATGGACAGAAAAAAGGGTTGAATTGATGATTTGCAATAAATGCTTGCTATAATCAGAAGGATATGTAATTTCCTATAATGACCCCAGTCTTACCAGATGAGTAACCTCTGCTTATAAACTTGTGTTCTCCCAAATCTATTTCTTAAACACTAAATTTCTCTAGAAATATGTACTTATTCTTGTCATCCTACATATTCTGCAAAAATGATTTCAGTTCCTCCCATGATTTCAACTTTTTGGACCTCCAGGTATATATTTCTGGCTCACAATTTTCCCTTGTGAGTCCAACTCCTGCATCTATTTCCGCCTTTAAGTCTCCATGCCCCTTGTATTTAAATGAATCCACAAAGAAATATAGAAGAGCAGCTGAAGAAAAGAAAAATTACTTTAAAATGTTAACCCATTTTTCGGTTTATTTCCTTGTACTAAGTGATTAGCAACCCCAAGGTGAAATAAACCTGGTTCATCTTCATATGGTCAACATGTACCCGAATCTGGAACAAAGTGGGATTTGACTATATCTATGAATAAATTAACAAACAACTGATGTGTATGAGATAGCTCCAGAATCCCTCAAAAAGGATGTTCATTCCATGTGAAGCTTCCACATAATGTCTCCTGTCCTATGCTGTGTCATGCCTATTCATGACAGTTTTTGGGTTGAGATATTTACCCAAATCCTACTCCCCCTTCCCACCACAGACGTCTTCATACATGCAGGCACAATTGTCACAATCTCTCATCTTCCCCCCTAGAAAAGACTTTGTTCAGGCCACAAGGCATTTTAGATTTGGTTTTAGAGCTTGGTCATCTCAGTGTACCCACCTTTGGCTCCTTGTAACAAATCTTGCAGCCTACATTTTTTTTTCCTCTATATTCTTTACTGGAAGAGCCATAGTTTGATTTTTAAAATTAATTTTATTGGTACATTTTAGGCATATAATATAATGACATTCAGCATTGGAGATTTATACCTTTACATAATCTCTCTTGGTTCTTATTTTTCCCCCTTCCCCTGCCCTCCCTTCAACCCCTTCACCCTCTCTATTTACAAAGACTTTTTCTCCATTTTTTCCTTTTCTCATATTTTTTTCTTTTCCCTTATTTCCTTTCCCCTACCCCTCCCACTTCCCCTACTCTTTAGACATTTCCTTCCCATTTCACATTATCAATTATATATTTTGAACCTTATTACACTTTTAGTTTTTCACACCAGAAGCTATTTGGTATTTACATGTGTGTCCTATTTATTTCACTTAAGAGTAAGGCCTCAATGTGCATCCATTTAGCTATACATGTCTCTAGTTTCTCATTCTTTATGGCTGAGTAGTACTTCATTTTATAAAAAGAAAAAAAAAAACCCAACATTTTCTTTATCCAGTCTCCAGTTGATAGACAATTGGGCTGTTTCCAAGTTTTAGCTATTACAACTGCGCTGCTATGAACATGGGTGCACATATACCACTGTGATATGATTCTTTTAATTCTTTGGGAAAGATACCCAGCAGGAGGATAGCTGGGTCAAATGGGACATCTAATCCTAGTTCTTTGAGGTATCTCCATACTGATTGGAAGAGCCATAGCTTTGCCAAGAATTACAAAGTGGATGCTTCTGAAAAAAGAATTAAAGGGGAGGAACCTGTGTTTAACCAAAGCCTCTTCTTTGATTTAATCTCTTTTGATAAGTGAAAACATTGGTTTCAAAGTTAAATGCCAATAAATCACAGAAATAGATTTGTCTGCAGGACGGGCTGGTGGGGCAGAGCAATAAGAAAGATTTAAGGGGAAATATTTTTATCAAAACAATGACTCATCCTATATTCAAAGGACCTCAAATTGTAATATTTTCTTCTAAATCCATGTTAAAATGTTGACAGCTGCTCAGGGAAAATGCTTCGAATTCTACTCTGATAATATAATTTCCCCACTTCGATCATCCATTTGCTTCATTTCTGTTGTTTTTTATCCCTATGCTAAGAAAAGAATGTTCAATGTGTTTTATCAAAAAGAGGGGACAAGAGGACAACAAATAATCTCTGAAAGAAGGATGCCTAGAAAGGGAGTATAGGTGAAGTGGTCAAGGGTCAGTTTCCTCTGGAGAGCGAGAAGCTGTGCCCTCCCCACCCCGGGGATGCGCGGGCCAGTGAGTTCCCCGACCTCCTGTGAGGTGAGGGAGAGGGGCCGCCTGCCTTCCCGGGCTACAGTGGGAGGCCGTTCCTGTGAGAGGTGAGCCCAGGGTCAAGAGCAACAGCAGGCGGTGGGCAGACAGCCCAGTGGAGGCAGGCGGAGACTGACAATGACAGCGCTGCCCAAGGAACCTTCGCTGGGAGCCATCCTGTGTGGGCTGGAGGGCGCGGCCCCTTCTCTCCAAGTAGGGGGACCCTCGGGTCGCAGAGCTCCAGCTGTGGCCCAGCACCAAGGCCGGTGCCGGTGCCGGACCAAAGCCATCCAGCGGGACTGTGGCGCAGGTGCAGAGGGGCGGGCCGGCCAAGTGAGCGGCCTCCCAGCGTCTCCACTGGGCCCACCTTGTGCGCTTCAAATTGCATCTCAGCGGGACTCTGCTTCCGGGGCCCAGAGGGATGGGGAGAAGGGAGGGGGGGGGGGGGGGGGGGGGAGAGATTTGGAAGTGGATAAGAGCGAGGTTCCCCAGCAGATGGTCAGGAGTAATCTTCCTCATATCTTCCTCATGAAATATTTTGCTCCCTATTTCTAAACTCCACCCCTTCCTTTTAACTCTATGTACAAGAATATTTAATACAAACTTGTTTTTAAAGATGAGGGAGAAGAAGCCAGGGGGCCCTGAAAGGCAGGTTGCACCAGGGCCCCTCCGTGGTCCCCTCCCTCGACACTGGCTATCCTTTAGTTCACTAAGGGGTCCTCAGGGTCAGTGAATGATGTGTCTTTCTCCCGTTTCTATCGAGTTAGGTGTTATATGGCAAAGACATCTTGGTGCTTTTTGGAATGTGTTATCTTTATTTTATTTAAACGTATTAATCATTTATTTAAATGAGAGTCTGTGCAGCAACACATAAAAAGTTCATAGCCTGGGACCAGAGCGGCTGATGACTGGCAGTGAGGGTCTCACTGTTCTGGGTTAGCACGTTGGCCCAGTTCCTGAAGTATTCATGAAGCACACACATGATTCAGTCTCTCTCGCCCTGTGTCCTTCTCCAGAGAAAAAGGGATAATCCTGGATTCTCAGAAATCTTAAAAACATTAAGTGAAAAAGTACTTTCATGTTAGACTCTACTCCCTCCACCCTGAAGTGTTTTTCAGGGTCATGGTTGATGGCCAGACAAAAATGGGTCACACACCTCCCAAACTTTCCCTAAATAGCAGATCTTAGATGCATCACACTACTTTGACCTCTCCAAGGAACAATTGTTTCTTGGGCACACTGTCCAAAGTGAATGAGACTGTTTCCAGCGAAAACAGTTTTCAGTGAGTTGTAGAATTCTGAGATTTCAGGAAAAGAAAAATCTATGATCTACTTATTGCATCCTGGATCATTTTAACATGCACATATTCCTGCAGCCTGTACTTTTTCCAGAATGCATCTTTCTGTTTTCACCTGACCCAGCTAAGAATTCCTAGCTTCTCTTTGATCATTTTAGTTTTACTTTCCATTAGGTGGAAACATTACGTGAATATGGTATATACAAAGATTTGTTAGAGGGGAAAAGAAACCTGCCCCTTCTACTTTCATGGTGCTTCCTGACATTTTCTATCTGCAGGGCCAGTGGACAGAAAGGAGATGATGACTGCTAAGGATCTGCTCTCCAAGCACCCTCCTGAGGTTTGTGTCCGTTCCTTTGCCTGCATTTTACTTCAGAATTCTTCCTCCATTTTGTGCCCACACAGTGCCCAGTCAGCCTGTGCTTATGTGGACACATCTGTTGTCAATCAAGAGCCTGCTTTCCCTTCTCATCAGGACCCACTGGAAATGGGAACCACATTAAGCTTGGAAATTTGATCATCAGATTCATGCTCATTCTTTTAATCCAAACGTGAATTTTAGGAACTTTTAGATCTTCAAGGCTTGTCAGTGGTAGGCAATAATGACTAAAATAAATATTGTTAACTTTAGAATGTAAACGTCAACGTGGGCCTAACTGATGACCTCATTTTTGCTGGATCACAGATTCCACCAACCATCTGTATGTGATGACCCCACTCCTGGGAGTTATGTTCTTGCAAAGTTCCATGTTTGCCAAAACTCAGGCCACTGAGCATAGGGGCTCATAAAACATCAAATGTCTGAGAAAAATAATACAAATAACATCACCCAGGTTTTATAAAATGAAGTCACATTTCTGGAGGTGTCTCTTTTCCATACTAAAACAGATTCTTGGTCATGCGGAAGACACCGAATCACCCTGCTGCAGACTGGCAGGTCTGCCTACACCCTACCGAGGTCCCGAGTCCCAAGGAACACGCCAAATCAGCCTGCTGCAGACAGGCAGGTCTGCCCATGCCCTAGTGAGGTCCTGAGTCCCACAGAACATTCCAAATCTGCCTGCTGCAGACAGGCACATCTGTGCACGTCCTATCGAGGTCCTGAGTCACGCAGAAGATGCCGAATCACCCCGCTGCACACAGGCAGCCACCTGGTTCCACACTACAAAGACTCAGAGGACA
>NW_004624785.1:13316565-13350304 GCF_000247695.1 Heterocephalus glaber | reverse complement strand
TCTACCCACCACACCCACCCAGTGTTTCCATATGCCTTGAGTTTTCAGTGCCTGCCACTGTCCTCCACATGCACCAGCACTGTTTCTCTTGGAGACCTTCCTACCTCACATACACGTTCCAGGAGAACATGTTCTTGGAGACCTTCCTTCCTCTTGTACGTGTTCATGTACATGTATTTGCTTTCACTGAATGAGCAGAGGAAGATGGCCTGAAGCGATCACATTCCCAGCATACTGTTATTCTGCTTTCTTTGTATTTACTAACCTGGTAAATACTGTATTCAGTGAAACAGAGCATGAGTTTTCAAAGTCTTTTTTTAACCTCCTCAAACACAAGTTAGTAATGTAAAATTTGGGCAGGGATTTTTTAAATGAAATATCATCTGAATATTATAAATTATATTTTTCAAAAATGGGAAAAAATAAGAGCCAAGATACATCATGTACAGGTACAAGTACCCAATGATAAATGTAAATGTATTATATATCTAAAATGTACCAATAAAAGAATTTAAGGAAAAAAATATATGAGTTTTACTACAAACCAACCATTAAAATGATTTAGAAAAGTGTTTCTACATTAAGTAGAAAAATGTGATAAAAATATATGATGTGACTTCACTTTTATTAAACATATGTACATGAATAAACCACAAAAATCTATAGCAAAAGGTTTTAACAGGACTATCATCCCCAAGGTAGGACTAAGGGTGACTTTTATTTTTTATTACCTGTATTCTGAAGATGTTCTATAGTCTATAGTAAATGTGCATTAATGCTTAAGGAAAAAATAATAGTATTCTTTTGTATCTCCTACAAATCAGCAGAATTATTTTAAAACTTCATAGTTCCTGAGATCTATATTTCTCTTTATGATTCCTACAATTAAGTTTTACAAGCTCCATAATTGACTTTGCACCCTGATTTTCCAGGTTTATTTAGATCTGAGTAAGCAAACACCTGAAGCCAATTCCTGCAGCTTAGAGCATCCTGGAGAGAAGATGCGGATGATCTTGAGCAGCATCACAGGGCCCCACACCCCAGCCCTCCTGCACTGATGCTTCAAGCACAAAAGAGATTACTTCAGCATAAAGGAAGATAAATAATATATTTCTGAGCCTTGGTGCTTTCTCTGATTAACCAGCTCTGTTTTCTGATAAATTTTTTCCTCAAAACAGTCTTTCATAATTGAGCTACATTTTGCTCAAAATAATCCCCTATTATAATGTTCTTTGTAGTGACAATCAATAGCCTTAACATTTGGGTAGATGGTAAGGTCTGGGGAGTGGGGGAAATACATGTAAGACCAGCTATTCATAATTTGGAATCAATACACATTATAATACTGTTCTATTAGACTTACATCAAATTAACTGTGCTGTCAGCATTTTAAACTCAGAGACCACTCCAAAACTGCTAAAAGCTATTTATTAAGTGGCAATCAATTCAACCATTTTAAACAAAAGATTTAGCCAATGTGGGATTATAAATCTATTCCGGTATTTGACAGATAGAGAGTACCTGGGATAATATAATTTCCTTAGATAACAATCCCTCAAAACCTGAAGTTTAAGAAGACAGTAATTGACTGGCTTTTGCACAGAACAGGATCTTGGAACTAACTTTTTTGGGGGGAAAAAATTACTTCATTGTTAGAGCAAGCATATTCAACTTAAAATTATGTATATTAGAAATCCTCTCCCAAAAAACAAATCTCAGCCCTACACTAATTCCTAAACTTTTACCCAAATTCCAGGAAGTTTAGTAAATTACGGATTTTTACAAGAAGGACAGCTCCCTCAGAATGATTATATGAAACAGAAATATTTGACCACATCTAGAGAAACTGCCATAAAATCATTTGAAGAGATTTTCTTATTCCGCTGATTCTATCAGGGACCCAGAGGACAGCAGGGAGACCCAGTGATAATTTTTCTTTTGATTAGTTTTTCTTTTCTTTCTGACCTGCCCCTTTCATTATAAGTTTCAAGAGAGAGTCTATGCCTTCTGGATATTTTACCACCAGCATTTTGAGAAGTGCAAGACACAGAATGGATGTTCAATAAATTGTTGAATTAAATAAATAGTAGCACTGGGAATGATTTTGCAAACTGCTGACTATGTGGACTCCCCAGAATGCCTGCTCTTTGCTTTTTTTTTTTCCCCCAGTTGTGCAAATTTCCCACAGTGAGTGGCTTATCCTTCTTCCTCCGGCAGAGACTATGCTGCAGCTTCTCTTCCGCAGCAGTCAGCATCTAAGTGCTTCAAACAGAGCCAGCAGACTTCTTTTCCATTGCCTGTGTGCGCGCGCACACACACACACACACACACACACACACACAAAATGCCCAAACTCTTCACAACTGAGCACTTGTCACTTTTACTCATTTGTTTCATTTTCAGAAAAAAACACAACAGTAGTTCAGTTTCCCACCTTAGACACATATTACAGTGTAATATCTACCTAGCATGGTGCAAATTGCTGTGATCTCAGCAGGAACATGTACCTAGAGGAGAACCTGACAGATAGTAAGCACTCAGTATCCGCTTGGTGAGAGAGCAAATAGATGCTGTAGACTTAGACACCTTGATTAAGGATCTGTCTTACAAATGCATAAAAAACTTCCTCATCTTTCTCTCTCTTCCTCAGAAATATGAGCCACTGATTGATAGAAGGAAAGGAATTATGGGGAATGGGGCTGGGTCGGGAAGGTGGTGGCTGTTCACAGTTATGTGGCTGCCTCCTGACCAAGCAGGTCCCGGCATTGAAAGAAAGGGGCAGCAGCAAATAATTACAGACTAATGAGCCTCAGATTCTAGCTACAGATTCTGACCTGGATTTATAACACAGGCTAATGGTGCTTAAATAATGTTGCCTTAGCCTCAAACAGTTATGCCCTCTCAGGCGATTTCCCTACCTGCTGCTTGTCACTCTGAACTTTCCTTCCCTGTTCATCCTTCAGAACAAAAGCTAAAAATCATTATCTTGACATTATAGGAGAAAAGAAGAAACCAAATGATGAAACATTTGATATTTTAATTACTGATAATTATTATACTACAGAAGAACATGGAAGATGGCATTATTTAAATGTGGGAGACAAGTTTAAACTATGCTAATGTGTTTAACTTGCCCGTAATTTTTGATAGAGTATTAACATTCACAGTCAACTGAAGTGACTTGAGTGGTGGGATTTGTTCTTTGTCTTGCCACTAGAAACGGTTACATTCTTTCCTGCAGGGTGAAGAGTGGAGTCATGGAACTGTCAGCCAGAGGTGACCTCAGAAATCTGATTAGTGAATGTGAATCTTCTGCACTGGACAAAAACTGTTCTTAACCTCATGCCTCCAGACTTAAATATTTGTGTTTTGAATCTATGTGCATTCCACTGCGTCCAAATTCACAGATGGCAATATTTCTTGCTGCTGTGTAAAATATTTTCATTGATTTGCCTAGTTAAAATTCCTGAAGATTTTGAATTCAGAAATGCCTAGGTTAAACCTGTGGTTCTGATATTTAAATCCCTGTGACCCTCAGAAAGTTACTTCATCTCCTGGGAGCTGTCAAGTGCCTCCTGCAGAAGATGGTGGAGATGCTTCCAGAAACGCCAGGTGGAAACAGACAAGCACCTACTACATGTTTGTAAATCACAGTTGTATTCACCTATAACAGATTACTTTCATTAAAACTTCATTTTTGATAGTCAGTGAATTTTCAAAAAGTCTGAGTCTTTCCCCAAAGAATCACAAGTTTAAATTTGGTAAAGACGATTTTAAAAAATTACTTGCAAAGAAGAAGTTCCAACCCAGAACATCAGACAACATGTTGAAGTTTTTAATGAGTTTTTGAATGGGGTAGTATGAATCCGAGAAGCTTTCATTTGGGGTAACAATTATACAATTGGTATATAATTTGCCAATGCATATATTTTTAAAATGTACTTTCCTGACCATCTGTCTTTACCTTACCACTACATTCTTAGTCCCTGTCTTCTAGTGGCTCACCTATTGTATCCACCAACCACATATGACCTTGACATGCCACAAGTCATACTATGCCAATCTTTACCTTGGAACAAGGAATATCTTGTTGCTTGTGTTTGCAGACAGCAACCTGGCACAAAGACCTTTGTTGATGCATCAAGGCACAAAGGGATTTTGTGTCCTCTTGGTGTTTCTTGGGAATTTTTTAGTATTCCACATTTGGATTTTTAAAAAATCTACCATTGTCTATTTCTTACAAAAAATAATTTTAATTTCATTTTTACTGAATTTTTTTAACACTGCTGCATCATTATCAAAGATGTCCCCTCATCAAAGGTGGAATGCATTGACAGTGTTTGGTTAAGTTCCTCCTTGTCATGGGAAGAGACCTGAAGCCACCTGGCAGAGTACTCTGAAGAGCAGTTAGTGTGTCTGGTAGCCAGGTGGAGCTCTGATATGTCCTCTGTAAGATGCTTGCTAATTGCCCAACAGAGGATGGAGTGGTCCAGTGTCACTGTAACGCATCGCTCGTGCATGTGGTCTCAAGCTGTGTGATCCCCAAGCTCCAGTTTAGATGGAATGGAGACAGTCTAGCCATGATGTGGTTCCATGACATTTGAGGCAGGAAACACAACACTGGGCACTTGGAGCCCATCCCTTGCATTTTGTCTGAAGAAGCTTCTAGCTGAGTTCTTCACACCATCTGGGCAGCCACAGAGTAGAGAGCAACAAAAACATACTGCCCATGAGACTGGCATAAGAGATCACAGTCCTGTCTCTGGACCTACCTTTCCTCCTTTTTTGATCAGTGGACCACCTCCCTGGAGGTCAGTGAACAGCTGTGTGGTATGTCTTGGGCATCCCCAGTGGGCCAGCCTTCAGGGCACAGGGCACCTGAGCTGCCTCTCTGGCCTCTGCAGAAAGCCTTAGCCCAAGGCCTTTGTTAAGCCTCCATTAGGAAGCTGCCTGCAGCTCTACTCCCCATGGCTTGTCTTTTATCATTCCTTGTCTGTCTAGAGCTTTCTTACTGAGACATTCCTTTGAAAATTAAAGATAACTGCTGGGCATGATGACACACACCTGTAATCCCAGCACTCTGAGAGGCTGAAGCAAGAGGATTACAAATTTGAGGCCAGCCAGGGAAGTTTAGCAATATGGTGAGACCCTGTCTCAAAACATAAAGTAAAATAAAAAATACAGAAAAATAAAATGGGTTGGGGATGCAGCTCAGTGCAAAGATCCTGGGTTCAATAGAAAAAAAAAAAAAGCTAATAAGAAAGTCTTTTTTTAAAAAGTCCTAAACCATTATTGTTATGATTTGACCAATAACACTGTTTCAAAAGATAAAGAAGTATTCTAAAAACTGTCCTTGCTAGCTTTTAGAAATGAGCTCTAGATAACCTCAATTCATGTTCCCCCTTATCACAGGGTTACGAACACAAGAGTTTTCATCATATTGGCCCTTGAAACATCTTGCCTTTCTCTCATTGCTTGGACAGCAGCATGGCCAGCCCAGGGTCTTCTCTACAACCAGCAGCAAGAACAGGGATGACATCAAACCAGATACAGAATTTCAAGCACTCTGCACCACTTGAGTGGACCTACTGAAGGCTTGGAGTGGAGCAGGAGATGTAGAGATGTACACATCTGCATGCAAATTCTCCTAAGAAATCCTCCTGGTGAGTCCACAAAGATCTCACTTCAACCTGGAAAATGTCTCTCCACACTTTCCACTGCTGCCTCCTCTAAACAACAAGGAGGACTGTGACCAACAATTACAGAAAGTTACATTCAGGAAGGGATTTCAGTCCTTGTGTGGACCAAGCACAATGGCATTTTAGGGATTAGAATGAGATGCTCATGCCAATAAACACACGTTACTTATTTTGATGCATGATTTTAAGTCTACTTTCTTTCTAATGCATTTTAAGGTTAATTGGAAAAACTGATTCTCAGCTCAGAGTAGGGTGCTTGGGGCAACAAATCCCAGCTTGCTCCTGGCTGGGCTACCCTTTTTCAGAACAAAAATATTCAAAATTAATATTACAACATACAACCTTAATGAGAGAAATACTTCCAGCTAGAGAAAATGGTTCTAAGGCACACTCCTTTGCCGGAAACCCTGTAATTAGAACCATATGTTGTTATTTAATTTCCTGAATGCCCACTATTATAGGTAAGACTTGGTGGTAGGGATGGAATACAGACAGAGAATGAGTAAACTCCTTGCTGAGAAGTTCAAATCCAGGGGGTGCAAATCATTCCTTACCCATCAGAGTAAATTAGGAACGAAAATTAAATGTATTATCTGGGGTCTTAGGAGAAAAGTGAAGGTTAAAAAAATTGTGAAACTCAAGTAACTATATATCCATAAGTACATGGGTATTTGAGTACAAGTCCATATACGTGTACATTTTAAACTGTGTTTATTCATGTGCATACACACATACACATCTTTATCAACCCAGAAAAAAGATGGTAGGATCTCCATCACAGTTCAGAGGAATTGATTAAAAAGCACAATAGTATATAGAAAAACTACTATATGAAAATGTGAACACTCGTTTGTCTGTTCCTTAAAGCTGTTTGCTTAAGTAAGTCTTACTGAGGGCTCTGCTAACAAATGGTTCAGCCCACAGTAACAACTGGAGGGGCCTCCGGGTGCCAGAGTACCGGTGCCTCCCAGGGCCTCACCTTGAGCACCTGGTCAGTATTCTGTGCAGTTGGGTGGGTAGAGCCAGCTACCTACCCTTGGGCATCTCCTTCCCTGCTGCTGCTTGGCATTTCTTTAACAAAGAGAAAGCTTTCAATCTTGGAGGAGACAAAAGGCTGCTTTAAAATAACACGCTCAGAATAGTCAATCATCCATGAAGTATCACAAAAGCAACAGATCTATTAGAACCTGCCTCCCTTCAGTTAGTGCCTTCTGGGTTAGTGCTAGGCAAGGCAGGGGTCAGGGAGATGAAGTGGAGAGGGCCTCACCCAAAGAGAAAAGTTAACGAAGGACAAGACAAAGGGCAAGGAAATGTCCTGAGTCTTATTCCCAATGTCCAGGGCACTCCTGCTGTCCCTTTGGTTAGAATAAGCCCATTGGAAGCCCGCTGGCCACTGCTAAGAGCCCATTACCTGATGTTACCACTTCCCTGGTTGTGCCACTCAGGTATGTCTGATGCATTTTAAAATTTTGTTTGGTTTTGAGACAATGTCTTGCTATGTAGCCCAGGGTGGCCTTGAACCTACAATCCTCCTGCTTCAGCCTCTTGAGTGATGGGACTTCCTACATGCACCACCATGCCTAGCTCTTACCTGATGCATTTTTATATCTGCTCTCTCGTGTTCCTGACAGTCATTAAAGAATGAGCAATTTTATCACACATGCAGTCCCACTGCAAAGCAAGTGCTCTGCCACGCAAAGTCAGTGTGCAAAGTTAGGAATTCATATTCTGCATTTTCTCCATAAGTGAAATGATATCATAAATTGTCATTAGTTTCTTTCAGCTTCAGCCTCTAGAAGCATCCCTTGGGCCCAAAGCATTCACAGGCTCCATTCCTCCAAGACTTCCTAGAAGGAGCCTACTGTCCCAGAAGGAGCACATTTTCACCAGCAAGAACATGACATGTGAAATGTGGTATCTGAAGTCACACACAAACCCACCATGTAGGGCCAGCTCACTGACCTTGACAGCATAAACGACAGCTTATCCCAGGCAGAAGTGACCAGCTCAAAAGAGAAATAGTGATTTTCATCCCACACAGATCCTACTCTAGCACTTCTGAGCAGTGATTGCTTTTGTTGGCAGACCCAGTGGTCTTTCCTATTGATATCTACCATGGAGGAGGGGTTTTCTTTGTTTTATGTGACAAGTCAGTGATCGCTATATCAGTATACCAGATCCTCAGTGGGAGCAAGGCAGAACCCCCCTTAATGCACACAGCAACATGGGGAGAAAGACAAGCCACCCACATGAGCAGGCACACATGCTCTGGGAAGAATTCTAACATGAACACTAGCAAACACAAACATGTGAATTTAGAATTTGCTTCCATCATAGTAGTAATAAGTGGAAACTCCAGATATCCCCCCCATAATATGAAAATCTTATTTAATCAGTGAGCGGATGAGATATAAGGGTTCAGTATCTTGCATATAGCTTCAAGATTGGTGAGCGTCTGGGAGGGATAAAATGCTGTTTCATGTTTGGAGATTAAAAAAAAGAAACTTTCTGACAAGTTATAAAGAAAATAGAATAATCCATTTGCCTTATTGCTAGCATCATTGTCAATATTAAATGCTTTTTGGATGCTCTACTGAGGCTCCTGACTCCTAACTTTGTCTCCAGACACACTCTTTCCACTGCCATCCAGCTTTCTCGGTTTAAGTGGCAGCTATGCTACCTAAATATTGAGAAAACAGCAAAAACAGTAACAACCTTCCACGGCAAATAATGAAATTGAACATCCACCTAGTATACACTCAGAAGCCAGCTGTTCTGGTCCCTTCCAGAAGTGACTCAGTTGGATGCCAGTGTCTTCTACAGGGTACTGGGAAGTGGATGCCAGCTGGGGCTCCACAGTCAGATACAGGAGAAGCCTGTGCTGTGGCCCCAAGGAACTGTAGCATCATGAAGCAACTGTGCAAGGCTGAAACTCTGCTTAGGGACCTAGGCCAGTGGCCTTGAGGTCCTGTTTGTCTTTAAGGTTCTGTCCTTTGTGTGGATTATAAAGAACAGATGTTCAATTTCCATCACGGAGAGAGAATCTGAGCGCCTGACACCACTAAATGGGGAGCTCGCTAAGCTTCCTCTCCCCCCCTACCCCGCCTCCTTTTTTTTTTTTTTGCAGAGAATATACACATTACTGGAGTCGGGTTCCTACAAATGAGGAATCCTCACAAAATCCAAAAATGGAATTTGAAGTGTTCATCCCTAGCCATTTGTCGTTGTTAGATCTTTAACATCTGTTCTTCTGCTGCAACCTAAACAAGCAGCTCTAAACTTTGAGTTGTAAAAACGCCCTTTCGCTTCTCTCTGGGGCCCTCCTATCACACCCCGACTCCCAACCAGACAACATTTAATCTGTGTAAAATGCATAGCTTAGTCTTTTAGACAGGTTCTTCCTGTCAAACAAGTACTCAGTCCCTTTGGCAAGAAATAATTGGCAAGAAAGGAATTCTCCTCTGAATGTACTTTTTTTTATTCATTAAGTTTATTAGTACATTTTAGGTATACAGTATGATGACATTCATCATTGGGAATTTGTACCTTTACATGATATATCTTGGTTCTTATTTTTTTTTCCTATTCTTTGCCCTCCCTTCAACTCTTCCACCCCTCCCTATTTACAAAGACTTTGTTTCTGTTTTTTTCTTTTCTCATATTTATTCCTTTCAGGCTTTTGCATTCTTAAAAACAGCAGGAGTCATTTCTTATTAAAAGGGTCACCCCCGTTTTTACTGGTATGTTGGGTGCTTACTGACGTATTTCTTCCTCCACAATTGTGTTCTCTCTCACACTCTTCAAATTGTCCTATTGAGTTGTTTTTTCCATTTTAAGACAAAAAAATTTTAAAACACAGAAATACCCAATGACAGGGCCAACAGAAAATCAGAAGAGACATGAAAGAACTCCTTTTGTTTTGTCTGACAATGAAACACTAGGGAACTCAAGCAAGAAACTGTATTTTTGGTATCTTCAGTTTATACCCTAGGCGAGGCTCTAAGGTATTCTTTAGTATATACACCTATACTCATTCCTAAGCCCCAAAGGGAAAGGCTTAGCTGTCCTTATGCCCATCAGACACAAGCATCCCAAGGGCAGGTGGGAGGAACCTTCCGGAGAAGGAGACAGTGCCGCTGCCCTCACTCAACCTCCCAAATTGACCAAAAAGGAAACTTGACATAAAGAGGTTACTTGCTTTCTGCTCACATTTACAAAGCAAATTATTATGGAACTGGACTTAGATTCCTGATTTTTTTTTTTTTTTTGGTACCAGGGATCAAACTCGGGTCCTCGCGCTTTCGTAGCAGGCGTTGAAACCACTGAGCTAAATCCCTGGCCCCTAGATTCCTGATTTTTTAACACTTCTGTGTTTGTGGCGTCTCTTGTACTGGAGATGCTTGGAAGCACACGGAGCCGTGGCTGGCCCTGGACAGAGCTAGGAGTGTACTGGTCAGGAGAAGCCTCTGCCTTCAGCCCCACCTTGGACCCCGCCACTCAGACCCCCTGACTTCTGAGGCCCTTAACAGCCCCTGACAGCCCATAGCATCACCTCTTCCTTGGTGGATGGTCCCAGCTAGGGGATGGGACAAAGCTGTCCGGCAAAATCATCACCAGCCATGCCTTGCCTGGGGGAGCTAATGGAGTCACGTGTGCCAGGGACCATCTTGGGGCCACCAGATCAGCAAAATAATGAACACCATTGATCATCACAAACAATACAATTAGCTCATCCTGATTTTCATTTCAGGCTTCATCTTCCTTCCATTTAGATATGGAATTTGTTATTTATAAAGTGACATTCCCAGATGTTCCTGTGACTTCTGAGGATGTTAAACAACACAAATTCCGTTGTCTTTGAAAGAGCCCAAGGGGTTTTATTCTCTACTTGGTGTGGGGCTTGGCCGTCCTGCCGAGGAGTGAACCCTGGCTATGATTCTCCAGCCTGGGAGGCTGTGTGCACAAATGTGACATGATCTGTCCTCCATGAGTCTCAATGTTCCGAGGCAGTGAGGTGAAGAGGACATCTGGAGCTGCTGCAGAGAGAGAGAAGGCTGAGGAAACAGTCTCTGTGAGCCTTGTATCTTGGCCCTTTCTTGGCATCCAGGAGGCAACACATCATGGCCCGGACCCCAGCAGGATTTGGGATGCCTCAGACCCCTAAGCTTCAGGGGTGGGTATGGGGCAATCGGTGCCATCTACCATCCTCAGGTGGTTTGCTCGGCCAGTGACCTGCTTATCAGCAACAGAAAGACCTGATCCCTCCCTCAGCTACTCAGTGTCCTGTGGCCCAAGCCTTGGCTCGGTCCTAGAGTCTCAAGAGAGAGTGGCTGGGAGCCAGACATAGTGGCACATGCCTCTGATCCCAGTACTCGAGAGGCTGAGGAAGGAAGATCACAAGTTTAAACCAGCCTGAGCAACTTAGCCACTTAGGGAAACCCTGTCTCAAAATAAAACATAAAAATAGGGGGTAAAGCTCAATGCAAAGGCCCTGGGTTCAATCCCCTTACTAAAAGAGGAAGAGAGAGAGAGAGAGAGAGAGAGAGAGAGAGAGAGAGAGAGAGAGAAATCGATTGGGGCTGAGCTGCCCATCAGCTGACTGACTCCAAGTCAGTCAGGGGACTGATGAGTCCATAGAAATGGAGTCCATGAAGTGCCAGAGTTCCTGCTTGCTGCTCCTAGAAGGGTGGGTAGACCAAGTGGAGCCCTGATGGATTCCTACAAGAGGCCTTGGAATAAAGTCAGCAAGAAGAGCTGGCCCTGCTCCTCAGGGTTAGGGCAGCAGAACTTAAATAGGGGGACTGGCCAGGGCCAGGAGCTTGTGAGTGAGAGGATGGGCAGGTGCATTAAAAATCAGCACAGATGGACAGAGGTCACATAGGCACAATCTGTGACAATCTCAGGCAATACAGAGGTAGGGAGGGAGCCTTCAGCCTCAGGAATGCCCGGATGTGTCAGGAGTCCAGAAAGGCCTTGCAGTCAAACTGCAGCAATAACCACACCACCTTCCCCGGAAACCTGCAACCCATAACACTGGACAACAATAGGATTGAAATCCATTTTTTTCCTTGCTCTTTCCTCACTTCCTCCCTGGGATGTTCCTATTCGAAGGCCAGGCTTTGACAGGTGTGGCAGGCTGAGGCTGCCCTGGTCCCCACTCTGCTGGCCACTGTCAAAGGACTGCCTTCTGCAGCCTGATTCCTTGTGTCCCTCAAGCCTCAGGCAGCAAAGGTGAGGGCAGCATTGCCTCGATCTCTGCAGCACTGTGCCACCTGGCTGCTTCTGCACAGAAGCTGGAGAACAGAGAACCTGGAAGAGCAGGACAGCCTGGAATTCACAGCAGTGTCCAGAAAAGGAGCAGGAGGGATGAAGGCAGAGCCAGGCAGCAGGGGAGTCCAAAAACAGGACTGCTGGCCAACTCCACAATGACACCTTCAATAGTTCTGGCCCAAACAACAAACGCAAAGACTGCTCAATATACTAAGTCAATCTCCCAGAAATCACATCTGCAGATAAAAAAAAAATAGTCAATGAGTAGTAATTTCACATGGTTCAGCCTAACTCAGGTCAGCCTTACAGCTGGACAGGCTGTCCTCTTGCAGCTCAAACTCCTAAAAAAGCAGCCTTCTCCCTGCCAGGAAGGACTCCTTCCTGACTGCCCAAGACTTCTGACGAGTCTAGAGTGCTCCCATTCCCCCGTTCCAAGCCTTCATCTCCCCAGCTGTAGGTGCTTCTTCTGGTTAGGTACCAGGACATTCCCATGATAGTTACTGGATTGTTGTCACTGGTGAGATTCCTGGACTCAAAAGAGGGATGTGGCTCATCCAGAGTGACAGCACACTTCTCCCTGATGTCACATTCCTACTCACAGGGCTTACTGAACAAATAATTATTTCCTGAAACGTGCTAGGGTACTTTTAGGCTCTCTCCCAAGTGACAGGCATCAGCACCCACTCCACTCCTGTCGTGTGAGTTGGTCACCTCTCCAAACCTTCCTTGCCTGCCTGAAGCATGGGATGTACTCTTGGGGCTCTGGGACAATATCTGGATTCTCACGCCGGCCTGCGGATCTTACTTGCTTAGTAGCATGCTCTTTCTGCTCCCGGTTACTCTTTGTAATCTTTATTACTTTACAGTTAATCCTATGTCAACACTAGCTAGCCTGTGTTCCAGGGCATCTTCCAGATGTTCATTGAGAGAATATGCACACCACAGTGACCGTTTAATATCCCAGGCCAAGTAACACCAAAGGTTTTGATTTCCTCCATCTTGGGGACATACTGCCTCTCAGGGAGGAGGGAAAAAGCAGGGGTTGGGAGGATACTCATCTGTGGTACCTGACATCTTCAAAATGAGAGTAGTGAAAACTCTGCTTAGGGAAACCAAGGTCCCAGAAAAAGACGTCTACAAGGAAATGCAAAATTCTAACATAGCCTAAGACCATAACCAACATACCCACCCAGCAAGTCTGGAAACACTATTATGGAGCCTTGTGTGGCCACAGAGTTGAAATTATTTAGTGTTTTACTCTGTAACTTTCCCCCTTTTTATTAACTATTTTACTTTCTCTGCTTTCAAATATTCCCTGTCTTGCTGGACCAACTATGTTGGTCCCATGCTTAATCTTTGCCCAAGTTTTTCATTGGAAAATGTAATTAGGCATCTGTTGCCAGATTTTATTTTTGACAATAGATTGATGCAGGTAACCTCCCTAGCTGTGAGTGTCCTAACAGGGAGAACAGAAGTTCCCCTAAGTAGTCTGACAATTTAGAGGTTCGTTGTTTTTCTCTGGTTTTAAATCCAGCAGAGAAAATGGGTAAGGAGCTGCTGAATGTCAACCTCCCAGTGCCCGAGAGCTGGAAAGGACCTGTGGTCTGGTAATTCCAGGGCTCCCACAATGTCGGAAGACAACTGCATTCCTTCCTACAGTGTGCAACTTCACTCAAGCCCTTTGGGAGAACAACATTTCACTGTAAACCCATGGCATCCCATTCATCATTTCTTATAGTTAATGAAAAGCCCACATTAATGGACTCCCCTTTTGGCCAAAATGAAATTAAGCCAGGAAATGACAACTATAAATTAGAGTTATCTGAGATATATCTTTACCTTTATTATTCTTGGTGCAAGACAATTTGCTTTCTTTGGGGCATTATATTTTTTATTTTTAAATTTAAATACAAGTCACATGCCACAAGATTTACCCCTTTAAAAGTGTACAATTTTGTGGTTCTTAGTAGGAAGTACGATCAAACAATACAATGAATGTTTTAAAAATTACTATAATAAAAGACATATTGCTATTAATTCTCCTCAAAATATTCTCCCTAGCTTCGAACACATTTGTCCCATTGATCATGATAATGTGTCTTTTAATGCAATCAAGTTTTTAAAATTTAAACTTTCACCATATTTTTTCCTCACATCTTGTGTATTTGCAAATTTCTGTAACCATCACCAGTAATCCCAGAACACATCTATCAGCCCCAAGAGAAACCTCACACTCCTTTGCAGTCTCCCCTTGCTTCTCCTACCTAGCCCAGGCAATTCCTACTTGTAAGGCCATCTGTTTGAACTCACTGAGCATTTCTTTAGGAATATTCTGGCAGCTTTGGAAGCACATGGGATGGTGAAGTGGGTACTTGAGGGTACAGAAGACATGGGTTCCAGTTCCCGTGGGTCCCTCCAGCCTGGGTGAATAGGCAGCCCCTGGAGCTTACCCTCCCCTTGGCATTTTGGGAATGAGGACTATGGCACTGATTGGGTAGGTTGTGAGAACCATGGGAGGGCACAGGTTTCAAAGCCTGGCTCACAGGGCTCTGGGCACAACTTCAAGGGTAAAGGCCAGCACTGCTTTCTGATAGAGGAGGGCAGCAGTTCCCTGTGGATAGGGCCCCACCTCAGACGATTGTTTACCCTCCAGTGTGAGGGCACCTGCAGCCCCAGGCCCCACTGAGGAGGCAGAGATTGACTAGGACCTCATGGCTGTGCTCACCTCAGTGTGGACTCATCCGCAGAACACTTTAAGAAACTCTCTCAAATCAGTCACTCTCCTTTCATTCTCAGGCAAAGCCTCTGGTCTCCAGGACATTCTACAGGGCATTCACACTGTTTCCGGCTTACTTTGTTCAGATTCTGCCACCACCTACTCTGTGGTGTGAATTGTGCTTTGGTTATACAGTAAAGCTGGCTGGTTCCCACCATTGATTTTGCCTTTCTGGGGTCTGAAGGAATTTCTTCACCTATTCCTCCTGGATGATAAGAGGTCATTCATTCTTTAAGACCTAGGTCCATCTCATCTCCTTCAGGAATCCCTTCTAGATCCTCCCAACCCAACATTCTGCCCCTCACTCCCTAGCTGTGGTCCCTCTAATCTCTCCATTGTCTCTTTTGGCTGTGTCTGTGCTGCTGGAGAACAGGCTGTATTTCACCACACTATCCAGGGCCCAACACATGGGATGCAGTCAATACTGCTTAACTGCTTGTTGTTTTTCTTTTGGTCAAAAACCTGGTATTCTCTAGATTCAGTTAAGCAGATGCTTATTCTGAGATTTTGAATGACTGGTGCAAAGGGACAGAGTGTGTAAGATTTATTCCCTGCTGTCCATAGTTTCCACGGTTTAGACTGGCCCTAGCTGTGGTCTGATACTCAGCCTCCCTTGCTCCATGCCCTATATCTGACCTGGCTCTGATGCCCCATGCCACCATGAGGTAGCTAGTGTCCTCCAATCAGTTCTTTTCTGCTTCTGGGTTGGTTTCCATAGTTTTCAAGCAAGAAAGCTGTCTGGCATGTAGGATGAATGACACATATGACATCAGTGGCTGTCCATGAGTTTTCTGTGCTAGCAATCCTGTCCCAGAACAATATGCCAAGTTCAGTGAAAAGAACACTTCAGAAAGTCCAGAAACTCTTCTTCCACATGCCAAACTCTATCACTGACTTACTAACATGACCTTGAATGAGTCATTTTGCCACCTACCTTCCCCACATGGGTGTTGTTAGAATTCATGAGCTAATATTCAGAAGTACTTTGTGCTTTAAATAGTGCCTTTCAGCCAAGGAGCTCAAAGAATTATAATCACTGGAGCTGCACAAGAGGTGATAAAGAGATTCCTTAAGAACTGTCATGTTCATCTCAAACTTTTAATGAGAAACTGACTACAATGGCAAATGTTCCCTTCAACAAGTGGTCAAGAATCTGAATATGAAATTTTTAAAAAAAGAAATGTGCATAAAACTTAGAATAGATTTCTTTTCTTCCAAGCTTATTCCCAATAGATTTGACTAACCACCATGACCTTTACAACTTCTGGAGATTCTTAATCTCCATTTCTTATGGGGAAACATTTCCAAAAAGCTGAGAGGGTATAATCTCCCCAGACCTACGGTCAGAGTGATTATGGGATCCTCAGCCGGGCTGAGCCTTGCCCCCACCTCATAAAGAGTTTCCATGCTCACATCTCCTTCCCACCTCCAACCAACCTCTACCCTCCTAGTCTCCATCCTTATCTTCATCCCCACCTCCATTCCTATCTCCATCATCCTCACGTCCATCTCCATCTCTGTCACATCCATCTGCTCTTGGGTACTGGGCTGGCCAGAGCTGGTTATTTTTTACCTGTTGACCTCTGAGCGTGGCTGCCCCCTGTTGGCTCCAGTCCATCTGAGCATGTGGATGTTGTCTCCTTCACTGTCTCCCAGTATAAAACCCCTTGCTGGCTTTGAGCAGAGGACACCTGAAATTAGCTCTCACCCTGTGAGCAGGTGGTGTTTCTTGCCTCCACTTAGCACTTGTACACTGCCTTGCCATCTGAGGCTCATAATTACCCTAAGTTGTTCCAAGAGCTGGTTGGTGGCATTGCTAAGGTCTTCCTTGCTATCTGAAAGAAAGTTAGGTTGTTCTTGCCTAAGGGAAGTACACTGCCCTGGGATAAATGCATGATAAAAACATAGAACCTGTTACTGAATTTCCTCATCTTGGTAATTTAATAGTCAGAGCTGCATAGGGCTTCAGTTATTTAAACTATGATGCAAGCTGCACCATGAGTTCCTCATCTTTATTGTGATTTATGCTGTTTGAATTGCTAAGTAATATTGGTACTTCTCAGTACCACCTGCTTCCATGAAGCTCCTTTCAAGAAAACTTTGATTAAAAAAAGTATATGCACAAGTAGGAAAGATTTCATAGATGTGCCAAAAAAGTGAACTTGTGTAATGTGACAATGGCTTTTCCCCCTCAAAATTATATATACTTGATAGCTTAATCTAAACAAAACCTTAATGTGCTTTTCTTTGACACATTAAAAACTAGAAAAGTAATGTTATACATTTTTAAAATGTTAAGAGTGTCACAATCAATCAACCAGACAAAAACCAAGTAATCTAGAGTTAGAGATCGCAACATTCTTCTCTCTATTTTCATCGATCCTGCTGATGTAACTGGCATAACTTCCATTAAATGAGCCACTTAGTGCCACAAATGTACCCACTAGAGTCCCTCCCTCAGTGCTCCTTAATTACTATCATAAAGAGTTTGGCATTCAATCTCTTCATATGCTAAAGAAATGTAGGCATTCATATTTGACTCCAGCTTCCCTGCCTACTGGCTCCCGCCACCCTGCTTTAATTTCCAAGTGAGTTAAAATGAGTAACAAAGACACCTCAAGTTGGCTGTGGAAATCCATCCATCCTCCTTGAGAGTGTGAGACAGGTGAAAATCTTGACTAGTTGTAGTGATGTTACCTGGTTATGTCCAGTGATTACTGTAGGCCAAGAAGAGTGGTAAGAACTTTGCCTGGATTATTTTTTATCTTCGTCACTATCTCACAAGGCACATAGGGGTGAAGTGACTTGTCATGGCTCACACAGCAAGATTCACACATATGAGGGCAGATACTTTAACAGGCCATTAGAACAAACATGGGAAGAGAGTCTGCCCTCACTTCTTCCCATTCAAACACTTACTAATCTTGAGCTACTGTTACACAATTCATTCCACACCTCTGAGGCTTGGAGCCTCCTCAATGAACTGAATCACACTGTCTGTCTTTCCTGCACCCCCAGGGCTGCTGTACAGATTGGAGAGATCCTTGAAAACTGAGACCAGGCACACAAACATAGGTTATTTTTGAAGGAGAAAGGTGTGGCACAAAAATACACCAGAATGTGACAGACACGGCTCCAGGAGGTGCCCTGTGCTGGGACCAAAATCCTGATCTATACAAGGTTCAAGCCAGCCTGCAGTGACTGCAACCTACAGTACCAGTAACAGGAATTCAGGTGAGGAAGATGTCAGTGTGGCCTCAGGAAGTGACTCTGCAAAGACAGAGAGGACTGGACAGAATAGAAGCCAGCAGAGACCACTCCTGACTAAGACCCCCTGAAGGAGGGGGCTTCTCTCCAGGGAGTGGGAGGATCTTAGTCCTTTCCTCCTACTTTACAAAACAGTAGAGACTGACTGGGTACTTTATAAAAAGTAAACATTTATTACTTACAGTTCTGAGACTGAGAAGTACTAGATAAAGATGCCAGCAGATCTGGTGCTGTGTAACTCTGTTCTTCCCATGATGGAGAGACAAATGGGCTCATGCAAGCCTCTTTTATAAGGGCATTAATCTCATTTAGGATGGCAGAGTTCTCAGGACCTGATAACTTCCTAAAGGCATGGCTCAATATTATCGAAATGGGGATTAGGTGTCAACTTGAATTTTGGAGGGAAACATACATTCAGATTACAGCAGGGCATGGGAATGGGGAGCAGAGTTAGCCCTGAGGGGCTGGACAGTCCTGCGGGCCACAGTGGGGGAGCAAAATGCCAAACTGGTGCCCAGGTAAGGGAGATCCAACAGTCACAGAGTGAGGTCACACATCTCTACATGATGCTGACATTGGGAGAGTGAGGTGAGAAGTGAGGAGCCAGATTCCACAGAGGGTATCAGTAGGGCCCGGGCCAATGGGAAGTATTTGAGGGAAAGGGGAAAAAGCTAAAGATCATTTCAGAATGACTTTGATTTTCCTCAAACTATTATCCCAGTGGAGAAGTCAGGAGGCCCTGGGAACCTGTGCTAGAGGGCAGCAGGAGCTAGGCCAGGGCATGAGATGTGGAGTCGGAGGTCATAGTTTCCATCAAGGTCATTGCTAAGGTCATGGTCAAAGGGCCTCAGGATTCTGAGAGTCTGTGGAGCAGAGTTAAGGATGGAGGAAGCCTGGCCCATTATGGGTGCAGATCCACATTCTAGAGGCAGTACTCAGAGCAGGTCATAGATTCCAAAAAAGTGTTGTGTAATATGCAAATGAAAATTAGTGAACTTGAACAGGGAGCAGCTGAGGTCTTCCCATCATTCCACTCCCCATCTTTAAAACCGAATACCTGATGATCATCTAACACCCTCTCATGAACGTGAGTTTGAAAATGTCTTATAAATTACCATAAATCTAGAATTTTAAGTTCTTTATGTAAGAGTTAAAAGTTCAATATGTCTTAAAACCACAAAACAGGATAAAAGTAGCTTTTAAGCTATGTTCATTTTGACTTAATGAATTTTATTCTATCTTTCACAGTTGTCCCAAATTCTGGTTTTTATTCTTTAGTTGTAATTTAAGAAGATTGTAAAGAATTTTTAAAATTACAATATAATATTTCCATCATTCAATAACACAGGAAGTCATAAATTCCAGTATAAAAACTGTACCTGGGCTCAATCCCCTTTATCACAAAAACAAAACCAATAACAAAGCAAAACATGGCATTACCTGATAACCTGGTAAAATGTAACTCTCTTAGTCCCCCCAACCCCAGTGGATTTAGCCTATCTAGGCTCTGACCAACATAGCTCCTTTAAAACATTTTTTTAGAAATTAAACCTTGGACACACTTTTTTGTTGTTGTTGTTGTTGTTTTGGAACTGGGGATCGAACTCAGGTCCTTCTGCTTGCAAGGCAGGAGGTGGAACCACTGAGCTAAATCCCCAGCCCCCTTGGACACACTTTTTGTTAGACTGCTCTATATTCTCAGTTTTATGTTTCTGGAAATATCAGCTATTCTGTTTATTAACATCAAGGCAGCTTATGGAAGAGTTATATAAAATATAAATAGATGATATAATTCTGAATGTAATAACTTCTGCCAATTTAAAAAATACTTATTGTTTATGTAGTAGGCTATGATCTCACTCTGACTTGCCATGTTATGCTGGAAACATAGCTTCTTTCTGAGATAAGAGTGTGTGAGAAATCTTCTCTCTAATGCTGCAGGGTCTGAGCTGTGAAGATTCCAGAAAACTCAAGATACAAAAGCAGGCAATGCAAATTTAATCACATATGGGATGGTGTTAGCAACATATTTTTATTCCTAGAAGTGCATCACAGAGGGAACCTACCTGAAGGGAAGGGGGAAAAGGCATCTTGACATGTTTTTCTACAAGTGACACCAAAATGACAAAGGTCAAGGTCAAGATGGTTTGTTAATGCAATTCTTAATGAGAGTAGCTTATAAAAGGGGACTTCACAAACCACATTCTCAAGAAAAAGGAAAAGGTAAAATTTGAGCAAGTATGAGAAAGAATTGAAAGCAGAAAGATACATCAGACAGGACACATCTTTAACTGGTTTCACTCTTGGTTCATAGAGCAAACCATTTCACCCACTTATTTAGAAAATTAGTGCCAGCACTAATCATTACTGTCAGGAGTCAGCCAATATGTTTACAGAGCTATGGTCACTTCAAGGGCTGTGCCTCTTTTTCAAGCTTAGAGCTTCCTTATGGGATATTATTTATGTGCTGTTAAACCTCATAAGGAAAATATTAAAGCTATCTAGAATCAACTGAACATAGGAAACAAGCATTAAATTGTGCCATTTGACATGTTACTTCCTAAGGTACATAAATCTGCCAACATTTGCTAAATATGTAAGTGATTTATTATATTTTCTTTAGCATGTTTAATTAGAAGAACATAAATCTGATCAGTGACCAGGTATGAGACCTCCAAACCCTCATTAATTAATTAAACAAGAATATCTCAATGCAACAAATATATTTCCCCACTGCAGCTATCTGGAATGTAGCTGTTCTGGCAGTGGGTGAAGAAATAGAAAGAGGTATCTGAATTTGGGGACCAGAAGTGGAGGAGGGTGGATCCTTCAAGCGGTTTTCAGAGTATGTGATGTCCCATAATCAGTATATATCTTTGAGGGGTGTAAAGCTTATGGCACTGAACAGAAATTGAGCTCCTTGTGCCTGGCTGGTGCTTAAGTGAATGAGATTTGTTAAAGTAAGTTCTATCATTTCTCCCAGAAGGCTGGGGATGCTCTGCCTGTAGAATATGGGTCTGGGTTATTCTCTGTGATTTGTAGATCCAGAAAGAGCTCCCAAATTTTCAGAGCAGCCTATGGTTACTTTTCCCTCTCCCTCCCCAGAACTGCTTAAAAAAGATGCAGTTACATTAAATCAACAAAGTTGTGTTACCTGAAAATTTTGTTCATAAAAGCGAAATCTCCCCAAGTGGTTAATTATTCTGTTTACAAACAAAAACAGCTTTGGCTAACCTACCACCTGGCACAAGGGTGGGTGTGTGCCAGGTTCAGGGCACTAGGAGGACTTCTGAGATTGAAGCTGTTGTGTCCCATTGGGCACCAAGGTTGGTTTGCCTCGATGCCTCCCTTGCAGGCTTCCCATCTCAATTGCCTGGTATAATTCAAACACTAAGGACATAAAACTTCCCTAAGAGTCTGCAAATGGAGAGCTGCTATTGCTCCTTTAAACAGTCTGTGGAAGTGGGATACAAGCAGTGAAGATGAGCAATCTGGAGAGCCTGGAGAGCTGCATGAATGAGAAGGGAAGGCTGCACATCAGTGGGAGGCGAGTGACTCTGCACTCTTCCTGCCCTCCTTTCCCACAGCCTGAAGCATCTGTCCTGTTACCCTGAGAGACTGTCCTCTCTCTCCTAGTTCTGTCTTCTTTAGACCCAGTGGATGGTGCTTTTACTTCTGAAATACTTTCCAGCCAGGTTCAAACTGAATGAACAATGGGGTTTAGATAGAATGAACCCCGAGGACACACATGCTGGTGGATTCATTTCAGCAGATGGCAGAGCCCTTTGCCAACAGCAGCACCCTGTTCTGACAGATCTCCCAAATGAGTGATTAATTTCTTATCCTACCATATAAATCTAATCACTGCAGACAGAGCTAGCTACGCTTCCACTCACTTCCTCCTATCGAGTGCCTGGAAAGTGGCTGATGGCTCCACACACAGAGAGCTGGCACACACACAGAGATAAGGGCACCATGTTCAAGGGAGTACATAGGTTGCCTGGCTGTGGGCACTGGGCTGTGTGGCACTAGGCTATGATCACTGGGCTGTGGAGCATTGGACTGTGGGCACTGGGAAATCGTCACTAGGCTGCCGACACTGGGCAGTAATCATTAAAGCTGTGGGCACTGGGCTGTGGGGCACTGGATAATGAGCCACTCACTGTGTTCTGGAGGACCAGGCAGAACTTGTGGACATCAGTCAGGATAACTACAAAATCCAAGCCATTCTTTTTTTTTTTTTGGTATCGGTGATTGAACTCAGGACCTCGTGCTTGTGAAGCAGGCAGTAGAACCACTGAGCTAAATCTCCGGCCCCCAAGCCATTCTTTATGCTGACACAGTCACTGTGATTAAGCTGACACAAGGGATATAAATATATAAATTACTGAAAGCTGATAACTTCTGATTTGTTGGATATATTTGTGTAATAAGAATATGGCCTGGCATTGTTAGAATACACAATACAAATAACACTTACAAAGCACCAAAGAATTGTAAAAATTGTTGCCTTATGTAACCATGATCTGATGGAAGAGTAGGAGCCAGTCAGCACTGAAGCATATCAAAAGAACATAGGAAGAGACTTTGTGATCAAACCAATGGGCTGTAACCTAAATCAAAGTGCAAAATCATTGAAATGCAAATAGCTGCGTCAAATACACAAGCCTGCCTCTCACATCATTTCTCAAGATAAATGTCCCGCTTTGAAACAAGCCAAATCCCACGTTGTTAGCTAGTGGATGTGTTTATTTTTTTTTTATTTGGGTTTATTTTTGACAGCAGTTAAAAGAAAAGGTCAGATTTTTTATTTTTCTAGGTTTTTTTTTCTGAGTTTTGTAGTTACCAAGTAGATAAGAAAAAAATTAACTTAAATCTGGAATATTTAAATATGAATTAGCATGTTTCCTTAAATCTTAACAAATCTGTCTGAACTCAGATCGCGATTTCATTTCACTGGATCTTTTGGTTACATGTTATTGTATTAATCAGGGGTTGTATTTCAGCTGTTGAGTCAAAACTGTGACTGTCTCAGGGATCTTGCAGAAGAGATACACTGTGCCAATTAGCAAAGCATTTCTCTTTATTGATCCCACTGGCCAACAACACATTGCCAGGTGGAGTTTGCAAAGCCATTTGTGTGATCACTACTCCATTCCTTTTTCCTGGGATTCAAAAAGAAATAAATGTCCCATGCAGGGAAATCAACACACACAGACCTGCTGGCTCCTTCTTCGGCTCATTCACTGGACAGGAATTCATGGAGTGCTTCCTGTGTGCTAGGAACTTCCCTGTGTACCGGGACAAGGAGAGCGCACACCATAAGCCATATTCCCCACCCATCCATCTGTCCGGCTTTCCTCTAGGGAGTTGTTCACTCAGTAGCACTTTGGAGGACATGTCCGGGGTGAGGACAGGAACACCAGGACTGTCTGTGTGAGCTGGAAGGGGGGAGTCGTTTCATTCCCTGTCAATAGAGATGGTAACCATGAGGTAGTGGCCTCAGAGGGAGGACTCTGACCTTCCTTCTCCTCAGCTTGTACTCTAGGGCTTCCCTCTCTGCTGTGCTGAGAAGAGACCCAGGGCTCAAGGCTGGACACAGAGACAGGAAGAGGGAGGTGGCAGCAGCGACCAAGGAAAGGGGCGCCCTGGGGAGGCCAGGGGAATGGTGAGGAATGAGTGGGTCCTATATTTGTCCTGAAGGAGAAAATAACAAGATTGGGTGATTTTGAAATTTGAGGCTATACTCAAACCACATAAAATTAAGCTGTCGAAATAAAAGCATATTCCCTCATTTTTAATGTTTGAGTTCTACAGCGATATGAGCATCATTAATCACTGTCTTCTTTTAAGTTTTCTGGTCCATGTGCCAAGTGGACCATTGTCTCCTTGCTTCCTACTATGGAGGCGCAAGGGAAGTGGCCAAAGGTCCAGGCTGTGGAGTCCAGGACTATAGCCATAGCGCCACACTGCCACATGCCATGGAAGATAGTGGCAGGGCATCTCAGGGCTCCAAGCCTCACTTTCTTCTTTGAGGCCAACTCTTCATAGCTCTCTTATGACTACAAAATAATGCAGCTGGCATTTAGTATGTGCCCCAATGCATTTAATTTACACTGAGAGCCTTAAACACAACGCTCACAAATCATCCTTTAAGACTTTCCTGGTGACTCACTTTGCACACAATGTGGGAGTGCTATCAGAAGATGAGGGTGGATGGGGGCCCACGACCACCTCCTAGTAGAGCTTCGAGCCATGTTCCCTTGGGTCTGCACAAACTAAGGCCATAAAGCACATGGTGGAAGAATAATGGGCCCTAAGTATCCACGCACTCATCCCTAGGATCTGTGAATATGTTCCTTACATGGCAAGGAGAGAAGCAGACGGGATTAAGATAGGCTGGTCACCAGCCTGCATCATCCAGCAGGGCTGTGCCATTGTGGGTTCTTTTAAGTGAAACAAGGAGACAAGGGCGTTTCTGTGATATGAAAAAGACAGCTGCCATTGCTGGCTTAGGAGACCAAAGATGGTCCCAGAGCCAAGGAATGTGGCCACCTCCAGAAGTTGAAGAAGGAGAGAATACAGGTTCTCTCTAAGCTTGCCAAAGGGGCAAGACTTGCTGACAGCTGCATTTTAGCCCAGTGAGACCTTGAACCTCCAGCACTACAAAGTAATAAATTTATGCTCTTTGAGTCACTACCTGTGGGGAGATTTATTATAGCCACAGTAGGAAATCAATACAAAACCATCACTTTCATCCAAATCACAATTACCCATATACCATGTCATGAACCCTGAAAGAACAGCTTGGCTTTAGTTTATTGCTCATAACTCACATTGTTTTCTACTTTTGTATTTCACAGTCACTGCTCCAAGTAATAGTTTATTGAATGGACACAGTTGTCTATGACACAGAGACACAGGGTGTCTTTGAGTATCTCATAAGAAGATGCCAGTAGAACAAAACTTTGGGCACACTCTTCCCCATACAGCTGGAGCTCATGCAGAAGCATGGCCCTATATTCTCAACTTACTGTCCCGACCATCTTGCTCTGGTCCCCCTGGTATCATCTGGCCCTCTCTTGAGGTTACTGGAGTCAGACATTACAATTCCAATGCCTCAGGTAATTCAGAGAAATGTTAGAAACAAAGAGAGCAGTCCAGGTGTCAAACCCGTTAGGGATAATTTTTCCTTCTACTAAGAAATACGCTCTCTCTCATTCTGGAACTTGTGGTCCTGGTTTATCATTTTGTAACTGGTACAAACATCAATTCCTCCCTGCCCAACCCAGTTCTTTTAAGTTCCAGTGTCAGGGAGAGGGAAGATGTGAGAACAGGAAATCTCCTGGGCAATCCAGCCATTTATCAACAGGATGGTCAGAGATTCCAACTTCCCTGGAGTACAGAAGTCTAGACATATACCTGTGGTGTCCTAATTTTAACTACTAGTAACTAACTGATGGTATTTTAAGTACTTGGTCTTGATGGAATTGTCATTTTCCACAGCTGGATGCTTCTCGATTCAGCGGGCAGATGTTTTTCTGTCATGAAAATAAAATCAGCTGTAGGTTGGGCTGTGTCCAGTGGACTCTCCTGGTTCACTATGTGTGTGGTCATATTGGGTAGGCCAACCATACTTCTCCATAAACACCATGGAGAGTTGCTGTGTTAGTCAGCTTTCTGTCACTGTGACAAAATACCTCACATAAAGAACTTAAAAGAAAAACAGGCTGCTTTGCTTCATGGTTCCAGAGGGAAGTTTTAGTTCATAGTCCTTTGACACTGTCATTTCTGGGTCTGCTGCGAGGCAGAGCATCATGTTGGAAGAGTGTGGCAGAAGAAAACTGCTCACCTTGTGGCCTTTTGCTCACCAAACACCCATCAACCAACAACCAAGCCCTTAGCACATGAGTTTTAAGGAACATTTCAAATTTAAACCATAACACTGCTTATTCCAATGATTCCTCATGGCCAGGGACAATGGGGAGGTCATGCCAGGGGATGGCAGGGGAGACACCTCTTCCTCACAGGCATCAAGCCCACCCTTGTGTTTCTCTGCACCTTTTGACAGCTGGGGGACCCGAGACTGCTGAGTTAAACCTGTCCAACAGGGCATGACACATCCATGCCAATGGCTAGGCCTACAGACAAGCACTTGGGGCTAGAAGATTGGCTCAGGCCTTGCTGTGGGTTGAATTATGTCCCATCCAAAGTCCATACCTTGAAGTCTTAACCTTCTTTATCTCAGAATGGGAATTTATCTGGAAATAGAATCACTGCAGAGGTAATTAGTTAAAGTGAAATCATCCTGGAGGAGGATAAGCCTCTAACTCGATATAATAACCCACTATTATAACCCAATTATTGGGTTAGAGAGTAGGCCTCTAACCCAATATAATGGAGGTTCTCACGAAATTGGGCATTTGGAAACACACACACACACACACAATCACACACATACACTAACACAAACACACATGAATACACCATGTGAAGATGAAGGCAAAGATCAAAGTGACAAGTCTAAAAGCCAAGCTTTACCAAAGATGGCCAGCATCCACCAGAAGGCAGAAAAGAGGCTTGGCAGTCTCCTTCACAGCCTCCACAGATACAGCTTTGGCTGCCATGATCTCAGACTTCAGACTTCCAGAAATGTGAGTGAGTTTCTGTGAGTGATCCCAACCAACATATGGTGTCCTGTGTTGTGGCCTCTTTCATTCATCCTTGTCTGGCCCTCCCTGGCTGCTACCCCCTCACCTCCTCCCTTGGCTTGTGTGTCTCTCCTGGACCCTGTGGGAGTTGAGACTCTGCAGTTTGGACTCTTGGCACTGACTGAGTATTCCACTTACTCCTTTTGGCACCAACTGTGCTCCCCTGCTAGGTCTTAGTGGCCTTGGTGTCCTCAGGAGGATGATGTGTCTTCTCCTGGGCCCTTCCTCATCCCACTGAGGTGCCCACCAGCTGCTTTCATGCTCCTGGGTCTCTGAGTCCCCTTTATGTTCTTGAAGATTCCTAAGGACCCCAATAGCTTTTGTTTATGTGGGTTTTATGTGTTATTATCAACCATAGTAGAAATTAACACTACAAACATTTATAACTATGTATTAATTCATATAAAATAACAAATAAGCCTAGTACATGTTAATATACACAATACATCGCCATGAAAAACAGAAAAGCATTGGGAAGGAGAATGCATTGCTTTCCAGTTTTCAAATCCCAAAGTGTGGCGCTGTAGAAGACCGTGGCTCTTCACATGCCCCATGCTGCCCTGCGGAGATGCTCTGCACTGCTCAGAGTCGAGGGAGACAAGTTGGCTTCACGGAGACACAGAAGAGAGAGGGGCATTTTAAATGCTTTCTCGAGAAATGTGGCCATCCTGCTTTGATACCATGCCCACACTCAAGAGAGGCAGCTTCATGACAGCAGGGTGATGTGGGGTCTGATGCCACCCTGGTGACTTTTGTGTTCTCCAGTACACTGACCCGGAGTTCTGCCTGGCACCTGAGGAGGAGGGCTTCTCGACACTCCGAGGTCAGCCCCACTCCTCTGCCGCAGGAAGTGTTGACTCACTGAGATGTACAACGTGAAAGCTCCCATCCAGCCTGTGGGCTACAAGAAGGGGCCCATCGGGGATCTCACGGGTGTGCCAGGCCGCCCCTCCCAGAAACTCCCCCTGTCATTTAGAGCAGCAAAGGTATTTAACGCAGCCGTCCCTCTCCTCACATGAAAGATTACCAGGAGCCACACGAATGTCACAAGCTAGCAGGATGACCATACAGTACTTGCTGCTCCTTCAGCATTCCCCTCACTGAGATTGCCAAGTTGGCTTTGTTCTGAGCACAGGTATGACCAGGTAGGTGAACCCTGTGCTGCTCCATGCCTACCCACCCTTCCTGTGTGCCCTCAGCACAAACAACACAGAAAAAGAAAAGGATCCCTTCCCATTTCTATGAAAAGACATACAGCCTTCTAGACCCTCTGAAAATGAGTTGGGATCCTCAGACTCCATGGACTATGTTGGCAGAACAGAATGCGGAAGAAAGCCAAGCCCCTGTTCCTTTCCTTCTCTTATTATCAAGGCTGGGAAGTCTGTGCTCCCCTCGCATACTGTAAAACCATGATAAATTAGCTAACTTCAGTTATATGCTCTTTCTTGGAAATATAACTTCTTCTGAAATAAATTCCTAGAGGAACCAGCTTTGCTTTTTCTCCCTTGTACTTTGGTTGGGTAATGGAGGCACCAGGCCTGGGCAGTGGTGCCCTCTAGTGGTCATCCTGGGAAGTGCTGGCTCAGAATTCCCCAAACTGAAGCAGCACACTGATCCTTTCAATGTCCCCTTAGAAGCCCATTCAAGGCATTCAAGCTTGTGCAGCCACATGTGTTAATTACTTCTGATAATGTGGTTCTCCATAGTTGAAATATTTTTAAAGAATCAATTTTTTTTTCAGAATCGAATTCAATTTAAAATACTTGATAATGTTCATTTATCTGAAACAGGTCCAGACATATCACAAGGAAATTTAAAAGCGAAACCCAAAAGTAGTAACTATGCTCGGATAGTCATTCTTCCTGTGTTGGACATTTAGATTGTGCAGGAGGGGAGGAAAGTGAACAGGTAACTGAGATAAGAGAAAACCAGGTACTGAAAGAAAGCTCCTATTTCCATACAAGACATCGCTTCCTGCTTGTATCGCTACCTGAACATCCACAGCTGTCCCCACCCCACGTTCACGCACATGACATGGTGGTCTTCAGATTTTTTAGGAGTTACCTAGGTTTGGGGCACTGGTCATCCTTTACAAAATACAGAAAAGCTATTGAACCATTTTACACAGGATGATATGGAATTGGTTTGGTTCCATCAGACTGTGTGCTTGAGGAGGTGTGTTGGTCCTTCCCTGACATTTTCTTACCCAAATGCATATGTGCTATACATGGGTCACTGCGCATTAACAGAGCACTTAGTGTATGACACACACACCAGCCTTTGGAACAGGGTAAAGATTAATAGGTGCATTTCCAGTCCTTGATTACCCAGTCATTCCCTAGTACTGCCAGACCAAGGCCAGCTTTGTGGCACTTTCGGGATATTAGTTTGGGTGTTGAAGATGAAGATTTCATCACCTGGGAGGTGAAATTTAAATTGGTCCTTGGAAATTGTTGTGGTTATAAAAGCAGAAATGGGAGAATGGTGTTTTCCATGTGGACAAATGAACAAAAGCTAGGAAGAATAATGAAGCACCACCTTTAAAAAATAATCAACTATAAAAAATACTTTAGAATTCATAAGGGAGGTGGTGATGTCTGTAACACTTCCCTCACCCAGCTGTCCGCACTTGCTCACTAATGTGTGGTCCAGGCCTTCTTCCGATGGACCTCTATCCAAGCAGGAAGTGATACTTCCCTGGAGCGCCCTGGCCGAGGCCAGCTGTTGGGAGACTGTCATAGAGGGTTCTGGTGTAGAGTTTGCCCAGGTTCCACATGCCTGTGTGTGCTAAGCCAGTCAACAGATCACATGCTCGATGGTTCAACTAGGACAAAGTGGCCAGCAGATTCCTCACTGGACTTTGCAAAATACACCTAAGGCTTATTAGAGCATGTGGCTTTAGCTTAAAAATATTCTCAATAAGCTCTAGTGTTCAGCAGCACATTATACTGGGGGGGGGACTATCATTCTCAATAATCTATTATAAATTTATAAATAACTGAAAGAGAGGAGCTCAGAGCCTCCAAACACAAGGTAATGATGAGGAGATAGAAGTGATAATTACTGTGACTTGATAAGAATATACTGTAGATAGGTACTTGAAATATCATACTATACAGGATAAATATGTGTAAGTATTATTACATGTTAATCAAAAATTTTAAGAAACATTTAAGGAAATGGAAATTGTAACTACTCTGATTTGGTCAGCATGCAATATACACATATATTGAATTATCCCATTGTATCCCATACAAATTACGATTAAAATAGTAATAAACAAAAAAGGGAAAAATGTATTCCCAATAATATGTCTTCAATTTTGACAAGGAGGGAAATCATCTCGTTCCTCGTGATTGGCCTTATTAAAAAAAAATACTCAGATGCCTTCAAAAGTAATGTTATTTGATCCTTAGTAAAAATAACCCATCTGAGGCACTGAACATTTTACTGAGATCTATTATTAGAAGTCATGGGAATAGCCCTTTCTAGAATTGTCTGCATCATGGAATGATTTTTAAATCTTCTTAAACAAAATCCACAATGATGTCTCCTGCTGATCGCCTGGCCAGATTGGTGTGGGAATCACACTATTCACTTCCTTCGTGTGCGTGGTAAGGAGACATACTCCTGGTGGAAACAGTGGCAATGTGTGACTGTCCCCTCCACTGTGTTCTTTCCTGCACTGACACAAAGGGCAGGAAGCACCTCGGTGGGCTCCAGCTGGGTTCCAGAACCAAGCTGCATGGTTGGAGCCACCTCACCCCAGTGACAGGCCAGGTATGCACTCGGGTGTCCTGGTGTTGGCTACTGGGTGAGGCCAGGACCCTTGGGCTCCCCTATTCACCCGTCCCTACAGCCCCCACAGAGAGGAATTGTGACAACAAAGAATAAGAGGATGACTAGAAAAATATCATTTCTTTTGAACTTAGATAAATGATTTTGTATTATTAAAAAATTTCCCTGGGGGCCGGGGATTTAGCTCAGTGGTTTTGCCGCCTGCTGCGCAAGCGCAAGGACCTGAGTTCGATCCTCGGTACCAAAAAAAAAAAAAATTTCCCCAAAGCATTTAAAAGCGATCCAGTGAGCTCCCTCAGCCAGCTTGTGCCTATGTTGCTCCTTTTTTGCACAGCCCAAGTTCACAGGCTGTGTAATGTCAGGAAGATGTTAGGGCATGGCACTCTGAGGAGTGGTGTCAGGGTGCAGCTGACATCTTGGGGATGGTGTTTGAGGAGTCCGGTGGTGACCAGCACAGAGGATCACCCAACCACCCTTGAAAGCTGAAAATGCAATGACGCCAACATAGGAGGCTTCATTCTGGGGGCGGGGGGAGGGGGCAGGGATGCAGTGAGCAAGACCTTGAAGACCTCAGGCAACACCCCAGCATCCCAGCAGCAGAGCAGCCTGCCTCTCCCATGCACAGTGTGAGCTGTGCACTCTGGTAGGACTCAGTCCAGCAGCTCAGTCACACACACATGAATTTCTACTCACCAATCCTAAACTCTAGCAACCCAGAGCAATCTCCACAATGCCTTCAGTTACAAGCAAACCTAGGCTCTGAGAGGACTGATCCATTTGTCCACAGAAGAAGTAAACAGCTGTGTCTGTGGAGCTGGTGGCCTCTACATGCAGCTGTGGTATCTTCTAGGAGCACCATGCTGCATTCTGGGACCCCATTCAAGTGCTTCAAGTCTTTCTCTTGCACTTTAGTTTTTTGATTTTTTTATACTCTCAGTCTTCAGCAGGGGGCCCTATTATGGTTTAAATCTAAAATGTACTGCAAATGGAAGGCATCTGGAAGGCGAATGGGTCATGGGGCACTATATTCATCAGTGAATTCATCCATTGATGATTTCATAGCTGAATGTGTTGTCAGGTGGGGCCTAGTTGGAGGTGGACACTGAGGATGTGGTCATCCCCGGCCCTTCCCTTCTCTTGCTGCTTTCTGGCTGCCAAACATTGAGCAGCTTTTCTCTGCTCAGGGCTGTCCATCTTGCTGTTTCTGCCTTGGAGTCTCTCCATGGACTGAATCCTCTGGAACTGTGAGCCAAAATAAATGTTTCCTCCTTTAAGTTGTGGGTATCAAGTATTGTGTCCCGATGATGGGAAAGTGGCTATTACAGGCCTTCTGAGAAGCAGTCCTCTAAAGCTCACACAGCATATGCCTGGAGGTAGTGGGCACACTCTTTCTTCCTCAGTGAGCCTGAAATGAAGCCCCATGTGAAATTAGGCACATTCCCCTGGAAAGGGTGGGCATTCAGCCCCAGGAGCTGCATGTCTGTCCTCCTTCTGGAAGGATGCATGGAGTTTTGGTTGAAGCAAAGTATATCAGCCACCTAATGCAGCACAGCATTTTCTCTTCTTTTCTTCCTTTTCACTCAGCTTTTCTAATTTATAATTGTTTTGCTGCTAATTTTTAAATTCTTATTTATATTTCACAATTATGTTATCCTATGGAAATCATTGATAACATGCCTCACTATGGATCAATAACAACCTACTACAGTAGCTCTTACAGATAAAAGACAGGCTACAAAAATGTGGGTGTTTACAAGGCACTCACAAATCCAGAAATAATGTGAACTTTTGTGATGCCATTGGTTTTTTTTGTTTTGTTTTGTTTTGGTTTTTGGTACCGGGAATTGAACTCTGGTCCTTCTGCTTGTGAGGCAGGTGGTGGAACCACTGAGCTAAATCCCCAGCCCATATGATGCCATTGTTAAAGACAAACTTGAAATGTGAATGAATAGGTGGCCATAGGCTGTCAACCAAGGGACCAAAATATAGTTGTACAGAGTGTGGCCATGTTACCGTTGACCAGTACTAACCATCAAAAGGAAAGGTGATCACAAAGGATGGGCAGAGTGAATGCCACAGATGTGAAGGGGTGCTGTCTGCCCTGCCCAGGGACCCCACCTGCTCTGCTGCTCCTAATGAGCCTTCTCACTCTGCACAGCAACAGAGTGATATTTTTCAAAAGAAAATCTAACCTTGCCACCTACAAGCTGGGTGTGATGGTGCACACCTGTAATCCCAGAACACTGAGAAGCTGAGGCAGGAGGATTGCCAGCTTGAGGCTAGCTGGGACAATTTAATGACTTTGAGATCTTGTCTCAAAATTTTAAAAAATTGAAACATGGGCTGGGAATATAGCTCACTATGAAGGCACTGGGGTCAGACCTCTCCTCTGCCTCCCCCCAAATAATTTAAAGACTTTCTATTGATCTTAGAGTTTGTGAGAAAAGAATATAAAGGACTTTAACAAATTGATATGCTATTGTACCTGAGGAGGAGGAGGAAGAAACCATAAATGAAATTAAAAGGCAAAGAGCCAAATAGGAAAAATGTGTTTCTTACAAATAGGACATGGGTTCCTGGGTTCCAAGCTCCTGCACCGTGATCAGCACCTGACCCCAGCCCCAACATGGGTTGGTTGGGTACAAAATTACTAGAATAAACATCAAATGAGATAATAATGTGTTGATACTATCAGTCAAGAACTAAAACATGAAAGAACTAGCTTTCCCATCCTTCAAGGTAGCATAGAATGTCAAATGCTCAGTGTAGTGCTTCACAGAGGAGCCTGGAGCCTATGGGAGACCAGTCAGGGAAGCTGAGTTCACCTTTTATCAAAGCCATAGCAAGTGTGTTGACATTTATTAGGGACATTTATTTACTTTAATCTATTAATTCTATTTCTAGGAGTTTAGCCCCAAAAGTCAACATGCAGACAAACATATCTGTATAAAGTTGTTCACCCGTGTTATTGACAATAACAAAATCTAAATGTCCGCAAACAGGACAATGATGAAGAAAATTGTGCAAGAATCTTAAATGAGCCCCGCTGCAGACAGGCAGGTCTGTGCACACCCTACTGAGGTCCTGAGTCATGAGGAAGACACCGAATCACCCCACTGCAGACAGGCAGCCACCTGATTCCACATTACCAAGGCGCAGAGGACACCAGACCACCAGACCAAGGTACTGACTCCCACTGTTCCCGGCCCAGAGGTAGG
>NW_004624785.1:13296829-13311015 GCF_000247695.1 Heterocephalus glaber | reverse complement strand
AAGGGAGGGCTAGGAATGGGGAAAAAATAAGAACCAAGATGCATTATGTAAAGGTACAATTCCCAATGAGAAATGTAATTGTATTGTATACCTACAATGTACCAATAAAAGAATTTAATACAAAAAAAAAAGAATCTTAAATGATAACAAAAAAGATCAAACGGAGAAAATTCAGTTACACAGAAAATTGTTTCTAATAAGATGTGATATGATAGAAAAAGACCACCATATAATACAACCTCTACAGCAGCATTCAGGACAGTGAAACCATAACTAGGGATTACAGAGGGGTTGTGATATTTATGCTCATGCCTTTCTTGATATTTTTAGTGTTCTCTAAAATATGTACTTGGCTTTTAAAGCTAGAACCATAGGAAAGAAGAGCTACAATGTTTTAAAGGTGAAGGGCTGAAGTGGTGGGGGTCATGGAGGATCCCCTGGGAACGGGGGACCTGAGACACCTGGCAGGTGGGTGCAGAGAAAGGAGAGAGATGGAGGGAGAGGGACCCAGCCCTCCCCAGGGCTGTATCAAGAGAATGCCTCAGTGGAAGGCACTTTGAGAGGATTAGCTAGAGGAGGGCAGGTTTGGAAAGGCTGCACTGGAGGGACCCCAGGGATTGGAGCTATAAGGCGAGAATCCACACTGCTGACATTTTAGGTGGTGGAGGAGTTGTGGACGTTCTTTCTAGACAGGGTGAGTGTTGGGAGAGAGTGCAAACCCAGGCCTGAGCATCAACTCTAGGTTGGCCACTGAGGCTAGAAGAAGCTTCCAGAGGGAATAGGGCTGGATTCTGGGAAGGACTTGGTGCCCTGAGGGTTGCAGAGTGGGAGCTTTCTGAGAGGGATGAGGGGACACATGGTCAAAGGTGGAAATCAAAGTGTTTTCTAGAAAGCATCAGCTGGGCAAAGTGTTACTCGGTGCAAGCTCTCATAGTGAACTCAGAGCATTGTTCTAGAGATGGTGTAGGAGCTGGATGTCAGGAGGGTTGCCCAGAATTTAGGATGTCGCCTTATGCTCCTGCGTCTAATTTGCTCTGTTCCTACCCTAATAAGGTCTCCACAGAGGGTGACTCCAAAGCAGCTGGAATTTATGAAATAACTATGAAGTAACGTAGCACATATTTCTGTTGCATCATTATTCTCTTAGCTGCATTAATCATCTTTCTATATTTGCAATATGCACATTTGATTTGTCATAGTCTATGCCCCACACATTTAATAAAGAAAGCAAGTAAACAAAACATTCCTCCTCCTTTTTTAAAAATCAATATAGGTTGAACTTTCCTAATCTACATATCTAAAATCTGAAGCTTTCTGAGGGTCAATGTGACAGTACAGGTGGAAAATCCTGCACCTGACCTCGTGTGATGGGTCACGGTCAAAACACAGGCACATTAAAAATATCATATAAAATCAGCTCCAGGCTGTGTACATACAGTGGACATGAAGCATTAGTGAATTCTGAGTTTAGATTTGGGCTCCATCTCCAAAATATTCCATTACATATACACAAATCTCCTGAAATACAAATGAGATCTGAAATCGAAACACTTCTGGTCCCCAGAGTTTTGGTAGGGGATCCTCCACCTGTGTGCAGAAAACCTGCCAAGGGGTGCAGTGTTCACTGAACTGTAGCAAAAAGCCCTTCTGAGTGGTGGGAAACCTGGACCTTCTGTCACTCCATGATGAGTTTTACTCTGCTTGAGCAGCTTCCAGCTTATGGATCAGTGAGCACTTTAGTAAGGGCTGGGGGACACGCATGGGCTCCTCTTTATTACCATCCTCCCTTTTTTGCAGGCATGGTGCCATGCTGCACGCCATGGTCCAGGTGGGATCGCACCCACGTGAGTTCCAGGGTGAGCTGGCCCAGCACCAAGAGTCCACAGGTACATTTCATTCTTTTGGCCCCAGTAATGAGCTTGGGTGGAGGATGAGGAGAGCTGTGACTTCACTAAGGAGGAGAGGGATGCAATTGAAATCCCAAGGTGTTCACAGCAGCTCTTTTCTGCAGCGGACGTTCCCATCCTGGGAGTACAAAATAGTGGGATCAAGAACCATTCATGCTACTGTTCAGAGATTGCTGTCTAGGAGAAGTACCAGAACCTCCCCATGGGACAGGATTCCCTGCCTCTGACAGAAGGGGTTCCAGAGTCAGATCTCCTGGGCTGGACCGAGCTTAGCACGTTTGGCTTCTGGTGTCTGACACTGAATAACAAGTCTCGAATCTGAATTGCTACTCAGGAAAAATGGTGTGAAAATGTTCTTTGTTTTAAATCTCTGTCCCTCAACCACCAGTTCTTAGAACTCTTCAAATGGCGAGTCGCCAACCCATTCAAAATAAAGTAATGTCTAGAGTACCTTATGGGAAGCAGAAGGAACCGATCGCAGTGGGCAGCTTTGCTTTCCTGGTCTCTGCTCCCTGAGCTTGCTCTGCAGGACAGCCTCTCACCCTCTCTGTTTACTTTTGAACATTGGCAAAATGGTCATAATTTACCATCTCGCACTATGAATCAGAAGGTGACAGTTTTCTTTAATTCACCCCACCCCCCAACCTCAGAGAGTGCAAACTTCTACTGATCTCATTTTAAAATCTGCCTTTGTATTACAGAGAACCCTTACTTGATGTTTTTAAAGCATTGTGTTAACTTAAAACAAATGAACTTATTTGGGATCAAGCTCAGTTTGAATTTGACATCAAATTCTTTCTATACAGCCATGTTTCTAAAATTGTAAAGGATGTATTTTTTAATACTTAGAATCAAAAAGAAATGCTTTCTTTAATTTGATGATAAAAATAAGACAGAGTTGTGCTTTTTTACTTTTCTCAACAATCAGTGAAAGGGATACTATGAAGGAAAATATATAAATATCTGAAAATAAACTATTCATGCATACTAGGTTTTTAAATAATAATCATTCAGGAATTCAAAGTGTGTGCACGTTTAAAGGCTCTGTTAAAAATTCCAATGAAAATTCTTCTTCCATAAATGGAAAACATCATACAAATACAAGCTCCTATTATTCCCACCTTCCCCCAAGGGAATGAAGCTGTAGCTTCATTCTCTGAGTCGTGGCAAACAGCATTGTGTGAGAAAATGAAGCATCACAGGATATCATGGCAAAGGCCAACCAACCAGAAAATAAAAACAGCCTGAACTCATCCTTCCTCACAGGAAGGCTGATAAAAATCTTAGCAGAATCACATCTTACATATATGCTTCTAGTTTCACAGTTAACACTGCACTGAATTTTTTTTTTGGCCTTCATCAAATCTGTTTAACAAATGTGGAGACTCAGATTCAAAGTTGGGAGTCATAACTAATGAATCTACTTGCTTCTGGAAAAAATGTAGTTTTTTCTTAGGCACAAGGAATTGACATGAAGTAAAATAACTTATTTTTTTAATTATTCACTAAGAATGAACAGGGTGCATGACCTTGCTCCTCAGATGTGAGGTCCCTCTCCAGTGACATGCTGATGATGGCATGAATTTATTTTCTGAATTAATTTCTTCTTTTATGAAAGACAAGAATGATGACAGTAAGGTTTTTTTCAAAAACTGATATTTTCAGAAATTATCACTGAATGGATACAAAATAAATTTTAAATTAATAATTTTTATGCAAAGAAAGGTGCCAGTGATAAACATTAAATAGTATGTATTTTTATTTGTCCTCTCAATACTATTTGCAGAAATCTGTAGAGTCCAAAGTATTCTCAACTGAAATTGGGATGTAGAGTCAAAAAGTAAAATAGACTTCAAGTCCATAAAAAATTCCATCAAAGCCTTGGCAGTATGTCTGAGATCAAGGATGACGCACTTCATCTGTACTGGGATGTCAAAATTCCTCCAGGAAGCAGAACCCAAATTCCCAAAGGCTGCTTATAACCCTGTTTCCTCATCTTCCCAGGGCTCAAAATGAAACAAAGAATTTAGTCCAGGAAGGGACACTAGATCTGTAGGGACTTCGATATTTCAGTTAATATGAAACTAGTAATCAGTTCCCTAGAGAGGAACAAAAAGTGGGAAAATATATTTGAAGCAAAGAAACATGTACGATTTTTAAGATTAGTGTAAAGAGGTGAGGGTGTGCAATTACTGAGAGGTGCTCGGAGGGATTGCTGGTGGAGGTGAGGTCAGCTGTCTGGGTCTCTCCCTCTTCTCTCCCTCTCCCTCCCTCTCTTTCCCTCTCCTGTCCCTTCCCTTCCCCCTCCCGTCTCTTTCTCCCCCCCCCCCGCTATCTCCCCCTTTCTCTTTCCCTCCCTCTCTCTCTCTCTCTGTAATTCTTCCAAAGCATTGATTTAGGACATACTTCTGCATTTAACCTCCCTATAATGAGGGTGACATCAGGACAGGTGGCAGCTCTATCATTTCCCCCTTGAGTCATTCACACAGTGGAAGCAATTGGACTGTGCATCATTTGATCTGATCATGGTGTGCTTTGCTGTCCTGAGATCTGCATAATGAGGTACTACAGAAATCACAGAAATGCCACCTGGGTTGTCTATTTTTTAATCACCCCCATGGCCAGTTCTGCCAGACCTACACCAGGTATACAGAGGGTGCTCAGTAATTTCTTCTGCTGCTCACCTTCGTGCTGTGATATTTGATAGGTATTAAGGATGGTTTTTAAACCTTCCAGGGAATTTACCTTATCGTCTCCCAAAATATCAAAGTGTTGCATGCCAACCAATGAACACAAGGTACAGCTGTTCATTTCCCAAGTTTTTCCTCAGGAAAACAATCAGGTTGTAGTTCCACAAAGCCCCACATTTCAGACCTTCCTGAAACATACATTGGGCCGTTTTTCTGTACCTGTCATTACCAGAACCAAAGTAATTCACTGAGATTTTTTACTTTTTTAATACTGGAGATTGAACCTAGGGCTTCATGCATGCTGGGCTTGTACTCTACCACTGAGCTACATTCCCAGACATTTATTTTTTATTTCTAGTAGGATCTGTTTTCGTTTGATGCTTTATTTCAACTCAGAATATTTAATCCATAGAATGTCTGAGGGTTTGTCTGCCTTCTTCTCCTGGTTTTTTAGTGGTGGCCCTAGGTTTTGGAGACATTAAGTGGCTCATGTATGGGGACCCAACTCTGCAGAACAGAACAGGCTGAGATGTGGCACTCCTGACTTCAGGTCCAGGACTCCTCCAGAGCCTCACGTTGCAGAAAATCCCTCTATGGCTAACATGATATAGATCTATGTATGCAGCTGCCACTATCAGAATTTAAATGACTCTCTCATCTTTGAAAGTGGTTTAGGAACTCATGAATTAATTAACACCATCAGCATCTATGATGCGTATGTGATCTGTGCCAAGTTCCAGGAGAAGTTCTGGGGCTTTGGGACTAATTAAACTCAGCCTGCCTTCCCTGGGGGCATTAGACCAGCAAGAGAGGAGTCTGTTCTGAAATGGATATGTTCTTTCCAGGAAAAAAAAAAACAAGCCCAATAATTTATTGTAAATATTATCAAATGAGGAAAAAAGAAAATCTAAACATGGATTACTTCAATTGCTGCTGGCATGTTTAAGTAAGGACACATGTCAATCTAATCTGGAACCCAATTAGTCTCTATCATTCCAAGGAAGCCTAATGTTGTGAAGTAAATACTTAAATTGAAGCCACAAACAGTACCACTTGCGGGAACTTGAGGAAGCAAGCAAAAGTGGCTAAAAGACTCATGGCATTGGCTATTCATGCCGACTATTTCTGTCTAAGAATAGAAAAACACAGAAGCCAGAGTTCTGGTAGCAAAGGACATGAAGACGACATTTCCAAATATTCTCTATGAGATTCTTTTTTACCCCAAAGGTAGAAGTCACTGCTGCATGAGATACTACTATTTGGGGTCTTCAATGGTTAAAAACCAACAGGCTCCCAGTTCTCTTTAAGAGTTGCTGCCAAACCTCTGTGCGTCATGGAGAAGAAATCCTGCAAATGATCCTAATGGCCCAGGGAGAATTGCTTGGAGACTAAACTGTGCATTGCAATCTGTCTGCCTGCTCCTCAGAGATCCTGGCTTGAACTGGCTTTGATGGGAGAGCAGCTGAAGTCCTATACTGGGAAGCTGCAAATGGAGGAGCAGCTTTAAGAAAACTTTTAGATGAAATCTCACCTTCCATACATCTTACTTGTCTGTTGAGAGTCAGTTTGGTGTCTCTAATCCAGTCTTATGAATCTGAAACTTAGAGTTCAAGTACTCAGAAGTATTCAGAACACCTGAACTCAGAATACCAGTAGCCTGGATCCTGCAACATGTGTGCTGAATGATTTTGGTGTTGATAAAATAATTCAAAAAATTATTTCTCTTATTTCTTTCTTAAGGCACTGTCTGTTTTAGAATGAAGCATTGTTTGGACCTATGTGTGGGTCTCGAATGTATGACTCATTAACAAGCCCCAAGATTTGGTCTCCTTTCAAAAATGATGCATGTCTTCCTGCCCTGGATTTGCCCTGGTGATGGATTCCACATGGGGTCTGATCAGTTAGGATGCTCCAGCCCCCAAAGGCTCCTGCCAGCCCCCTTCTTCCTTCATTGCCTCTGAGAGCAGTTACGGTGGAAATGTCCTTCCCATTTGCCCTCACCTCATTCCTTCCTGCACCACAACTACGCCTAGGTTTACTCAGTGACCACTCTGAGCTTTGCCCACTCAGTTGTTCTTCAAATCTTGAAATGTTCTTTTCACTTCCAAATATCTAAGTTGTGAAAAATTGTATGTATTTATCCTGTATAACATGGCATTATGAAATATGTATAATTACTGAATGGCTCAGATGAGCTGATTAACATGCATTACCTCATATGAGTAAAGTTATTCTTTTAAAAAATCTTAATGAGATGTTTTATTAAAATCACATTTGAAATTAGAATTTTTTAAGTGCCCAAGTGAAAATTCTACTTACCCTACCTCTTCACAAATCTTTTAATAAAATTAAGTATAATGTAAGAGTTTCACTGAATGAAATGGCTTATATCTTACCCTGTTTATTCTTTACTTATAACCCTCTGAGGAAGGTGAGATTACCGTCCCTGTTATATAAAAAAATGGAAAACAAAGTCTTAAAGAACTAATTTTCCAAAAATTGCACACTTAGTAAGCAGTGGCCCTGGGATTCCAACAGATTTTTTTTAAAGAAAGGCACACACTATATAACATAGAAGTAAGCCATTCAACACTCAAGAGTCCAAGTAAATAAAGATGCCACCAGTTTTTAAAAGACGTTTAGTGAGGTCAAAAATCCACCTTGACAAAAAAAATCCACCTCGAGTTATTGTTGCACAGTCCCTGTGAGATGGCACTGACTACACAATAAATCTGTCAAATCTCTGAGAATCAGATTGGAAACCAAATCAGACAGGCTTTCATTCTTGCTTAGACAGTTATAGCAGTAGCTTAACTGCCTGTGTCTTTCCTGAGAATTTCCCCTCCAATCATCCGTAGCTATCAGATGCATATTGCTGTTTTAAAAGGAAGAATTAAATAGCCAGAAAACAAGGTATCATTAAGGATTTTTTAACACCACTGTTAACGGCTTGGATCTAAAATGCCCCCCATGTTGGAGGCTTGATGTTCAATGCAGCAGTGTTCAGAGGTGGGCCTCTTGTGAAACAACTGATCATGAGGGCTCTGACCTCATCAGTGGATGAATCCATTGATGGATTTGTGATCTGATGGCATTATTGGGAGATGCTGAAAGCTTTATAAGGTAGGCCTAGTTATAGCAAGTAGGTAACTAGGGGTGTTGCCAAAGGATATATCTTGTCCATGGTCTTTCCATGATCTCTTTGCTTCCTGGTTGTTATGAGGTGAGCAGCTTTACTACACCACACTCTTTCACCAGAATGTTTCTGCTTTACTACAGACCTAAAAGCAAGGGAATCAGCTGACCAAGGGCTGAAACCTTTGAGACTGTGAACCAAAGATAAACCTTTCCTCCTTTAAATTGGTTTTTCTTCAGATATTTTGTCACATCAATAGAAAGCTGATTGATGTCACCAATATTCATGGGGTCAGTAAACAGACCAAACATTGATTCCAAAGTGTCAATCGCTTCTGCACTATACAGTCATCAGTGTAACTTGGGGTGATCCTAAAATATTGTACAGGCCCCAAGGTTAAGGATAAAGGATGTAAATGTGATGTATTCTGAAATCTTAAAGAATTGGTGAATTACTTTTTCTAGTTTAAGAAGATGTTATAGACATGGCTCCCCCAAAACCTGAACAAAAGCTGTGAATGTTGGACCTTACAGGGCATCAATGACTTTGCTGATGTGATTAAGAAGGATCTTAAGATGGAGTAATTATCCTGCATTATCCAGGTGGACCAAATATAATCACATCCTTATAAGAGGAAGGCAAATGGGTCAAAGGCAAATAAAGGGAATGTGACCATCCAGACAAAGATTATAGTAATACACTCTGAAGTTGGAGAAAGTAGCCACTAGCCCAGGGATACACGTGCCTCTAATGGCTAGGATGTAAGTGCCTTGAACTGCTGGACAACTGGACAAAAAACAAGGTGGTCCCCAGAGTCTCCAGAAGGTAAAGCCTACTGACACCTGCTAATGCCCAGGGAGATCCATTTCAGACTACTCAGGACTATTCAGATAATAAATTTGTATTACTTTGAGCAAAGTCCATAGTAATTTATCACATCAGCAATAGGAAACCAATATAGATGTGTGCCTAAAGTTTAGGGGTGAAATTGAACTGAACATAACATCTGTCAACATCTTTTATAGGTTTAGTCACCTGAAAAATTAGGACAAAAAATTGCATTATATATAATTTGATTCACTATTATTGTGCTGTGTCTTAAAGGTGTAATTTATCAACACAATGGTTACAAGTGCATTAATTGTATTTTATTTTTGAAATGGAGACTTTTATTAAAATTGCTAATGGAGTACAAACTTCTGAACATTTGAAATCTTAGCTCACTACAGTTCGAGTAATTTTTGAGGATTCACAAAGCGGAAAAGTCATTGACACCCTATCTCTTCGTTCATTGTTACATGGCCACCTTATCCCTGGGTCTATGGTGGTTTATATTGATTATTACTTTGACTGGGTTAAGAGATGCCTAGCAGATCAATAAAACACTCCTCTGGTCTGTCTGTGGGGGGTATTTCCAGGCCCAATTGGCATGCAGACCAGCAAACTGCGTGGGGGAAGACCCATTTGATTGCGGGTGGTACCATTCAAAAGGCTTGCAGCCCGAAAGGAATGAGAGGGGAAGAAGGAAGAAGCAGGCCTACATTTTAAAAGTTCCATTCTGCTCAAGTGGGTCTTTTGCTACTGTTATTGCCTATGGACGTCAGACTCCAGCTTCTTCAACCTTTCAACTTGAAATCATACAGTGATTCTTCAGGGAGCTCTTAGGCCCTCAGCCTTGGACTGGTGCTGCAGCATTGGTCCTTCTTTTTCTGAGGCTTCCAGCTCCTTGGACTGAGCAACTACTAGATCCTCTGGCTCTCCACACAGACGGCCATGGTGGACTGTCCCACTGCTATAGTAAATTCCCTTGCGTAATTACCTATATACATTAAAATATACAGTGAATGAATGTTTAAATTTTTAAAATGTATTATAGTAAAAGACACATTGCCATTAATATCCTTCATGTGAAAAACATTCCATCATCTCTTCCATTTTATGAGGAAGTTCTGAAGTTTTCTTTCATGTCTTCATGAGGTGTGATCAAAAAAAAAAATACAGTGAATGTTGCTGTCAAATGCCATCCAACAGAAAGGCAGGCTCCCAAAAACATTATGACATATCCCTATCCACCTCATTCACCTGATCTGGCACAGTGCAACTTCTGGCTCTTTCCCAAAATCAAAATGACCATTTAAGGTAACATTTTGAATCAATTCAGGACATTGAGGCAGCCATGGCAGCACAATTAAAGACATGAAAGAGGACTTCCACAGCTGCTTCAAAAAGTGCCAATAAAGATGGGCTAAGTTTGTTCAAAGTGAAGGACAGTGTTTCTAGAGGCAATGTGTCTTTTACTTGACACATTTACCAGATTTTGTGATCACACCAAATATATATCTCTGTTCCTCTAGAGAAACCTAACCAATATGGTATCTCTGTCTCTTTGCATGGCCCTCTTATAAAAATGCCAGTCACACTGGATGAGGCGCACCCTAATCCAGTATGACCTCATCTGCAAAGTCCATATGTCCAAATAAGGTCACACTCACAGGTTCTGGGTGGGTATGAATTTTGGCTGGACATTCTTTAACTTGGTAATGTTAGGAAATATATTCTGTCAAGCTCATCTCCAGTATGATCCATCAACTCCAATAAAGTAAAAAGTTTATGATGAAGAAATTATTAATTTCTGAGAAGCAAAGTTCTATAAATCAGCCTGGTTTCTAGAAGTTTCCATGGGAGCATTTCTTTCTGTTTCCTCTTGAAAGGCTTGTGTGGGACTTAGGCTTATCAGGGTGCCATGATGGTGTTAAAACTGGCTATGTTTGTGAGCTGTGCCCAGTCCCTTCATCCTGGGTGTGCATTTGGCTTAGCATAGGTGCAGCTGCAACCAAGGAGCACTAGCAACCACTGGAAGCTGGAGGATGCAGAATTTACAGCCCTGCTCACATCTTGCTTTCAGACTTCCAGCCTCAGTTTCTGTGAGAGAAAATATTTCTGGTTTTATACCATCCAGATCATGGTGCTTGATTATGGCATCTCAGGAAACACACACACTAACATAGACCAGCTGGTTTCAGGCACTTTAGAGCTTACAGCTTTAAGTCAGGGGAGATGTGAAAGACTGAGTGGAAGAGAGCCTGGATGCTGTAAGAGGAGCAGGAGGCCTCTGAACCCTGACTCTTTCAGGTCTCTTGACTCTTCCAGGTCCTTGCAGGGGTATGGTTGAGCTGAAACAAGGCAGAGCTGCCATTTCTAACTGCCCTGAGCACTGTCCATACTGTGCACTCCTCTTCAGGTACAGCAAGGCCTCCCTACTGGCCTCCTCTTCCTCTGGGTAAGGCTCAGCACACATATGGATGCCCGTGAAGTCCAAGGAAAGGAAGGGATGACCCTTACTGGGAACCCTGGATGTTCAGATTGAGGGGGAGCATTTAGAAACATCCTGCAGCAGAGAAAGCAGGAAAAATGATATCCATAGTTTGATTATCTACTATGCTTGAGCCATCTGCTAAATACATAGCATATGGCATTTTGTTTAATCTTAACAATAAACTTGTTAGCTGGAATTTGGATCCCTGCCTGTATAAAAGGAAATTTAAGGCCAACGAGTTTAAAAAAAAAACTTGCTCAAGCTTTAAGGTTGTGGGAGGCAAGGCCAAACTCAAGCTTGAATGAAAGTCTATCGATTTTTCTAAGTCATTACTTCGTAGGGCTCTTCTTGGCTCTCTAGGGCAAATAATGGGAAGAAATCATGTTTGAAAACATTCTCTGCTTCTCCTTGGTTTCTTTTCATTGGCAAGGCCTGATACTGCACTAGTTTTACTTTAAATCTATTGATTATGTGTATGATGAAGACAATGTTTTCATGAGAATACGAATGATCAAGGCCAGGGAAGGGGGTGGGGAGTGCTTTAAACTATTGGGGCAACTAGATGGGTGAATAGCTCAGCACCACCTCAGCAGGGGTGGTGTCAACGGGACTACAGCAGCCATTCTAGGGGATGGAAGGTGGTCTATTTTAAGCCACATGCATGCAACAGGATTTCTATAGAAGATGCCACTTTAGAGAGCCAGGTATGCACACTCCATGGGGCAAGCTGAGGACTAAGATGTCATTACATGGGTGGAGGGACCTTAGGAATAGGGTTCTTAGGAGAGCCATCCTTTGGGTTCTGAATACATGGAACACAGAAACCTACGTTGTACCTTGCTTGCATTTGTGAACCCTAAATAGACCAGTAAAATTGTTTAAAACCCCCAAATACTGGGAAAGCTACAGGTCTTCCACCTATATATGTCCAGTTCTTTAGGAACTGTACCATCATTAACTATTCCTCAAACCAAGTTCAATGTCCAGTGCAAGGCTGCTACATGTTTGGTATCCAGGGTGACATTGTTCCTGTGCTTTTGGCAAGTCTGCTTGGTGCTATGTTGATGATCTCTCTGGAAAAATGCCGCTTGGATTCATGATCATATGAGCAAGCCATAACAACAGGGGTTGTGTTTTTTTTTAACCTTCCTCTTGTAAATAGCAAAGGCTGAATCTCTAGAATCCTTGCCTTTCCTGATGATATTATTTGAGAAAAATTAAAAATTAAAGAGCTGAAATATTTGGTCTGGCTTTTCTACTCAAAAGCAGTATTTCCCAGTTCCATTTCTTACCAACACTGAATTAACACTGCTGTTCATGCATCTTCCACGTCTGTCCTACAAGCCCGTCCTCTCCTACCATCTGCCCCGAGGACACTCGGGGCTCACCTACCTTCAAACATAGCCAGCTTTGCTGAGGAGAAACCAAGATCTGGTGCACACCCCAGGGATGGCTGCACTTTGTTTTCATTTTAGAGAATAACACTATGCTTATTTTAAAAATATATTTGTTATTTCTTTCTAAAATTACACAAGATCTATAAATTGAGAATGAAACTTTAATGGTGAGCATCAGAATGTGGAGATAGTTGTAAATGATTCTGTCAACTCTCAAATTACATATGCCAAGAAGGGTCCAGCGTGCATGCAGATGAGTCCTCCTTCTGGCCCAGGCTTCACTAATGGTCCTGGTGTATGGAGGATATACTAGAAACTAAGACAGAATAATGATGGTATTGTTCACTGGGCCCTGTGCAAGGCTTTTTCTCTAGTCACTTCGAAATACTGTCACAATAGCCCAGGAGGTAGCAAGGATTACCAGTCCTTGAATACACAGACCAAAGCGGGGTCACCTCCTAAGGCCCTGCTGTAGCATGTGGGGCAGCTGTCCTAACCACTATGCTATTTGATGCCTTTGCTCTGTTTGACACACTCAGTACGCGTCTTTAGAAGTAGACATAGAACCAATGCCAGTATATTTTCTACATTGTCTGATGCTAAATTAGATCTTTACAAGTACTGCTGTAGTGTAAATTTCACCTGTTCAAATTAATCTGTGGCTCTCTGGCCTGATCGGACCAGACGGGTCAAGAAATGGTACTAGGAGCACAGTTTGAAGCCACATGGGTTCCTGGTCACAGTGGAGATACAGTATATAGCTTTTCAGAATTCAGAACACAGTGTTGTTGGGCCCCCTGCTGGATGCAAACAAGTGTGTATCATGTTTCCCTGGACACTTCTGTTTTCAGTGGGATTCAGTGTAATTTAAAAGCCCCTTTTTTGACTGGCACATTTCCACCACCCACTCTTCCTGCAGTTCTGAAAGTGTAGGCTCCTTCTGTCTACTTTTGTCCCCCGATCTCTCTGCCTCTGCCTTTGCCAAGGGCTTATGATATGCTGTGATACCATCTTTCTCTGTCATTAAGTGTTACTAGATTGCAATCACAAAATCACATCCCGGGGAGATTTTCCCTTGGGAACAGGCTCAGCAAGCAACTGACGCGGTTTGTCAAAATGCTTCAAATCATTTATCAGAACTTCTGGGCCCAGGAAAACCCTAAGCACATTTTGCCAAGTGCTCTGTCCTCCTCATTTTTAAACAATGCACATTTCAAGGGAAATTGAATCCATATGTCTCTCATTCATTCACACTTAACTCAACATTTTGTCATTTTATAAGAACTTTTGATGTTTAAAAAGCCTTCTGTGTAGTTTCATAAGCATTTCTTTTTGATTTTTAAACCACAAAGCCACATTTTTTAACAAAAAGGAAAAATAGTAAAGCCAGTTTTAAAGACTTTGGTTTCTCATATTTTCAGAACACATAAGGTCCTACAATGAACTGTAGGTTTGTCTTCTACACCCCTCCTTCTTTACAAAAACAGAGCAATGCTTTGGTTAGTAGGAATGGAAACTTTCAACTAATTTTTAAAAATAAGCACTTCGGCACAGAACATGCCGAATCAGCCCGCTGCAGACAGGCAGGTCTGTGCCCGCCCTACCGAGATCCCAAGTCACTTGGAAAACACCGAATCACCCCACTGCAGACAGGCAGCCACCTGGTTCCACACTACAAAGACACAGAGGACACCAGACCACCAGACCAAGGTACTGAGTCCCGCTGCTCCCAGCCCAGAG
>NW_004624785.1:13227328-13288379 GCF_000247695.1 Heterocephalus glaber | reverse complement strand
AAAAAAAAAAAAAAAAAAAGAAACCAAAGCGAAAACAAAATTTAAAAATCCTTTTTAAATGCAGAGCTGACACAGGCTTCCCCTGGGGATCTCCAGTTACAGGCTAGCCTGATTTGGGGTTCAAATGTGGTAAAAGTGTTGCAGATCAGTAATGCCAAAGAGTGTTTAGAAAATTGAAATGGAGAGCATCTCTGGAGAGATACACCTGCCCCTCACAGCTCCAGGAGGGACCACAGATGATGTCGCACTGCACATGATGTCCATGAGGAGCATTCTATCTTGGGTGGGAGTCACTAAGAACCTTAGGCAGTAGAGTCTGTCATGCCCTTACCTCAGAAATGGGATGCCAGGAATGAAATTCAGGGGAGTTTTAAGTAAATAAACATATTTGTTATGTTTAAAGAATAAAGAAAAATATAAGAAGGTATTTTAAAAGATGAAGGAGACTAAAAATAAATCACTTAAAAGGAAGCCAGTAGTCACTACATGGATTTAACAGTGGTGTAGACATAGCTGAAGAGAGGCTTAGAGAAGTGAAGAGCAAGGGTGAAGACAGTGAGTCTTGTACTTGGGGTCTGAGATCCTGCTTCCCCAGACTTTCTTCTCCACATCAGGATGAAGAGGAGCCAAAGGCAAACCCTTTCCACCACAACTCTCACAGCCTCACTAATGCTACCATGTGGTGGAAGCTCTCAGGACATCTTCATTTTGCCCTATCTGCATTAATGTCATCATCAGGAGAACCTTTAGAGCCTTAGATCACCCCTCATCTCTAGATTCATCTCCTTAAGAGCTCTGTGTATTCCCTGCTCTCAACCTTCCTCAACGTCTAAAACCATCTCACCTGTGAAGCAGAGCATACAGAGAAGCTCTTATCATTAACCCAGTCTCTCCACCTTCCCTTCACCTGCGTACTGAGGCTGAATCATGCTCTTATTCTCAGGGGACAGCACTGACACACACACACACCCCCGCCCCCGCCCAGACCTCTCACGAGATGCTTCCTAGGCTCCTTCTCCCAGTGCACTTCCAGTTGCTAAGACCAAAATGCTTAGACTACTTGCGTCATCTGTCTTTCTCACATCATCTCCCATTCATAGTCAAATCATGTTGGTCCTACCCCCAAGACACACTCAGAACCTGAGAACTTCTCCCCACCTTCACTCACCTTCATTCGCAAGCCAACACTTTTTCACCCAGATTACTAACAGCCACCATCTGGCTGATCTCCTGTTTTTACACTGAGCTCTTTACCATCATGGTAGCCAGAATGAGTCTGTCTAAATGCAAATCACATTTAAACAGTCCAGTGTCCACAGTTATGATCAGTAAAAAAGACAAAGCCACAGCAATGGCCCCCTGACTCCCTCTTTGGCTCCCTGACTAGTCTCTTGTATTCTCTCTTCTCATGAAAGTCACTTCAGCCACACTGGCCTTCTTGCTTCTCAGACAGGCCAAGGAAGCTCCTCCATAAGATCTTTGCAGTGTCTGTTCTCTCTGCATGGGACACTCTTCTACCAGATGTTTAGTGAGCTCATTCCCACCCCTCCTAATGTCTTAGCTGCTACCTTCTCACAGAGGACCCTTTGAATGCTTTTCCAGCTCCATCCCTCCATTCCAGCATTCCGGACTCTCACATGAGCCTTACCTTTTCTGTTTTAGATACAGGACTTATTACCTTCCAGCATTCTGTATAATTCACATATCCTTGGGGCTTTTTTCTCATTGTCCAACTTCTTCTGCCTGAATATATCCTCTACTAGGTGAGGTGATTTTGTGTGTTTCATTCATTAATGTTTTTCAAGTTCTTTGAAAAGTGTGTGGCTTTGAGAAATTACATAAGAACCACTTGGGACAAACACAACTTGGAGTTACATGTGAAAGAGTGAAAGATCTAGCATATGTCTACTTGGAGCTTCAGTGGGAGGGGAGCACTATTTAAAGCAAATATAATGAGATAAATTGAATACTAAGAAGTAAGATTTTGTTGGGTAGGGTTGAGCTTTGGAAGGCCACAAACTGATATTTAATTATTTTTGTCCCTCCTCCAAGAACCAGTTTTTGCCTCTTTGGGGTTCATCTCCCCCACTTTCAGGATGCAAGATCTGCACTGTACATCATGACCCTATGTATCTTGTTGAGAAATGTGGGCTCCTGGGATCTCTAAAGACAGGGCCTTGGACAGCTTGTTGTTCACCTCAGTGGTCACTGACACAGGAACTCCCTGCTGCTGTGCACATCTGTGGGTAGCACATCCTCATGTGTGACCTCCACATGTCCTCTTGGTGAAATACAAGAAAAGTAAATGATTTCACCACGCCTTTTGATACCCTTGGGGTGTTCCACATTCATCTGGATGCAGACAGCCCCTGTCATCCTTAGTTCATGAGATACTTGTGAGCTGCTAACTCTAACAGAGCACAATTGGGAAACACAACCGAGGCGGGTACTTTCCTGGACTTCACCTCTTCTTACTAGCAGCAACAAGAGTCAAAATTCCCTTTACCCAGGGTCACATCTATTGCTGAGAAGTATCTGGGACCTTCTGGACCAACAGCTCAGTAACTTTCCCTGGTAGGGAACTTAGAGGCACATGACTCCTTTACTGGGGTCTCCATTGGCTCCTTCTTCACACATTTACTCACTCTTCACTCAAGAACAGTTTCCTGGGCCGGAGATTTAGCTCAGTGGTTCTGGTGCCTACCTCGAAAGCGCAAGGTCTTGAGTTTGATCCCCGGTACCAAAAGAAAAAAAAAAAGAACAGTTTCCTGTGACTTCAACTGGATGTAATTCAGGCTTTTACACAGACACTAGGGGGGCTCTGTGCCATCATTATGTAAATACAAATGGTTCTGCAGAGCAGAGACAGCTGCTTCTATTTCTGGTGGATGGCAGCAAAATTTACTTTTTAAGAAGAAAAAATTTAGGATGTCTAGATGAAGGAGAAAGGGGACAAATTATACCTCAGTATTCTTAGTTTCCCTGGAACAATGGTGTTAGTGATTTCATGTCTTAAGTCCTTGACCTTTCTGCCATGCACTAAGTTTATGCCTCATTGGAGCTGAAAAGTGTCATTGGTAACTGCTGACCTTCTTGGGATGGACACATGAATGGACAGGTACAAGTTACCCCTTTCCTTTTAGGCAAGCAGAGGATACCCATGATGTCTCCATGTTTCTCAATGGACCCTGACATGTACTTAGGATTTTCTTGCTGTTCTTAGAGAAATTAGGACATGATAAATGCAAAGCTAGAGCAGAGTTCTAAGTGAGACCATTAGAAGAATGGGGAAAGACCATGAGTCAGGGCGTTACTATCTCAGTTCCCTGTTACCTTAGACACTGCTCCACCTAAGAGAGAAGGGCATCATTCATTGTCTTCTCAGAGTTTAGAAGGAAACAAGGATCTCACTTCTGTCCTGCTAAGGGGATTCCCCCACTCCCACAGAGCCGTCACAGGACAGGTTGGCACAGGATGCTAGGTCTACTTGCCATGCCATGGCCAAACTGCTAATCCAACCCCTCAGATTCTGGCAGGAAACTAGCAGGAGACTTTCCCCATGGTCTCAATACAGTTTTTTTTTCAGTAGATTGTCATTTTAAAATAGGAAAATCTTCAGTTTATTGTTCAGACTGGTAGCTGCATTCTGTGGATAGTATTTCTGTCCCTTTCAATGTTTGAACCAGATCCATCCATCTTCAAAGGCTGAATTCCCACCTTATACATTTGCACAAGTGGGCAGCTAGACCTCCAACTGCCCACCCCACATTCCTGAATTTTTTTTCTTCCTCATGTGTCCACATATTAATGCATTCCAGAGCAGTCAGCCCCATGGTAAATGAATAGCAGGAGTTCCCAAAGGTCTCTGACTCCAGGTACTTCTTAAAACTTAAACAGTACTTGAATTTGCAGCAACATTAATACCTAATAGAGTCCTTGAGTTTTAGGCTTCCAAATCATCCAACATCAGTCCTTTGAATTTGTCCCTTAGCAATGGTTACTTAGTGCCTAGCTGACTCATTAATTCCTTTAGGCCAGTTGATATTGGATATTCATTATATATGATTAACCTTCCTTGATGCAGGCCAGCTGGTGTGCTCATGGCCCTCGTCAGCCTCCCTCACTCTGGTCTCCTCATGTGCTTTAGGACCAGTGCTTTGGCAGGACCTTCTGGTTGCATTCTGAGGGAATCACACAGCTTGAAGACCAGTTGGCTCCATCTGACAGCTGACTTAGGGTTACACACCTAGAGCACTTGCCAAGGGGGCAAGTTCTGAAGAAATGCCAGATGTCTCTCTCTCTCTCTCTGGGACCTGAATAGCATGTTTTTCAGCAATTTGGGTGAGTCCAGAAAAGATACGTTTATCAAATCTGCAGATGACAAATTTATGAGATGGAGCTCACATGATAAAAGACAGACTGGAGCCATGGAAGGCCTCCACAGGCAGAATGCTCAGCTGAAACCACAAAATGAAATTAAACAGAGGTGAATATCAAGGCCTGAAATAGGTTCCAAAAGTCAGATGCCTGAGGACTGGGCAAGGAAACTGGGATTTGTAGCTGTTCCTGCACAAAAGATGAGGGAGGAACTTTAATAGGTCAAAGACTCTACTCACAGCCAAGGATAGACCTGCTACGGGGGAAGTTCTACAACCCCAAGACACTCAGAGGAAGAAGCAGAGCAGATGGAACCATCTCACTTTGCTCATGCAATATCTCAAGGATTACATTCAATTCAAAGGGAACATTTCAAGATAGAAACACTTCAAAGCACTTGTAAATGCTTAGCCAAGACTGTCCTAAAACTGTCATCATGAAAAGGGAAAGCTTTCTACAAGCCTTCATTGGATACAGTGTTAGCTCTGGGCTCTGGGTGAGGATCAGCAACACCTCTCAGCTTCACAGGTTCCACACCCAGGGAGGACCCAGATTCCACAGGATGGGTGTGGTGTCCATGCCTGCATTTGTAAGGTGCCCAGGCAATTCTAAGGAGTAGCTAGGACTTAGAGCCCCGAGCTGAAGGTAGAAGTCTGAGTTCCTCAGCCTGGATTTCAGAGCAGCCAGGATTTGCTGCCATCATCCTTCCTGCCTCATTTCCACTGTCTGCTTGTGGGTTGAACTCTAATGCCCTAAAACATGTGTGAAACTCCTAACACACAGCTCCCTTTAAATGCAGCTGGAAAGAGGGTCTTTGTAGATGTAATCATGTTAAAAGGAAGGCGCACTCCATGGGGAAAGGGGCAGTCCAACAGGTCTACCAGGACTGGTGTGTCCTGTAAGTAGAGAAAACAGAGACACAGGGAGGACAGGGTCATGTGACCACAGAGAGACGCTGATCCTCAGAGACAGCCCTGTGAAGTTGAGGCAGAGACTGGACTGGTGCAGCCCAGCCAAGGACAGCGATCCCTGTCAGGACTGAGTGTCCCCCACCATTGATGGCTTCCTGACATGCTGGAGATGCAGCCTCAACTGTAGAGCTGAGGACAGGAAGATCTGCCCAAAAGAGTGCATGTCCTGAAGTAGCTGGTTCACTTTGGAATTCTGATGGGAGGCTGCTGCTCCCCCGGGAATGCTGCTGGGTGTTGTAGGTTGGTCTGTAATATGTATGTTTCTTCTCCCCTCTAGACCACATGGCCTTTGAGACAGAGAGTGTCCAACATGCCTGGGAAGCATCTTGGTAGCTTCCGGAGTGGCTCTCTTCCATGACTGTCACTCCCTCTGCAGGTGCTTAGGCTCATAACTCCCAGGCTCTGATGACTCTTGCCCCACCTTGTGTGAGCCTCTGTCTACCACAACCATGAGCCCCTGCCACCCTCGCACAAGCTACTTCCCGAATATCATTCAGGCTTCCCCTCAGGTCCTCCTTACCCCCAGCCAATCATCCTTTATAAATCTGTCCAGTCATGGGCCGCTTCTCCCATAGCTCACCACTTCTTTTCCACCTCATGTAGAGTGTTAGCCAGAGTCCATCATGGCCTTCAAGCCTCTTACCCATCTGACTTCCTTTGTGCCTTTGGGTCCTACACCTCTCTTATTATGGTTTACATCTATGTCCCTCCAAAGCCTCATGCATTCTATAGGTGGGGCTTTGGGAAGGCAATTGGATCTTGGGGCATGATTCTCACCACTGGATTAATCCATTGATGAGTTTACAGCTAAATGTGATATTGGGAAGGGAAGCCTACTTGGAAGAGGTGGGTCACTGGGGACATGATCTGGAAGGATATATCTCCCTCCCTCCTCCTTTGTTCCCTCCTCATGACCACCTACTGCTTCACTCCTTCTTTCTCCAGACGTCAGTTTGCAGCACTCACCCACTTCTTTGGGTCTCTTCTCAAAGTCCCCTGATTAAAAGGCAACCCAGACCCCACATGCCTGGCCACACAGTCAGCTGCCCACCATTGCACATTTGCCCCCAGTTCTACAGAGTAAGGTCCCTGGCAGCTCTGCACTCACTGGTCAGTGCTCTCTCTCCCTTTGTGGTAGCGGAAGTTCCATAGGCACTGGGCTCTAATGATTGGTGAACCTCTCCCCAGCATCTAGAAGGAAACCTGGTACAATGGTGTGGCTAGTGATGACTGCAGCTTGGAGCAAGCATATTAGATAATTTGGGGGTTAGATTTCAACCATATAATTGCTAGAACATGAGTGTTTTATTGCTGAAAGGTACCTCTGTTAGAAACTGAGGGTAAAAACATTGAGATCATGACAATCTCTCCCACATTTTGACTCTAGTAGACATTTAAGGATCAGCTCCAATACGAGCACCCTATTTTTCAGGTGTTTACTAGCTCATCCCACAAGATTGGTGTAAAGTCACCATGAATAGCCAGGGTAAATGCATGGGGTGTTCAGGAGATGCTTCTCCCCTTGATGAGCTTCTAGTCCAGGGGTCAGTAGGACATTGTGCAACAACCTCAAAAACACATTCCTGATTGTGAATTTTGATGAGTGCTATACAGGGAAGCACAGGGAGGTCTGAGGGACTTCATGGACTGGAATCCTTTCAGGGGAAGTCACATTCAGCCTGAGACTGGGGACCCAAGGTGGTCTTGTTTACAGGCTATCCCAGGTCACTGGCATGTGGTCTTTCTTGGTCTTCAGGACATCATTTCCCTGGGCTCTCCTAGGAGTTTGCTGCAAAATCCACTGCAGCCACCTTCTCAGTGTAAAAATAGCATCTCCCTCTGCATATGGAGTTGGGTTGCTCAGCAACCTGGCTTTTTCCTCTTTCTTTTTGAATCTCCTTGTACACTAATTTTCATTGGTCCTATTGGTAATTAGTCTGGAAGGGCTGATTGGTCAGTTCAATCTGGTAAGTGATGCAGGCAAAGCTAGGGAGACGAGGATGCTGGGGGAGGTGGGAAGTCTCCTACACATGCTGCTTACCCCAGCCACCCCTGCAGAGTCTGTGATCTCCTGCAACATGGCTTGTGTGAAAAGCTGGGGCTGAAGCAGAGCTTCAGAAAGCTGTGTTCTGTACTCCAGAAACACAAGATCTTTCCAGTCTCTCAAACATGAAGACTTTCGACCAGTGAGCATGAATTACCTCTGTCCCTTTCCTTCCTCTCCCTCTGCTTTCCCCTCCTTCATACATATATACGCCTATTTAGAAAGGATGAGAGACAGACATTGAAGACCTTCCTCTCCAATCCAGAAAGTACTGGTTAGTTATAGAAAAGGGGGTACAGGATAAATCAGTGACAAGTTTAGTGTCCCCACCAAAGCCCCTTCTCAAGGCCAAGTTCAGCGATTGATCTTGTAAAGCAAAATGGCCACTTCACCTTCATTCAGGACACTCACACCTATCATTGGTTACTGGTTAATACAGTGACTATCATGTGGAGTAAAATGGGTGAGTCCCTTCACTAACTAGAATATTGCTAACAGGTGTCTGATTAAAGATGTGAACAAGTTAGTGGTAAAACCCAGACCTGGACCTCTCTAGTTACAGAGTGAAATTCAGCTGGAGGTCACTGTCATCATGCAGATGTAGTAATGAGAAGAAAAGCTTGGGCAATGCGGGAACAAGTGTTTAAAACCCTAGCAGGCTCCACCACTACATCCTGCTGAATCATCAACCTCATTCTTGATACAGGTTTCATGAGGGACACACAGGACAGAGCTTGCTCTGTCCCGATCCCCAGAATCTGGCCTGATTCCTAGCACACACTCAATGCTTCCTCCATGCCTGTGGAATGAATGAAACTGCACACCCACCATCAAGGAAAGAATGTCCTTCTCTCTGTTATTTGTGACTCTATGCTAGAGATCTCTTCAAATTTACTTTCTCAGCCAGTTGAGGTGGCACACAGCTATGATCCTAGCACTCTGGGAAGCTGAGGCAGGAATCTTACAAGTTTGAGCCCAGCCTGGACTTAGAAAGACTGTCTAAAAATAAAATATTTTTAAAAGGGGCTGGGGCTATAGCTCAGTGCAAAGGGCTTGGATTCAATCCACAGTGCTCCCTCCCCCACCCAATCACTTACTAAAGCAATTCATCCAAAATTAAATGCAACTATCTCTCTCCTCTGATTTGGAAACTTCAGTGACTCCCTCAGTACCCAGAAGAAAGCCACACTCAGCAAAGCTAAGGCTTGCTCTGCCTGCCTGCGGCCCCTCCACCTTGTGTCTGCACCTCACCCCAGCCGACCACCTCTCACAGCACCACACCAATCTGTATGCAAATCTTCATTCCACTCTTCTTTGCCTGAGATGCCCATCCTGACTCCTCAGGTCCTCTTATAATGTTCAATTTATGGACACTGTATTCTAGAAAGTCTTGTCGGGCACCTGTCTGTCCCTGCAGCTCCCTGTGCTGGCCTTAGTACCTGTCAGAAGGCACAAGAGAACCATTTGAGTCTGGCCCTCCCTATGACATAGTGCATTCTCCAGAGGGGAATGGCTTTTCTCACTTCCTCTATCCCTACTACTGGGCCTATCCCTATTACATAAAATTATTCAACAGACACTAGCTGATCTGATATTCACTGTTGAGGTCAGAGCGTCTAGGGTCAATAATGAATTCCATTGTCAAGATGGCTTTCCAAATAGTCTCCATCCTCTAGTAACTTATGTCTCACCTTTGTTCTTACACTGTTTTTGTGAGATGGAGGAAATGATGATCAACAATTATTTCCAAATTGAATAAAAACATAATCAAGTTTTTTAAATAACTGCATTGATCTCATACACACACACACACACACACACACACATGCACGCGCACACACATTCAAATCTGTTTTATAAATCCTTTGCCTTCTCAGAATCTCTGTCCAAGGAAGCCCACTCCATATTTATCACTTGGCCACCCTTTGGGCTGCTGCTCTCGTTTCTCACAGACCCACACAATCTATGTCGTGATTTAAATCTGTGCTTTGTGGCTGAATTTGTGTGGTGCTTACACAGAACAGGTGTTTTCCTCTGACTTCTCTTCCTAGATTCAATGTCTCACTCAGGTCATTGTTGGATGACTGGGATTTTGTCTAAACTGCCTGTCACCCGGGGCATCATGTGCCTGAAACACTGCTGCTCCCGGGCCATGCTTGAGATCGAGTGGACCCGGGTTGCTCCCTCCCAGGACTGGCCTCCTCCACCTCAGAGGACGGTGTCTGTGGCAGAGATGGCTAGCGGGCAGCTGGGACTTATGCTCCCCACCCCTGTAGGGATGATTTCCCAGCTCCCTCGAACCCAGCACTGGCCTCCTGTCTGGTCCTTGCCAGAGGAATGTGAGCAGAAGCGCCAGAGTCGTTCCTGGGATTCCAGGCTACGACTTGAGGGCGGATGTGTCTTTTCCCCACTCTCTATCTGTCCACTGTCTGGTTGCAGAAGAAAGTGGGGCTCTGGAGTGGTTGGGGAACACAGCAAGAGGCCTAACTCCCCAAGTTTCTGAAAGGTGCCCTGACCAGGAATATACCACACATTTTATGCTGTTATATGAACCAGAAATAACTTTCCTTGCATCTGAGCCCTTTTTTTTTTTTTTTTTTTGGTACTGGATATTGAACTTAAGGCCTTCTGAGCCTCCTCTCCAGCCCTTTTTTATTTTGGTGTGGTATCTCAATAAGTCACTAAATTCTCCAGGTTGAGCTCAAACTTATGATCCTCCTCTCTCTCCTCCCAGAGTGCTGGGATTACAGTTATGTACCATCATGGTCTCCTGTGTCTAAGTCTTCTCCAAGGCCCATTTGTTGCACCAGCAAGGACTACTGTTGCTAAAACACTTTCAGACTGAGCCAGGCAGAGGGTAGATGTTTCCTGAGATGCTCTTTTCTTTTGCCTTGTGTTTAACTCATCCCCAAGTCTTGCACTTCACTTCTTCAGTGAAGCTAAGGTAGGGTGAAGGGTGTTAATTAGTTGCGGTTCTGCTTTGATAGGATTTTGAAAAAGTTTGGGTTTTTGTTCTTGCACATAGAGCCCCTATTGGAGAATATTAATTAATGAAGTTTCCTATGGCTTCAATTTTTAAAATTTCTCTGGATGCTGTAACTATACTGTGGCAGGACATGGAGGAAGACAATGGACATGGGAGTTAGACTAGGCCAGTAGCAGTGAGGAAGGGGAGACAGAGATGGACTTAGAATTTATTTGGGAAGTAAAGGTGATAGGACTCTGAGGTTTGGCTGTGACAGGCACAGGAAACAGAGAGGGAGGGAGGGACAGGTGTGGAGTTCTGCTTGGCGGTTGGTGCGATTTACTGAGATGCACTGGTCTGGGAGGGTGGTACAGATGAAGGGAGGAGAGAACTGAGTATCTTTCTTGGGTTTGCCTGGTGGGAGGTCCAGAGGGCAGTGCAAGTCCATATGGGGAAGCTGAAGGGTCTTCTTTGGAAGGCTGGAGCATAGGCTGGAGAGTCCGAGCTGGAAACCTGGAGACAGATGTCCAAGGGTAATAACAAAGACTGGAGCTCCTCCAAAGAAGCGAAAAGGGAGATGGAGACTTCCTTGGATGGGTCTTCCCTTTTCAGTAAGTCAGTCATCCAGACACACCCAGAACTGTGCTAAACCAATCTGCTAAACATTTCTTATTCAAGTTGACAACACTATTAGCTGTCATGGCAGGAGAATTCCAGACACAGCCCCAAAGAGAGGGTGGATCCTGAACATCCTATCTGCTGAACAGAAGGGACACAGAGCCACTGTGGGCACATACGGGTCAGGAGACAGATAAAGATGCTATGTGATTGATTCTATTTAAGAACTAACCCATAATTAAAACTAATATTCAATTTTTATAGAATATAAGATATAATGACTTGAGGGCCGGGGATTTACCTCAATGGTTCCACTGCCTGCCTCATAAGCACAAGATCCCGAGTTCAATCCCTGGTACCAAAAAAAAAAAAGATATAATGACTTTAACTTTTCAACATAAAGTCCCTCTCAGTACTTTCCCTGTTTACAGTACTATTTTGGTCCCGAGGTCAGATAGACTCTCGTTCAGCAAACATTTGTAGTTACAAGTATCTTTGGTGGCAAAGTTCTCCTGTATTTTAGCTTATTGAACAAATAAATGTAAACTTTGATAAAAGAAGTATTCTCTTTACACTTTAGGTTTTCTTAAGTTAGTATGTTTCATTTTTCATGAATTTCACTTGTTTTCTCCACTTGGTATTTCATTGTGCATAAACATGGATTGTTATCCAAAAATTATTTAATCCAGTATGTGTCATGTTCTATTTCATCAGCAAGAGATATGTCACATTCACAGATTTTCAGTGAACAATATCTATCACAAGGCAATTTATGTCAACAAATTAGTGGGTTTAAGTTTTTGTTTATGATTTCAGCTCTTATCTAACATGGCCCTAAATCCTTTTATCCTTTTTGATATAGATATTTCATAGTTCTTATTGTTTTATCCATCACCCCCTCCCTATTTTTGCAGTACTGGGGATTGAACCCATGGCCTTCACACTGAGCTATATCCCTAGACCTTTCTTTATTTTTTATTTTGAGACAGGGTCTCAATAATTTATTAAGTTGTCCAGACTGGGCTCTAACTTAAGATTCTCCTTTCTCAGCTTCCGAGAGTTCTGGGATTATAGGCATATGCCACCATGCCCAGTTGCCCTCATGGGCACTGTAATAGAATCTGTGATTTACTACACATTGGGCCCACCACCACCCGGCTTCCAGGCTGCCATGGTGCTGATGTTTGTGAAGAATGATCACACACAGCCAGTGCCTTTCAGACACAAGAATTAGTTTCTTTGCCTTTACAAAAGTAGTGAGGTTTTCATAATAAAACCTTACTAATGGGCCTGCTTCTTACCAATATTAGAAAAAATTTTTATAAAAGCAATTCATGTTACTTTTCTGGTCTTTTCACACATCTGAGCAAATAAACTATTTACACTACAGAAAAAAACCTTGCTAATTTCAACCAACTGAAATGTGGAAAAAAGTGAAATTTTAGAATATTGTAAAGATATGATGTTTTATTATATCCATGTCCATAAGTCTATGCCGAGTTGTTTTAATTACTGGAGATGACTAAATTATTCCTAGCCTAAGTTCACATAGACACAATTAAAAGCAACTCAGTCCTTAACAATTTTCATCTTTTAAATGTATTAATCTTTCCATAAGAATCATTAAAAATTTTGTGTATACATAATTAATTTTATTAATACTTTATTGTCAATGTCATGTTCGTACTTGTAAAAAGTCTAAAATATACGTGAATACATAAATGCATTAAAAGTTTAAAAATATATATAATGATCTATTTTAAATAACTGTTTACACGGTAATTTTAAAAATTATTTTTCTTTTCTTCAATTTCTACATGAAACCTAAAATGCTTCTGAAAATGAAAAAAATGCCTTAAAAATAAAGGTGACTGGGCCTGGAGATTTAGCTCAGTGGTTTCACTGCCTGCTGCACAAGCGCAAGGACCCAAGTTCTATCCCTGGTACCAAAAAATAAAATTAAATTAAAATAAAGGTGACTATTAGAAAATGCTAAATGGTATTCAAATATCAAACACAGTATTAAAAACTGCTGGTCTTAGAAAGTTAAAAAGATTACATGCAACCAAAGCCAGCCTATGGATATGCCAAATGTCAGGGTTCTAAAAACAAGTCGTCTTACACTTTTGTGTCCCTCCTACTTAAGTCATTTAGTGAGATTCTCCCTGCCTCCCTGACTCCTCATATTCTGGATTTTCTCTGTTCCACTGGCTCCTTTTCCTCCCAATCCGTACATTCTTTGGCACCTGCTTGGGGACCCTCCACAGACCCCTTCCCTACCTAGTCACCAATTTATCCCATTCCTACATCATTCTTTGCTCTTTGCCCCAGTCCAAACCATTTTCCATTCTGTTCTATGGGAATAATTCCTAGCAAGGATCCACTAAATTAATTTCATGACCAACTAATGGGTTGACATTTGGAGTTGGTTCTAAACGATCTTCAAGGCCAAGTGTAGAACCCAGGCCAATCTGTCTGGCTCTCTATTCCACAGCTGATTTTTCGACAGGTGGCAGGGAAGCTGCAGTGAGAACCCAGAACAGACTCCAAGGTGAGGCTGACCACCTCTGAAATGGTGAAGGCCTAGGCCAGTGATGGTAAAATTTTTAGAGCTTTCGATGATAATAAACAGCTGGATGCTGCACATGTGTCATATGTTCACCACCACTGGTCTAGGCAATCCAAGGGGCTGTAGTGCAGACCAGTGACTATGGGTCTGGCCTTCACCCCCCCAGCAATGGGGAAATACTCATGGACATTTAGCAGAGGCTAAATAAAGAGGATGCAATATCCAGAAACACACAGAAGCCATCAGAGTATGGGTCTCAGACAATAAGAGTGGGCACCATTTTGGAGGCTGCTTTGGCTATTGGTACACATGTGAGAGAGGGCCATTGGCAAAGCACAATTCCTAGGAAAGGTAGCAGCCAACAAATTATGACAACTCCAGTCCAGAACAGACATCCTGAACATATTCTTTACTAGCCTGCTATGTCTGCAAGAGACAGCACAGCAGATCAGGTGACAGGGAGTCATCCACTTGAGCAAGATTTTAATTATAATGACTCAAGTGAACTGGTAGGATGCAGACCTGCAGGGTCCTCACACAGCACCCACACAGGAGCATGTATAAAAGCTCCTGTTCAGGCATTCTCAGGCCCAGCTGCTGCTTCTGTTTGCACACCTCACTGGCAGTGCCTTCCACCCAGATTTTTACCTGAATTTCAGAGACTGTAAGATCCTGGGGGCAGTGTGCATATGAATGTCATCATACAAAAGAAGTACTTCCAGAGCTGTTGCAGGGAGTTGCAAGAATGAAGGGATAAGTGTGCTTGAAGCTGGGGGAAGTAGTTCAAGGAGGATTTATGGCTATGTGTCTTTTACTGTAATAAAATTCACTGTACATTTTGATCAGCCCTTGAAGCAAATACACCAAAGAAACTACCTGCCAAGCTAGGGGATATCTGTGGCCCATAGAACAAGAAGGGCCACTGCTAAACACCCTTTGTTCAGGAGTCAAGATAGGAGCAGAAGGAAATGTTTCTAAGAGGAGGGAGCACTCATTCCAGGAGACACATGGGAGAGGAGGAACAGGACAGTGTGAGAAGATTTGGATTTGCAGCCCAAAGGAATCGTTACAGAAATGTCTAAGAGAGAAGGAGGAAGTGAAGATGAAGGAGATAGCTCCACCCTGAAGGGCAGAATGGGGAGGGCTGTGAGGACAGGGGTCTCAACTCCAGAAGATGTACGCTTATCTTCTCAAGTGGCGCATAGAGCAGCATGTCCAGGGCTCTCCTTGGGCTACAGGACAGCGGACTGCAGACGCCAACAGCAGCTACACAGCTAGCCAAGAGTGAGAGGCAAAAGGGCTAAAAAACCTAGAAAGACTACCCTAGAACATGGTCTTTCCTGAGCAGAAGTCAGACATTAACACCCACCAAAGCATCTTGGGCCACTGTTGGGTTGGAGAAAGCCAAAGAAAAGAGTAAGTGATTCTAAGGAATAGCAATCCTTCCTTTTGCTCAGGAGTTGCCTGTTATAATCATTCTCCATTGCCAGCTCTAAGAAGAGGTCCTATCCCTGAAGGGCATCCATATTCAACACAGCACAGGGTGCTGGGGCCAAGAACTGTAAGCTTTAAAAGCGCAACTGTATGTGATTAATGTTAGGATAATTCTGGAAAAGCCAAGGTGTCCCCAGTGCAAATTACATGTCTTCTCAGACAAGAGTGATGTATTAGATGCCATTTTTCCAGATGAAATGCAGCTTGCCCAAGGGGATAGACAATGTCTTCCCTGAAACATGGAAACCCTAGAGTCATAAGCCAGTGATAGACACATCTTCTGACTAGTGCCTTTCCAGGGTAGAGACTTGCAACATGTTTTTAACAGCACCCTGGATCAGTGAAAACCTGAAAGCTTCTCTTTCTTAATATTTTCTGATTTCTTATCTACCTTCTTCTTCATATCATAGACTGCTTCCCATCAACTGTGACTGAGGACAACAGGACCATTTAAATCATAAGAGAGGTGCATCTTTGACATTCCCTCACTAGGCTCTCTCCTGCCACCTGACTCCTCCTCATCCTTCAGACCCTTCATTGCACCTCAGTACCCTCTGATCTCTCCCTTCTCCCTGAGACACCCACTGCTCACTCTCCAACTGCCCAATACAGAACACCTGTCTACTCTTGTTAATATATTTTTAAAGGTACACATCTTGTTTATTTTCTCTTTTCTCCACTAGAATATAAGTCCCAGGCAGAATTTCACACTACCTGTCTTTGCTGTTTCTCAGTGCCTAGAACCATGTCTAACAAACACAGGTCAAACAATGGGTGCAGCACAATAAAATAGAACAACCACACCATAACGGGAGACATTGAGGTAAAGCGGACAGGGGTGTGCAGGACTCAGCAAAGTGCTGGAATGTTGCTGACTGGGATGCTGGTCACAAGGTAGACAGTAATGCCAGAAAACCAGGACATCTGAAGCAGTGGCCAGGAGCTAACAGAGAGATGTATGTTTATATCCACACTCCCTCCTTAACGCACAGATGGAAATGTTTTGATTGCTCACCAAATAGTCAAACTGCATCTAAATAAATTGCTGACAAATCTGCTAAGTACAGAGCTTTCTGTCTGGAAAGAACACAAGGCAGATAATACATACATGTATAAATATACACAGTGCATACCAGTTTAAAAGCAATACTGCCAGAATAAAAACTATATTTGAAAGTTTATTTTAATAACATCTTTTTATGGAAGTGTAATTTGGTTCTGCAAAGAGGATGAAACTTTAGTGCCTAGTAAAATGAATTTACTTCCCCAATTTCTTTGTTCCAACTGCCAATATACTAGAAAATCTTGTAACTATCCTGGAGTTTAAAATTGCAAAAAAATGTTCCTAAATTAAATGAATACAAATCTAGCTTATATTTAGCATGTCACACTTTACAGAGCCAAAGAAAGAGAATTTTAGATTTTGAATCAGGCACAGAAGGGTTTCAATTTCAGCTCACAACCCATACTATCTATCTTAGCCTAGGATTCAGAATTGGAAGAACTGGGCATCACAACGTTCACCATGATATTTAGATACCAGAACTGGTATAGCTACAGTGTCTGGTAGAGCACTCAGCACACATCCTAGGCTCCAAAATGGTGGCTGATAATCCATGCTTTCTTCATTACAAAAAAAAACCCAAAATGTAATAACCAGCCTATGTAATGTAATGTTATGAAAGGATTTTTAAGGAATCATGACTCTATTATTATTTTATTATTATAATGCAAAAAACTGCAAACAGCAACATCAGCCATCAATACATCCTTCTCTGAAACAATGCTGTCTACTAAACTATGTTGTAATGTAGGACATAAAACCATGCATAGCATCATTACCTGAACACTCATAGAAAGCAACTTCTAAGATGGCACACAAAAACCCTGTAAACAACTTTCAGCTTTAGAACTACATAATTACCAAAAAACTTTTTAAAATGGGCCACAGAACCATAGAATTGTCCTAAATAAATTATTCGTTCTACAAATGAGACACTTAAAGCCCAGCTTCTCTCTGGTTGTAGAGGCGATACTTGCATGTGGTCTCCCAACTCTGGCCCCGTGTGTTCACGGCCATCTGTGCTATAGCTGGAACACAGGTAGGAGAAAACAGCATCCAATGGAAGGAAAGACCTCCCTCATGCCACGAAGGCCCCAAAAGGTATGGAGGATCACTGTGGTGCTGAGGACTGCAGCCAGCTCTTTCCAGCCCTAGACTGCCTTCCACTTGCCTGGAGGGTGGAAGGACAGCATGTGCCAGGTAAAGACAGAACATTTGCTCAAGGGGCTAGGGAGCAGCCTTAGCTCTGGGGTGTGATCAGAGGAAGGCATTGGGGGCCAGGGAGTGTGCACTTTCCCCATCTTTCCCTTCCAATAGACACCACCGGGTCTTTAGGTATGTGTAAAAATATGCACAAACACACACACACACATATATATATGTATACACACATGTAGTTGACCCTCTTTATTTATGGATACCACATCTGTGAGCAAACATACTCTTTAAAAAGTTCTTTGTAGCACCCAAATTAACACTCATATTGCCTTTGATAACTTTGGACTTGCATGTTGGGTTAGAAATCTAAATCTCACTGGGGTCAGCTGAAACCATGCTTAGGCCTTTCCCTCTCTCCTCACACTGCAAATAACTGTCTTCTTTGTGGTCTAGTTAGTGCTATGTTTTTTACATTTGGTTCCTTTCATTGGTAATCTTGCTGTCTATAAAGGCCTCCAAGCATTGTGCTGAGGTGTTGAGTGCTGTGATGTACAGGATTGCACTGCTGGGACATGCCTCCCTGAACAGCGTGAGTTACAGATGCTTCTTCAGCCTACACTGATAGGGAGAGGCATTGGAGTGCCAGTGGTGATAACGATAGTGATGATAGTGAGTGATGGCTGTAGTGCTGCCCATGTGGGTACACTGTTGGTGAATCAGCACTGTATTCAGTGAGGTGTCTTTAAGCAGAAACACAAGCAAGACAAAATTATGTATTAATCAGTGGATGAAAATGTGACCAGAGGCTTTCAGGAATTTAACTCAGTATTTTCCCCTGGGAGCAAAGGGCATCAGTATTGACTAATTTAGTATTTTGAGTGACTTCATAAGACAAATACCTCAAATAACAAGAGCCAGCTATACGTATACATAGATATACACACATTTCACACACATATGCACATGTATGTATGTACCAACATGTAAGCATGTATGGGAGAATGTGGCACATAGCTTGGACCATGGCTTCCTCAGAGGAGACTTGTGATTCAAGAACATGCAGAGTGAAGTCAGGAGTTCTCTGGAGATGGGAAGGGAAGGCACAGAAAGAGCAGCACAAAGGGGTTGTGTGAGAATTAATCTTCCAAGCTCCAACTCATGTGAGGCATACATGAGCTGGCCACCCTGCAAGCCAGAGGCTTCTAGTAGGTTTGGTAGATTTTTCTTATCTTTCTTATAACACAATGACTTTGTCAGGCTTATGACAGTTCCAGAATATAAGGGCTTGCTTCTTCTAATGCAGCTGAGTATAGTAGTAATACTTTTCTAAAAATTTCGATATTCTAAATATTTTTAGTGTCACAAATTACTTATTCCCAAACAGTTCATATTAACAAATGCTAAGTGCCGATATTTTAAACAAAATACTCATCCTTTACATATCTACCCCTGCTGGCTTGCAGTGCACTGTCAAGATTTGGGAGCTGTGTTATCATACAGCTCTGTCATCCCCATAGCAACACATCCCATCGCCTAGGTGATGGTGATTTTATGATGTCACTAATGAGCTAAACTAACTTAGAAAACACACAGACATTTACTTCTGGATACACCCACATCTTAAAGTTGTATCCAAATCTGATAGGGTCAAAGAGCCAAGCTTGGCTTCATGGAGAATGGTGAGACCATTTCATAAACCTTATTTCTAAATTTCACCTGTTAGAACATTCTTCACCTTACGGGAACTTATAAACACCCACCAATGTAACTCTCAGGTCTCCTGTGGGGGTTTTCTAGCTGCAGAGCAGATGCCAAAGTAAAGATATGATAGTGTGGAAGAAGTAAGAAGCGAGTATATGGAGGCATAGAGAGAACTGGGGGGAAGTGTCCAGGGATATGGTCACCCACCCAGGCCTAAGGGATCATTCAGGAAAAAGCTTACAAGGTGTATGAACAACCCCAGCCAGTTCTTCCTTTCTCAAATCAAGTGACTACCAAAGCACAAGGACAGACCCATCACCCTTATCCTGTGACAACCCTGTTCCTGTGAGTGGCCTCTCAGAAGGGAAGATGTCACACTAGGGCACAAGTGTGGGAAAGAGAGGGCTACTGGAAGGCAGGGCATTTTAAGGAACACTTAAGGCCAGAATCCTGGAATTGCAAAGGAGATTCCCATCCTATGCTCTTTCCCAATTCCTCTCACAACTAGAGTCTTTTGGAGTGACAGGACATTTCTAGAGAAAGAAATGAAATTTAGAGGATGAAACATTATTCCTCTGCTTTCAAGTCACAGAGTCTTTGTCCTAATACACGTTTTGTCTCCAAAACAATCAGGTTTATTGAGGCACCCCATAATTGACCCAAAGAGGGTTTTCAACAAACAGCATGGAGCTCTGACTCAAAAATGTACAATTAACATGTGTCCAAAATCAACTATTTTTTGCAAAAGAGAGATGTGTCATCAAGCTGCCTGTGTATAGCTAGGAGTGTAGGAACCCAGGATTCCACCAAGGGCCAGATTCATGGCTCATCCAAATGCTAAGTCTGACATGGAGGGAGGAAACAGCCAAGGCCAGTCAGAGCCCCTTCTTTCAAGTCTGTAGTACTTAATAACAAAACAAAATTGCAGATTTAAAATGTTATGATAAAAGAAAAGTAATTTGAGAATAAGACAAGAAAATATAAGAAATCATAAAACCTGAAATAGACCCTGGATTCCCTTTGAAGTTCAGAGTGAACCTTTAGAAATCTCAGAGGGCCGGTGAAGCAGGCAGTTGCTCCATACCTGCTGTCAGTCACAGAACTAATGTGACTATTCCCTTGCCAAGTATGGAGTGTGAGTCTCTGCCAAAGGTCTCTGCCTCACTGTCCCTTTTCAGTGGTCAGGAAAGCCCTAGAAGCCAGAAGCACTAGGAGCAAGGCCCCAGACATGGAACCTACAGTCAGGATGACACTTCCCGGGTCATGTGACCCCAGACTTGCTTCCTTTGGTGAGTTGATCACTAGAACCTAAGCCGTGGTCTGCTATGCATCCTGGCTTCTTCCCTTTCTTGTTTCCTTGGATGACTTGCTCAGAAAGCTCCAACTCTGGGGCTATCTGCAGGTATTGCTTTGGGGTTTCACAGCCATTGCTTTCCTTCCTATTTGGGTACGTACTTCTGAAACAACCCAATATCAAAGACAGGCCTCGAGGTACAATGTGATTGAGTCCACCAGAAAAAGAAGTGTTGGTATGGGTATTCCTGAGAACATCCACTCTGAGGGTGCCAGCAGTCCCGGACACTGCACTTTTAAAGATCTAAACAACAGCAATCTCTGAGCAATTGCATTTGCAAAAAGCTGCTGAGCTAACATTGCTATGGGAACATTAATTTTGGAACATATAATGATTCCACTTTAGATATTCTTTAGAAATGTTGTCAGCAACTGTCAGAACTAATGGCACTTCCTAATCTGCAATCTGTTGATCCCCACACATTTCTACGAAACCTGCCAGTACCCAAAAGGTAAGATGCCAGGATCATGAGACATCATGACCTAATTCAAGTATGATTTCCACATGTTCTTTGGTATGACTGAGTTCATTAGTATGCAGACCAGAAGTGAAATTTAAGGCCGCCTGTACTGCCAGCCACGTCTTACATGACATGACAACACAATAGCCAACACTAGTGACAAAGGAGAAAGGAAAACAACAGTATATTCCTTTCCCCCTGCTGCTTGGCTCCTTCTCTGCCAGCTTCACACACATGCTGAACTTTCATTTATATTGATTGTGGTGCTGGGTTAAGAGATTGTAAAAAGAAATAAACAAAACAAAGCAAAACACTGATTCTTTTTGGTCAGCAATTACTGGCGTTTCTGTCTCTTCTATGTAGTGTTATACAAATTAATTTTGACTTGCTCTGTGGGATGTGGCCAACCAAATTACCATTATAATAAATCGAGGCACAAGCTCCTCTGCTCCTATGCTCTGTCCACTTCCTGCACCCCAACATGGGGATCTTTGCCAAATCCTCCCTTCACCCAGTTCCATTCAGTGGGCATGTTCAGTAACAGGCAGCAGGAAATCAATGAGAAATAATTTATAGGGGTAAAATTTAGTACTTCTCCCAAGAAGTCTTGAGATCAAATGAATTCAATATCTCAAATATATCAGAGCTCCAGTTGAGCTTCTCTGCCACTCCTTGGCATTTCTTCCACTGTGATAAGATGGCAGCAGTGACGTCCGGGACCACTGCTCAGATGCAAGTTCAGACACAGGGAAGGGCAGGCTCATGCCTCCACTCCTGACTCCTCTTTGTATTTTGGAGAAAACCTTCTCCTAGGGGCCCCCGCTGACACCTACTCCTGCCTCAGAGACCAGGGCTGATTTGTATGCCCAGGACTGTGGCACACAAGGAGAAGAAAATTGCCACAACTGACTCAGATCAACTATAATTTAACCCTGGCCTAGAAGGGATCCATCCTCCCAGTATACCCTGGAGGCAAAATCCTAGACACAGCCTAGGCTGTGCCAGAGCCAAAGAAGTAGAGCAAGAGTGTGGTGTGAAAGTGTCTGTGACACAGCCAGGCACCATCACCCCCTCACACACACCCACAGAGGCTGAAATCTATTGCTTGGTTCTAAAGCAGACTCAGGGCAAATTTAGCATTATGACTTTGGCCTCTACAATTGCAGATCAATGTGCTATCCTCCCAAAATGGTTAAGAGGGGAAATTAGCTAAAATAGAAAAGCTAACAGATGTCCTATGTGTCATTTCAGTGACGTAGGCAGGAAGCTGGGTCTTGGTGAGCCCAGCCTAGTCAGTGCTGCCCGCAGTCTTCTTGCAGTGTGTCCTTCCCAGGCTCCTCAAGGTCAAACTTGGCTCTTTTTTTGCAAGCTCGGCCTAGCATTACCTCCTCCCCACTGTGCTTTGGGCACACTCATCCCCATGCTTCTTCCTAAGACCCCCTGAGGTCCCTACCAAAGCTGTGCCCAAACATAGGGCCCAGAACTCCTCATCCCCAGGAAATACAAAATGTCCACTAGAATCAATTCACTTAATGTTCTAAAAAGGAAAATAACATTGTAATACATCAATGCCAGGGTGATGGTATGAGACAAAGAACAAACCAATAAACTGGAATACCACATATTAGAAGCTGTAGAAATTTTTAAATCACAATGGTCTCATTATGAATAGAATTTTCTAGAAGGCTGGATTAAGCATATTTGTTCATTTTTTAATAGACTTTATTTTTTAAGAGCTAGGTTCACAGAAAAATTAAGTGCAAAGTACAGAGATTTTCCATATGTGCCCTTCCCCACCCACACAGACTATATTCTTAAATTACCAAAAGTGTTTCAAAATACAGATAATTTAAATATAATATATGTTTTTAGGATTTTTTAAAAAGTGAATAGAATGTTTTGGCTTATTTTCCATTCAGACTATACCTCAAACCACCATTTAATTTCTACTAAGTTGAGATTTAATTTTATAGTACTTAAATGATTGTGAAGGAGTTGCAGAAATTCTCCTTTCCAAACAATAATTATTATTTTAGTAGCCAAGAGATCAATTGAGATTTACAACTCTTTTTCGTAGAATTGCTTAAATGACAAACTAGTTTTGTGCTTAAATTATATGCCTTCCGTAAAACAGATTTAAATATTCCATTTTAGATATATGTATATACCTATAGCAATGCTCAAGCTCTGGTAATATATAAGCATATTTGTTTGCATTTAAAACCACTCTGACCATGCCTGAAAGTATTAGAACAGCTTCACGCAAAATGTCTAGCCAGACACACTTTGTGTACACTTCCCCCTACATGGGGCCTCTGCTGGGGGAGTCAGTGTGGCCCCTGGGATGTTAACAGTGCTGTGAATGATGCAAGCCCCAGTCTTCCTCTGCAGAGGTGTTTGTGTCCTGATGGTGAGTGGAGGAGAGCTGTTTGTAATGACAGATGACAGGAATTTGTTCCCACCCGATGGGAAAAACATAAATGTAAATCACATTCTTTCAGGGAGGGCCTTGCACCCACAGACATGGCAATCTGTCAAGGTGTAAGGGCTGACTCCGTTCTTGAATTAAGAGAAAAATAAAGGAGTTCTAGAACCTTCCAACATTATCCTTTGTGGTAATGACAACTTTACTTCTCTCTATGGATTTGTTAGTAAGCACAAATCCACACTGCCTGTTGGGTGGGGCAACTGCATGGGCTTGAGGCCACAACTTGGAGGTGGTTCTGGCCCCAAGTGCCGTGTGTGTGTGTGTGTGTGTGTGTGTGTGTGTGTGTGTGTGTATTTTTCTGTGTGTGTTCAGGACTGAGTTGTCTAGGCCCCCCTCTAGCCCACCCTGGGACAGCCTTCATTTTTAGTTGTTAATGGAGAGAGATTTGTTGTTCCACAGACCAAGTTTTTTGTTTTATTCTCTATCACCTCATTCTTTCTATTCTGCAGCCAGGGATTGGCACACTTTTTCTAAAAACATTTGCTAACCAAGTGTTAGGGCTTTGCAGGCCACATATGGCCTCTGCCCCTTTTCCCTCCTTTCCCTTCCACCTGTTCTTGCTTTCTTGTCCTTCTTCTTCTTTTACTTCCTATCTCCTTCTCTCTTTCTTTCTATTCCCACCCATTGAGACGTGAAAGCCATGCTTAGCTAGTGAGCCATACCAGCACAGGCCAGGGGTGCACTGTCCTGCCATACCTGGCCAAAGCATTCTGACTCAGCACTGCAACTCTGTTCTAAGAACTGTAACCTCTTGCTGCTCTGCAATATGATCTCCCCCACTTTCCCTGAACTTTACTGCACCCCTAAAAGCAAAAGTTAACACTCCAATGGAGGACTGACAGAAGTAGAAGATGGTCCACTGATAATCTCAGAGGCATGACACCAGTGAGGGCACTTCACTGATGAGCCAGCATCTGCATTCCCTGGAGCCTTTTGTCATTTTTCTTAGAAATGCATGCTTTATATCATTACATACCTTTGGAAACTCTTTAAGAATCTAATCTAATGTCAGCAAACTCTTGTTTGTTTTCTGCCTGTTTTGTTAACAAAGTTTCTGATACGCAGTCACAGTCACTTGGCTGTGTGTTGTTTTCATGATCTATTGGTGGAGTTGAGCAGTTGGAATAGAAATCATAATGCCCATAGATGCTACAACATTCTGCTGGCCTTTCACTGGAAAAAATCCTGACTTCAGTTCTAACAGAAAAGCAGGATTAAGACATTCATTTAGTGTGTTATCTACTTTACAACTTATATTTTATTTAACCTCACACAGTCAGTCTAACACTTACTCCTCCATTCATAAGTTTTAGTTGATAATCTTCTATGTTCATTGCAGGTTGTTAGTCCAGGGAATGAAATGTATTGTAGGAAAGGGAACCTTATCTTTATGAGTGAGACCATTGGTCATCTATTCTGGTATACATACTTTGAATTACAATCAAAATGTTTACACACATATGCGCACACACACACACACACACACACACACACACATGTTCATGTTCACCCCTCTGCTTATTATAAATTTCAGGATAAAACTCAAAGCCAGGAATTGGCCAGTCTCAACTCTTGTCATATTATGAAATTGATATTTAAAATGTTCTTGATGTTTTCACTGCTTCTTCTGTGCCCATATCTCTTTTGGCTCTTATTTGCTTGGTTTTGCTTGGTTGCTTGTTTACTTGATTCCCTCTGAATAACCCCTGAGAGTACACCATACAGGTCAAGGATGTTATTCCACCATATCTCCATTATTTGGAAGAGTGTCTTGACCACAGTAAATACTAGTTAAATAGGTTGATCTTTAAGACACAAATTAGCACCCTTTTCAATCTCTGTATGATCAAAATTTGCTTGGAAGAAAGAATTTTATATACTCACAAAGCTGTGAAAATCTCCTAAAGGCTCATTTTGCCACTGCTTTTTAAGCAAGGATGGTCTCCTCTGGTGTACACTAAAATCAGTGGAGTGGGGAGGGGGCACAAGGGATATAGATGCACAGGCAGCCTCCTGCCACGAGAACAGCCTGGGTCTCAAATTTCCCCAGCTCTGCCGTACCTCTGACTGCCTCTCTGGAATATCACCAACAACTGAGGCCTCAGATACAGTCATGAGGTTTCAGCTATGCAGGAATCAGACTTACGTTCAGAAGAAGGTTAATCCCACAGGGTCATTTTGCAAAGCACAGAAACAACAACCTGTTGTTGCTGGTGGTTTATTCAATGAATATTTGGCATAAAGGGCTCTAGGAGCAAAAAAAACAATGACCCTTGTCCTTATGGAACTTTCAGTCTAGAGACTGAGGGTGAGGCCAGGTAATAGCACTAGCATCCTAAGGTAGAAAGTGTTTGGTGTGTTAGAAGATGGTATATGGTGTGGTAAGGAAGACTGTGCATACTGTGGTGAGGGTGCTAGGATGCAGTGTGGGTGGCCGAGCTCATCAGGAAGATGGCATTTGAGCACAGTTTAGAAGGGCTGAAGGAATGAGAGAAGGGAACAATGGGGGAAGATGTTCCAGGCACAGGGAACATCAAGTGCAGCAGCCCTGAGCAGGACAGGGTTGTGTGTGTGTGTAATAACATGGGAGCCTGTTGGGCATCACACGGTAGGCCCAGAGGAGGACAGGCAGAGCTGGTCTATAAGAACCTTGAGGACCTTTTATAGGACTTTGGCTTTGACTTTGAGTGAGATAGAAGTATAGACAAGCTGTGAGCTAAAGAGTGAGGTCTGACTCATAGTGTAGCTGGAACACCCTATTGAGGTCAGGCAGCAGAAAGAGAGGACAGAAGTAGAGACCAGTAGTAAGAGGAGCCAGCTCGGAGCATTGGCAGTGGGATGGTCCAGGGTCCTTAGGAGTGAACAGGATACAATGGGAAGTGGGAAAATGCCAGATGCACTGTGACTGGGGAGTCCATGGATTTTCTGAATGGGTCTTGTACTAGGTGTGAAAGAAAGAAAAGAGTCAAAGAAAGCTTCGATATTTTTGGCCTGAGCAGACAAATAGAAGGAATTGCCATCAGCTGAGATAGGTAAGGCAGAAGATCAACAGTGCTTTAAGTGACAGAGTTTCACCTCCAATTTAGACATGCATATTTGAGGTATCTACTAGAAATCCAAGGAGATGCCAAGCAGGAAGATGTATAAGGCTAGAGGTGAGAACAATAGTCTGGACTAGAGAGATACACCCGGAAGTTGCTGGTGGGCAGATTTTCTGAGTGTTAGCAGTGTGGATACAGTCATTCCATGGGGAGAAGTGGAGACTGTGATGAGAGAGGGTGGGACCTGGGGCAGACCAGCATCAGAGGTCTGAGGTAAAGAGGAGCCCATTAAGGGGCCTGAGGAGGCTAATAGTGTGAAGAGCAGCCAAGGGAGGGGCATCTCAGGACCAGGGGAGGGAGGCCTTGTAGCTCCAGCAAAGGAGCACAGACAACAAAAAAGAGAACCAAGTTTCAGCCGCAAGACTGAGCAGCCTGTGGTCAGTGAGCGGTGGGGTCAGTGGTGGTGTCAAGAGTCTGACTGGAGAGAACCCTGGGGCACAGAGAATAAAAGGATGAAGTTGTTGAACACAGACATCTCTTGAAGGAGTATACTGCAAAAACAAAATACATAGCCCAGTAGGGGAAGGGAAGAAGAGTCAAGAGAAATTTCTAGATGTACAAAGTCCCAGCTTATCTGTAAGGGGATAGGAACAATCTGGCTCAGAAAGAACATCATGGAGGGAAAGGGGAGATTGTTTCAGGGATGTCGTGGAGAATGTCATAACACCTCAGCCTGATGGGCAAGTAGAGAGAAGGTAGGAGACAGGCAGAGGGAGGTAGGAGCCTGGGAAGAGGGAAGCAAGGCAGACGAAAAGGTGTGGGCCTGTAGGAGTCAAGAGGGTGAACTAAACTCTGGGAAGTGTAAATTACAGAGTCTAATTAGTGTTCAGGTCACCACAGTGAGATTAGGGCTTCCCCTAGACAAGTAGGGTCTGTGAGGGATGTCTCCAGCTTGGACTATTAGCTGAATTTGTAAATCTTGAAATTAAAAGTCAATACAATAAATAAAAATTATCTTCAATGTGGGAAATAATCTGTTTCTTTTTTAACTATCTTGATCTGTTTAGTCTCCAACTGATCAATGGCTCCAATTTCCAATATTAGCAAAGTCCCCTAAGATGGCACTGTGAAAAAGCATGTGAGAAATTATGAAAATTTGAGGATTAAACTCAGAGCATCCTGACCATTCCTATGAGAACCAACACTGATTTGAGTCAAAAAAACAGTGTGCCAACTATGACAACACATAGATAGGTCTGCATCCAGAAGTTTTCTTAGTCTGGGAACATTTGGTTGAACCTAGTGAATGGATGTCAGAAAGGTACAGTCAATGGTCATATGCAAGGAGAGACAGAGCAACTGCAGGAGTTCCAGCTGCTCTGTGAGCTGAGCTCTGTACAGCCATTTGTGAAGTGAGGACTCAGGGGTCTGGTGGTCTAAATACTAGGACAAATTTAATTAGATACCCTGCTGTTCAGCATGGGCGAAGTAGATGGCCTTAGGGACCAAAATATGAAAATGCCCAACCCACATAAACAGACAAAAAAAATCACTCTGAGAAGGAAACAGTTGTGCAATTTGGGACTATATTCTTAGGGTATATTACCTCTAGTTTAAAATAAACAGTTTTTAAAACAAAGAACAATGCATAAATTTAACCAGCAGTCTATGCCGATTCCTCATTTGAAGGAAATGTAAAATTCTATCTACAATTAAAGGTGATTTTTGGTTTTCGAACTTCAGCTTTAGAGAGGGTAAAATGGCAAAGGTTTAGTTAGTTCTGGGTACAGGGTACCCTAGGGAGTAATGAGTGTGCTGTTGGAGACAAGAGTTCTTCTGTGAAAACCAGTCGCTCCCTCATGTGCTCAGCCATTGAAGTGTGCAAGGGCCTGTGCCACCACCTGAGCTCAGAACATGGTATCATCCAGCAGGCACTTTTTGGAGTCCTTCCTTGCACGTGCCTTGCAAAAGCAGCCAAAGGGGCAAAAATGTCCAAGTGGCCCCTTCCTCCAGCCCTCTGGGATCTTGTGAGCAAGATGTTATATACACACGAAACAAAGAGAGAAAGCTGGGACAATACATAGCATCTTCTGGGGGCAGAAATTCAGAGCAAAATTTTCTGAGATGAGGAGAGAATTGTGAAGGATGTGGTGCTTGACTTGAATCTCTCAACCACTAAAGGAGTCCAGGGGAGATGGAGAGGTTGGCACTGTCCCTGGAGAAAGGGCAGCATCTGCAGAGATGCAAAGTGTGTGACATCCTCTATTTTCTTCTTGATAACAAGGTCTGCATGAAGAAGTAGATGTAGGTTATGCCTTAGTTTCTGAAAAGATGCAGAAGGTCAGGCTGTGGAGTAAACAAAGCCAGCTCATAGAGCAGAATAAGGTGAAATTTCTCACGGAAAATGTATGGAGAAGAAAGGTCAAGGTGGTTGAGTAGATCAAAGCCATTTCATCTAGAAAGAAAAGACTGAGAAAAGAGTCATCCTCTGCTCCATGGTTGTTGTTCACTCTCTGCATGCATTCTCTGGAGATCCCCACCAGTCCTAACTGTGGGGATGGGCTGTCACCCACAGACCCTTCCTTCCCATGGATAAGCAGATGTTATAGTTTAGATCAAAAATGTCCCCCCAAAGTCTCCTGTATTCAGAGGTAGGCCTTTTGAAAAATGGCTGAATTAGTGGGAGATTAGTCCATTGATGAGTTCCTAACTGACTGTGCTATTAGGAAGTGGGGGCCGGATGGAAGAAGGTCACTGGGACATAACCTACAAGGGTGGAGGTGGAGTTGTCTCTCTCACCTTCCCCCACTCTGGTTGTTTTTCAACTCTCTGCTTCCTAACTCCCATGAGGTAAGCAGTTTTCCTCTACCAGGCCTTTCCACCATAATGCTTCTGCCTTGGAGTCAGCTGACGATGGATTGAAACCTCTGATGGCATGAGCCAAAACAAACCTCTCCACCTTCTAAATTGGGTAGGTCAGGTATTTTGTCCCAGTAACATAAAGGTGACTAATAGGTGGCCTTCCCTACTGTTGCATGGCACTTGATCTGCCACTCTGTACATTTACTCCTATTCATAATTTTAGGATTGAGCTTGCTAATTTGGCCAAAATCAACTCTGTATTGAATGATGTGGAAGCACTTGGGTGTGTCCAAAGGGATAAGAATTAAGGTTTTGAGATTCTCAATGATTAAGTTATTGTTACCTGTATCCAAGTAGCCTAAGATAGGTTAGAATGGTTCCTGACATGCAGATTTTGGCTTTTTCATCTCCCTCATATGCAGTGGTACCTCAGTTCACAAACTTAATTCATTCCATGATTCTGGGGAAGATGGTCACAGCCATGTTTGTCACCTGATGCAGACCCCGCAAATGGAAGCAAAGTTTTGCTGAACACTTCTCCTTGTGGACTAAATTGTTTAAGAACAGAGGTGCTCGTGAACTGAGGTATTACTATAATTTGTTCTTTATAATCTGTCTTTCAGGAAGGTATTACAGACATTTGAGTTCCTACTTCACAGATAAAAGATGTAGATAAGTTTGCATCATATACAAAAATTTACTCAAAATGGATCACAAACATAAATGTAAAATTTATTAGAAAACATCTAGAAAAACATATGAAGAAATCTTGGGGATACAGGGGCAAGCACAGAGTTCTCAAATTGACAACAAGCTTGACCCATTAAGGGGAAAATTGATGAGCTGGGCCCCACAGTCCAAAAATGTCCCCCAAAGTTCATGTGATGGAAATTTAGCCCCCAGTGCAACTGTGTTATGTGTGGGACCAAAATAATAGGTGATTAGGGCCTGAGGGCTCTGCCCCCAGAATGAATTGAAGCCATTATTGTGCAGGTAGATCAGCTGTAAGAATGAGTTCAGCCCCCTCTTGCCTACTTCCTTCTTGTGCTCTCCCTGACTCTCTCACCCTCCACCATGGAAGGATGCAGCACGAAAGCACTTGCCATTACTAGAGGTTGTGAAGAGTGTGGGAGGATAAATAAAGAGAGGTTGGATTTGACCAGCGCCTGCTGTATGCATGTGTTGCATAGCATACTGAACTCTATTCATATGTATAATTTGTACACATTAATGTAAAATGAAATTGTCACTCTTAAAAGACTCTAATCCAAAGCTCTTGAACTTCCCAGACTCCAGAATCATAAGTCAAATAAATTTCTGTTCATTATTCATTAACCACTCTCAGCTATTCCATTATAACAGCAGAAAATGGACTAAGACATGATCAAAATTAAACCCTTCTTCTGTGCAAAAGACTCTGAAGAAGAACAGGCAAGCTACAGATTGAGAAAAAATATTTACAAGCCATATCACCAAGAAGGGCCTTGTATCTAAAATATATAGAGTTCTCAATATTCAAGAGTAAAAAACAGAAACAGAAAATAACCATCATCTCACTGAAGAGGACAAGAGAGGGCAAATACACACATGACAAGATGTTCAACAGCATTAGCCACCAGAAAACAAGATTAAAACCACGTTGTTTTGGACTGGTTTGTTAGTGTGAGAACCAAATCATCCTTGACCATGGCGGTGATCCAACAATCCTGCCATGTGATGAAATCATGTACAACTTTAGACATTCAAACAAGTGAATGAAAGCAGAACTGGGAAATCTGAGCAAAGTAGATGACTTGTAGCAATGCTAGTGTCCTGCCTGTGATGTTGGACTACTGTAGTTATGCAATGGGCTGCCATTGGGGAAGGGTAAACAGAACTTTTTTTTTTTTTGGCAACAGCATAGAATCCATATCTCATAATAAATATTTTTAAATCATATCGAACAAACAATGGGCAGTGCATTTGTTTCTCTGGGGAGAGACAGTTCCTGAGATACCAGCTTCCTGGGTGTTTTCTGCCTGGCCAACTCCCTGGAAAAGTAGAGTGAGTGAGGATAGTGACATATGGCTGGTGCTGTCATCTCTGATTTCTTCTGCAGATGAATCTCCAAGACACACAGAACTTGAGGTGTTGACTGATAGAACCAACTACCGTAACAAGTCACCCAACTTTGGCTTGGAGCTGTAAACCATCCCTTCTTATTTGGCAAAAGACACACTCACTCTATCATGTGAATCCAGAGTTAGATACCCATGTGTCCTTTGGCGCTGAGAAAGTTCCTCTATTTTGACTTCTTCTTGGGTGTTTATGTCAATGCCTACATCCTCAAAGACAAAAGTTGTGTTTTAAATGGAAAAATCAAACAAGAAAAGTTTGACCATTATACAGAATTTGCAGTTAATTTGGAGCTGCTAGCCATGAAATCAGACACGCCCTAAGTTCACACACTGCTCAAACACAAGCCAGGCTCCCAGCCACCAGCAATTAGAGCACAGTACCCAACCCAAGAATAGTCAGACTTTCCACACAATCCCACCTGATGTCAAATACCAGCAACATGCCAGGAAGACTGAGTTCCTTTATCCTCCAATGGCTTCATGGGCTGTGAAAGATCTGAAGTCTCAAGGCTACTGAAAATATTTCTATTTGCTAATGAAGATGTGTACTTAACATCAAAAAGGACTTCTAATGAAAATATGTTGGCTTGTGATTGAACTTGATATAAAGGATTTGGCAGGGCAGGAGAAAGGCTATAGAAGTCCATCTACTAGCACAGAGACAAACTTCCTGGCAGTCTGTTAAGAGTCTTCAAAAGGAGCATGCCAGACTTAAACTACAAGGACTCTCCCTAAGAAGATCATTAAGGATGCACATAAGGAGTCAGCCAGGAGGATGTTCATTATAGTGCTGTTAGACACAGCCTCAAAGCTAAGAATGTCAGATTGGTTAAACAGATTAGTTACACTTAAGTATTAAAATGATAATATAAAACTATTTTACTGACATGGAAAGATCATTATAATACAGTAAGTTCTTTAAAGGCAGCTTATAAATAGTAACTATAATAACGCATTACTTTGGAAAATCTGAGTGTGTAAATAACTATATCCAGAAGGTTTGAAGAATATGCACAAAGGTATTATATATGTGGTCTGTGGGTAACACTGGAGAGGTCTTGTACAGTATTTGGTTCTGCTTATATTTTTATTTTCTCATTTTTCTTTTATATATGTTAACTTAAAAACACAATATATATTTTAAATTATACTTTATTAAATGCATAATTTGATTTAACTTATGTATGTTTGATTTAACTTATGTATATATATAACTTCCGTATAATTAGGTGTAATATGATGTATGTATAATTATATAATTTTATATGCTAAATAATGTGTATTATGATATGAGTGATAAATACATTTATAAATACACTGTTGATATTTATATGTAATATTTTTATGTAATAGAAAAAGTATGTGATATACATTTAAGGTAAATATACTAAAGCTCTAGAAATGGGCAGAGAAGGAAAGTACTTAGGCAAGCTTGGACATTCCCTAAGGCACCAGTGTAAGGGGCTCCATTTGGATCACAGATAAGTACTCCAGTAGGAATCCTTATCTGTGCTATGAGTGGATTGGTTGGAGAATGAGACTAACACAGGATTCAAGGAATCAGAGAGGCAGAGAGAAGCATAAGTTCTCCATAGCTACCACAGAATCTTCTAGAAGCCATTGTGCATGATCTGAGCAGCCCCAGGCCAGCAAAACACCAATACCCCCATCCCACTGGCCAAGTGCAGAGCAGTAAGCTCCTGAGCCTCCCACCTGGAATTAGAGCTGGCCCTCCAAATCTTGCTACCTGCTAGAATTAAAGGACCGAGGTGTTGAAAGGAGGACAATGGTGGACAGAAGGGGGAAGGCTCTTGAGAAACACACTCCACAGAGAAAGAGTGATACTGCACTTACTTGTAAAAGCCTAGTGGGGCAGCACTCCAGGAGTTGGCCACTGAGGCCTAGACTGTCTTTGACTCTCTCACATTCATTCTACACTCAACAGACCTTGCTTAGCACCTTCTTCTAGGTGTTAGGAGCTGTGGGGTACACTAGGCCTCAGGGAGGAATGAAACTTTTCCCCAACAAGCAATTGCTCTATCTCTCCCACACTAGTACCCTAAAATGTGCTCAGGAGATAGAGGAGGACGAGCTACAATCCTTCTGGAAGAGCTGTTCCCAGGGCAGTTTTGGGGGATGAGAGATGAACTCAACAAGGGGAAGAACTCACATAAAAGTCCTACAGTTTTATCCCACTAGGTTCTTCCCCTAAACTGGAGCTGTGTGTCCTCAGCAAGTGAGTAAGCCTCTTGGAGCTTCTGGTACTTCAGCTATTTCCATTGTGAGGAAAAAGCAAAATTGGATGGGCAAAGTCTGGACACAATAGCCATTCACCAAGAAACAAATTTGCTTTATCACTTTCTCATCACTGAGATATAATACCCAACACCTACAACTTAAAGGAGGAGAGGTTTATTTTAGCTCACAGTTTCAGAATTTTCAATACATGGTCAGCAGGTTTAAACACAAAATGGCACAGCAGAGGGGCATAGTGGAGATAGCAGAGAGAAAAGGGAAGAGTCCAGGAGGGAGATATACCCTTCCAAGTCTGTCCACCAGTGACCCAACTCCAACCAGGCCCTGCCTCCCAACAGCACACTCAGCCACAAACTCATCAGTGGATCAGTCCACTGATAAACTCAGTGCTCCTTTGATCCTACCACCTTCCAAAAGCCCCATCTCTGAATATATGAGCCTTTGGGGGAATATTCTGGATCTGAACCATAACAAAGTTAGCTCAAGGCACAGCCTCACTTATGGATATTGAGTAATGTGGATAAAGCAATTGGCATAGAAATAAAACGAGACACTTGGAAGGCAGGAAGCAGTGTCCTTGTCCAGGATTAGATATGATAGTATATGAAGGAGCTGGAAATGGAGAAAGAGTAAAAATGGGGTAAATGATTCTTCCTTCTGACACTATTTGTCAGAGGACAGAGTTGATATGAGGAACGTTATTTCTCTTGCCCCAGTATTTTGGCTAAGTTTCATAATTTCCATGGGTTATGCTGACATAAGAAACATTCCAATAACTGTGTAGATGCACTGCTCACATTATGCAGAGCAGCCAATTCCTGAGGCTAAAACACTCCACCCTGCCCCATTTCATAGCCTTTTGTGTATGGAGACTTGGACACGTGCTTTGAGTCTGGTATTAGAAAATAGTGAAGTCAAAAATTCTCAGCAGGATCCACTACTACTGAATTTTAATACATGTAGGTATTTCAAGCTCCTGGCAGCCTGAATGGGGCCATCCTTGTTCAGGAAAATCTGACCCAGGACAGTGGCACAAGAGGATGGCACTGGTATCAAGTGGGAACAAAGCTGCTGTGCATAAACAGAGGAGTCAAGCTCTGGAAGCCCAGCAGCCGGTCAGCTCCAGGCAGAAAAATGGCCATGGGGACACTTGCAGCTCACCAGTGGCTGACTGAGGAAACCATGGCCTTTGATTCTTGACATTCTCTAAGAAAGCCAGGGATGCGTGAGTAGAGCTCTGGTAGCTCTCTGAGCCTTCGTGAGCTCCCAAGGACAGCCAGGGGTTTTATGAGGAGAGGAGCTAAGCATGGTGGGTCCAGAGAAGAAAGCCCTTGGTGGCCAACAAGCAGAGGAGAGTGGCTGTCTTCTTCCACATGTGCTTCTGGGGCCCATGGTGGAACCAAGCGGGAGACCGAGAAGTGACTAACAGCATGCAGTTTCCCTCTCCTTAAACATGCCCAGAGTCAGCTCAGAGTTCCACAGGTCAGATACGTTTCCTCAAAAGATATTCAAGGTTTTCTTTCTATCAGTGTTCAAATGAGCCCATGCTGTGCATTTCTTATCCAAATGTTGCTGATTTTAAAAATTACCATATGTGGAAGCAAGAGACAGAAACAGACTCTATTATACCTGTATTATTTTAAAAAGTAGCTTACTTGATTTCCTTTTTTTCCAGTACTGGAGATTGAACCCAGGACCTTCACAATAAGCTGCATCTTCAGCCCTTTTTTATTTTTTATTTTGGGACAGGATATCACTAAGGCACTAGGTTGCCCAGGCAAGGCTCGAACTTGTGATCCTCTTGCCTCAGCCTCCCAGGGTGCATTTGGAATGTTTTTAGTGAAGACTTGAGCCTTTCAATTGCTCATCCTGGGAGCAGTGGGCCTTTGGGTAAGAACTGTGGAGAGTTAAGGGAGAGGCCCACACTGTCTTTCACCCACAGAGGCACCCTGAGCCTGGTTTCCCATGGGATAGAGCACTGGCCTTCCAGCCTGACCCAGCCCAGGAGCTGGAACCAACCATTTGCTGATTGTACACGAGGATGCAGAGAGGACTCACCAGATCTGCAAGATGGCTTGGGCCAGTGGCACTGCCAGTCTGAACCACAGTGTGCCACAGTATTAGATGGCAGTCTCACACGTTCATTTTACAGAATAATGTATTCCCTTTGTTTCCTTCTATCTTCTCAGGGTGGCCGCCTTCAGTCCCCAGCTGATACACGCCCACCTCAGGGATCTGTCTGCCCTCTGCCTACCCAGCTAAGGCAGCAGCTCTGACCAGGTCCTTTAACTCCCTGTTATATTTCCTTCCCTACACTTTATGTCTCATATATTCATTTGTGGCTTCACTGTCTGCTAACAAGAGTAGATACTGCGTCTGTCTGGAGAAATAACAGACATATGTGAGGTGTTCAGTACTTAGTTACTGAGAGAGAAAATGGAAGAAAGGCAGGCATTCCCTGTGTGGGAGTGGATGGGATTCATGCTTGTTCACATCTGTATACTACTCACACCTCATTCCATAAGGACTTGAGGCATAAATAATTGTTATGAAATTTTATTGAGTGCCTGTTATGTGCAAATGTGAATATAGAATAAGGTGGGAAGTAGTTAAGGTGTTTAAAGGTTTAAAATTATTTTTCTCCTGGGCAGCAACCTTACAGGAACTGGAAGCCTTCAAACATTGTCACTGACACTTTTATTCCTTGTCTCATAGCTCTGGGAGAAGGCCAGGGTCTTCTGTATGGGAAAGGCTATAAAACATACATAAAGAGCTCCATTGTTCCTTTAAAAACAACCCAATAGCAGGGAATTTAGTTCAGTGGTACCATGCCTGCCTCACAAGCACAAGGTCCTGAGTTCGATCCCCAGTACCAGAAACAAAACAAAACAACAACAACAAAAAACAACCCAACAGAAAGTCCAGCTCTTCTATGGACTGGTTTTTCAACAGCCGTTTTTCCTTTTCCCAACTCCAAGTACAGTGGTACCTCAGTTCATGAATAATTCGTTCTACAATACTGGCCATAGCATTCGTCCCATGATTCTGGTTACAACCGAATTTGCTTGCAGATCGTGAACTGAGAATTAAATTCATGAACCCAGGTGCTACTGTACAGAAAATTATGTAGAGCCACCCTTCCAAACACAGGAGCTTTAGCAGAGGAAAGAGCTCCAGGAGATGGCTGGGAACAAGGGCTGAGCTAGTTGAGGGTGAGCCAGGCCACTGGGAGGCTAAGTCCCCACAGTTCTGGTCAGTGGCATGTGGTGGAAGATAGGCTGAGTCCCTTAGAGAGGCAGGTGAGTGGAGACACAGAGCAGTCCTGGGAAGAGCAGGTGAACAGTCACCAAACAGGGATGGTCCAGCTGTGTGGTAATACAGCCCTGCCCAGCATCACAGTTTGGAAGTGGTGTGTTCTCCAAAGATTCATGTGCTAGAGGTTTAATCCCTAATGGAACAGTACTAAGAGGTGATGGACATTTTAGGTGTAACAGGATCATGGGCTCCACCTCATGAAGGGATCACTGTGGTTCCCAGAGAGTGGGTTGTTGCTAGGGCATCTAGTGTCCTGTGCTCCCTCTTGTATGTGTGGATCCTCTTTGCACACCCTTACTTCCCCCTCTGCTCCTTCACGTTATGACTAAGCAGAGGATTCTCATCTGAAACAACACAGAGGCTGACACCATGCTCTTGAACTCCCTCACACTCAAAAGAATGAATGAAAATAAACCTCTTTTGTTTATAAAGTTCCCAGTGTTGGGGATTTTGTTTTAGCAGCAGAAACCAGGTTAAGACAACAGGTAATGACATAACTCCCATCCTTAAGGAAGGGTGCCCAAAGCACAGGTTAGTGACCAAAGACACTGAAAAGATATTCCTCATACCAGCAGCCATGGGAATCTGTGATTCAGTGGGAAGAGTCTGAAGGCAGAAGACCAAGAAAGACATTGTGCTCTCCAGCAACTGTGGACTCAAGCCCATCACCCACCTTCCTCCCTGTGCTGTGCACCATCCAGAGGATGTGCTGCACTGGCCGATACCATGCATATGGTGGCTTGGAATTTGTGAGAATAGCTCGTGGGAGTGGAGCTCAAGATCATACTAAGTTCAGCTATTGAACACTAAAGGTGTAGGCTTCATGCTCTTTCTTTGTGAGTCCCTACTTCGACCTTCACTCAGTCAGTGCTGATATTGTTTGCAGGAGTAGCAAAATGAGGAGTTTTCATATGCAAAAGATAAGAGAGCATCTCAAGATGAGGTGACAGCCCCATAGAAGTTTCCCTGATCAGACAGAAAAGATTGGCACGTACTCTGTGCAGCCATTTGGGGCCTGGCCTGTGCACCCAGTGTCTCTAGTCCCCGTAGGGGGGTGAACAACAGGGGAGGGAGGTGGAGGGAGGTTACCAGGAAGAACCCATCACTTCTGCACACACCTGCTCCTTGATTTCTCATAGCAAGTGGGCTCTGTCTTCTCCATCCCCATGAGCAGGGCCACACAAGGAGTAAGTTGTTCCTCAGGCATTCACATGCCAGCCTGTATGCTGTGGATTCCTTTAGGACAGATGCTAAAAACTACTTATCTTTTTAGGCACCCTGTGAGTGTCTAGCACACTGCACACATCCAACAAGCAATGAACCTGTTTATTACTGGAGAGGCCTGGGTGTTTGTATTTCAGTGTTCTAGGCATCAGTGGAGGACAAAAGAACTTAAAGCAAGAGGATCTTTGATATTCCTTCCTGAAAAATATAGGCCACCTGTATGGAAACAAAAATAAAATATCACTTCCCACTTCCTATGCACATTCATTTAAACTTATAGAGGATGGATGCTAAGACCTGAGAATTCATTTTAAAATGTATATAGGGGGCCAGAGATTTAGCTCAGTGGTTTTGCCCCCTGCTGCACAAGCGCAAGGACCCGAGTTTGATCCCTGGTACCAAATAAATAAATAAATAAATAAATAAGTGTATATAGGAATGGGTGTGTGTGGCACAGTGGTAGAGCACTTGCCAGGCACGTGCAAAGCTTTGGTTTCTGACCCCAGCATTGCAAAAATAGATGATAGATAGAGAGATAGATAGGATTAAAGGAACTCTCTCTAAGGAAGATCCCCCTAGATAAAGAATTGTCACTAGTGTGCTTCTTGATGTTTACAGCCTGTACTCCATGGAATGTACAGATCATTCAATACAACACTTTGGACTAGTATTTATATAGGAAAAACTAATATCCAACAAAAATTCAATACAACATTCCAGAATAAGGTAGCCTCAGGCTTATGTTCCAGGTATGGTTAGCACAAGCTCAGGACTGTGGTGGTTGTGACTGCCTGGGAAACTGATGAACATAAACTTTGGGACACAAGCAAAGCTTCCTTTTTCAGTTTCTCATGTTGAAATGTCCCATCACTTCTTTTATTTCTCATTGTCTTCTTGCAAAGGTGTCTTTAGCTACACCAAATTCAGAAAGCTGGATTACTACCTTTCCTGAAATTGGGGCTTCATCCCCTGACTTGTCTACACTACCATCAATCTTCACAACTAGAGACAACAGTGACTCTGGGTCCATCTTTCTCCATAATTTTCATTTTCTCTTTGTACCACATTTTCTGATAGTGTACTTATTATGCTCTGCTTTATTGTTGGCATCTCTGAATTGCTATAAACAAATTGTTATTAAAGCAAATACTCATTTGAAAGCAAAAGAAGGATTCTGTGTGGTACTGCACTTTCCTAACTCAGCTGTCTCTCAGAGTGGTGGGATTTTCATAGCTGACACTTTCTGCAACACCATGGCTGCCTCTCAATGTGTGTTTGGCTCCAACACAAGAAAGTAGGACAGAACAAGATGATTAACAATATATCTTGCTTTTAGATAAGAGCTTTAGTCTGAGTGAAATTTCCATGTACACTGTCACATTTAGTGTCACATAACTTTGTGGTTGATGGGGCAGGTAGTATTACCTCCATACCACTATAAAGGGAAGAACATGAACCCCAGTCAGGTTGCCAGAAAGCATGACAGGACATGACAATTGTGTTCTGACATTGCTGCCAGGAAGATGCAAAGATGAGTATGACATAGCCCTTCCCTCAGGAAGCTCATGATGACAGGTGGCTACAGACATGGAAGCCAGCAGGTGCAGTTCCATTAAGAAGGACCACCAGGACTGGGGAAGGTTGCAGGGAAGGGAGAAGCTCACTTTCCTAGCAGGAGGACCCTGGAGAGCACTGTGAGTGAGCTGTCTTTGGGTGGACTCTCTGCAGAATAAGAAGACTGTAGGGGCTTAGGGAAGAAGGGAAGGAGTAGGAGGAAGTGACTCCAAAACAAGAAAATATGTGTGCAAAGCATAGAGACACCCAAGAAGTGGAAGTTTATGCCAGACTCAATGGGATAGCAGACAGTGCTGAAGGGTAAAGGGCATTGCTGCCAGCTGAGGAGTCACTGCAGGCTTTAACTGGGAGAACGATAGGGCCAAATTTACTTTTTTGCTGTTGTTGTTGTTTGCACTTTATTAAATTCTTTAATTGGTACATTGTAGGTATACAACACAATTACATTTCTCATTGGGAATTGTACCTTTACATAATGCATCTTGGTTCTTATTTTTTCCCCATTCCTAGCCCTCCCTTCACCCCCTCCACCCTTCCCTATTTAGCAAATTTACTTTTTGACAGTAAAGAGAAGGCTCTCCAAGGAAGGAGAATGTGGGCAGGAAGCCCTGAAAGAGATGATTAGGGCCTAAACTCAACCAGAACCATGGGAGCAGAGATGGAAGGGATATGCAAGGAAACTTTTAATGGCAAAATAAAAATAGTGTTTGGGGATTGTTTGGGTATAGGTGATGAGAGAAAATTATCAAGATGGATTCCAGGTTTTCGACTCCTGAAGGTTTCAGGATGATAACACCTTTAATACCAGAGAAGAGAAGCAGATGGTGAGACAGCGGGGAAGAGGGGCCATTGGAAAGAGAGAATACACATTTAGTTCCACGCACTCCTCATATACTGTGCCTCTGGCAGATCTAGGTGGACCGGGTGGTAGTGGCCTGGGGATGTAGAATTGAGGTTGTTGAAGGCAGAGGATTGGGTGTGACGAACACAAAGTGAGAAGTAAGATGTAGTACAGGACCCTCATTGAAGTTGGGCAGAAAAAGGAAAGTAATGAACACAGACAGGGAGAAGGAGAACAAGCAAGAGAATTCCAGGATGCCAAGGAACCCAAGAGAGACACCTGAGAAGAAAGAGATGGATGTGAGAATCAAACAGATGATCCTCTGGTAGACACCGGGTCTGGTATCACAAGAGGAGTGTGCCCTTGCCACTGGCTGTATATACAGTGTGGTGGTGGGACTGGCGCAGGCTAGGAAGAAGTAGAAATAACTATCGTGGCTATCTGAGAAAGAAAAGGAGAGGAGGATGAGTGTGACCAAGAAGAATGAGCTTGCCACACTCTAAATCAGAGCGAGAGCTGGCCACGTGGCCCACAGGAGGGCAGCCGGTGGAGGAGATGTGTGGAGATCCCAGCAGGACTCTCACTATCCCCGGCACCTTTCTTTTTTCTTCTGTTTGGCTTTTCTATTTTGTGGTACTGAGGATTGTACCCATGTGTCTTAGTTACTTTTCTCCTTGCTGAGACAAAAACCCCAGTACCCAAATTTAAAGAAGGAAAAGTTTATTTAGCTCAGTTTTTAGAGGTTTCAGTCCATAATTGTCTGGCTCCAAGGAAGGCTGGCACATGGCAGAGGGGCAACAGTTTATAGCAGTGGAAGACAGCAAAGAAACAAGGGTGAAGATGGGCCTCTTTCTGTCCCTTATATTGTATCCACGCTACTTAGGGCAGGTATCACTCACACCCTTCATCCTAGTGTCCTTGAGCTTAGCATTGCACCGTGAATCAATTCTAGTGACACATACTCTAGATCCAGCCACCTCTGAAAAAGCCCCACCTAGAACCACAGGAGGCTTTGGAGGGACATCTAAAACGCAAGCCATAACATTCTTCCCCTGACCCCCCAAAGACTCATGCATATCCCTTTATGCAAAAGGTATTTAGTCCATCTCCAAGAGCTGTCAAAGACCTGACAGTTTCAACATTGCTGAAAAGTCCAACTCTGAAGTCTGCTGAGATTTAAGGCAAATTCTTAGCTGCAAGCCCCCGTACAAATGAGAAGAAAGTTAAACACTTCCAACATTTAATGGCACAAGATAGACATTTCCATTCCAAAAGCTACAAACAGGGATGCAAAGGAATGAGAGCAAAGCAAGTCCAAGATCCATCAGGGCAAACATAACATCCCACAGTTCTACTTCTAGTGTGCCGGGAATCTGTGGCAAGTTGTGAACTCCAAGGGGTTCGAGTGGCTCCGCCCCAGTGGCATTGCCTGAGGTGGTAGCTCCCATGGCTCTTCTCTGGGGCTGGCTGCTCCTTCCTTGCAGTTTTCCTCAGATGATCCATGCTCCTGGCTTCTCCAAACTTCGGGGGTCTCTACACACCTTTGGCTTCACATTGTACCTTTGGCTCTTGATGTATAACGCGGATACAGAATGTCTTAAACTCCAGACATCGCCACAGATCTCACAGGCTTCAGACCACAAGTATCAGAAGTGTACATGCATCATATTTTACCTTCCCAATAATTCAAGAATCTTTGTGAAGAAGCAGGGAGGCTTGGCAAGGTGGAATTGATAATTATGGCATTTCTGAACACATAGATATGTGGTCAGTCTCTAACTGGAATACAGGCAGGAAATACCAACTCATATCTTGATGTTTTAATTAAGATGATTATTCTATTTATAGCTTATTTTATCAGATGTAACTTTTTAATGAAATAATGCAGTAAAGCTGACTTTGGGCTTTAGTATGATAAAGTTAGGAAGAGTTTCTGGTGAAGGTGCCTAGGGACAAAAGCTCATTGGACAACAAAGCCTCATCCTTGGGTCCCATTCAGGCCCTCAGAGTACCTCAAAGAAGCTGACGAATGACTACAAGAGTATTTAGAAGGGCAAGTTGGATAAAATGGAAAATGAAATTCTATTTAGAGAAGTGAAATTTTCAGTACACTGGATTTATGAACAGGAATATTTACTGGAGTGTCACAGGTAGCATCAGAAAACTGGAAAGTGACTTAATGCCCACTGATAGAGAGAAGGCTGAGTAACATATGGTGCAGTTACACTGCAGAATACTGTGCAAAGAGGTGGTTAGAATATGCCAGCTGGCTTCAAGACACTTCAGGAAGCTCTCTTAATGGAGCCATTGTACAGAAACTATGTGTAGCATCTTTCTTTTGTAAAACAAACCATGCAGATAATGTGTGTTTAGATATGGGTGTGGGTATATGTGAATGCACACCTGCACACAAGTATCTTTTCACTCTAAATCCTCTTGCTCTCCAGTTCAGTAGCAGGTTCAAATAGTGAGATTTCACATAGCCAGGGATGCTGCACATGTACAAGTCTACACATAGGCACTCATGTCTGTCAATCAGCATTGTGAGATCTCATGTTTGCATTTACTAAATATTTGTGTAAATACATATAATAAATCTCTCTGTACAATTTAATAAAGAGATGAAAGAAGTGAACTGTTTTAAATTTGCACCCCTTGGTTTCTTCTGGTATTTTTGTTCCTGTGCTCACAGTTTGCACATTAGACAAAGCTTTTGACATTTACATGCATTACCTTGTCCTGTACTAACCCTGAGAGGAGACGTGGATAAGAAAAACAGTGCTCCCTGTGGAGAAGTCACTTGCTTAAGCTTCCTTAACTCATAGCCCACAGGATTGGATCTGTAGCTTGACTCTATCTGACTCCAAAATCCTTTTCACTGTTCACAGAAGGCTTCTGCCATATGTGAATTTTCTCCATGTTGTGAGACTGCTACAAAATACACTTGGGTTCCTCTGGTTCCACTCACTACCAAGTGCTGGGGCAGCAGAGGAGGTGCTGGCACTGAGATTCCCAGTTCTGGAAAGCCCCACATGGTGGGGGGGCATGGAGGCACCTGGAAACCTAACGCTGGGACAGCAGCTAAGCTTCAGAATGGGAGCATTTCAACTGAGCATAGGGATGTAGGTTGTTTTACTATTCAAGAATCATTTACTAGTTGGCTACTTTGCATTCAAAATAAAGATTCTTTCAGCAACATGTTGTAGTGTCTTTAGCTGGCTTCCAGCCTGAGGTACCCAGACTCACATTTGTATTAACTGCATCTTTGCAGACAGGCTGAGCCTGAATAAATGTGGAAAGGGAACACTACATTGAAACATGTGAGATGTAAGCTAACTTGGAGAGCACACAAACATTAGGCAGGCTACTTGCCAACACCCAGACCAAGTTTATAGTATCATCAGGGAAAACCCATCAAAACCATTTCTATTGGAAGGTGGGACCCACTGAAAATAAGCACTTCAGTTGCAGTAGGGAGTGCCATATGTGCATGGAGGGGCCATGGGCAGGGTGGTGGGGTTTCACCAAATGATGATGAAAAGATATGTGTGTGCCTTCACAAAATAAGTAGTCTCAATAGAGTGTCCTGTTGTTCTGTTTTGTTTCCATTTTGAAAATAACCACCAAAGATGCTAAGAATTTGCAGCACATTATTTTTAAAGTTTCTTTGTACTTTGAAGGTGATTAGATATGTTCTAGAAGATTCTACTCAGGTCTCTCTCTACAGTGGGTCCCATACCTGTCTGCTTATGAGTGCTGGCTCCTGTGCTCTAGCCCTTGGGCCTTGAATCACCTCCTCTTGCCTCTAGGTGGCACCTGAAATTAACTATCAAGGTCCTTCCAGCCCTTCATTGTGACACAGGCTACAACCCTTTCAACTGCCAGCCTGGATGCATGGTCCCATGTTTTCTCTTCACTTTTCTTTTCCTCTCTTTTCTCTCTCCTATTTCATATTTCTCCTTCTATTTTCTGCCCTTTTCCTCTTTCTATCTTGCTTCTGTTCTCCTCTTCTAACAGCCAGGTGGAGGGCAAGGTGGGCCAGGCATGTATGTCTCCACTCACATCTACAACAAAATGAACGTCTTTTCCCAGGTGACATTTTCAAAGTGACACCTTTATTGCAGTATTTCTGCATAACATATATAAACTCTGCTATCATTATTGGGGTCTTATCCTTTCATTATGTGTCACTAATAAAGTTTTTGAATTTTGTGTCACTCGCCAATTTTCCTACAAACCCTGTGGTTTTGATGCTTACTTTTGCATTACATATTAAGTATTATAAATGCACATTTCATCTGCTATAGTTTGGATCAGGAATGTCCCCTACTGGCTCCTTGGTCCTATTAAAGCCTTAGTCCTAAAGGTGGCACTCTTGCCAGGTACTGAAACCTTTAAAGGTGGGGCCTAGTGGGGTTCCATAGGTCACTCAGAGAGCCCTAACCCCTTTTCATTTTTTATTTTCTTTTCTCCTTTGGTTCCCGGTCATGAAGCAAGAATTTCTGCTCTGCCACACACTCCCACCATGATTTACTACCTCCCTACAGGCCAAAAGTAATGGGGCCAATTGGCCATACATTGAAACTCTAAAACTGTGAGTCAAAGTGAATCTCCCCTCTTCTTAAATTAATCATCTTAGTTTTTTGTTACAGAATAGAAAGCTGACTGACACACTGTCTTACTGCAGAACTAACTACTTGTTTATGCTGGGGCTCACTCATTCCCAACTTACTGGGAAGAACAGATTGTATGTATTCTCAACTCTGCCTTTAGTGATGTCAAGTTGGCCACTGGAAATCAGCCATGGAGAGAGTGTTTGGGAAAGGATTTCCAGGGACCAGACCACAAACCCACTGATTGGCTTCATCAGGGAGCTGGTTAGAAATGTGGAGTTCTGGGTGCCACCCCAGCATGTGTTCTAACCTAGCCCTCAGGGAAGACCTGGACATACCAGGATAAAAGAAGCCCTAGTCCACAACATGTTCATACAGAAAATGACCCAGTAAGGAAAGAGAGTGTGAAGAAATTATTAAATACAAAGGGAAATAATATCAGGTCAGGGCCTAAAACACAGGCCCACTGACAGTGACCCTGCCCATCTGCCTGCCTTGGAGCAAGGATTCCTTAGATGTCATGGTCACAGCCTTCTGAACAAGGGGAAGATTGAAGCTGATCTCTCCTTGGGGTGACAGTATTAATTTGCTTCCTGCTGAGGTCAGGGCTGGTGTTTACCACTTTCAGAGTCATTCTAAGAGAAATACTCCTAGAACTCAGGGCCTGATTCCCCTGGGTTCCAAGTTTGGGAAAGAAATCAAACATGCTCAGGACACACTTTCCCCTGTGAACTGAATGCTTAGTGAGCCCTCTTAATAGGAACACTTGCCCCAGCTGCACCTCCAGGGCTCTGCTTGCCAGCTTTGCTCTCACCAGTGTGGGCACATTAGGACAAAGTCCATGCCAATCATTTGCACAGTGATATTGCTGCTGTCTTGAGAGATGGGTCTCAGGAAGATGGCCTCAGAATGGACTCACCATTTGCTTCGGTGGCTGGCAGAGGTCTGCTTCACAGACCACTTCAAGAGTGAAAGGTAACGACAGACAGTCTTCTCATGAGATGATTTTAATATCAACACATTATTAATAGTACTAAGAAAATGATAAAACCCTACAGAATTTTTATCAAAATGACACTATATAAATGCAGAGAAAGACAGATGTTGCCATATAATTTTGTTGAAAAAAATACTAAATGAAAATTACAATGAATTGCTTGTGTTGTTTATTCAAGACATTCATATGTAATTTTGTTATAAATAAAATAAAACATCTCTATGCTTTTTATTTTTAAAATTTAGATTCTAACAAATTCTCAGGCTGGGGATATAGCTCAGAGGTAGAATATGCGCTAGCATGCATGAGGCCCTGGGTTCATTCCCTAGAACCATTAAGAAAAAAATCCATCCTCTTTATTAAGAGGAAAAAAACCCATCCTCTTTATTAAGAGGGAAAAAATCCCATCCTCTTTATTCTCATCCAACTGGTAAGTCAGGTGGATCAGATTCTGAGTTCTAGGAAGTTTCCTTTGGAATAAATCTGAAAACCATAACTGTCAGCATTGTGACCTCTTTTTTAGGAAAAATTGTACCTACTTGAAGTGGATTCAGTCTAAGTAGGCTTTATTCTGAACTAACTACCCTCCAAGGAAAAGAAAAATCCCTCCAGACTTAAGGAGGCTCAATTCCTTTAAAGTGTATGGATGAAATCATCCAGCCTGTGCCAGAGTAACTGGGTCCCATCCCTGGCTCAGCCAGCTGGCTCATTCTTGAATGCAGCTGCCAGCTGCACAGTGGCTGTGGTGAGTTCCAGTCCTGGTGCTCACAGCCCTGTGTGATCCCCTCCACACTGCACAGGGTTGGTGTGTGACCAATAGAACCCAGCAGATGTGATGGTGTGCCATTCCAGAGTAGGATCTAAAGACATGGCAGGCCTTCTCCTTTGATGATCTTTAGTCTTCTTGGTCTTTCTTTAGGAAACCAGCCCTGTGAAGAGGGCCCTGGGGAGGAGCTCAGGGCCCCTGACAGCATGTGTGTGAGGGCGCCATCACCAGAGCATCCAGTGACAGTGCTGCTGCACCCTGGTGAGAAAAATCTCATCACAGACCCTGAGCCTCAAGTTATCCAGTTCCTTGCTCCTGTCAGGGAGGGTCACTCCCTGACCCTCAGAAATTGGGAAATAATAAATACTTCTTGTTTTATGTCAGTAAGTTTTGGGAGGTAATGTGTGGTTATGCTTTAAATGTTTGTGCCTTGCACAAATTCATATTGAAATCTTAACCCCAAGGTGAAGCTATTAGGAGGTGGGTCCTTTTGGGAAGTGGTTAAGTCAGGAGGGTGGAGCCTCATGCATAAGCATATAAGAAGCCCAAAGAAGCTTGTTTGCCCTTTCAGCCATGTGAAGACACCCTGAGAAGCTGCCACCTATGACCCAAAAGCAGCCCTCATCAGACATGAAATCTGTTAAGTCTTTGATCTTGGAATTCTAGCCTCTAGAACCATGAGAAATAAATGTCTGTTGTTCATAAGCCATCCAGTTTATGATTTTATTATGGCAATAGGAACAGACTAAGACATTTATTAAGGCAGCAATAGATTTATTTAGTCATATACAATAGGTCCTTGACTTACAAACTCGATTGGCTCCTGAGGGCTGGTTGTAACTCAAATTGATTGTAAGTCAATATGGCTGAGATCTGGATGTTTACCTGGGTACACACTATGCATAACAAGAGGCAGATGAATCTTCCATTACCCTAATTAACCCAAGTTGTTCATATGTCGGGCTGGTGGTAATTTGAGGGTCCACTGTACTTCTCTCTATGTAGCAAGCAGGCATGATATTTACCCCATTCACTTTATAAGGAAGTGATTCTGAACAAGCAAAGAAATGTATATGATGCATTGTAATGACTGTAAAATGCCAAACAACCACAATATGCTATTATTGCCCTTACAGTGTCATTCAGTTGGTTATCTCCCTGGCTGTGCAGAAGCTTTTTAATTTGATATCATCCCACTTGTTTATTTTGATTTTTGTTGCCTGTGTTTTCTGAGATCTTTTCCAAAAATCACTGTTCAGACTAGTACCATTGAGCATTTCCTCTATGTTGGTCAAAGTTTACCCAATTTCAGTTAGATGGAAGGAATAAGTTCAAGAGGACAACCACCAACTTGGTTTTTTGCACTGTCTTCTCAAAAGATGCTAAGGGAGTAGATTTTAAGTGTTCTCACCACAAAAATGATAGACATATGTTGAAGCTTGATTTGGGCAATGACAATGTATATGTATTTCAAAACATATTGTACATGATAAACAGATAATAATTTTATCTGTTGATTAAAATAAAGATATTCAGATTTCACTACTGTAAATACTATTGAATATAATGCATATCTTTTCCATGTATGCACACACATGCATACTTAAAAATTATTTTGAATGCCTATTTTGTAAATACTTTTTTCAATTAACATGTTTCATATTTCCATTTCAATCAGTCTTCATCTTATCTATCTAATACCTACTCTATGTTCAGATTTACCCAGTTGCCCAAAATACTTTTGACAATTGGTTTCCAAATCAGTATCCAATCATGAATGAGTTGTTGGACGTTGGGTTGCTTTTAATCTAACAAAACCTTTTGTAATGGCATTAAGTGGTGGAAAAGACCGCCCCGATCTTGTGGATTTGCCTAAGTATTTTCTCATGGAGCCACTTAGTTTGCTGCTCAGTCTCCCATATCTCCTTTACAGTGGAAGGCAGGGCTATAGGCTGGATGGACTCGAGCTAAACATTTGCTGATATGTGTACTTCATACTGTGTCACAACAGAAGAAGCTTCCAGACCAAGGAGGCCACTGGTCAACTCTGAATCTCAAAATCATCGTTCTTTAGTCCCTGGAAAAATAGTGGTCATGAAAGCCAAGTCTTCTCTAGGTAGAAAAAAGATCTCTAGGCTGTGGATTTAGCTCAGTGGCACTGCGCCTGCCTCGCAAGCCCAAGGTCCTGAGTTCAATCTCCGGTACTGGAAAAAAAAAGAAAAAAGATCTCTAAACTGCAAAATCTTTTTCTACTTTTTAAAAATAATACTTTGAGACCAGAAGTAAGAATTTATTCTTCAATACTTTTTTTTTTTTTTTTTTGATACCGGGGATTGAATTCAGATCCTTCCGCTTGCAAGGCAGGCAGCGGAACCACTGAGCTAAATCCCCGGCCCATTCTTCAATTCTTTGACTCTCTTGGTATCTTGCTTCAAATGATGCATATGGCAGCCATCTATGAGCACAAACCTGTAAGGGGAGCAGCATCACAAGCTAACCACAGGTAGAACTGGTGCAATGCATGGGATAGCTATTGGGAGAGATGCCAGCAGGCTTTACAAAGTGTCGCCTCACCTGGGAATACCCTGCATAAAAAACTGTTCACACATAAATACTGAAGAAATATTTTTTAAAGAACCTTATTTCCTACAAATATGGTACACATTCATTGTGAGCTACAGATCACATAATTGTGTCTTAAAAACTGTTAGGGGGAATAGTAAATAAAAGTATTTATTTCAGTGTTTCATTAGCAGTGTCCAGAAATGCACCAAGAAGAAAAATGCACCAAGAAGAAGAAAATCAAACTCATCCAAAGAACAAATATGTCATTTGCAGTTATCTCTTGAGTTCCAACATCATCCTAGATATTTTTGTTGTTGATAGGAAGTAAAAGTGACCTTAGGAAAAATGGGAAATCAAAAAATAAAATATGATACAGGAATGAACTGTGAAGGTGAAATAATTATCATTTTAATGAATTTAGTCCAGTCTCATGTCTTTTCCTTTACCTTTATGAAACTGGATTTCTTTATTGTAGTTGTATTAACTCCCTTAAAGATCCAGTTAAATTGACTTGAAAAATATGACTTGTTTCACATATTTTAATTGACTAAAATAAAAATAAAATGGAATATACTCTATAATTTAAACTGGAGAACCCAGAAAATACTATAATATTTATCCTTCCTACATAAACAACAGTGCCATCTTGGCTATGTTTTAATGGCTTATGGCTGATAATTTATGTTTTTAATCCAACGTAATTCACTCACAGAAACATGGTCTGCAGGAGCATTTAACATTTTATATTTGCACACTGAGAGCTCTTGTCATTTTTAGCTTATGATGTTTGCCAAGAGACTGAGAGACAAGCTGGCTTCCTTTGAACTCTGTCTTAAGGGGGGCGGTATATGTGTGAGATCTACCTGTCCTTTGTCTACAAGGGCCCTAGGAAGGACTCCTGGCCAGAGCTTCAGTTCACACAAGGCCTTCCCACAGCCTGCTCTTCTCTCAGGACCACCCTTTGCTCCACACAGGATACATGGCAAGTGACCTTTCCTGGGAAACTCCAACACCTAGTGAACCAGGCCAAGGCCATTCCCAGGACACCCTAATACTCAGAAGACCAGGCCCAGTAGGATGTAGAAAGTGTCTTCAAGTCAGAAGGAAAGAAGCAACCTGGGGACAGTGACCAACATAAGGAGACCTTTAATTACACTGGTCTCAGCAAAAACTTGGATGTCCAAAGCAGTGAAAGGGGAAGTCTGCATAAGGAATGGCTCAGCCCTGAGCTGGTTAAATGCCCGGACTTGAAGCAGAATCCCATGTAAACAAAACCCATGGGCAACATGCAATGAAATAATGTCAAATAGGCAAACAATTTGGGAGATCCAATCTCACCCTGATTTAGTGAAATGTACATGTTTCTGGAAAGTATGGTAGTGATTTCATTGAATATTAATCTCTCTTATCAGTAGGTATTATGGTTTGGATCTAAAATGACCTCCAAAGTTTTGGTGATCAGATTATGGGGGTGGTGTCACTGACTTGCTGTTAAGAACCAAAGTTTGGTTGGAAGAGGCAGGTCACTGGAGTTGTCACCTTGAAAGGCATATCTCCCTTCCCCAACTCCTCCCTTCACTCTGCTTCCTGGCTTCCATGACATGAGCACCTCCCCTCCGCCAGATCCTTCTACCTTGCCCTCCTGCCTTGGATGGAGCCAGCTATGAACAAGAGCCAAAACAAACCTCCACTCCTTTAATTTTCAGGTATCAGGTATTTGTTCTAGCAATGAGAAAAGTGCCTAAGACAATGGGAATGATTAAGCAGGATTGTCTTATTTCTTGTGTGTCACACATTGTTAGTCCATGGTATGGGGAAAGGCCACAGGTCACTGTGCCAGCCCAGAATAACCTGAGCAATATTTGGCAATTAGGGATCAGAAACTCACATCTGAGCTGACATGGAATCACCCTGGATTTATAGGTCCTGGAAAGTGGCAAAGTAAATCATTGCGGTCACAGTCAACATAACAAATGTGACCATATTCACACCATTTCCAAATCATCCTGCATCCTCTGCTAGGGTGTATGTGTGTGTGTGTGTGTGTGTGTGTGTGTGTGTGTATGTGTGTGGAATTGAACCTAGGGTTAGAACACTGAGCAACATCCCCAGGACTCTCTTATATGTATTTTGAGACAGGCTTTCACTATTCTACTAAATTGCACAGGCTGAACTGGAACTTGTGGTCCTCTTGCCTCAGCTTCAGTGATTGCTGAGATTACAGGCATGTGTCACCAGATCTGGCTCTATTCTCACTTGGAGCTCTGCAGAGCTCCAGTTTAGATTGAGTCACTCCTCCACACTTTGTTCCAAACAGCCTGAGACCTGACCTCAAGATGTTTCTGATTTAAACTCGAACCACCCTCATTTCCTTTCCACGTATCTCCCACAGAAGCACGCAGCTGCCCTGCTGGTTTCCACCCAGTCTCAATGCCAATTTCCTTTCTGGCTGGTCCTCACTGGCTCGGTGGTATTAAATGGAGCTGCTATGCAGCAGGCACAGATGTGTGGTGAGGAACCTCATTTGAACACTCAAGAAAAGTCCTCCTCCACTGCTCCAGCTCTCCCTGCCTGCCGAATCGCCTGCTGATCCTACATCTCTATTCAGATGGGTCTGGGGAGCAACTCTCAGCAATGTCCTCTGTGTGCCATTTCTTCTAGTTTAGCTTTTCACTCTCCTTTCACCTCCCACAGTTTGAATCTCTCAATCCAAGCCAAGGCATACTTTCCACACAAGTGGTAGCCTTGCTCTCCTACCATCCATTTTCCTTTTTATTCACCTCACAAACTTGAACTGGAGGATCTGTCGGGCTGGGCACTGTTCCTGCTAGCTGTCAGGACTACTTAGCTGGCATTTCACCACACACTTGTTCTGTTAATTTATAACAAACAGCTAATGTTCATCAAGAGCACCAGTGCCCAGCAATGTTGTCGGTGTTATCCAGCATGTGTGCAGTTCACTTCTTCCGACACCCTTCCAAGACAGTAACTATTATTATCTCTCCCTTCTCCTGTGAAGCAGTGTGTGTGGAGAACTTAAACAACCTTCCCAGGCCACACACTTGAACCGTGTCTGGCCAGGGTTGGAAGGTGACATCCAGGTACCTCTGGGCTGGAGCTGCTCTATGGCATTAGTGCCAGTAACTGTTCTTCACTGTTTTAGACTCTTCCACTAATGCACATTGAGTTTCCCAAATTTACTTTCAGATACTCTGTCTGTGACAGAACACAGCTCCTGCAGGCCATGCTTAGTTTGAGTGTCAACACAATCAACTTCTGCCGAAGTTAGACTCTGGAACCTTGGCCATGCTTCCAAGGACATGAGCTTAACTTTCATGCGCTGTGGAGAAACTCTGGGGCAGGGTAGCCCCACATCACTCGTGCGCACACACACACACACACACACACACACACACACATATACTCACTGGCCACCTCAATTCTACAACCTGCAGGCTTCACTGGAGTGGCTGCTCACATATTACCAAGGCCATAAAATTTCTAACCTTTACTTTTGTTTTCATAAGACGTGGAGAAAAGTCCCCTTGATGTCTGAGAAACTGGGAGAAGTGGCAAACCACAAGCTGGGGTCGCTGTCTCAGCAACTCAGGCCTGGGCGTCCAGCCCAACCTCTCAGGCCAGCCCTTGATCTACTGCTTCCAGCTCACAGGCCTTATTCTGTCACACTTGGCTCCATCTCACACTAAGTCAGTTTTCCACATGCATGTCCTTGGCCACTTCTTATTTTTGTAAGAAGGAAGAATGGCCAAAGTGAATTTCTGACTACAGGCTGTGGGTTCTTGCCTCTCACAACTGTGAAACCACTGCAACTTCTCTGAGGTCCCACCCAGAATGGATGTTTTAAATCCAGCATTAGTGGAAATTGTGGAATGGAACTTCTAAAATGAACATCGGTTTTGGGAGCCTGCTATTTAACTGCCATTTTTGCATCAGTTGAAACTTAGTGATTCAAATGTACATATTAGATTTTGCTATTACCTCTAGCTCTGTGGCTTTGGTCCTCTGTCCTCCCTGCTGTTATGGCAGGACATCCAAACTGTTGTTAACAACGTTGCCTCCCCATCCCTTCAAGTATATGATAGATAAAATATTAATTCCTAGCATATTTGTTGCTCTAAGGGACACAAGAAGGATTTTTTTTGTTAATACTTCCTTACAAATTTGATGGACTATTTTTGGAGCAGTTACAGGCTGATAGAAGATTGAGCAGATAGTGCAAAGTCCCCACATATGACCTCATCGTCACCAGTTTCCCCTATTACTTACATCTTGCATTAGCACTATGCATTTACTATAAGTGACAAACCCACACTATTCAAACTAAAGTCCACTCTTTGTATTGGAGTTTGCTCTGTGCATTGTGTAGCTCTGTGGGTTTTGCTGAGTGCACAGGGGTGGGTATCCACCATGATGGAGCTTATACAGATGAAAGTCATTGTCCTAAAACTCTCATATGCAGCCTCATCAACACTGCTCGGGGATTTGTCCCCAGCTCAGCTCACAGCACTCCTCCCTCACTCCAAGGATTCACCCACCCACCTCCACACAGCCCTATGACGTCCTGCACTATGTGTGGGTGGAACGGGCTTGTGACCCAAGCAGTAAACTGCCTTTTAGCAGAGGATGGGTCTGGAGGTAAATCATTGGCCTGCAGGTGTTTCGGGATCCCACTGGCCCTTTGATTCTGTGGCATGTCCTGATTTCTCTACCACAGTGACACAGGCTTCTGTTCCGGGGTGGGTGGTGGGTTGGGTTCCATGCCTGCTGTTAAAAGTCTTTCTCAGCAATGGCCCCAGTGGGAAACCACTAGAACTCATACCTCTGATCCTTCTTTGCAAGATGAGAACTCCCAGAGTGACTGTCTCACTTAGCAAGAAAAGCAAAAAGTCCGCTGCCAAGGTTTGACAAGCAGAGACCCAGAATCTCTAGGAACTGCCTGTGAATCCCAACAGGTCTCACTGTAGCCTCCCAGGTTCTCCACTTCATAAAATAAAACTGAGCTGCAACAGACATGAAGGCTGGACATTCACATGCTGGCCATGCAAATAAGGTGCAAAACAGCCAGGGTGGGTTTGTAGCTGAGTGGTAGTGCACTGGCCTAACATGGATGAGTTCCTGGATTCCATCTCCAACACCAAAAAATAAAATAAATAAAATAAAAAGGGACAGTCTCACCTCCTACCAAAACTGTAGGGTTCTGTTTTCTGGATGCTTCTTTCCCATCACTTTCACTATCCCAAGGGCTGGGGTCCCTAGACCAGCAGGTCAGATTCCCAACAGGCTATATGATGTGGAAAATAGCAATGTGTCACCATTTGATCCTGAACCAGTAGACTTTGAGGCTCAACACCTCTGCCCCAAGCTGTTCTTGGCAAATACCATCCATATAGAACAGAGGGAAATATTTGCAATATGTCCTGTGGAAGCCAGGGTGAGGCCATTTCTCAAAAATGTTCAGCTCCTCATTTCCAAGCAATGCTTTCCATATGGGCTTATCAGAAACTAGTTTCACTTGGAGTGGAGTGGAGTAGGGAAGGACAAGGCAAGGGATGAAGACCAGGTGGAGAAGAAAGCAGAGTGGCCTAAGATCTAGCTTAATGATGATGTGTGTCAATGTGGGAAAATGTATGGTGTTTAATCCTAAAAAACATGGTGAGCCACTTCCCTCCCTATGAACAGTATTACATACCATTTCTATATGAACGGAATCAGAGCTGCAAAGCAATTTACATCCAGTTTTTGCATTAATTTCAGGAACTGACTATTTTTAGAAGATTCATGAAAGTCAGCCTAAAACTCAATGTCCTGGGGGATATTCCACAGTCCTTGGAAAAAAAGAACATGAGGTGGGGAATAAGAGCTGTGGGTGACAGAGAGCTTAGCCTGACACCCAGGGAGAGGCCACGCTCCAGGACCCCAGGAGCAGGGCCAGCACATCCACCCACCTCTCCATCCTCCCTGCATCTTCCACTGGGGGCTGCCCAGGTCCTTGCATGGGGATGGCAACCCAGGAGGTGATCAGAGCAGCCAACCCCAAATACTCTGCCACCACACACCCTGACCCTTCCCCTTGCATTGACATCAAGGCAGAGCACATGCCCATATGCTACCTGCTCCATCTCCAGGTCCCTCCAGCAGACTGCCTGAGCAAAAGATGGCCTGGTAGGGGTCACATCACATAGAGACAACAAACCTGACGTGTAAAACAGAGCGAGAGCCACTGAGGACCGAAACAGGGACTTTATGTTAGTCTGTCTAACCTACTCAGAGATTAAAGTAGCTACTGCATCTCTAAAACCATGAGAAAAGGCATAATAAACAAGAATCAACAGGGGTTATAGAGAGGAAAGTTCTAGCCTTACAATAGAATAATTCTTAAATGTAGAGTAGCCACCGAGATCAAATTAATACAGTGGCAGTTCTTGCAAAGTAACTCCCTCAGAACACAGCACAAAGTTTTGGAAGAACATTATACACAGAGCTATAAATATATACAGGACCCATCAGACACCATCAGCAGGACAGCAGGGAGAGGGTAGAGGGGCTAGGCACTGGATCTCCCAGACAGGAAAACTAAGAGCTCAAGGAATTCCAAGCAGGATAACATTGTCAGCCCACACCTGGACAGGCTACCTTCAGGTTTTAGCACCCCAAGCACAAGGAGAAGCTGGGCTGTGGTGCAGGGAGTGGTAGGAAGCAGCTGGGAAGGGCTGCACTGCCCAGGGAGTAATTTACAAAACAGACAGCCACTAAGCATATTGATCCAGGAAGGGATGAGGGCAGCAAATGAAGAGACACTGGAGATGAGGGCAAAGAAACAGCTGCATCCTGAAATCCATGGAAGACAAGATGCAGGCAAAACACAAGTGGGAGCATCACCATGAAGGAAAGTACACTTGGTCCAGGCGGGGCTGCTCAGATCCATGTCCACTGTGGGGCTGGCAACCTGAGGTTTCTGGCTTCTTCCCAACCCATCAATCTCCAGCCCAGGCCAAGAGACCTGGACAGAAATGCAGTTGTTGAGAGCCTCACAGTTCAGTCTTGTCTTTTCAAGCTAGCACTTAAAAGCTTTGCACCCTTTGAATGTCAGTGCCCCCAGAATGACTAGGAAATCACTGCATCAAATTCTGGCTCTGCCTACAAGTCCCATGATGAGATCACTAATATATGATTCAAGCATATCATGAATCTTCCTTCTGTATAGAACTAGGATAATAGTTTCTACACTGTCATGTCCTACTTCACAAGGGAGTCAGATTAAATAAAGCAAATTGTAAAGAAGCTGGATATCCCTCACCAGGCCTGAAAAACATGCCATAGTTTACTACTCTGGTATACAAAAGCCATGGAGAGGACAGGACTTTTCTGGCTCCCTCAAGATTAGAATGCTTTACTCATGGTGTTAGCATAGTCTCCAAAGTCAACCCTCCACCTCAACTTAAAGGAGGAGAGATTTATTTGGCTCATGGTTTCAGAGGATTCAGTCCATGGAAAGCTGACTCCTAGGAAAGATCGTCATGACACAAAGGCATAACAAAGGAAAGTTGCTCAGTTTGTGGCAGATAGGAAGCAAAGGAGAGGAACAGTGTCGGAGAAGAAGGGGACAAGACACACTTCATGACACACCCAGATACACACAGAAATATGCTTCACCAATCTCTGAGGCAACTCTAAAGTCAACCATTTAGGCTTAACCATCACAAAGACCAGTGTATGGGGGTAGCTTGGATGGGGACATAATAAGGCTGCAGCAGGAATATAGTCCACACACTCTGACTCATTCCACAGTTTGCCCTCAGGAACTTGCAGGTCCAGCTCATGGTGGTTCAGTCACTTGGCTATTCAGCTTTACCACCCTGCAGAACTCAAATGGGAATGAACATTCTGACAAAACCATGGAGAAAGAAGTTTTCCATTGGCCAGAAAAGGTATGATAAGGTCTGGGTCTCTGTTTCTCTAATCGCCTGGCACAATGTCAGCCATGCACATTTTGGTTCATTTTATAAAGCAACGACAGGACTCCACTAAGAATGTAAGCCTCTGCATGGCTGTGGTTATATCAAACGCAGTCCCAAACTAGCCAGGAACACTAACTGTCCTTCTCATTATGTCTTTAAGTTTCCATCATAAACTCTGTGAGATGCCAGGCAGTGGCTACTGGGACTATTCTAACACTTCATGGGGCAGAAGAAGTCCATCTGTGCTGGGCCAGGCCTGTGGTCATCCTCAGGGAATGTTCTAACAGCCAGTACATATAAACTAACACACACACACACATGCAACACATATAAACTAACACACTCACATATACGTATTCATACATGAGCCAGCATACACACACATACACACATATACACCTACACAAGGAAACAGAACCAGTCTCTGGGCAGGTTGAAATCTCTGCTTATGACACACACCTGGCTAACTTACTAACAGTTTACCTTAAAATAATGCTTCACAGTTTTACAAATAGCTTCTCAGCACTCTCTCACTTGATTCTTACATAGGCCTGGCATGTATGGTCATCCTCATTTTTACAAACCCCATGTTGATGGGGTTTTTTATTGTTGTTGTTTATTTTTTTGGTACCGGGGATCAAACTCTGGACCTTGCACTTGTGAGGCAGGTGGCGGAACCACTGAGCTAAAAAACCGGCCCCCAAGTTGATGTTTTTAAGAATAGCAGGAACCATACAGCTCTGGCTTCAAATCCAGCTTCACTCTCCACTAGCCATGTGACCTTTCAAAAATATTTAACATCGTTCGGTTATACTTTCCTCATCTGAAATGGGAGGACAAAATCTACTACCAGAGGACTGTGGTGAAAATTTTATAGAAAGTACTCAGGATGCATTTGATTACAGACAGGTGATTTTTCTAATAAAGAAAAGTGTGACTAATCTGGAGCTTTCCCATCTGTACGTGGTAGAAACGGGAAAGGTCACCCCAACTCAAGCTGCTGGCTAACTGCAGAAAAGCGAGGCACCTGCCCTGTGCTCCCCATATACAGACACCTGCATTCCTTTTTCTGCTAGCATTGCTACCCAGTGCAGGCCCTGCCCCTTGGCCACCTGGGCACCCACATGTCTTCTAGCTGCTGGCATCCCTGTCACAGCATGGCGGGAGGTGGCTCCTATAATCTCTTCCACTGCTGCTATGTGCTGGACTCAGCCCCTGGGCCCCAGCCACCATCAGAGCCTGTAGGAAGGAGAACAGGAGTCACCGAACTCAGGGATTCCCCACAAGAACAAAGGTATTTGGCCCCTTGCAGGTGCCTTCAAAAACAAGAACCTCTTTATTTAAAATGTACAGAAACAAAGGCTTTGCTTAGCCAGCTATTCACATTATTTTCTCTTTTACTGCCAAGAAATTCTTCACTTTATATATAAGTCCTCTCTGTAAAATTCAATCTGTGTCTTCGTTATCAACATTAGAGCCATAAGGACCAAATTGCAGGTGTCTACTCTAAATATTCATCTTCCCTTGTCCTGTCAGCCAGCCAGCATCAGTTGTTACAGACTGGAAGAAAACATAGCAAACAACTGTCATCCCCTCATTCTGTAGCAGCAGCAAAAGTAACACGTAGAGAGGGTAAGGGAAACTCAAATACTCTTTTTTTCTCTTTGATGTATATTCTTTAGCCTAGTTGTTTGTTGCCTGTTCTTTTTTTGTCATTACCAGTTGGACTGCACTTTTTGAAAATGTGGAGATAAAACCTGGACATAATATTTTAGTCATAATTTTACAAAATTTTCCAATCAATTCTACTTGAGTGATGCTAGTGGAATTTACCATGAGACAAGTTATAATCTTTGTGTCTGTCCATCATCATCAAAAATGTCTGGAACACTTCCCATGTGCCAGCTACTATGCTAGAGTAAGATACAAGCCCATGAGGAAGTAGTGCCCAAGTATACGTGAAGATCATTCCCAGAGAGATATGCAAATGAAGAAACCAATGCCGGTATATCTTAAGCCTTTACAACATCCTGGACACACCAGTCAACCGTGAGATGATAAGAAACGTGTGTAAGGTAACACACAGGAAACAGTGGAATCTCTGCTTGAGAAAAGTCAAGCACCACTTTATAAAGAAGACACAAACATGGTTATTAAAGAAGAGAAGTTCTCCAGGCCAAAAAGGAGGATCAAAGAGCAGAGAAGAGTGGAATCATGGCAAAGAAGCATCAAATACTCAGTTGGGTTAGAGGTAGTGGCTGAGGGGGAGGGGTAAATGAAGGACCCCTTTGCCAAACTTAACCCTGAAGTCTAGCAACATAAAAGTGTCTAACAAGGATGTGATATGATCATCTTTTATTTTGCAAGAAGTAGTATAGAGATTGCATGAAAAGCATATGAAGCCAAAAAGGAAACCTGAATCTTCTAAATGAGAGATGATATGGATCGGAATTAAAACTTTAGCAATGGGAAAGATGTAAGAGACCGAGGAAGAGAGGAGGCAGAGATCACACCACTGTGCAGAAGGGATGCTCCCAGGTCTGGATGGGTAACATGGCAAGTGGTATGGTCAGGTTCTGGTGCTGAGAGACCACAGAAGAAGCTGACACAGGTCCAGTGCACTTTCAATGAGTCTGAGTGAAAATATGGGTGAAGGTATACAATGAGGGCATTCATTTAGGGATGTGGAGCTGAAGTAGGTTCTGGAGTGAAGGTCTTACCATTCCATCAAAATGGGATGGAACTTCATTTCAGTCTATACTCTCACCTCTTGGGTTTGGTTCCTAGGACATCCCATCACCCTCCTTCTTGAGTTCTTCTCTTTCTGAGTCATTAACAGGTTTGTGGAACATTTTACTGCACAGGAAATAGAACATACTGTTGGCTTGAGGGTTGTATTCCCAACTGAAAACTCCATGTCTCTACGTGAGCTGGTCTAGGCCTGATTTTAAACAGCAACACAAAGGTGTATGCTGACTTGGCAATGGTGACCTCTCTGAACACAGCTTTGGAGTGTGCCCTGATTTCAGCATATGGCCCTGAAGGGGGACCCAAGTACAGTCTAAATGAATTGGGATTAACAGCTTTGGTCCTTTCGTGAATTTTGGTCACGATGATGTAAAATATTCAGTAAACTATATAATCAGGTATAAAATGTAAATTCTGTTACATTCTATTTGATAAATGTGTTTAGGGGCATCATGGTCATTAGAAAACATGGCCAAACACCTGCACACACAGGCCTCCTTCACCAAACCAGAAAGCTGCAGAAATAGGGCCTACCTTTCAGGAGCTATCATCTGGGACACTGGAACTTCACTCCAGCCTCCAGTAAGAACCAAGGGTAAGGAGAGGGCAGGGAATATGGGACTGCAATGTCTGCAGAAAGAATGAATGCTGCCTCTGAAAAAGAGATTGAGGAGGATATAAGAAAATGGAAAGACATCCATTGTTCCTGGGTAGGAAGAACCAATATAGTGAAAATAGCAATACTTCCAAAACTAGATTTAATGCAATACCAATTGAAATTCCAACAATATACTTCACAAAACTGGAGAAAACAATCCAAAAATTCATTTGGAACCAGAAGAGACCTAGAATAGCAAAAGCAATTCTAGGCAACCAGAGACATGGCTGGG
>NW_004624785.1:13169676-13225918 GCF_000247695.1 Heterocephalus glaber | reverse complement strand
GGGGAAAAATAAGAACCAAGATACATCATGTACAGGTACAAGCACCCAATGATAAATGTAAACATATTGTTTACCTAAAATGTACCAATAAAAGAATGTTTAAAAAATGAATGCTGCCTTCCCACTCTGCTCCCAGGGGTGGCTTGAGGGAGCCAGGGTCACTGTGGGCTATGCTTGTCAGGGATAGTGGTCTCCTGCACACTGCATCAAGCAGCGGGTGTGGTTTTCACACCCAACTGAGTTAACACCACTCTGCTCATTCTCTCCTTTGCATCCATGTCCTTAACTAGCTTCTCACTGCAGTCTGAGGCACTGTCCTGTGTCTATGAGTGTTGCCAGCTGCGGGCCTGGGATGCAGGGACAACCAGCACATACCTGAGTGAAAGAGGAGACCACAAGTCCAGTGTTCTTATTCTCTTCCCTGTGGGTATTCGTGTTTCTGTACTCTGATTCTAGGCCAAAAGAGATTGTAGGCAGCTTATAAAAATGTACACAGTAGAGCAAGAAAAAATAAGGTCTAAAATAAATAGATAAGAAAAACTAAACCCAGGAGGGTGTGGAGGTGAGATGAAGTGAAACCAGATGTGGTAGGGGAGCCCTCAGCAGCCCTGAGACTCTCTAGAGAAGAGACCGAAATGGGAGTGCTGAGCTCCTAGAACAAGAGGGAGCAGAAAATATAAGGGAACAATGTGCCCGTTGACCCCACTGGGTCCCAGAGATCTGCATAGAGGTCCTGGGTTTTGATTATCACCTCTGAGCCTGGGTCACAAGCTGCAACATTTAGTAGAAAAGGAATCTTGACTCTAAACAATCAAATTATTTAGCCCTCCAAAATTTTGAAAACCACTGGTATTGACCTCTTTTCCCCTAAACTATAGAAAAGTCTTTTATCAACAAACGAGGAAAAGAGCGATAATTTAAATCAGGGATGAGCAAGCGTACAGGAAGGACATAGGACAGAAAGAAGAAAACTGTCTTGAGCATCCTCCTTGACAGCAGGCATCTGATTTTGAACTATGGCTCTGGTTGCTGTGCTGCATAGAAACATTGCAGTGCTTGCCCAGGTGCTACTGTTCCCAGCCTGACCAGCTTCCACTTGGTCACAGAAAAGAGAAGCAAGTGCCATGTCCCATTCAAGGAACAAGCAGATGAGCACCTGCTTCCACACATGTCTCCTCCTGGATCTCACATGGCCTTCCTCAAAGCCATGCTCTGCTGCCCTCCCTAAAAGATGAGAGCTATCTGGTGCAGAGGCCAGGCAATAAGAGCATCAGAGACTTCAAAAACTAAGGGGAGATGCAGGTAAGGATGCTGGTCATCATTCAGAAGCAACAGGAAGGTGGCACAGAAAGGCCAAGACAAAGAGGAGCAGTCTTGGAGAGCTCCTGCTCCAAGAGAAAATCACAGAGCCATCTGCTCTAAGGGGCTGTTTAAGAAACAGGCCAAGAGGACTCATGGGGAGGCAAGACATCTAGGGTGCTGCAGGAATTTACAGCTGGGCCGGCACTAAACCCAGTGTACCTAAGGCAAAGGCATTGGTTTTATGTGTAAGGAATCAATATTAAACCCACTGAGGCACAATCGGTGAAGCAGTTCTCATTGGCAAGCATGAAGACAGCCTTATCAACATGCCAGAACAACTCCGGAGGTCTGTTCCAGCACAAGTGAGCCCCTTACCCAAAACAGATTTCTAGAACTTGGGCCAAAGGTACTGGAGAAATTGATTTTCTTTTGGCCAGGGAGGAGTAAAATCAGACATGCTACACCAAAGTGTCACGTGGCAAGGGGTTACAACTGACACAGAAAGAGGAGGAGTGAACTCAATCCTTTGAGATTCCTTAATCCTGACCAAGTGATGTGAAAAACTCCAGTGTGTCTAATCTGTGGTTTCCTGGTAAATAAGGAGCTTTATCATCTCTATAGGAACTGGAAAACAACTTGATAAACATTCTATTTTCAACATCTACTCTTGATTAACAAAATAGTTGAGTCAAGGCTGGAGAAGGCAGAAATGGGAATAAGCGGGGTCTCCCAGGCCACATGAAGAGACTTAAGGACTCCTCAAGACCAACAGGAGTCCAAATAGAAGTTTAACACTGGGGTGCAAGGGGGTGAGGTTCCACTTCAGAATTGTCACCTTGATGAAATTTATTCACCTCTCTCCCCAAAAGTCACCTGTGAGATAAATGGGAAACCCAAGAAGCATTCCCATAAAGTTATTACTCCGATTATTGTTTAATGGAATTCTAGAAGTTTCAGACAATACAATGAGATAAGCAAGACATGAGGAATAACATTTGGAAAAGAAAGTTACTATCATGCAAAGTATGCTGTGAGCTACTTGGAAAAAATAATTCAAAGAACAAACACAAGTGACACAAGAAATTACTGAAGAAGGCAGCCATTATAGCAAAAGGGCCCTGCACAGAAACACTGAGCAAGCGAGATTCAGCAGTACCTGTAACTGGATGTCCTGTCATCAGGGAAGACTGTTACAGATTCTGAAAGGAGAAAATCTGATGGCACTGGTCTGGAGTGGAGGGCTTGGTATGATATTCCAATTTTTAATCAAAACAAATAGAGAAATAAAACACCTGCAAATGTGTTTGAACATGCGTGGCTCAGTCTTTGTAGTGATGCAGAGAGGAGAGAGGAAGAGAACTAGGTCAAAAGACACAGAAGCCACTTGCAAGAGATATCTACTACCAAATCTAGGACAATTTAAGCTTCAAAATAAGCAGCAATAATGTATTGCAACCCACTGAATAAAATAGGAAAATATTCCATGTAAATCAACAAAGGAATAATTGAAAGTTTGAAAAGAAAGAGAATATTTCTAGTGTTTCAGAGTAACTTTTCCCAAACTCTTTAACAACCATAAGGCAGAAGAGTATGGCTTTGTAATGGAAAGCCATGGGAGGCTCGACCTTGTCAAGTGATCAGGTGATCAAAGTGAGCGCTGCCCCTGTATTGGGACAAATAAACACTGCATCATTTCAGTGGTATTCTCCCCCCAGGGTACAACCTGATCAAACATAAACACACACCAAAACTGCCTCAAGCCAAGAGACAACCTATAAAATCAATTGCACGACAAAGTTATGAAACTATGAAGGACAAAAATTTCTCCAGACCAGTGCAGTGTGTAGCCCTGGGACAGATACTTTCCTTCCCAAGGAGGCTGGCAAAACTTGAGCAGGATCTGAAGATTTGATGATAGAGACACATCAAGGCTAATGTCCTGATCTGGGTAGTTATATTTCGGTCTAGTGAGGGAGCACCCTTGTTTGCAGAAAAGACTCTAAATATTTGGTGTAATGGTTCAAGAAAAAAAAACATTCTTGAAAAGTTTGTCAAATTTGAGATTGTTTCAAAATGTAAAAATTTGTTTATAAAAATATTCATAATATTCATCAGATACAAAAAAATGCCATTTAAAGAGTTTATGAAACAAATTATTTCATCTATTAAGGGGAATACAAAAGAGATAAACACACCTCAGGATAAACTTAGAGGAAAGGGGCTAGATCTCCATAAAGAAAATATTATTGAATGAAACAATACATATGTTCTGTATTTTGAATATTTATCGGTTGCATTTATTTTTACCCCCAAAATAAATAAGATTAAATCAGTGAAAACAGTGCACTGAAGAAAGCATTTTCAGAAGATGAATCAAACCCCATTCATAATCTGATAATGAAAAAGGAATTTTCAGGGGGCCCTGTTGAATGCATAAAAATTGCTATTAAAGAGAATAACAAAAATTAAGGCCATAAAACAAAACACTGTGCAGAAATGGATTCTGGTTGTAAAATCCACCATGCTAAACATGACTGAGGGTACCTTGTGACTCAGAAGCAGGTCAAGCTGGAAGTTCAAGGCTGTCCAAGACTCACCCAGTTAAATGGATCACTCCCTGCTAGAATCGTCTGTACGGTTTTGCATGACTCCCCTAAAGCTGCTCCCTTACTAGTTCATGCAACACATTCTTATCTTCCTAAAAGATTGAAACTTCCCTGCTGAACATGATAGCAGAGGCCTATAATCCCAGAATTTGAGAGACTGAGACAGGAGGATCACATTGAGTTCAAGGTGAGCCTGATCTACTTAGTGAAATACGAGAGAGAGAGAGAGAGAGAGAGAAAGAGAGAACATCAGTCATTCTGATTCTCTGGTGCTTTGCACATAGTGAACATGTGATTGTGAAATATTCTTTCTCTTTTATTTCTCTTTTGACCACTCCCAGACCTACGTTGTTAATGGTGCCTTGCCAACTAAGCACCAGGCTTTACATATATATTTTACTGATGATGGGAGGAAAGGTGGTAAGACAATAGTAATTTAGTGCTTCTAATGTTTAAAAAGAGAACTACAAAAGTTTAAATTATCAGGCCCGGTAATTGAAGCAGTTAAAAACACACCTGTGCTAGATATTTCCAAAAACAATTTGGCATTAATTTTTGCAAATTGTTATGTAGGCAGTCATAGAGCTTTTATTTATTTCATTATTTTACCTCTACCTATCAAATACAGACTAACCAGATTTCACTCATGATGGGAAAAAAATAAAAGAACTATATGTACTCTCATTTTGATTCAGGTTTAACTTTAAGCATGTTAAAGTATAAAATAAAGAGTGATACCTCAGAAAGTAGCAATCAAGGCAGAAATAATAGAAGCCACAGTCCAGACTCCTAAGGTGTGAGGGGGTGAAAAGAAAAGCTATGCTCTGGAACAAAGGAAGCCCAAAAGACTCTCACTCAAAGAAAAAGAGCATAATTATTCTCCAAGCACATTGGTATAAAGATCTGGGATTAGGTGTGAAAAGTTTTGAGAGCATAAAATTGATGTCATGGAGGCAGATGGAGAACATTCTGTCCTGCTCTGTTCTATTTGCAGGGAGATAAGAATCTTAGTCACTGGTGGGATCGCTACCTGCAAAGACAAGGAAGGGACTCTGTCCCATGAACCTGGAGCTTGCTGCATGGACAAGCACCCAAGGTGGACCTTCTTCTCTTCTCACTCCACCTCATCTGTTTTCCAGTCCTTCAGTCATTAAAGAAAAGTTATTTCTGGGACACTTTTATGCTTCTGTATTAGTCACTTTCCTGTCAGTGGGACACAATACCTATAACTTACAGGAGGAGAGCCTTAATTTGGCTCACATCCGGGGGGATTCAATCCATGGTCAACTGGCTCCAAGGCAAAAATATCACTGTGGAAGAGTATGGTGGAGCAAAGCTTCTCAATTCATGGCAGCTAGGAAGTAGAGCAAGGAACAGTGCCAGAGAGGAAGGGACAAAGGCGTATGTGGTACCCAAAGTACACCCCCATGACCCACCCAGACACACCCAGGAGCATGATTTACTAATCTGCTGGGTGTTTCTTAATCCAATGAAGATGACATATTAGGATTAATGGTCACAGCTTCTTCCCAGAACACCCAGTGAAGACTTGACGGTGCTGTTGAAAAGTAATATGTCATTTACTATAATCAATTTTAAACATTTAAACACAAACTATTTTTCAATCATATCTCTTATGTACTACTTGATTCCAAAGGCAAGCAATGAATTGAGTGACAGAAGTCCGAATGATAAATAATAGTTCCCTCTGAGGAGCAGCTTTATGGAGGGACAAGGAAGCCTCATGGAGTGCTAGCATGTTAGACCCCTTGATCTGGGTATGTGAATTATGTTAGAACCCATTAAGTTGTTCCCCTAAAATTTACCTGAGCTATTCACTTCAGACTACAAACTTTCTAAAACCATGACAGCTTAATGAATAAGAAAAATACTGACATGTAAACAAAAACTAAATTTATATAATTATGAACTGACTTTTATTGTAGATTTTAGTGTTCAACATTATACACTTTGGGGCAGATTTTGCCATGGTACAGGCAATGAATAATAAAAGTCTGATGATTTTTCTCTTTATAGTCAAGAAGCCTGGCAGATAGCACTTTAACCAAGAGATCAAACTTCCCATCACCAATGATGGGACCAGCTGACATCATGTGTCTTTTGATGTGATATGCCAAGTGGCACATGGTGTCACCCATGTAATGCCCTTCTCCAATATATTTAACTTGAACCTAATCATTGTGAAATATCAGATGAATCCAATGGGGGAATTCTGAATGATGAATGGGTTGCATGCTTCAAAATGTTAATATCATGAAATTTTACTGGATTAAAAAATATATGACAACTAAATGCCATATACAATTCTTGATTGGATCCCACATTGAGGAAATAACTACTATAATAAATAATAAATAGGCTACTATTTGGAAAACACAAATACAACCTCACACTAGATAATGTTGCTATATCAGTGTTACTATTCTCTGTGCAGGTTGGATTGTGGTCCAGTCAAGCAATGCCTTGATCTTAGAGGATGTAGCAATGCATTTGCCATTAACACTCCAACTACAGCAAGATGGCCTCCAACTGATATGTAGTTCAGATGTTAAGACAAGTGATACATCCACCCAGAGAATATGAGAAGTTTATTGTACACATAATGAGGCTCTCTAAGGACAGTAGAGTTTACTCCTGAGCATATCTGGAAATGGCTTGAGAGATAGAGACAGGCTTGGGATTTATTGTGGTTGGGAGGTGGTGGGGGAGGGTTTCTGAGCATGGGACAGGCCCAGCGTGGACTGGACTTCAATTGGCACCAAAGTAAGGACCATGTGACAGCTATGACCCCTGGATAAAGGTAGTTGAGAAATCTATTTCTACTGTCTCACCCATTCATATCAAGCATACAAACCTTAAAATTCAGTCCTAAGGAAAATCTACTTTCACAGATATACAATGCTATATTTTAAACACCTGTGGGCGATTAAATATCAGAGCAGATTTTCTTTCATGAATAAAAACTTTTACAGCTTAATGTGACTATTCTTTCTTATCTATGGCCATTTATAAGTAGAAATATTATGACTACTATTAAATAGGGTACTTAGCCACTCAAGTTGCTTCACTTAGAAAATATTCACCATTTCATTCAACAAGAAATGACCAACTGCCCACTATGTCTTGGCACAATATTAAGGTAGGGATAAAATAATTTACAAGACAGTTGTCCAGTTCCCAGGTGAAGGCATGTGAATTGATCAATTACTACTCACCCCAGCCCTTTGTGACTTTATATTCTGACTGACAAAATTAAGAATTCTTAAACATATAAAATTTGGAAAAGTCATAACACCATGACTTATCGTTAGGTTATGTGAGAATTCAAGAGTAATATTTATACTAATTGAAATTTTCAGAACTCTCCATAAAGAATATTAATATCACATGTTAAAAATAATACACATTTTAATATTGCAATTCTTTCTATATCATTACTTAAATTCCCTCAAGTTCATTCTATAGCAGAATCACAAAGTTGTACCTATTTATCATAAGCAAAAGGAGTAGAAAATAATATTTGTCAACCCAACATCTACTTTAACCAGAGAGTAGGAGAATAAAAATAGTTTCATAAACTCTAAAATCCACTGTAGGTGTGATCACCATACATCTGTGACTATTTATGTTATGGCTTGTGTCTAGATGTTCCCCTAAAGCCTCATGTGGTCATGTGTGGGGCTTTTCAGAGGTGGCTGGATCTAGAATGTGTGATGGTGGAATTAAGTGTGTGATGCTGGGATTAAGGGTGTGTGATTACTAAATTAGTCCACTGATTGGTTTGGCATAGTTCTGGGTGTGGATAATAGGAAGGCCCACCCTAAGGGTGGGTAGCCTGAATAGAAGGGCTAGAAAGAGGGCTGCTGTCCTCAACTGCTGCTTCTTCACTATGTTGCTGCTTTGCTCCCTTCTGCTCACCATGAACTGTTTCTCCTCTGTGATGCCCCTCCGCCATGCCATGTCTTGGAATCAGCCAATTATGAACTGAAACTTCTACAAGCTGAGCTATAATAAACATTCTCTCCTTTAACTTTCAATGTCCAGTATTTTGAGTGTCCAGTATTTTGTCTGAGCAACAAGAAAGGAACAAAGGCAGTTCACATGTCAAATATTTTAGGCATTATTTTGAAGAACATGCTTATATTTGCCGTATACCCTAATTTTGAGTCTCCAAGATGTGGTGTCTATACTAAGAACAGCTCAAACTAACTCAAACTAGCAAAAAACCAGGACACATGTGGGAAAGTTGGCCTTTGGAGGAGTTTTAATTTTTATCACCTCTTTGACTCAAGTTCTCTATCTGGAACTTTATCAGCATGTAAATGTCCACAGGTGTTCAAAACATACTGTGTGGTTGCTTATTATTTGTTAAAGCAATAGATTAGTATCTTGAATATTAAAAGGATTAACTGAATGTATTATAGTACTTGTACCATGTGATATTATACAGAAAAAATTTTTAAAGTAGATTTGTATATGTTGATAAATTTGTAAAATACAGGTCAGTGAATAAAGCAAGGTTCAAGGAGAAAAATGTGCATGGGTGCTTGTGCACAAATAAGACAGGGCATCACATATAAAGATCTGCAAACCACAGGATACTTCTAGTTAGTCACCTGTAACTTTATTGACAGTGGTGAAAGTAAATGGAGGGAAAAGTAAATGGAGGAAAAGTAAATGGAGGTAGAGAAGATGGACTACACATCTTTGTGCATCCTCTTATGATATTTGATTTTATGTGAATTAATGTGTGCATATTATATATCATATATTGTATAAAGATATGTAATCATTATATTGGTCATTGTGATTGCCATCTTGTATTCATCAAGGAAGAAAAAAGAAAGCTAAAGAACTTTTAACAAAGATGCTGTTGGTCATGGTTGAGCTGTTCTTTTATTTAAATGCTCCTCCAGTAAGAAGGTGAAGATAATTTCTACTTACCTGAGAAGCAAATGTTCCCTTTGTATTACTCAGTCTAGCCATAGAAGAGCTAGGAGGCAGTGATGTTACATAACTTTCAGCTCTGTTTATCTGCAGTCCTGTGTACTTGGTGGATCAGGGACAGGAATATGTTTCTGGGGACAGAAGAGGGATGGCAAAGGCTTTCCACTTCTCTCTGCCATGTAAAAATGGGTTGATGCTAAACTGTAGGTCAAAAGGTGCCCTGTATCATTGCCCCGAGATGCTCAGAGATACCGCTGGATCCAAAAGAAATTATCCTTCCTGCTCCTGCTTTTCTGATAACTGCTCCTCTTTTGCTTTCCTTGTCAGTTGCCATTTAGGTTAGAGTGTGGTAATGGTTTATCCATTCTTTGCACAATCATAATCAAGGTGATCAAATTTGATTATCAAGGTCATCTAACTCAACTTGTTATTTCACAGATGAGGAGAGAGGCACATGGGGTGCCTCTTGTCTTGTGGATACAATTTCCTTTCTGTGTGAATCAAAAAGTTGATCAGGTCCAAGTTTGAGGACTAAGCCTCCATTCTTTCATTGTTTTTCCTTCAAACTTATCTCTCTTCTCCACCTTCTTTGACCCACTCAGTGACAATGGACATTCTTGTATCAGCCAAAGAATCTAACACAAAGACTTAAAAAAGATATACTTGGATTATAACTCTTTTTTAATCAAATACAGTAAACAGAGAATGTGTGTGGTTGTTTTTTTTTAACACTGATTTTTCCCCCCAAGGGTCCTGACCATTCCTGAATATTAATGATTATAAATCACCTATTTTTATATATTATGAAAAAGAGATTTTTTTCTTAATATATAAAAAATGGTTCATCTGATTAATTTTTTAATTAAATTAATTTTTAAATTAATTATTTAAAACATTAATCTGTTGGAAAGATCAGCCCAGCTAATTTCAGGGAATGGTCTAGATATAAGTCACTTCTAGTGAATTTACACATTCACTTTTAAATAGTTTCAGAAGCAACAATTTATCTTATTTCCTACATCCCCATTTCAGCCTCTTCCTCCAGAGCCTGCAACCCATTAATGATACCAGAATATCCCCCAAATCCAAGTGTTACTCTAATATGAGAGAGGTACACCATCATAATTAACCATCTGCTTATGCAGGTCACTGATTCATGGGACATGGAAAAGCTACTTATGCAAGGGTTCACTATGGTTCAAGAAATACCAACAATGAAAATTATGAATAGGTCCTATTCAAACCTTTCCTGGATTCATTAGGCCAGAGGCTCCTCTTTACTTGACTTTAAACACTAAATGGCAGGAACCCAGAAAACTGAGCCACAGAGCAGCTTAACTAATTTCTCCAAAACAGAAACTACCTATTTTTAAAACACTCATTATATTAATTTAATATGAAAATGGAAAACTGATATTATTTCATGTCCAAAATCCATCTTAAAAGAAATGGGAGTTGGGGGGCTTGAAGACAAAACCATATAGACCAATTATGGTAGGGTTGGGGAAATTAAAATTGTACTGCAGAGAACATACAGAGGTGAGTGAGGTACCCTGTGATTAAACCAAAGTTCTTAAGGAATAATGCTTTGAAAAGAGACTACTATGAAAAGAACACAAAGGGGAAAAAGTTTTTGTAGTCTGTTCTTAAGCTGTGAGATAAATCATTCAATGTTTTTGTCACAGACACTTCCCCTACAGACTTCACCATATCCACTGTCTACACAGTTCACTGAACATTGTTACATACGTCCAAGCTCAAAGCAATGAAGAAAAGTAGAAACAATGAAAATTGTGGTTGACATTGTCCATTTGCACACCAATTTCTCTAAGTTATAAAGATGAAACCTTTATAAGTTTAACATAGTTACAAATATTTCCCATTAATATTGTCTTCACACAAGCCAGACACAGATCCAGCTGTAGATCTGTAAGTGGTCCATAAAGACCATACTGTGACCATTTATATAGACACACACATACATATATACACACGTGTTAAATAATTTTAATGATACACCAAAATAAATGTTCACTCAAATGCATCATAACATACTTCATTTTCCCTTTTACTCAGTTAGGTAAAATAAAAGTATCAAGGTCAAAGAAGAAACTAAAATCATCTGGTGTGTGTTCAATAACCCATTTTTAGCATATGTGCTGCCAAAGGGAGCACTCAATAACCCATTTTTTATCCCGCTTCCAACTTCATAAAGAATTTCCTAAGAGAAGCTAACAAGAATGCCACTGCTTTTCAATTTGGTGCAATCCCATTTGTTGATTCTTACTATTATTCCCTGTGCTATTGGAGTCCTATTCAGGAAGTCCTTGCCTGTGCCTATGGCTTCAAATGTTTCTCTGTTTTCTCCTAGCAGTTTCAAAGTTTCTGGTCTTTGATCCATTTTTAGTTGATTTTTGTACAGCATGAGAGATAAGGATCTTGTTCCAATCTTCTATATGTGAATATCTAGTTATCCCAGCTCTACTTGTTAAAAAGACTGGCTGTCCTTTCTCCGACATGTATTTTTGGCATGTTTGTCAAGAATCAGATGGCTGTAGTTGTGTGGGTTTGTTTCTATGTCCTCTCTTCTATTCTGGTTTACATGTCTATTTTTATGCCAGCACCATAATGTTTTGGTTACTATGGCTTTGTCGTATATTTTGAAATCAGGTATTGTGACACCTCAAGCAAAAGTTCTGTGCAGCAAAGGAGACAGTCTGAAGGGGGAAATCTTGGCCATCTACTCTTCCAACATATAAGTAACATCCATACTACATAAAGAACTCAAAACACACCCAAAAATATCCAATCAGTGATAAATTGGCAGATGAATTGAGCAGACACTTCTCAAAAGAAGAAATACAAATGGCCAATAAGTATATGAAAAAATGTTCAACAGCTTGGCCTCAGAGAAATGTGACTCACATTATGTTGAGAGTACTCAAGGGAAGAAATCTTAGAATTTCTGGCTCTGCATCTTTAACTACCATCTTGCCCATCAGGTGTCCCTGGTTCACATCCTAAATTCTACCAGGTAAAATTCTGAAGACACTCAACTGAGGATCTTTTGCCAGCCACTGATGCCCGAACTGTTTCTTCACTGATTTCTCCTATATGTTATTCATTTTTGACAAAGCCTTCATACATACCTGTCTCTAGCTTAATATATATGCCCCTTCCTCCTGTCTCAGAGTCTAGCAATCCTGTCTTGCTGCTGCCTGAGACAGGCTTCTGTCTTGTCTGTCTGTTAAGTTCTTAATAAATTGTATTCTGTGTTAAAAATTTTTTAAATTATAAAGAATTACAGTGAAATCCATCTTACCCCAGTCAGTATGGCTATCATTGAGAATATTAAAAGCAATAAATGCTGGTGAGAATGCAGGAGGGGAAGAATCTTTAATATTTGTAGGAATTTAAATTAGTATAGCCACTATGCAAATCAGCACAGAGGCTCCTCAAGAAATTAAAAATAAAGTTACCATTTGATACAGCTATATCACTCTTCAGCATATTCTTGAAATAATTAAAGGCAGCATACTGTAGAGAAACCTGTATACCCATGTTTATTGCAGTGCAATTCAAAATAGTTAAGATATTGATATACCCTTTGTGCTTGTGAACTGATGAGATGATAAGGAAAATGCAGCATATATACACAGTGGAGTATTACTCAGCCATAAAGAATGAAATCCTATCATTTGAAGGAAAATTGGTAGAACTGGAGATCATTACATTAGGCAAAACAAGCCAGACTCAGGCAAATGAGACATGTTTTCTCTCATACATAAAATCTAGAGAGGGAAAAGAGAAAGTAGAAGAGGAACTACTAGAAAAGAGGAAGGGAATGAGAGGAGGGGTAAAAGAAGGGCAAGGAGGGTAATAGGGGCCGAAATGATCCAAGTTACATCACATTAAATATGCCAAAATGAAGCCCATCATTCTGTAAAACTAATACACACTAAAGAAATGCCACCGCAAGACCATCACAAAGAGACATCGGCACAGGACCTTGAATGCACCTGCCAGCCACAACATGGGCTCCACACACCTGATGTGGATTGATGGCAGGTGAGGCCATGAAAAGCATCAAGGAGTTTGGGGGTTCTAACTCCCCCTCACACTCTTCTCCAGCGGCCTACATGTTTATCAGCTATATAAAACTTTGTATCAGATCAAGCTGCTGATAGGAGGTCTTGAAATCAAAGACTATAGCTGAAATTCAATTTCCAATTTCCTTAATTTAATATAGTTGCAATTGTTGAAATGAACAAACATATCACCTTCCAAATTGTTGGAACTTGAAAGAAGCCCCCTTTGGTAGTGAAGGTCAGCAAGCCCTTCTCTCTATTTTTCAGCATGCAGGGTATTAATTTGGCTCAGAGAACAATGAAGAAACAGCAATAGCATTGCGTCATAGAGGTAGAGGAGCTCCCGATTCTTACTCATGTGTAAAGATCCCCTGTCACCATCAGTCCCAGTCAAACAATGGCACCCACTTGGTGTCCCTTCTCTCATCATCAAAGGGAGAGTCTCATCCATGCACAGCCATGCACATGTACATACAGATGTATTTGTATCACACTAGACATGGATGGTGGCTTCCATCTTCCAAACAAATGTATTCACAACAGGATGGTGGTTGAGTGTTTACCCCTTAATAGTTCCTACAGTTCATTATTCCCAATTATAAAGTAGAATTTGTATTTGCCAAATATAAAGTCTACAGTCAAATCTTTAGTTCTAAAAACCTCAATTTGTATAAGATATTATAAAATTATGATAACCTGTGAATATAAGTAGTTATTGTTGCCTATCTTGACTTGCACACTATTCTCTGCACAGTCCTAGTACCTGGGGAAGGCAGGAAGTATTTCCTACTTGATAGTACAGGCCCCCTATAGCCTAGCTTTTTATTTTGTTCTAATACCACATTTTCCACAAAAACAAGATGAGAAATGTTGGTTAAAACACAATACTTATTTCTTGTTTTAGAACTTGCGGCTATACATTCATTATGAAAATAGCAAATCATATATTTAAGTTGTTATTTACCTTAATAGTGGTGTGCCGGTTCCCATAGACTTAATTAGTTCTTATGCCAAAGGAAAAGATATGTACTTTTGCAGATCAACCCAGGTCAAAACCAGTACTGTATATAGAGATGATGAATTTGCCAGACACTCATGGCAAATTGTTCCCCCCAAAGATGGAAAAATATCAACCATACAAATAAAGCCATTTGCAATATCTGAATTTCTTACCAAATATCTTTTTATCAGTAAAATTAATTTAATATATGCCTTGGTTTGCTCTAAAATTATAACTGAGCAAAGAAAGTTAAAATAGAGTTATTTAAATACCACCTCATTTGAGGTAAGCAGGCACCATTGCACTAGACTATTTCTGCTGAAACCACGCCTTTGTTTAAAATGCATGCAGGGCATGCTAAAGACCCCCAGTGCACACAGAGATGCATGTTCTCCATGAGCAAAGGACTCTTGTGACTTTGTGTCTCTTGTGACGTCAAAGAAGAAGAACCACTGGCTCCATTTTGGAGACACCGGCCTTCGGTCCTGAGGCTCTTCCCAGTCCTGCCACCAGCCTTGGCCATAGGCTGGCTGCAGACAGGAAAGCCAGCACACACAACCGTTCTTCCCACCTACCTGCCTACCTGGGTTCTGATCATTGATCATTCCCCTCGTGTCCTAGCACCTAATCTTCCACAGTTTAACCAACAACAGAACCTTTCCATCCAGTTCATTTTTCTTCTGCATTTTAACTACAGTCCACAAAAGACTTGACTACTTCCTCTGGGCCTACTTTCAGCCAAATCCAGAATGCTTTAAGTAAAATAAAAGGTGTCTGTCTGGGTTTCTTTTATGTGGAAATCAGATCTCCAAGTATCACTTTTGTTTCCCGAGGAAATTTTCCATCTTCACGTTTCTACTGGTATCATTCCAGGCAAAGAAGCACCCAACTGCTTTCTCATTCCATCCCCCCTTGAATCAAACACATCATTCCATTGGCTCAACCCTCACTTCCAACTTCAGGAAGATGCCTGGGCAGGGGATGAAGATTCCTCATGACAAAACTCAGCATCCCTGATCTGGAGAAGCACAGAAGAAGGCAATGGCCCTGCCTGCTGCCCTTCATCGGCAGCAGACACTAGGAGGACATGGACATCACCAGCACCCTACCCTCTGGACACAGGGGTCCTGCACACAGACATCGACACAGGCCATACATCCATAGGACAGTTCATCTACCCCAGAGCACAGGACAAGGCAGGCAGGGAGGGAAAAAGGCCAGCTATCCCCAGCTAGTACCCCCAGGCCTCCTCCTGCCACCTCTCTATCTCACCCCTCTCTCCCCTTCTTCCTACACAGCTTCAGGAGCACTCTGATCCGGGTCTCCAGCATTGGCCTAATCAGCTCATCCCCACCCCACCCCCAATTTCCTGGAGACACGTAAAATCCCATTTGTTGGGGGGGATTCTTCTGGAGTTGTCTTGCCATAGGGAGCTGTGATGAGGGCAGCTGGGCATTCTTGCAAAGGATCTCCACTCCCAACCTCTCCTGCCTGTGATCGGTCCTTTGCCTCCTCCTCCTCCCCCTACCTTGCTCCTCGCTGCTGCCCCCAAACCAGGCAGTGGGGTCCTCCTCTGGGAGCCGGGATTCTCCTCCACCTCCTCCACCCTCGAGAGCTTTGCGTTTCTTCGACATCTCTGCCCAGGGCTGGGGTTTGGGGTTTTCTTTCCCCACCCCCTGGCCCTCCCCCCTCGGAGAGGAGAGTGAAGGTGGGGTTAGGTGGAGTGGAGGGGGTTAGAAGGAGAGGAAAGGGGTGGGGAAAATAGATTAGGGAGGGAGATGGAAAGAAACTGCAGCTGAAAGAGGGGAAGGGACACTGGAGTGGCAGGAAGGCAGGAGGGGCCAGGACTGGGTGCAGAAATCCACAATCAGTTCCATCAGTGCAGCTCTAGGTCTAGGGCTGCTCTCCTCTCCTCCCCTCTCCTCTGCTCCCCTCTCCTCTCCTCCCCTCCCCTCTCCTCTCCTCTCCTCTCTCCTCTTTCTCCCTCTTCCTCTCTCTTGTCTCCTCTTCCTCTTTTTCCTTCAATAAAAAGACTAAGCAAAGAGGGGAGGAGAGATCACAACCAGAGAGAAGAGGCTCCTTGGCCCCCTCAGTGGATTTCCTCCTAATTTGGGAGGGGGCCGGGGTGGCTGGGCTGCTCTCTGTCAGGACTCCTAGCCCTGTCTAGTTAGAAGCAGCCTGGCTTTTGGCTGTGGGGGGACCATGATGTGTGCAGTGCTTGGTAGGGTTATGTTTTCAGTGGATTGCAAGAAAATTTGGATGGAAAGAAGAATATAAAATGCTGCAAAATGCCACATAGCGAGGCTTTGGGCCCTAGGGACTCAGGACCCCCTCCTCCTATGACATCATAGGGTTGTTTTTTTTTTTTTTTTGGAGAGAGGCTGAAGGTAGAGGACAGAAGAGAGAGGAGGCAGAAGCAGGGAGGATGGCAAGGGCGGGGAGGTCTTGTCCCCATTGGGAAGCCGAGAAGGGCGAGCTGAAGGGGGAAGGAAGTTGAGGGAGGCCAGCCCTTCTGCAGGCCGCCTTCAGAGGCACCTGCGGGCTGGCGCGGCGGCGCTGCGGTTTGCAGCTGGCGCGCTGTCTTCTCCAACTTGGAGCTGGAAACTCCTCCGTCAGGTCTGCACCCCTAGGTAATCGCTAGGCCTTGGGGTCGGCGGTGGTCTTACCTCCTCTGCAAAGCCCAGAGTCCCCAGCCTTCTAAACTCCAGTTTCCTCTTTGTCCCTCTTGCTTATCCCTCGGTCCCCCAAACAGTCAGATCCACCAACATAAAACGCGCGCACGCATTTTCTTATTGCCAATAAGGATGGAGGAAAACGCTGGAAAGTTTTTTTTAAGTATAAAGAGCAGTTGGAATTAAGTTTTTCTGGACTCTCAAGGGTTAAATGATAGGTAAAATGAATTATCAACTTACCGGCCAAAGTATACTGAAGCGCCTATCTGCTCTCTGCTTCATTTCCAGTTCATACATTCAAAAGGGGCGGGTGGAAGGACAAAACGCCCGGACCAGGGCGTCCAGGGTCCAACCAGAACGGTGCAAAATAAGTTGCCGAGCCGGAGTGACCCAAGTTCGGAAACAGTCCAGGACGCTGGCATCTGCTCCAGGCAGCAGGCACCTTCCAAGGGCTCTGAGCACTCTGCGCTTCCGCGCTGATCTTCTCGCAGCAGGGGGGCATTACCCTGAAAGACAGGTGACAGACGTCCCCTCCTTTCCATTTGGGAGTCCCGAGGAAGGCAGCCCCTAGTGCTCCAGGGGCCAAGAAGACCGGTCCATCTCAGCCCAAACTCGAAGCCGCAGCAAACTTTGGACCCACACACCTAGGAGTGCACTGAGCGCCTGTGTGTGCGTGGGTGCACGCGTGTGTGCGTGTGTGTGTGTGTGTGTGTGTGTGTGTGTGCTCGCGCGCTTGACATTTGAGGGTGCATGCACTCTCAGGAACGACTCTCTGGCTGCCTGAACTTAGAGAGTTTTCCTTTAAGCCGGCGACGCTGCCTGGACACCCCCCCGAGTCCAACAGGAGGCGATGACGTCTGTAGCCTCGTTGCCAGAACAGTCCCCAGGCTGCTGCTGCCGTTCATTGACAGAGCAGGCGCTCGGACGTCAGCAGCCGGACCTCGGGCTCCCACCCCCGCACCTGCCAAGCCGGGGGCGGGGTGGGGGAGCCGCTGGGGCTGGGGGAGGAGTGACTCCGACCTGTCTCCTCATCCAGGAGCCCCGGGGTATATAAATAGCGCCGTTTCCAGCCAGACCCGCACCTTCTCGTGCGCCCCCCCCCCCCCAGGGCCTCCGCCCCCGCCCTTGTCTCTTTGCACGGAGCTGCTTGGCCTGAAGGGAGGAGGGGGCGGGGAAGCAGGGCGGAAACAGACGTTGCCTCGAATTCCTCTCCCCATTCATAGATTCGGTGGGAGTCGCGGATTCGCGCTCTGGGAACGCAATGAATGGATGAATGCCCGCGCTCGGGGACCACTGGGTCCTCAAGGCTCGCAGGCGCCGGCGAGGGGGCGCCTTTCCCACTGGTGACTTGTACTCTGGCCTAGGGGTGGGAGGGGACCCCAAAGGATCACCTTTAAGAGGCCAAAGGCCTGACCTCTCCCTCCCCTCCGATCCACTCCAGGGTGTTTTTGTTTTATTTTCTCTTCCCCTGCGGTTCTAGGAGGCAGAAAGCTGGTAGTTACTTTCAGCCCCCGCACCACGGAAAGCCAGGTGGAACCTGGACCCTTCTGCATCCGGAACAGCAGCAACCGCGAGGCATTGGCTAAGGACAGGAGTATCCGTCTCTGCGCACTCCTTCCCAGGACACCGGGGCCCCACCTCTCCTGAGTATCCAGGGGTGCTTCTCCCTCCCCGAGAGAGGAGGGCCGTGCAGGGGAGCTTGGTGCCAGGTCCCCACCCTCGCTCAGCTGGAGAGCCTGTAGGGTCCTGGAGGATCCCAGTGCCACACCTCCTCTGGACATGGGCCCCACTTATCACTGGGAAACCTAAAACCTTGAGGGGCCCAGCGGCGGGCAGACGCCTCCAAAGGCTTTCGTAGAGCATCGGGCTGGTGCATGGAGCTAGGGACAGCAGAGTCCAGGAGCGCTGTGGCTAATGGCAACAAGCCTTCCGTGAGCAGCCTGTAGGAGGGAAAAGCTGTACCACCGGTGCCACTTCTTTGGCCTCCACCTGGTGCTTGGCCCCAGAAATGGCCAGCTGGCTCTGGATTCTACCCCTGTGCTGTCAGAGAGAAGCCCTTTGCCGTCCTGGGCTAGATCCCCTCCTGGCATACACAGAGTACTTCTCCCCTGAAAAAGAAAAGAAGAAAGCATTCCTGACTCCTGACTCCCTTTCTCCATGTTCCTTCACAACAGACGCCTGAGTTGGAGAGTGGAGTCATTGTCCAGGTCCAGTTCTGAGTTCTCCCTCTCACTGGCCCCGGAGCCAGTTCCCCAACACTGCCCTCGGAACCTCTTCTGCAGCTTTGCAAAATAGGTGTTTCCATGCCATTCACCCCATTCCGCTCCATCCTTGGGTCAATTCTTGGTCCTCCCTGATGACTTACTGCAGTAGAAGACATGCTTCAGCCTTCCTCCTCCTATAAATAAACCCACCTTCGGGAGGCTTCAGCACACTGCCCTCCTAAACTAGGTCCTGCCTTTGGACTCATCCATGAACCTCTCCATTTTCAATCACGACTTCCTCCGTTGGCCTTCTCACCCTCATGGTTGTGAATACCATCTCAATGCTGATGACCTTTGATTTATAAGTTTAGCTCAGACCTCTCCCCTAAACTCTAGACTCAGGCTCACCACCAGCTCTCATTGGGTTCCTAGAAGGCAGCATCTCTTGGAGTTACCCAACACAGATCCAGTAGGTAGAAATGCTTGCTTGTTGTTGCCCTTTGGTCAAAACCATAGGAACAAGGTTGACTCTTCGGTCTTAACACCCTTTCCTTCCTTACATAGGTTCCAGGTGCCTGTCATGATCCCCACTGACCCCACCTGACACTGATGCCTTCGTGTCTGTCTGGGCTCCCCGCTCTGCCTACATCTGCCACACCATTCACAACACCCAGGGTCGCTCTGTTAAAATATGATCATGATGCTTCTCAACTTCTTCACTACCCAGTGACAGCCAGAGTCCTCTACTGACCTGCAATGTCCTGACATCTCTCTAGCCCTGTCCCTCTCACTCCTGCCTGGCTTGTGTCCCCAGCCACGTGGGCCTTTCCAGAGCCCCCAAGTTCCCTCCCAGCTCAAGGCCTCTGCAGTGGCTGGTTCCTCTCCCCAAATATTCCATTGTCTGTGGAGCTATCTTCTTTTATTTCAACATCTGTCCCCTTTCCTCCAGAGTCCACCCTAGCACTCCTACCCCTTTTCTGCTCTATTTCTCTCCATTCATGGCTCATGGGCCCCTTATTCACCTTGCTTATTCTTTCTCCTGTAAACTGTCAGCATCCGGATCACAAGGATTTTTGCCTTCAATTTCAGTTACATAAAAACTACTCAACCTCATGCAAAGTCCTTCCCTCTCACCACATGTTCCAGAGAGGCTGCCTAGTCTTCTGGCAAATAACAAGATGAGCTTGGGGCTGGGGACAGCCTTCTCTGCCATAGCAGTCTCTTAAATTAAAATATATGTATACATTTATATATATAAATGTATATATATATATATGCAAAACCCTCTGCCAGAGGTTCATCACATCTCTGGTGATTCTCAAGAAATACTGTAGCATTCTCTCTATCTTTCTTACTTTCTTCTTCAATCCCTTCTTCATCTTCCTTCTTTCCTTTTTTTTTCTCTTTTCTTCTCTCTATTGGCCTTTTCTGCCCAAGCCTGAGGCTGCCCTGGATATCAAGGGACCTGCCGGCACTGCCCCTTCCCTACAGTTCTGTTTCAGTGGATTCTCACCCCTTCTCACCCAGAAAAGAAAGATTCCTGAAGCTGTGGATGCCCAAACTATGAGCCAAACATTTCTTCTAGGGCCCTTGGCATGAAGTCCTGGCATCTGGCTCGGAATCTCCCAGCCCAGTGAAGGAGAGGTATGGGCCCACAGCCAAGTGCTGCAAACTCCTTTTTCTAATCAAATCTCAGCAGATAGAGAGTGGAGGAGCATAGGTGGAGACCATGACTGAATGATGTGTGAGCCGGAATCACCTCCTTTCTTGACAGTGAGGCTAGGTCTTTGTGAGGACTAGAGTGTGGTCTTCCTTTATTCCAAACACCCATCCCTGTGTCAAGGTAACAAGTTACACTTCAGGGCCCCCGAAGGGGTGAAGGGGATAAGGACAAGTTACTGACATGAGCTAGAAGGGGTGTGCAGTTTTCCAAATGATGTCACCTTGATACTCTGAGGCCAGGGGCACCCACAGGAGTGGTCACAGCTGACTTCCTCTGGCCTGCAACAGCCTCCTCTTGACTTTCTCCTCACTTCTTCACCCCCAGGTCACTTCCTCACCCCCATGTTATTGCTGGCTAAATGACTGCCCAGGATTTTAATAAGATCTTTAAAAATAAAAGACCCTGAGGACACTGAAAAGAACTTGGCTTTGGTATGAGAGCTGCTTCCCATGGCCTGAACTTTTCCTTTGCTCTTTTCTTCAAAAGAAAATTTCCAGGTTCTTCTCACTCTGTGAAGAGAGATCTTCTGACCCCTTTCAAAGAACAGTGCAGAAAAGATAGGGAAAAACAAAGTAGCTTGACAAAGAATATTGCCCTATGAACAGTATCCATTGATCTTCTATCCATCCTTAGAAAAGCTGATGTTTCTGCCATGCTAAGGTCTGAATGCCCCCTCATCATGTGCTGGAAATTTAATCCCCAACCCAACAGTGTGGGGAGGTGGGCCTAACAGGATGGCTCCACCCTTGTGCATGTGTTAATATTGCCATAAAAAGGACTTTGCAGGTGGTTTGCCCCTCTGCCTTCTGCCGCGCAAGGAAGCAAGAGGGCCCTCACCAAATACTGGCATCTTGACATTGGACTCCTCAGCCTCCAGAATAGTAAGAAATGAGTTTCTATTCTATGCAGTTTCCCAAACTCAGGTATTCTGTGATATCAGCACAAAATGGACTAAGACACCACATTACACTGATGATCTTAGCACAATAATTTGTATACTTAAGGGAATTTCTAAGATGTGGGAAATTATTTTCAAATGAGTATAGAAGACACAGACCACCTGAAAGTAGTTTACTTAAAGTTGTGAGTGGGTTAAATTCAAATATATAGATTCAAAATCTAATAATTGATTCTTAGAGTTGAAAGAAACATTACATTATTTAAAGAGTGTAATCTTCTAGCCCTCAGATACCATGATAAATGGGAAAATTAGGGCAAATTATACACCACAGGAAGCAGGTGGTGGGCTTGTAGGTAGCTTTTTTGTTAAAGGAGAGATACTGTAGATACCCACTATTCCAATTTCCAAGCCAATTGTATAGTCCAGAAACATTAACTATGTCTCTGCTGCCCAAAGTGTCATATCTTAGTTATCCTAAATATGTATATCTGTTTAGATTTCGTCTCTTACATTTTTGTACTTTTTATTTGGAAAGAATTTCAAATTTACGATAGAGTTACAAGATAAAATTAGTAGCTAAAACTCCCATAACCTGTTTCCAGAGTCACCTTGTTAGCATTTTATTCCCCTTTACTTCATCACTTCCCCGCCCACTTCTCTATTTTATAATCAGCTGAGTGTAAGATACATACCTCTTTGCCCTTTACTCCCCAAAACACTTTACTGTGTATTTCCTAAGAAAAAAGACATTTTCTTACAAAAGCACAGTACTGTTATCAACATCAGCTAATTATATCATTGGCACAGTCCTTTAGTGCACATGTTTGTTTGGTCAATTAACCCAATAATGTATTTTAGGGTACCCCACCCCCAGAATGGAATGCAATCTAGAGCCAAGCAGTGCATTTAATTGTCTTAATTTTAGACCCCTATAGAATTTCCTTCAACCTATAGAATTTCCAGAATCTTTGTCTTTATGACCTGGGTGTTTTTGAAGAATACAGCTCCTCCCTCCATGTTTCACAAGCATGTCTGTATGTGGGCCGCTCGCTGTGCCTCATGGCCAGACCAGGTGGAACATCTCAGCTGGTGCTGACAGAGGCAGGGCTGTGTTCTCTGAAGAATGCCACTTCCAGAGCTTCTGTCCTTCTGCTCCCTACTGGCACAGTGTGAACTCTGATCAAGGTGTGGCCTGATTTCTCCGCTCCTTTTTTGTTTCTTGCAATTAATAGCCAGTCTATGAGGAGATACATTTGTGAGGCAATATTCTACTTCTCATCCCAATTCCCTCCTAGAGTCAGCACCCACTGATGACTTGCTTGGTCCACTCCTATTCAGTGATGTTTGAGCTCAGCACTTCCTCCATATCAGGATAAAACTTCCCTTCTTCCCTTCCCCTCATCCACTAATTTATTTATCTATGTATTAGCAGTATTAGTATATAGACTCATCAATTCCTATTTTTAATATCCTGCAATCCATTCCTTTATGTAATTATTTCGGTGCTCATATCTGATCTCTTAAAAGATACAGTGAGAATCCATTCCAGCTGGCTCCTCTGAGTGCCCTCCAATCACTTGTGAGCACTTCCTTATTTTCTTTCATAAGACACTTCAGGATCATCTTGTACCTAACTTACCGAGCCCTGGAATCAGCCCTTTTTAGGGAGAATGTTGGCTCCTTTTAATGGATTAGAAGTCAGGCTCTAAATACTGAGTGTGCCCATTGCTTCTGGACGTCTTTCCTGTGTCACCCCGCAGCAGACAGATAGAGGCACTAAATGCATGTACATACCCTGTATAGGCGTGCACACACACACACACACACACACACAGCTTCAAACAGACTCATGGTGCACATAACATACATTTACATATTTGAAAACCAGGACTCTTTCTTGCCTGTGTCTATTACAACTGTCTATGTCCTTTTTATCAGAGTGACATCTCTGGTTTCAGCAATATCAGTGTATTTTTCCCCTGATTGAGTCTATAAAGTATCTAAAATCATGTCTTTATTGCTTTGTCCAGACCAGTGCAAGACGCTAACTACCAGGAAAAGGTCAGTTTTGTTTATACCAGTCCTCAGTCCCTCTCACCATGTGATGCAAAATCCAGAGGCTCCACAGTCAGAGTCTGTGGTCAGAGGTACTTGGATTGGTTCCTTCATCTTTGTCTCCCTTCCATTGCCTCTCTTTGGAATGACTGGGTTCATATGTGTCAGCTTCCTTTAGGTTCTGTGATGTTTTCTTTTCCACACACTTAGTGATTTAATTGCATTGTTCAAATATGTATGTTCGAATACACTTCTAAAAGTCAAAACTGTCCTTTCAGATCAACAGGGAGAAAAGTCCTTCTCTTCTGCTTGTTTTCACTCCATCCTTCCCTGAGGCGGCAGGACACCAATTTCACTATTTTCAAGTATATCCCAACTTCATTTCTCTTTATAAAAGTGAGAAGATGTATGTTTGCTTTTGTATTTTCCCTTTTTCATTCACAAAATTCAGAATGCTATTTACATGCTCTTTTGCAATTTGCTGTTTTTCACTCAATGCCATTTCCTGGGAATAGTTTCTCTTCAGTTTATCAGTACGGTCCTCTTCTTTTCTGTTTCACAGCTGCATAGTGCTCCGTTGTGCATGTGGATGACACTTTAGCCAGCCAAGTTCCTGTGCTGAAGCATTTAGTAGCTAATTTCAAAGATTTTACAACTACAAATAATGCCTCAATTATTTTGTGCCTTCATATGTTCACACTATGAAAGGTACAACCTTGGTAAATTCCCAGAAGTGGAGGTGCTGGGGCATAATTCAAAACAAATAGTTTTATTAGATGTTGTCAAATTCTTAGTCAAAAGGTTTGTAGCCATTTATTATTCACAATGATCTTCTTTCCTAAAGCACATTGAATAAAGTTTGCAAAGTATGAACAGATTTCCATTAATTAAAAAATGTATAATGAGTTTTAAGACTGTTATTTGATCCACTAAGCTGAAATGGTTGTGGTCTAGGGGATACTTCATCCCCAGGCAGCTTGGGACATGGTGACCTTAACAAGATATACTATAAATACGTTTCTATAATACTGTCTCTAAATTGAGCAGGTAAAATTTCAACAGAGTATCCTCTACAGTGTGTAATAAAATATAATAGAAATAAATAAATTGGAGTCAGATATGTTTTCTTTTCTCAATTACATCAGGTTCTTGATCTGTGAGTTTGGCAGTTATTCAATGTGACCGTAGCTTCTGTGTTCTTTACTGTCAAATGGAGTTAAAAATATTTTCTACAATTAGTCAACAGGTTTATTGTAAGAATCAGTTACATCATTTATAGGCACGAATCACAATGTTTTACTATCTACTTATCATCTATCTTTCTGACATCTATATATTTATCATCTAAATACCTATCAATCATTCTATTATCTATCAATCTTCTAGCTATACATTATCTATCATTTATTATATTTCATCTATTAATCCATCCATCTACTCATGATCTATCTACCTTTCTCCCTTGTATCTACACACTTCTCTCCCAGCAACTTATGTCTCTACATGTCTAAACTCTTTGAAATATCCTACTTCAAAGACAGTGAAGAGAAAGAACAGTTAACCGAGATCTAGGAAACCTTGATGTTTTGGTTTGGCTTGGTTTGGTTTGTTTTTGCTGGGTGGGTCAATCAGACATCACCTTGGAGACTATGTCTGGTCCCTCACCTCACCTCTTCCTCTCTGGCACTGTTCCCCTGCTCTGCTTCCCAGTTGTCATGAACTGAGCAGCTTTGCTCTACCATGCCATTCTACCATGATGTTTCTATCTTAGAGCCAGTTTACCATAAACCATGAGCCAAAATTAAAACTTTCCTCCTTTAATGTCTGGGTGTCAGGTATTGCACCTTGTGACAGAAAGCTGGCAAATAATACAGTTGGCTGGCAAAAAAAAAAAAAGGCTGTACTGAAAAAGTGTTGAGGGGATATTCTGGATGTTTCCTCTCATTACCTTTTAGGAAAGAGGAAGAATGTGAAGGTGAAGTTGGAAATTAGAGGGAATACATGGATACGGTTTATGTGTAATTTTAAAATTCGCCTTCACCAGAGATTTCAAAGTCCTGATTCTAAAGAGGTGCCCTCTTCCAGAATGAGGCTTCCCAGCCATGTTACCAAACCCACGAGCTCTGGCTTTGGATGCCCATGACAGTGATGGCAAATGTTTTAGACACTGAGTGCCCGAACTGCAACCCCAAACCCACCTATTTACCACAAAGTGCCAATACTGCAGTTAAACCTGAATAGTGAGGCTTTAGCTTAGAAAAAAACAACTCATACAACTTGTGACTTCCTCACAGAGAGGGCTCTGAACACTGCCGTGGCGCATGTGCCATCTGCTTGCCATTACAGTCCCATGGGATTTCACTCTCAGGTCCTGTGCCATACAGAGGTCTAACATCTTCAATCCTAGCTGAGCCCTGAGTACCGCCTATATGTTCCCTCCCTTCTCTTTCCTAGTGACTCCCACAGAACTTCTCACTCTATGCCCAACTGGGAAGCCATAGCGCATAGAGGCCTCTCTCTCTCCTATCTACCTCTGACCCATCACAAACCAAGCCTGACTTTCAAGTCAGTGACATGCTCAACACCACTGACCTGGTTTAGAATCTGTTTTCAACTTAGACCCCGTGGAATCCATCTAAAACATCGCCTTCCTCTGTCTTGCCCCAGCCCAGGACTATTTGGTTGCATAACAACAAAATAGGGTTGCTTCAACACCATCAGATAAGACCCGTAAAGAGAATCTCCAGCTGTTATAAGGACAGAAAGCCCCTCAAACTGGCTCATGCTCAGTTCTCCAGCTTGGTCCTTCTCCAACTGCCTTGAATATCTCCTTCTCCAGCCATATCAAGCACCTGAATTTCCTCAGACACACCAACTCCTTATGGCCTCTACCTTAGCATATGTTCTGCTCCTGCCAGCGGGTCCTGTTTCCTTCTTTGGGGCTCGGTTCTGGAAGTTCTCATGCTCTGTCCTCCTCCTTGGCATGAAGTCAGGAGAGCACGTTGGCATGCTTTTTCTCAATGCATTGTTGCAATCAGTGTGTGTGTGTGTGTGTGTGTGTACATGCATGTGTAAACAATGTGATCTGCTATGAGTAACAGAAACCCCAGCCTCAAGTCATGAAGAACAGTAAGTCTGAAAGTAGGCACTTGTTGCTGCTGGTCAGAGTCTCTGAAAGGCCTAAGCCAGCTCCTTCCCCTTGGGGTCCCCTTGCCTTTTCCTCCTCCCTTTTCTATCCCTCCTTGAGCAAAACTGACTGGAAGGATCCAGTGTCACTTTGAGTTCAAGATCTGGCGATAAGTGAAGAGAGACACATCGACTGACATCTCTAGCTCTTACGAGAAAAATTAAATATTTCCAGAGACTTTTTTTGAGGCAGAGTCTCACTATGTTGTTCAGGCTGGCCTCCAACTCATGGCTATCTTCCTGCCTCAGTCTCCCCAGTGCTAGGATTATAGGCATGCACCACCACACCTGGATCCAGAGACTTTTAAAAGACTGCTAACACCTGATTGGCCAGGACTGTGTTGCAGACATAGGAGGTAAAATCACTTCTTCACTGAGATAAGTACAAGAGCCAATGATCTATTAAAAAGAGAAAGGAGAGAGCAGAACTTGGACATGCAACCAATCCTGTTCCCCATTAAGTCCACCTCAAGTACTTGTCTCCAGCAGTCTGAGTCCTGGCTCACAAGAGATAGCAAATCAAAGCTGGTCAGATCAAAGCTAAAGGGGCTTATGGTTTTACCACTTAAATTTTCACCTATCTTGGAATGAAATAATATTCACATGGTTGCCAGGCCTGAGTTACATACCACACACATTGTGCTCATTATGCTCCACATGTTTTCATTTGGCATAAAGTATTTTTCCAATGACTTCAATTTCCTCATGAGATTTCACTCTTAGTCTCCAATAGTGACTGAAAATTTTGACCAATTTGTGATAAGAAAGAGCTATCATATTTCAAAACACCTTGATTGTTATAATAGCCACTGATATGACACAGCAGAAGCACCACTGATAAATTAGAGGCTAAATGTCTTAAGGAACAGAAATGTCAAAAAAGTAAAAAGTGCTAGGTTAAATGCTAGCTAGCATAACAATGTGTCTCTTTCTGTAGATGAGAAAAGATAAAATTTTACTCAAATTTAAATTGGACTACAATGTTTGACCATAGTGCCTCTGGGGAATGAATTAGGTTTTTAATAAAGTGTAAGTAGCACACACATGTAAATTCGTACTAAAACTTGGAGCTAGTTGGAAATATGCACCATCTCTGTTATTTATTAAGGTTTTCAGTGTTCTGATTCACTTCCCCCATGGTCTTTGAGCAACTCAATATACGGGTTCTCTTACATGAAACATAAATGAATATGTCATTGAAAGTTGTGAAGTTATTTCTCACAGATTAGAGATGGTTCTCAACACTGTCTAAGGTTTGAAATATTGTAGAATCTCTTGCAAATCTGGAATTTTCCATTGAGAAGTGCTAAGATATTTTACTAATATACAAATAAAAAAAAACATACTGTCACGGCATGGAACTTATTTACAACTTGACCTTTGATCAAAAAAACTTTTTTCAGTTACTCCTTTTGGTAAGCATAGCAATATTACTATAACACAAATGTATACAATGAATTTGTAAGAGGAATATAGCATGCATATATATATATATATATATGGTCAACCTGGTGAGAGATGGAAAACTTTACACAACCACATGTTTGAGGAAACTATATAAATCAAGGAAGGGTAGCAATTAATATGTTTAATTTATTTTAAATATCTCTAAGTTCCTTTTTTAAAAAGTTGCCTAGGCCTACTAATTGTCTTTTATATTTTGATTCATGTTTATCATCAATACAAGCTGAAAATAGCCAATAAAATATTTCATCTGCAAGTAATTGTAAAAGGAAATAATATACTTAGCAGAGTTCTTTGATGACAGAAAATGTGAAACACACTGTACGTAGGAAGAAAAGTGAGGATGCAAAAAAAGAAAGTGAGACATTTGACCAGATGTTATTAGAGCAGCCTGAAGGAAAGGGATAGGATTGATCTTTCTATAGTAACCATGACTGACAGAGGGCTGGGATCAGAACACACTCATTCTCTCTCTCTCTCTCTCTGTCTCTCTCTCTCTCTCTCTTTCTCTCATCTGTATCTCTATCTGTCTCTACCTCTCCCCCAGATGCCCGAGTTTGAGCTCATCCTAGGGGCCTCCAGATCTTTCTGTTACTCATTTAGTCATAGAAAACATATTTGTTGAGCACCACCCGTGTCTAGGCAGAGAGCTGGGCAAGATGCAGGGATGGCTAGAATAAAAGAGCCTGGCCAGAGCCTGGTGGAGTAGACCATTCTGGGGGTTGGGACATGGGCTGGGGTGAAGGGAAGGATACAGTCAATGCAAGTTGAAATAGCATGCTGTGAAGGGAAATTATATTGTGCAGTCGTGGATCACAATAAAGCTGTGTGCTGGGTTGGGGTGGAAATGGCAAGAAAAATTTTCTTTAAAGTGATCTTTCAAAACAATGAGCAGCAGGAAGAAGGGAGGAAAGGCATATAGGTGCTGAAAGAAGGTGAGCAGAGAACAGGGTAGGACATGGTGAGGAAGGGAAAAGACTGGAGAGTGCAGGCCTTGACAGAGGCCCTTAGGATTAGACCTAGCCTAAGGCACCTGGTGGTCATCAAAGACTTTCAGCTCAAAAGTATCAATTACTTTCTGCTCTCCAAAGGCCCTGTGGTCTCTTCTCTCTTCTATCCATGTAATCAGTCCAGTATTATCTTTGGATGTTTTGAGAGAACACACAGAATCCCTGGCAGTCTCTCTGGATTGCACCAAACCCTAAAACATGAGAAGTTTTTTAAAAAGAGTCTAATTACGTCCACACTCAAAGGAAAAGAATGCGAGGATGCTGCAAAGTCTGTGGGAATGGGAAGGGAACAAGGGCAGGACCCACTGTGTGGGTAACATGCCCAAAAGTGACATATTAGAGCAGGAGGGGGAAGCTGCTGGCATGGCCAAGACAGGCCACAAAGTCTTCCTTCTCTTCTGCCTCAGTAGACCAATTAGAGCTGGTACAGGCAATGCGTGTCCAAGCTTCCTTGAAGTGAGATGTGGCCACCCCACAACAAGTTCTCTTAAATCATGGGGACAGAAGTTCCAAGGTCTGGTGTTAGCTGAGCTTTTGTCCTGTCCCTGCCGCCTGCAGTGCCTCTGATGGGCACAGACTTGGAAACCTTGGGCTGCCAGGACTCAGGACTGGTCACAACCAGTGAGAGGATGGTGAGTCACTTCACTTCAGGGTTTCCTATGATAGCAGCAGAGCTGTTGGTGCTAAGTGACAAGGGCAGAGGAATGGCCAGCTGTATCCTCCTGGCTCTTAGATGCCCCACAGCAGAACCTGCAGGAACTTTGCCACCCCAAGTAGAAATAATCCCCAGTTAGGCAGTGCATCTGTCCACCCAGGACCAGCATAGAACTTCAAGGCCTTTACACAAAAATTATTAAGAGTTTCAGGCTGGAGATGTAACTCAGTGGTAGCTTACATGCCTAGCATATATGAAGCCCTGGGTTTAATCCCCAGCACTGAAGAGAGACAGAGACAGAGAGAGAATGAGAATTTCAAGAAGGTGGCTCCAAGTAGCAAGCCTGAGGCCCTGGAGTCCTGGGGTACAGGCCCGTGACGCTCACCTTCATCCACCCTGCATTCCCCAGCAGTACTAAGCTTGTGCCTGGGCAGCTATACCTCCCCCTGACCATAAGCAAGCTGTACTCTGATGCTCATCAGGGTCTGAGCTGCAAAAGGAAGCCATGATCATGATTCACTGCTCATTCCATGAGAGTAACTATGTTATGGCTTGTGTCTAAATGTCCCCCAAAAGCCTCATATGGTCATAGGTGGTGCTTTTCAGAGGTGGCTGGATTTAGGATATGTGAATATGGATTAAGGGTGTGATACTGAGATTAAGGGTGTATAAAATGGAAGCCCCACCCTGGATGTGGGTGGCTCCAATCAATAGGTAGCCTGGATGGAATATAAAGGGGCAGAAAGAGCAAGCTCGCTTCTGCTGCTGCTTGCTGCTCATTGTCTTCTTCTTGCCATGCCGTGAATTATTTCTCCTCTTCCATGCCCCTCTGCCATGCAGCCCTGCCTTTAAGCCAGCCAAATATGGACTGAAATCTCTACAAACTGTGAGCTGAAACATATCTTTCCTCCTTTAACTTTAGTTGTCAGGTATTTTGTCTCACCAACAAGAAAAGTAACTAAGACAGGCCACGATGACAAGAGTGACTAGCCAACAAGGAAACTTACTCAGAGGAGACAGGGGGCAAATTGACCATGCCAGGATTCTACAATGAGATCAAGCTACTTTAAAAAGACCAAAAAAAAAAAAAAAAAGGAGAGCTTTGGTTAATTCCTTCCCTGAATATTTATGAATTTTGAGCAAGCTGGCTTGGATGCTTCTGAGTTCCTGGAGAGCAATATCTATAAAATCATAAACTATAACAGGTTCCTTAATATGGTTGGCAGAAAGATGACCCCAAAGATAACCAGAGCCTGGGATCATGTCACCTAACATGTCAAAGGGAACTTAAACTTGGCAGATTTGATCAAGGGTATGAATCTTTCAATAGAGAGACCAGCCTAAACTGGACCACTCCACCCTAAACCCAGAAACACTGAAAAGAAAAGAACCTTTCCCCACTGTAGTCACAGAGAATCAAAGAGTTGTTGGCTCTGAAGGTGGAGGAAGACGCCATGAGCCAAGGGATGCAGCACCTCTCAAAGCCAGAAGAAGATGGAGAACAAACTCTTCTCAGACTCTCCAGAAGGAATGTAGCCAGGGGAAATTTGGAACTGTAAAAAAAAAATTTCTGTTGTTTTAAGCCACCAAATTTGTTGTTATCTGTTACAGCAGCAAATGAAAAAGAATATGCTTAAGTTAGCAGTTACCAAGAGTATTAAAATTATCTTTATTTTCAAAAATCCATTGTATTAATGTGCCTGTGATAATGTTAGAGGAAGGGCTTTGGGGTGCTCATGGTAAGGCATACCAAAGAAAAGACCACAGAATATAGGAAGCTAGTCCATGCTCAAACATTCTCATAGATGAGAAGATATTTTGGGCAAGTGTGAAAGGGCAAGAGGCCCTTGGTGACTCATGACATCTTATCTCACCTTGTCACCTTGACTTGGGGCATCTATCTCACTTGTCTCTAAGGAAGCAGAGGCTCCTTTGAGCAGGGTGTCTGCAGCTGACACTAAGTCCTAAGATACAGCTGCCAGAATCGATTTTGAAGAGGAAACCTGGGTGAATATACCATTCTTTTTGTTAGTATGCTTACAGTGCATAATAAGTATATTCATCTTGGGGATTTCGTACATACACATGTTGCATCTTAATTATTTTTACTCCCCTTTTCCCTACCCTACTTTCTCACTCCTTCCCCAAATCCCTTTCCTGTTTCCACAGAGTCTAGCTTCCTATTTCCTATCTCTCTTTATTTTGTTCTTTAAATTATTTATATTTTGGGTTTCTCATATTAGAGAAATTATGAGATATTTAACCCATGTCTGACTTATTTGACTTAGCATTATGATCTCAAGACCCATCCATTTTCCTACAAATGACTCAAATTTATCCTTCTTTTTGATTGAATGAGACTTCATTGTGTGTATATACCACATTTTCTTTATCCATTCATCTGTTGATAGGCATATAAGCCACTTCCATAATTGAGCTATTGTGAATTGAGCTGCTATACATATGGGTGTATATGTATCACTGTAATATGATGACTTTAACTTTTTCAAGAAAAAACCCAGAAGAGTTATAGCTGGGTTAAAGAGAATTTCTGTCCTTAGCTTTTGAAGAATCTCCACACAAATTTCCATAGTAGTTTATACTAGTTTACATTCCCACCACTGATATGGAAGGGTTCCTTTTCCCCCACATCCTTGCCAGCATTTGGTGTTTATTGAGTCCCTGATGGCCATTCTTAATGGAATAAGATAGAGTCTCAGTGTTGCTTAGATTTCCATTTCCTAATGGCTAAAAACACTCCAACAGGTATCCATGCTTGTGCTTATAGTGGTAGATATATATATGTGTATATAATATATATGTATGTATCTATAATTTACATATATATGTGTATCTCAAAAATTGTACCATTTTAGCCATTGTTAAGTATACAATTTGGTCACCCGGATTAAACTCACAATATTATGAAAACATCACTATTATCTACTTCTAAAATTTTTGTCATCATCCCAAACAGAAACACTGTTCCATTCAATAGTGACTTCTTACTTCCCCTCCTTCCTCTAGGCCTTGGCAGCCTCCAGTCTACACTGTGAGTCTATGAACTTGACACTGGGAGATTCCCTCATACAAGTGGAATCTTTCAGGATTTGTCCCTTTGTGATTGGCTCCTTTCCCTTGGCAGAATGTCCTAGGGCTCATCCCCTTGGCAGCTAGTGTCAGTGTGTCATTCCTTTGCATGGTTGGGTAACATCTGGCCCATGGATAAGCAACATTGGGTGCATCCTTCATTGGGTGGATGGGCACTTGGGTGGTTTCCACCTCCAGCTGCTATGTATAATGGTGAACCTTTCAGAGATGCGTGGCCAAACTGCAGCCAAAACCTATGTATTTATTGCAAAGTGCCAACACAACAATTGAACCTAATACTGAGGTTTTAGTCTAGAAAAAACAGCATATACATTACCATCTTTTGTCTTAAAAGAAAAACAAACAACATGTGTGCCACAGGTTTGCCACCACTGGCTGCCACAAAGGGTGGTTTAGGAGACTCAGACATTTGTGGTTTTCTAGGGATGCAGAGCCCAGTGGAAATGAGAAGGGAGCTATAACAAGAGGTTCCCCTAACATGGTGCTACCTGCTGCTATGGGTTAACGTCTTTTACACAGGACATCACCTTCTGCATGTGAGAATGTAGAGGAGGGAATTTAAGGACCAAGGGCTCAGTGCTAGCTCCCGAGTTCAGGCTGACGCTATCACACTGCTTTTCTAGCCATACTCCGGAAGGAGTGTATCTGTCCAGAATCTTTCTGTTCAGGAGACAGTGAGAAATCCAGGTATGCATGCACTGTCCCAGCTTGTTCAGTTTTGATACAGGAAGCTGCATCCACTTGCATTACAGCATTCACAGCAGTGCATCCACCAGTCTGGGCTGTCAGATGCCCAGGTCTGCAAGCTGCCAGGAAGCCTCTCTCCAGGCTTGGGGCACAGACAGCAGCCTGGATCCATGCTGCCCATACCTGACATACCACACTAACCTTTTATTCCAGTCTTAAATTTTAAATAGAAAATTAACTCTGACTCCAGTGTGTTCTCAGGTTGTGAACAAGGGAGCTTGCAGGGAAGGGGGCTGGGGGATCCATGTGTGTTTGTGTGGGGGGAGTTTCCCTGGGTGGCAACTTGAGGTCCTTTGAGAACAGAATACCCAGCCCCACATCCCACCCCCCTGCATGAGCTCTCCAGAGCACCCAGCCCTACACTTTTTCCTCTGTGGCTGCAACTTGCAACCCCCAGCCCTGCTCCATTTACTTTTGGGGCAGAGGGAGCTGGGGGGGGGGGCGAGGAGGTGGAGGGCTCTAGGGATTGCCAGGGTCCCATGGGGGTAGCACACTCCAGAGGGGCTGCAGGGTGGGGAAGGGACCCTGGAGACAGAAGGGCGACAGAGGAGAGGCAGTGCCACATCAGGGTGGCAGGGTGGCTGCAGTGGGGCGGCAGGGGGACTATGCAGGGACGGCCAGCGGGCCCTGCTCCTGGGCTGTCGGCCCTCGCGCGCCCCTCGAAGACCCCCTGCGCCCCCACCCCCTTCTAGGCTGCTGGCGTCAGAGCTCCCTGCGTCAATGCTGCTCTGGTGACACAGGCAGCTTTTTTCTCCTGCTCCTTTTTCTCAATGAGGGGAGCCTAATGGGATTTTTATTATCAGACTCATAAATCAAACCTTTAGGCCGTCAGGCTGGGCACGTGGCCAACACCCCCGCCCAGCCCCTGCAGCAAAGGGATGGGAGGGGGAGCTAGAGTTGCCTTTCTTTCTTTATTGGAAAAAACTTTAAATATTTTATCTTTACATTTGGAGAACTGCAGATATGCACCGAGCACGCTAGCTGCAGTAGCTGGCACAGTTAAAAAGAAGTGCAAAGCCAGACCCCCTGGTCAAAGGGAATGGTGGCTCAAGAATGGTTCTGTTATGCAAATACCTCCCTTATTAGAGCTTGGGGTAAAAAAAAAAAAACAAATGGGGGTTTCAGGCAAATAGGGTAGTTGAAAGGGACTGGCAGATGTTTCAGGCTGGTGCAACAGAAGTGGGCTACATGCAGTATCAGGTGGATTGGTGGGTCGTGTTCATGCATATTTTGCAGCATCTCCTATGCTGGTGAGAGTGTGTTATTGACACAAAACAAAACCCTATCTATGAATGCAAATCAAGGTGCAAAGACGTCAGCTGGCAAAGCAATCTGAAGCAGTAGGAATCCTAAGTGTTTTGCATTCTAATGTGACATACATGCAGATATGTAATAAGATGAATCTTCAATGAAATCTTCATGGCTGTCCTCCAACAGCCAAGTTGTTTAGCCCTTGTCATCCCTGGCAGGTGGAAAGCCCAGATTATCAACACTTCTGCCCCCAAATATCACAAGAGCCCCTCCCCTATTTCTGTCCAACTCAACCATAGAGTGGACCCCCAGCATTGTCAAAGGAAGCCCAGGGACTAGGTGGGCAGAGTAGGCACCTGGGAGAGGAAGGTCCCAACTCCCAGAGGTGGACACAGAAAACATGTTCCTTCTCTCAGGAACCACTTTTTGGAAGCAGCCTGTACTCTTGGGGGATTGTCCTACAGGAAGGTCTGCAAACTGGTAATCTGGTTGGCTGCAGGGGCTCCCCTGATGAAACTCTTCTGCTTGTGATTAGGCTATCTCCTTGGGAACCTCTGGGCCCACCAGAAACTTTGCAGAGCACAAGCCATAGCTGTCAGTTATATATGGCCCACCTGTCAGGAACAGAGAGCATCTAGACCTCAGAATAAAGTATCTGTAGAAGGTAGCCTCATTATCATAAACTTTTAATAATATTAACTCCTTTTCTCCAGCCTGTGTTTTCTATTCCACCCCCCCCCATTCCCTCCAAGATCATAAAGAGAGAGCAAGTGAAGCAGTTCTGTTCTTTGAAATCTGTCTGGAGTCCTGGTTGTAATGGGTTAAAGCAACAGAGGCCTGAGTTGAAGACCTTGACCTGGCTTGGCTACCACAGAATGGGCACCTGGCTGCCTCAGAGCAGTACTGCTCCAACCACCTCATCTGCTTCTCACTGCATTTTTACATCAGGGCAAGTCCTGTGGATTTGTAGGAACATTTTTCATAGGGGTTAATAAGTCAAGTTAGAGGAGATGGGTGATATATTTTAATAAACCATCAGCTGGCCACCTTTCTCCACATTCTTCCACCCTTGCAAGAAGGAGGGATGAGGTGCTGGAAAAGGGAGAGTCCAAGGCTCAGGAAGGGTTGGAGCAAGGAGACAGGAAAAGACAAATTAATACATCATCAAGATGTGACCCTTTGATGCTGAGGATGATCTTTTATATTGATACTTGGCCATCTCGGGTGTACAATGAAAAAGAAATTAGCATGAGCACATGGAAGTCTTAAGGGACTGTCCCCATGTCAGGCCTGAGCCCATGGGCTCATTAGAATGATAACCACTCAGCAAAAGGAGATTAGCTCTAATAAATACAAAACACTTATTAAAATGTTGAGGGACAGACATCAGTAGAAGATGCCATTTTATGCAGCCTGCACATTACATAAAAGTTAAAATTTATCCTATTCCAATCTATTTATTTAGACAAGATTAAGGAGGCTGACATAGGAATTCTGCTAGAAAATATTAGTCTCCTTTCTTTTCTTCACATTGCAAACAGGGGCAAAATGACACATTTTTGCAGTACGTACAGATGTTGGTGTCCATGTGTTCCTCGAAGAGACCGAAGACTAGGGCCCATTTTGAAGAAAGTGAAGAGTCTAGTAAGGGCAGAGGAGTGGGTCCTTCTGCTGACTTTCACCAAGGACAGGACGGGATGGGAGGTTCCCGCCTGCAGCCGGCCACGCCCCTTGCTGCTTAACAGCAGCGTCATTGTCGCAGTTGTTACTCCCTGCCTGGGGAGCCACCTTAGCCTTTGCGCACTGAGAGCGACCAGAACAGCCACTAGTCGCAGCGGCGGTGCTCACTGCAGGATGCGCTGCTCTATTTAGCGGGGGCTGCCCGGGTGCACGCCAGGAGCCCAGGAAGCAACAAATGAGGTTTGCAGCAGTGCCCTCAGAACAGGAACACGTGAAAGAAAACTGTGCTCTACAAGGGAGAAATTAAATGTGCTCATTTCTTTTCTTTCCTTTCAGGAGGACCATAAACTGCGTGTGTGTGTGTGTGTGTGTGCGCGCGCGGGCGCGCGCACCCTGGAAGTGCACCCTACACACAGACACACTCAGAAACATGCGACAGTTTTGTGTGAAGACTGAGTCTAGAAAACATCCCCTGTCTATAATTCATTCTCCAATGCATCTCTGTGTTTTCCTTATTCCTGTATCCTCTAGCATCTGGATTCCTGTCAAACCCCTCAGTGTGGGAAGAGAGGGCACCTTGGAGCCAAAGATGTGATTTGTGCATTAGAAGTCTCTGTTCCAGCTCTGCTGACGTCTGTACCTCACCTCATGCTTTGTTCTGCTGCAATAAATCAAACGGATTGGATGCTCCCTGCTTCTTTTGGGCACTGCTGATTAGGAAAGTCCCCAGCCCTGCCATGACTCTAGCTAGATGGTCTTGATATATTTCAATTTTATTAATTGAGAGGAAGGACTAAAGAGGAGGAAAAGGCACACAAAGCATGAAAGCATTTTATAACTGTTTTGTAAAAGTTCTTTTCTCCAATGAAATATTGAGACAGAAAGACTAGAAAGATCTCATGGCTGCAGATGCAAATGTTTTTGCTAAAAGAAGTGTCAAATGTAGTTCTGTGGAATTATGTCAGTATTTATTTCTTAAAAGACATAAATCTCTTGACACTCCTGCCTCTCTTAGTATATCATTGTTTGAAACTTTGGGGAAAATTATTTTTAAACATGATAGCAATCCTTACATTTTATTTTTTTCCATGATTTCTGCAAGGCATTTTTACATCTCATGTGTGTTTGTATTTGCTTTCACTTGCAAAGAAGTACTAGATGGATGAGACTGAAGCATCCTGTGCTTCTGTTGAAACACTAGGGAAAGCCGGCATCAGAGAGGTGTGCCTGGAAATGCTGGGGGATCTGTCAAATAAGGTAGCTCATGTCCCACCTGTCAATGACAAAGTGATTGAAAATTATGGTTAATGTTTAAATAGTCCTTGACACTTTCTGAAGCAGTTCTGGAAGTCCTCTTTCCTCAGTGTCTTTGGTTGTGCCATCATGGCTGCCTCAATGTCTTGAGTCTATTCAAAACATTCCTCTTTCATGGTCATTTGGCTTTAGGGAAGAGTCAGAAGTGGCATAGCTCCAGAGCACACACTGTAATGTTCTTATGGGGCTGTCTTTCTGTTGGTAGCATTTGGGGGCAGCATTCACCATATTTTTTATCACACTTCATAAAGACAGTCAGTAAAGAGGACTTCAAGAACTGCTTTAGAAAGTGACAAAAATGATGGCACAGTATGTTTAAAGTAAGGAGGAGCATTTTGAGTGAGATTAATGGCCATGTGTCTTTCATTATACAAGCATTTTTAAAGATATAAACACATACTATATATTTTGATAAGCCCTAGTAGAACCACATACTCAGAAACTAATTAATGCTATGGAAAATAAACTTCAGGAAGATAATCCTTAGTAGAATTTTTTTATTGCAACTTGATGACAGCATGTGCAGTACCAGTCTGGCAACCTTTCAGTACATGTGTGATTTGAACACAATGGTGACATGAATGAATTCTTTTGGCTTCCTTTCCAGCAAACACAACTAGCTCTGAATTGTGTAACACTGTGGAGGATTGTATCATCCACAATATGCCTTGTAGTATAAATAATTTAAGGTGGAAAGCACAGCTGGACTAACAGGACAACATGTTGGATTAGTTATGAGATCGAAGAGTAAGTTGCTCTCAAACCTCCCAACCTGTTATCCATGGCTCCAGCTGCTCTCCATGCTGGTGATTGCCATGGCTTTTGCTTTCCTCCAGCTCATTCTCTGCACGTTGGCTGGAGACATCCTTTGGAAATGTAAACCAGATCACATCATTCCCCTGATCCATGCTCCATCAGTTGAGTCTGCATTTCCCTCAGAGGTGAAGGCTGAAGTCAAAGCCCTTGCAGAAGTAAGAGTACATGTGATTACTATTTGCCGTGGTGCCTATGTTTTCTGTCCTCACCACTCATTCTTTCTTCTTCTCTCTTTCTCTCCCATTCTCTCTTTCCGCTGTTTCTCAAACTTATTCATGGATAGCTTAAGCCTATCATACTTTGGTAGAAAAGCCACATCTGTAGTCTCATTTATCTTTGTCCATCACTTTGTCCATTTGCAAGAAGTCCTACAATGCACCAGTGTTATTTGTACCAGACTGAGTATCTGCTCCTGTTAAATTTTAATTCTAATACTCTTTCCTTCAAGGAGTTCTGTTTGGGTTTTTAGACTTCATTGTTTTATTTTGCATGTAAGGGCCACTAGAGTTTAGATGGCTTCATTGCCTTGTTAGGCAGTGGATCTCTGCAAAAAGTACTCTCTGATTTTAGCACTTAACCACTGATTATGACAACACAACAACAAACTGAAACCATTGAAAAATCAAAAATTAGTTATTTATATTGGCTATACATGAATTTTGTAAGGATTTCACTGGGAGAAAGTACTGAACAAATTAAATAATTAATGCATTTATTAATTTTAATTTTATTACATGTAATACTGGTGATAGTTTGGCGTTCACATCTTTAGACCAACTCCCATTTTCATCACTGGGATTTCCTAAAGCTGCATTCAAAAGGTTCAAATAACTTGATTCCATAAAAAAAAAATCCAGTGAAGATTATTATATCGCTAAAAATTTGGGAGTAAAAATAAGTAACAGCCCAGGAATGTAGTTCAGTGGTGTCGCGCTGGCAAGCTCAAGGTCCTGAGTTTGATTCCCAGTACAAAAAAAAGTTCACTTCTCTAATTTAGATAATAACATTAAACTAAATTTTAAAATTAGGCTTGATTAAGAATTGGTGTGATTGTAAAAGAAGGGGAAATAAATATTCACATCTCTTAGATTTTCATATACTATATAATTAAGTTGACAGACTTATCTTACACTATTGCAGGTTTCCTGTTGCACATGACTAGTTCACAACTGGACACCACACTAATAAGGAACTTATCAGAGCAATCAGTGGCTACATAGTGCAAAGATGATAGTTCAGTTCCAGGTGCGTTATTCCTACTGAGAAAACCTAACCCTCAAAAGAGCAAAACAGAATTGATGGAACACATTATCTATGTCTATTTTGATGATGTATTGCGTAGCAAAAACTTCAGAGCAGACATCATGAATATGTATGTGCAAAAAGCTAAGACAAAATATGGAATAAGTGACATAGTAAAAAATCTCAACATAAATATGAGAACTATTAAAAACAAATAAAAGGGCTGGGGATTTAGCTCAGTGGTTCCGCTGCCTACCTTGCAAGCACAAGGACCCAAGTTCAATCCCCGGTACCAGAAAAAATAAAAATAAATAAAAATATAAAAATAAATATATATAAATATAAAATAAATATAAATATAAATATATAAAAAATAAATAAACTATTAAAATAAAAATTCTACAAGCAATAAGTGTAATAACTGAAATGTAAAGCTTGAAGCCACTTATTAGGAATGCCAGGGGAAAAATTAGTGAACATAAAGAGAACTTAGAAATTACCTAATCTGAAGAAGAGCAATAAAAGATTAATGATAAATGAACAGAGTCTCAGGGACTTATAGAACACTATCAAATGCAGTATAATAGGTCTTCATATCTCATATTCCTGAGAGAAAATTTTATATGTGTGTGTGTGTGTGTGTGTGTGTGTATTCATGTTTTGGAAAAAACATTAAATCAAACATCCAATAAGTACTTTAAACCACAAATAGGACAAAACCCAACTGTTCTTAAACATTTTGTAGTCAAACTGCTGAAAGACAAAAGCAAAGAAAAAATATTGAATCACCAAGGGGAAAATTACACATTATTACACATTACATACGCTGAGAAAATGATATATTTAATAACTGATTTCTTATCAGAAATAATGGAAGATAAAAAAATGTTGGAATGATATATTCTATGAGTTGAAGTAAAATACAAACAACTAAGAATTATATTCCTGAAGAAACTGGCAAATATGAAGGTGAAAAAAGAGACATTTCTAAATAAATAAAAGCTCAGAAAACTTGTGACTATGACACTTATGCTACAGTAAGTTCCAAAAGAAACTTTCCAACTAAAAATAACACTAGATAAGAATTATTTGGTAGGGTCAGGGATTTAGCTGAGCAGTGCCATGCCTGCCTGGCAAGCAGAAGGTCCTGAATTTGATTCCCGGTACCAAAAAAAACATTACCTGGTAAATATAACAGATAATACTGTTTGTGTACATGTGTGTATCTTTATATGTGTATTCTCTCATATTACTATATAGGACAAGACTTTAAACACTATATTATTAAGGTTATAAGGTAAATAAAGACATTGTATATAACAATATTAACACAAAGTAGCAAGGTCACTATTATATTCATGTAGAATTCTTATATTTTACTGAAACCAAGTCAGTGTTAAGTCAGAGAATGTTTTAAGACTATAATATGATCCAGTAATCAGACTTCTGAGGATATACCCAAAGGAATGTGTTCCAAAGGAACTGAAATTAATGTCAAAGAAGTGTCTGTGCAACCATGTTTTTTTAAGCATTATTCTCTAGTCAAGAAATGAAATAAACTTAAGTGTCCATCAATGGATGAATGGATTTTTAAAATGTGATATGTATATATAATGAAGTACTGTCTTAGTCTGTTTTGTATTGCTAGAACAAAATAGAATAAATGTTCTGGTAAGGGCCCCATCTGCATTACAACATGGCAAAGAAGTGAAAAAGGTACCAGCTATATACAAAAGCAGTCAACCATGAGGTGTCCTCACCCTGTAACAACCTGGTCTTCTGAGAACTAATCCATTCACACAAGACCTGACCCACTCCCTCAAGACACTGTTAATCTACTCATGAGGACCGAGAATTTCTATGATCAAATGACCTTCCAGTAGGCCCCACCTCACCACTCTTATGCTGGGACTAAGCTTCCAACATATGAACCCTTGGGAGAAACACTGTGTACAATTATCATTTTCAATAATAGCATTCATAATAAAAATTAGAGGCTATTTGATTTATGGAAGTTGCATATTTTATTCCTTAGAATAAGTACTAATATATTAACGGAAAAATGTCAACACAGATTTTAAGATTATGTACTAGAAGTAACATTTAACACAAAAGAAAGCAGGAACTAAGAAAATAAAAGCAAATGAGATATTAAAAATTAAAAACAACATGGCAGATCTAAATGTAACCATATTAATATTTATATTAAATGTCAAATCTCAAATGTCACTCTAGTCAAATAGTAGAGATTATCTGACTGGATGAAAAAGCAAGACCTACTTTTATGTGTTCTACAAGAAATGTACTTTAATTCAAACATTTGTGCATACATATGTGCATATACACACATATATAGAAGGTACAAAATTAAGGACAGATATATTATACAAACAGCAAACATAAGAAAACTGGAATAGTTAAAGTATTGCCAGACAAATAGACTACAAAAAGGAATATTATTAGAGATCAAACTGTGAAATGTAGAAACAAGAGTGGAAAACACTCTAACCACGGCCAGGGATGTAGCTCAGTGGAGCTGCGCCTGCCTGGCAAGCACAAGGTCTTGAGTTCGATCCCCAGTACCGGGAATAAAAAGAAAAGAAAGAAAGAAATAAAATCAATTTAACCAAACTGATTCTTTAAAAAGATCATTTAAAACTGATAAATGTTTACCCATCCTAATGAGTGAAAGAGAAGAGAATAATATTACCAATATCAGGAGTGAAAGCAGTACCATGAAGATCATACAGACATTAAAAGAATAACAAAGGATTATTGAAAGCAACCTATGACAAGAAATTTGACAAATAATATAAAGCGAAGAAATTCCTTGAAAGCCACAAATCATAAAACTAACCCTAGGTGAAGAAGAAATTTTGGAAAGATATATATTATGTATGCTGAATTAATTCTAGATGGTCCTCAGTTTATGAAGTTTCAACTTAACAGTTTTTAAATTTACAATGGTGTGAAAGTGATACACATTTAAAATAAACAGTACTTCAGATGTTTAATTTTGAGCTTTTGTCAGGTAGGCAATATGTGCTACAGCACTCTTAAGGTTCGGAGGCATCTATGAGGGCAGAGCCCTCATTTCCTAATCACTTCCTAAAGAGCTTCCCACTTAATACCATCATGTTGGGTTTTAGCTTCCAACTTGAATTCTAAAGGGACACATTAAACTACGTCAGATGACAATAAAAGTAAACTAGAAGCCAATCCAGAAAAAAATAGCTGGGAAATCTTCAAATACTTGAAGATTGAACAACATACTTATAAAACGGGACAAAAAGAAATATCAAGAGAAATTTTAAAATATTTTGAACTAAATGAAAATAAGACTTACTAAAATTTGTGAGATATAGCAAAAGCAGTGCTTAAAGGGAAATTCATAGCAGTAATTGTATATATCAGAAAACAAGAAAGATCTAGAGCTAATAACCTTAGCTTCTGGTTTTAGAAACTAGAGAAAGAAAATTAAGTCAAAAGTGAACAAAAGAAAAGTAATAATGAAAATTAAGAGCAGAAACCAATGGAGTTAAAAGGAGGAAATTGGCAAAGCAAAACGATCAGGTGATTCTTTGAAAAATCAGTCAAATTTTAAGCCTCTAATCAGGTCAACTAAGGAGAAAAAGAAGCAATAACATATATTACTAATATCAGAAAAGAACAGAGAGAACATTGTAGCTCCCATGGGCATTAAAAAGATAAAAAATGGATACTTTGAAAAACTCTGTGCTCATAATTTTGGTAACCTAAATGAAATGGACCATTTCCTTCAAAGGCAAAATCTGTCAAAGCTTACATAAGAAGAAACTGATCATGTGAAGAAGCCTATGTCTATGAAGGAAATTGAATAAATAATAATAATCTTCCAAAATAGAAGCACTATGCCCAAATGGGTTCACTGATAAATTCTACCAAACATTTAAGAAAACAATTTTACTAATTCTTTACAATTTCTTCTGGTAGATAGAAGCAGAAGGAACACCTCCTAAATTATTTTAGGAGACCAGAAGTATCCTAGTACCCAAGCCACACAAACACATTACAAGAAAAGAAAACTGTAGATTGATACCTCTAATGAGCATAGATGCAAATATCCTAAGCAAAATTTTGTCAAATTAAATACATGATTTTTCTAAAGTCTCGGAAAACTAGAAATAGAAGGACATTTTCTCAACTCCATAATAACAACCACCAAAAACCTACAGGTCTAATAGTAAGAAACTAGAAGCTATCCCACTAAAATCAGAAATGAGGCAAAGATCTCATCTTTCACCATTGCTTTTCAATATCATACCAGATGCCCTCGGTAATGTAGTAAGAAATTAAAAGGAAGGATTGTGAAGGAAAAAATTAAACTCTGGTGAAATATATCAAAGAACTAAATAAATTAAACTAAATAGATTCTGTTCATGGAGAGAAATGCTCAATATTGTAAAAGTGACAATTCTTCCCATTGAATCTGTAGCTTCAATGAAATCCCAATCAAAATCCCAGCAGGTTATTTTTGGAATGTTGACATGTGGATACTACATGGACTTAAATGTAAAACATAAAACTATAAAACTCCTAGAAAACAATACAGTAGAAAACCTAAATAACCTTGAGTGGAGTGGTAACTATTTGGATACAATTACGTGGAGACAAAAGATTCAAAATAGCCAATAGTTATCCCAATATTGATAAGGGAGAAGAACAAAGTTATGGGACACAATCTGACTTCCAGACTTGCTACAAACCTGCAGTGATCAAGTTAATTAGTATTAATGAAAGAACAGCTAAAAACAAGAAAATCAGGACAGAATACAAAGCCCAGAAATTGACTCCCAGAAATATAGTCAGCTGGTCTTTACTATGGGACAAAGGCAGTACAGTAGTAAAGACAGCTTTTTCCAAAAAAACAGTATTAGAAAATTGGACATCTACACTAAAAAAAAAAAAATCAAGATACCAGTCTTAAACCCACCACAAAATTAACTCAAAATGGATCATGGAGATAAATGTAAAACATAAAACTACAAAACTCCCAGAAGACAATCTAGGAAAAAAACCTAGATAACTTTGAGTGGGGTGGTGAAATTTTAGATACAATACCAAAGGGACAATTCATGAAAGAAATTGTGAAATTGACAAGTTTGACCTAAGTAAAATTAAAAATATTCTGTGAAAGCCAATGTCCAGAAAATGAGAAGACAGGCCATAGACTGGGAGAAAACTATGAGAGGCATGTCTGATAAAGGACTACTACACAACATATGCAAAGAACGCTTAAAACTCAACAAAAAGAAAACTAGCAACTAGATTTAAAACTGGGCAAAAGACCTGAACAGACACCTCACTATAGATCCTACACCAAAACTTTATAAACCCAATCTATGTGAACCCCGATGCAATTCTCAATCAAAATAATCTATCTATAAACCAATACCAACTGTGATCTACATAAAATTTAGAGAAGATGATTTTGTCCCAGCAAAAGTGATGCCACCTTGTGCAATGTTTAAAGAATATAATACAACTCCATACAACCTACCTGAACCACCACTCATTGGCAAATATACCTAAGAAAACCCCTACAATTGTTTGGAGTCATACTAGAAAATTTAGCAATTATGAGGTTATATGGGGCAAAAACTCAGGATCTTAAGACAAACATTTAACTTCAAAGAGAAGCTAAATGCTTTCCAGCTATCAACAGCATACTCAGTAATGGCACTATTGACATCAATTTGGCAAACTATGTTCTATTACAATAACAGGACTATTGACAGAAATACTAAGAACAATTCACTTACAAGCTAACCCCATAATGCCAGGTGGTGGATGCCTGGAATCTCAGCACTCCAGAGGCTGAGGCAGGAGGATCACCATCAGCTCAAGGCCATCCTGGGCTATATAGTGAGTTCAAGGCCAACCTGAATTACAGAGGAAGATCCTATCTCAAAAAGAAAAACAAACAAATAAACAAAAACTAAACCCATAAAGCAGACGTTAGGAAACCCTCAGGTACTGTGATCCAGGACAGCCTTCAAATACAGTGTAATTAAATGAGACAGCTACCAGAAAGCACATGACAGCACATCAGAAATAGCTTGTAGAGTAGATCCTCACACTCAATTTTGATTGACAAGCAATGGCGCAGATAGACCCATTGAGATCTTCTGGATAATGAGCATCAGAAGATTGCTCACTACACATAATTCGGCTCTCAGGTGCAACATCACTGATAACATATCCCACCATAGCAATACCACAAATGTATAATGATCACAAGTATCAAATTTCAACTAGAAGAAATCCATTATACATATGCATTTAGCCTGCACCATGCAGGATCTCAACTCAAGAGAAACTAATTAGCAAAAGAAATATAAAAAACAGCAGAAGGAAGGAAACAATCCTCAGGTCACATCTATGATAATTCATATGTAAAGTAAACTATAGAGCTATACTATGCAAAGAAATTATTCGAGTTGGCAAGAGAACTCAAAATATCAGCTCTGGGAAGAAAGATAAGGGGTGAAGTAAGGAAAAGTAAATGCCAGTCTTCCATAAACTTTTTCAAAATATAGAGGAGTTGAGTGTTCACACATATGACCCAGCTATTCCACTACTTGGTGTTTCCCCAGGAGAAATGAAAGTACATCTACAGATGAAATGTTCTTAGCATGCTTAATTATAACTAGCCAAAGCTAGACTCAATCATACTGTGCCTGAATGAATGATAGAATAAACAAGTTATGGTCTGTGTGTACAGTACTCAGCTTCAGCATCAGATGAGAGGAAATTACTTGGAAATACAGCAATGCAGATGTCTTAGTTCAGGCTGCTATATTACAAATACCATAGGCTGATGGCTTAAACAGCAAAACTACATTATCATGGTTCTGGCGGCTAAAGTCCAAGGTCAAAGTGCTTGTAGATCCAGGGTCTGGTGAGGTCCCAACTCTTGGTTTGCATGTAACCCATGCTCTACCTTCGTACTCTCACTGTGTGGAGGGCAGAGATATCCTTTGTTCCCTCCTCTTTGAATGAGGGCTCTAACCACATCATAAGGGCTCCAACTCCATAGCCTAATTACTTCCAAGGACTGTACCTCTGAATACCATCATCTCATTGGGGATTAGGCTTCAAAATATGAATGTGTGGGGGAAGATAGAAACATTCAGTCCATAGCAATGGATTAATTTTAATAGCACTCTGCATTGGCAAAGACACCTGATATAACTAAGTATAAAATGTATGCCTACATTTCTCTGAAATTTTAGAGAAAAAAAGTCCAACTCCTGGAAGCAGATAAATCCCTGCTTGTCATAAAGAGCAGATTGCTAAGGAATGTTTTAGGGCGATGGAAATATCCCATAATTGGATTATGCTGGTGGTTGCTCTGCTATATGCATTTGTCAAAACTAATCAGACTGTACAGTTTGCTGGGGTCTGTTGCTGTGTATGAAAATTTACTTTAACCAAGTTAAAATAAAGTTAATAAAGTGAATTTTTATAAAAGGAAAGTGAAGTTAAACAGTGTGAGTTACCACAACAGGCTGTAAATAACAAACCAAATGGCAACTCTTGGATCTATACTGAGCCTGCTGGGAGGGGCAACCAGAAGCAACCTGTCATTGTGCACCTCAAATGGGCCATGCTTTGTAGAAAGCACCCTAGATTCTTTCAGGTGACCCTGACATTACTACTTAGTGGAAGAGAAGGGACATACCAGTCAGGGGCAACCTGAAGCAACAGAACAAAAGAGAAGCTGAGAATGCAGAGAGGGCTCCATACCATGCAGCTCCCTTCTGCTTGGCACCTCTGAAAGCGGCAAGACAGTGAAAAACTAAGCCCTTGGTGGCCTCTTGCTACCCTCCCTGTGCATCTTGCCCCAAGCTCTTAGATCTGCCTCTTGTCTGGGGCTCCTCATAGCCTGAAGCTGGGGAAGAGGGACAGGTGACAGGTGCAGCTCTCCCTCCCAACTGCAAAGCAGGTCCTGCGTTAACTCTTCCCAGAGCCGTGTTAGTGTCTCATACCTTTGGGCATTCTTAGTTATCAAGGCTGTAAACCCCAATAGAGCAAACAGATTCAAAATTCACTACATCCGACAGTAAATGGGGTTAAATATATATGGGCTTAGTTAAATTGCAGATAACCGGTAGAAGTAATGTCATGTTTTGTTGGCATTTAGTTAAATCTCTAATTACATCAAGTTTTCCATATTTTCCCAACCTCTCTTGGTAAACTCTAAAGTGCTCAAACCTCTAGGACAGTAGGCCCTGCCCTACCCTGCCATCTGCTCTATGAAATGATCTTTCCACACACATGCTTCTGGCTGCGTTGTTGTTGTTGTTGTTGTTGTTGTTGTTTTTAAAGCATCTATTTCGTTTAAAAGGAGCTCACCTACAGAGAACTAGAATGATGTGGGGAGATCCTGGTGGACCCCTGACCACAAACACCTGGTCGTGTGCACCTGTGCTGAGAAGCGGTCTCCTGGCACTTCTGAGCTTAGCCTCCCAGCCCTGCTCCTCTTCAGCCAAGGTACAGATAGATCACCTGAGGACCTGCAATGTTCATGAGCAGTGGGAGGCTGCATTTCTAACCAGTTCCCAGGTGCAGCCTGTGGTCTCAGGCAGGGCTCCTGCTCCCAGTTTCTACTGGTGAGGTTAATGAGGAAAGGCTGCCAGAGGAAGCTTCGAGGTAGAAGAGTAGTGAAGCCAAGATGCATGTCAGCTGCAGATCAGTTCTGCCCCGGCTCAGGAGCAAGCCTTTGCCGCCGAGCCCATCCTGGATGGAGGCAGGAGGCTAAGAGTTCCCTGACTACTCAGGGTAGCTGTCCCCAGGGCACAGAATTGAGACATTTACAGGAGCTCTGGTATAGTGAAGGGGACCTCGTTATTCATGGCTCCTCCCCCAAGAGCAGCAGGTCTGAGGTTCACACTGTAAGAAGCACTCTTAAAGCCAGTTCTTATGGTGTCCACATCAAATAGAGACCTTTCTTCCACAATAGATTTCCAAGAGCCACATCTAGGACAATTGTAACTTCCAAAGCTTTCCACGGATTTCAAATGCATCCCAGTATGTATTTTAGCCAGTATTTCACTTGCTTTGAGTCTTGTCCATGAGTGAGCATCTATGGGGTATTTCTCACCCTCCTCCATGCACCAGGGTACTTGTGGTACACACAGGCTCATATGCCCTTATGTAATGCTTCTCTCAGAATGGTACACTTACACCTGACCTCACAATTATAATTCAAAGCAGGGCGTAGCAGCTGCACCACAATATCCCCCAGGATCCAAGAACCAGGGTTTAGTGAAGGGTACCCTCTTCCTTCTAATTCACTTTGCAGAACAGAGCTCTTTGCAACCCCACATTGTACACAGTGAGCTGTGGGCAGGTATGACCCTGGGGAAGGGCAGTGGCAGATAACATGGGGTGCATGATCTGAGCACTAATTTTCTTAGAATCTCCTGTACCTTCTGGTGCTGGTAAGGACTAAGGGCCAGGTCAGTGTTTCTCATGCCAGTTCCCCACATGTCTCCAGATAAATGCAGTTACTCAAACTCCAACAAGAAAGTAAAACGACCAGATTCTACTCTGGCTTCAGTCCAGGAAGAGACTAAGGGTAAATTCTTATCTATCTCCTTCTCATGTTATTACCAAAAAGAACAACTTTCTCTAACGTAGCCTGTGTCAACTGTGGTTGTTCTGCAGAAGGAAGATCATGTGTGTCTTTATGTGTCTCTCTGTGTGTGTTCCTTTTACTTTACACTTTAATATGTCCTCCCGAGTATTTACAATGAAAAAAAGAGATCTTCTCTTGACACCGTGAGCATATGGTAATATGGTCTCTGACCACAGGGGCTGGGGAGTAAGGTGAATGTTGATATAGATTGGTGTCTATACTAAGATGTGTATGAGTGAAATAATCTCGAGGGCAATTTCACTCTGGAGACTTTCTATGTATGCAGGAAAAATTAAGAGCTTGGGTAATAGGAGGTCTTATAAATGTTTTTATATACACAGCTTGTTACATTTTCCTTAAAAAGCACAGTATAATTTAAACTTCAGAGTTTTGTTTGAGGTGTTAGAATATTTTAATTTGCAATTATCACCCTAAAACAAAATGATCTATATGAGATGAATTATGTGTTTATCATACTACTAAATAGCCAATAAGCCACACAGGATTCTCCAGCTGTTCTCAGGAGAAAGGCCAAGGAGGTAGAGCAGGTATTGATTTCATGCATTTCCTAAGTTACTATAAAATTCTTGAGCTGTGTTTGATGCTATTTCATACAAAATAATTCAAAATGCAAGTCTGTTTTCCACAGATAGACACTATAAACATATCTGAGAAAAAAGATGAGAAATTGTGATTCAACTCTTATCATAAGCTTGTCAATATAGACACCAAGTTGGATGCTTGAGTTTAAAAAAATCTAGGATTTGCAGTTTAACTGTCCTCTTTGATTTGATATCTGATGGTAATGATACTGTACTACATCTTGGATGAGATGAAATCCCAATGAATATTGCTATCAGATAACAATAAATTACCTCTTGTGGGCCCACACAAAAGAGATGTAAAGTATCAGAGAAAGAGGATAAGGCCAAAGTAAATATCCTAGGATTTCAGCCAATCACTCTCTCAGCTGCATGCCCTCCTACAAGTCACAGCACTAAGGAGTGAGTCCTAACAGCTTGAGTGATGGCTTATGAAAGGAAAATCCAAAATAAGTTTTAACTGAAACTAAAAATGGTCTGAGAACTTGCCTAGCATGTATGAGGCCCTAGGTTCAATCCCCAACACTGCCAAAACAAACATACAAACAAATTTTAACTAGAAAGAACAAATTTTAACTATAAAGAACTGAGTTTTATAAATGCAAACAACTGTAACAAATCTAGAGATAAAATATCTAACTCATCTGGATCTTTTCCTTCAGTGCTCTTAAATCTTAAGACAGATGCCAACCAGATGTCAAAAAATCAGCATTTCAGATAGAAAATGTTCCTGAAGCAAAAATAATTTGGCTATCACAGATGCTGTGAGTGAAAAACTGTCCTTGGTCTAAACCAGCATCCAGAGATGGTTATTTTTTACCTTGAAAGTAGAGAAAATCCTGGATCCTTCACAATTCTCCATTGAATATTAAATTTTTACAGCAATCCTATAGGAATCATTGAAATTGACAGTGAACCTCATCCAGTATCAATGCCCTCACAAGGCTGATGATAGACATGCTCAGCCTCTGATCTAGGAACTATGAGTGACTCTACACTCCTCCTAGAAGGGTTATATGTCATGTTGTGTGAGGAAAGCCCAGAAAGTGTCTGGATATTACAGATATGAAATTTTTATTTGTGGATTTTGAATTTGAAATGTTATCAAAATTTAGCATTAAAAATCATACTAGGAGATGGTGACTATGTTTACACTTCAATTTAGAAAACTGAAAAGATGAATAAAGTTGAATTCTTTTTTTAAAATTAGATTTAAAGATATTGATTGTTTAAAACAGGAATAACAAATGTATATGGAGGTTAACAACTTTCAACAAAGTGAAATGTGGCAGAACAGGTATAAAAGAGCAAGGAATAGAAACAAGAAATTGTCAAAAGTTTCTCCCAAAGTGTATAATATACTAAAAGTAGTGAATTTGATGAACTTGAGATATAGAGTATACCTCAGAGCTTCCAGACATACCCAGGAAGAAGTAGAGCTAAGAAGCCAGTTGTGACAGTAACACTGAATTATTTAAAAATATTGAGTGCAAAAGAAGACAAAAAGAGGGGAAAATACAAGTAACAGAGGGAATAAAGCCAAAACAGATAGCAAGACAGTAGATTTAAACACAAATCCATAGATAACCTGAGTAAATGCAAGCAATCAAGAATTTCTGTCAAAGCCAGATAATAAACATTTTATGCCTTGTATCATCTCTTATGTAACATAATCTCTGCTGTGACTATAAAAATTCTGCAATTGCAGCAAAATATCAGGCATAGGCATTTCACAAATGAATTGGCAAGGCTGTGTTCCAGTGAAATTAAATTTTTTTATAAAACCAGGTAGTGGTATTTGGTTAGGGGCCATAGTTATGAATAATTCAGTTAAAAGAGCTATAATATATACTATATATGGTATATATATTCAGAGATGCTAATACTAAAATATTGGAAAATCATTTTTAGAACACCAATAAAAATTATCCTAAGCAGGGCAAGATTCACATTAGTCTCTCCTTATCCATGGGGAATGGGTTCCAAGTCTGAAACTGTGGATAGTCTTTGATCCATGTTGGTTTAAACTAACTTGTTTTTCACTTTAAGATGTGTTTACCAATTCTAAACTGAGGAACCTCTGGACTTACAAGGGTTCAATTTAAGATTTCCAAACTTTCTGATGTGTTTATCAGTGTATTAAATGCATTTTTTATTTACAATGAGTTTATGAAGACATAACCCCATTGTAGTTAAGGAGCAGCTATAGATCCTGTTTTTCCTTATACATACATACTTATGATAATATTATGGTGTAGATCTGGAATGGCCCTCAAAGTCTCATGTGTGCAGAGGGAGGTTTTTGGAAGGTGATTGGGTCATGGGGGCATTATACTCATCAGTGGATTTGTCCATTAATGAACTTATAGCTAAGCATGTTGTTAGGAGGTGGGGTCTGATTGAAAGAGGTGTATCACCTTGGCATGCCCCTGGAGGGTATATCTCCCTCCCTGGCTCTCTCTCAGCTTCCTGGCTGCCATGAGGTAAGCTTTTCTCTTCCATGCCCTTCTGCCATGAGGTTTCTGCCATGAAACCAACCGTGAACTGAATCTTCTGATAAATGTGAGCTAAATTAAATGTATACTCCTTTAAATTGTGAGTATTGGGTATTGTGTTCAGCAATGGGAAGGCTGAATAATATAAATAAAGCTAAATAGTAATTATAAAATAAAACAATTATAACATTATACTATAATATAAGTTATGCAAACAGTGTGTCTCTCATTTGCCATGGGATGGGTAGTATATACACCATGTATACTCAGGACAAAAAGATGACTCACAATGCAGGTGGAACAGAGTATGATGAACCAGGGTTCATCACACTACTCAAAAAGACAATTTAAAATATGTTGTTGATTGTGTATATCTTATGTACTTTCTCATTGCCGGGATAGAATACTCAACACCTGCGAGTTCAAAGAGAAGTGGCTTATTTTGGCTCAAGGTTTGTAGAGGTTTCAGTCCATAGTCAGCTGGTTCCAATGCAGGATGGCATGGCAGAGGAGAACTATGGCATGCCAGGCAGGAAGTAGAGGAAGATCAAGTGAGGAGGAAGGATACGCACCCTTCCAGGCCACACCTATAGCGACCTACCTCTTGCCAGCAGGCTTCACCTGCCAACATCACATTACCTGTAAACTCATCAGTGGATTAATCCAGTGATGAGTATCACACACCCATGATCAAGTCATGGTGCATGACCTAGCTATAAACACATGAGGCTTTGGAGGGCTATCTAGATATAAACCATAACAGTGGACAAGGGCAAAACCTAGGGAGAGAAGGTAAGCCCAGAGCATCAGCAGCTCCAGGGAGAAACAACAGACTGCATCAGCGGCAATAGCTCCAAGAAGAGCTTATGATATTGTAAACTTCAAAAACAGCATGGGGTTTTACTCCAAAAGTGACTCCTCCCACACAGCAGACTAGAGTTGGAGAAGAAATCCAGTGCAATACCTTCCATATCTGAGAGAGTTTAATTAGGAACCATTTGGGGAAGGGGTTAATTGTTTATGACTGAGTCTCAGAACAATTGAACTTTAGGGTTTCCAGTGTTACCCAGACTGCTGGTCTTTGCTTTCCCCACCTACCAACATGAGCAAGGACACACCTTGGTTTGGACAATTTCCATAACCTGGGGTGTATGGATAGAAGGATCTCTGGAGCAGGGGCCCACCTCACAAACCCACAGCTCATAAAGCTAGGTGGAGAAAACTGTGACTGCTGAATTCCAAGACTGTAGATCTTGGAAAGAAACAACTCATCCAAAAGCACAGAGGAAACTTTTTTGGCCTTGTTTTTTTTTGTTTGTTTTTTCTTTTCCTTCATTGGTTTGCGGGGGATTAGGGGTTCCCCCTTTTTTCTTTGAATTTTTTCTTTCTTATTTTTTTTTTCTCTTTATTTTGCTCTTTGTTTTTTTCATTTTTCCTCTTTTTATTGTTGTTATTTTCTGTTACTTTTATCTAATTCTATTAATTTCCTTTTACTACTTAATAGGATCTTTTATTTCACTTTTTTCTCCTCCTTGTCATCTTTCATTGCTTACTTTTTCAAATTTTACTTTTTTTATTCTACCATTCCCCACCCCCTTAGTATAACCATTAAGCTTTATTAATCTTTAGATTGTTAACTATGTGCTATTACTGTTAAATTCTTTTATATTATTAGTGGAAGTATAGTTATTGCATTTAGTAGATGTTTACTACATGCCAATATTTGGTTTGTCTTAGCACTTAAATTATAATTGTAGATCTCTTTTCTATGGTTAAGGGTAGTCCATTATTAATTCTCTCTTTTTTTTTCCTGGTACCAGAGATCAAACTCAGGACCTTGCACTTGCCAAGCTGACACAGCACCACTAAGCTACATCCCTGGCCCTCCATTATTAGTTTTTATGGTATATCAAAATCAAATTTGTCTTTGGTGCTATTATGTTTGCTGATTTTGTTTTTATTGCCAGGGTGGCACACTTGTTGCTATTAAATTATTTTCTCTGTATGTCAATATCTGAATTGCCTTTGTGTTGTTAACAGTATCACAGTTCAGGGTTCCTGGCCAATTATACTGCAGCCTCCTTTCCCAAATTAATGGAGGTGGTTGGATCTTGGAGCAGAGGCAAAGGCCCATAGGTAGCCATGCTTATAATGCATCAGTGAAAAGCAGACACTAACTAAAGAGGTCTCCATACTAGCAACAAGGTCTTTCCATTATGATCAATTCACAAACTTCTTCATGTGCCCACACACACACCAAAAAAAAAAACAAAAATAAAAGAAACATGAGAAGACCAGCCAATAAAATGCCTTCCAAAGCTCCCAACTTCCCCAAAGCTGATCCATGGGCATAGAGGGGGAGGAAATCAAAAGTCACACAGCTGAATTATTCAAAATTATGAAAGAGGAGATAAAAAAGGATGAATACAATTTATTGTTTAATTCTGAAATTTTCCTTAATATAACAAATTCTGTCCCCAAAAGAAACAATACTGGACACAGTTCTTTGTTTTGTTTTTTTTTTAGGACTCTGGAAATTGACCAAAGGTATGTAACAAGTTCAAAAGTGAATATTTATGAAAACCTATTGAGCCTCAGGTAAAATTTGTGGGAGACTGACAATCTTGCATGAGACTGATCCTACCCTTTCCCATTTCTCTCAATAGTGAATTTGAGGCAAACCACATCAGTTAAGGTTCACCAGAGAAACAGATTAATATACATGAATGAAAAAAGCCCATGTGTGCTCTGAAAAGCTAGAGGAGCTAGTCAAAGTCAAAGGCCTGGAGCTCAGTGCAGAGTCCTATGAGAATCCATATTGGAAAGCTGAAGTGTCTGCAGTTGAAGGTTGAAGAGTCTGCACTGGAAGCTTGGAAATAGACATCCAAAGACATAATGAAGACCAGAGCTCCTCTGAAGAAGCAGAAGCAAGCCCACTGCAGACAGGCAGGTCTGTGCATGCCCCACCAAGGTCCTGAGTCACAGGGAACATGCTGAATCACCCTGCTGCAGAGAGGCAGCCACCTGGTTCCACACTACAAAGACGCAGAGGACAACAGACCACCAGACCACAGTACTGAGTCCCGCTGCTCCCGGCCCAGAAGTAGGGGCTTCTGAGCCACTGTCCCACTGATCCTGGTCCAGAAGAAGGGGCTTCCCAGCCACCAACCCTCCCGCTGCTCCCAGGCCACAGGAAAGGGCATTTGGGCCACCATCCCTACTGCTGCTCCCGGCCCCTGTCCCAACTCTCCCAGCTCAGAGGAGGTGATCCTCATGGGCACCAACAGCATCCCCCCTGCCCCCACAGTTGAAATGAGAAAACACGTAAACAAGTCTCAAAACCAGACTTCCAGATCACCTACAGCAACCCCAAAGGGAAATGAGAAGGAACACTCTGATACTCAACCACCTGGACCCACTGAACTGGCAACAAAAGGGGATCTGGAAAAAAGGAAATCAGAAATAATT
>NW_004624785.1:13147061-13158353 GCF_000247695.1 Heterocephalus glaber | reverse complement strand
AATTATGAGAAAAGAAAAAAATGGAAACAAAGTTTATGTAAATAGGGAAGGGAGGACAAGACATGGGGAAAAAATAAGAACCAAGATGCACTATGTACAGGTACAAGCACCCAATGATACATGTAAATGTTTTGTTTACCTAAAATGTACCAATAAAAGAATTTACGCTAAATAAATAAATAAAGACTCCTGAGACACGAGGAGCCCAGAATCGTTTCAGAGCAAGAGTCAGTGGTTTGGCAGCCATCTCGCTCCAGGCTGAGGAGTTAGGGGGTGGGGGGTGGGGGGGGGGGTGGGGGGTTGCATCCAATGAGGTCAATAGCATCCTCAGGGGTGAGAGTTGGGACAGGGAGAGAGTTTGAAGCTGTTCCTTGTTTGGGTGCATTCAGGAAAAAAGAAATGGCCAGGGCTGGGGATTTAGCTCAGTGGTGCCACTGCCTGCCTGGCAAGAACAAGGTCCCTAGTTCAATCTCTGGTACAAAAAGAAAAGAAGTAAAGAAGAGAAGAGAAGAGAGAAGAGGAGGGGAGGGAAAGACAAGACCAGACCAGACCAGACCAGACCAGACCAGACCAGGGGAGCTAATTCCATAACAAAGAAGAAGGCTTGAGGGTGTTTCTCCAGTGGGGTACAGACCAGTGCCTACACCGTGACAGTGGGACAGGGAGGGTCAAACTGAACTCACATGTGATGCATCCTACATTTTCTGTGGTGCAATTTGGTTCCACTCACATCAGAAATGGACATAAGGAAGAGCGAACACTGGGGAGACCAAGTATGGCAGAGTAGCTTCGGAAAGAAGAAAGGGAAGGATGAACTGAAGGAAGGAGCTGAAGTCTTTGAACCTCGACTTTGTGATCTGCAAAACCAAGCAGTGGGCCATATCATATTTAAATCTCTTTCTTCCTTATTTTACATTAAGCAGGATGGTATTTCTTCCTTAGTTTAGATTAAACAAAAGTACCACCACATTATTTCATCATGAGTAATTACTGTTTGGTACCTGGATCTCAGACACAGGGCACCATCTAGTGCATCAAGAATCTGTATTCCTGACTGGTAACACCAGGAGCCATCAGAGATGTGTTTCCATTGAAATTGAGGAAAATGCTGAAATGTCAACTGGAAGCTACCTGCAAATATCTTATTTTTCTCAGAAGAAAAAAAAGCCTATATGGTCTTCTCCTTCGTTCTAAAGCCTTTTCCAAAAAGAAAAATGTTCCCAATAGAAATGTCATCTAAAAAAAATCTACCATAAAATGCCCAAGTATTTCGTGTCCATTGAATTCTGTTTAGAGAAGAAACTTTCCCTTTAGCATAAGTCATAAAAATAGAAATGTGCAATTTAAATTTAAACTAAAACAAAAGTGTCACATTTTATGTCATGCATGTAAATTACTATCTATAATATCAATAACAATGATAATCATATCTGACTCAGCAGGACAATTTTCATTTGAGAACTTTCAAATAATCATCTATTTCCTTTTTTTTTTCTCACTAAATCCCCTTGAGGTGGGTAACTTAGTGCATTCTAGAGATGTAAAGAAGTGGTAGCCAGCTAGTGGTGATATAGGCCAGCTCGAAAGCATGATTCACATTCCAGGACTTGCTACCCAGACGAGAGACCATCAAAAGATGTGGTGCTGGCCCTAGGAGTTAGCATTCAAGTCTATTTCTGGCAATGCAGACTCTCCCAAACCTCCTTAAGTAAATAACTTTACCACTCAAACCACTAGCCACATTCTGGGCCTGGAGGGTTTTGTTTGTCTGTGGGAATGTATTTAACTAGAATTCAGTTGTTATACAGATAAAGTGTTACTTAGTTTGTCCATTTATTCATGAATGAAGGGATGTCAAGTTTCCAACTATAACTGTAAGTCTAGTTTTTTTTTATTGCAGTTCTATCCATTTTCAGTTTATGTATTTTGTACCTCTGTCAGTTGTACTTCTGTTGTATGTTTCACCCTAGTGTGTTCTCTTGATGAATTGTCCCTTTCCTCCTTGGGAAATGTCCCTTTTGATCTCTAGTTAATGAGATCACTTTGTCATTAACATAGCCATTCCAACTTTCTTTTGATTTGGGCTTTCATGAGGTATAATATTCCATTCTTTTCCTTTTAACTTGTAGTTTTATGTTCAAAGTGAGTTTCTTGTAGACAACATATAGTTTTACCTTGCTTTTCAATATAATGTGTCAATCTCTGACATTTAATTTTAATTAGAGCTTAGATCATTTATATTTCAGATGATTATCAATATGGATAGACTAAAAATTACCACTTTGCTATGTGGTTGCTATTTGTCCTAGTCCTTCTTTTCTTTTGGGTTAAAGGAATTTTAATAATTCCATTTTATGGAATAGAATTATCAATCCCATCCAATATATCATTACTTTCTGATACTGTATTTGTCATCAGTAGGAATTCAACTTCTATCTCTTTTATGTCTTTTATTTCTTCCTCACACTCATGTTTACCTCTACCTTCATCAATACAAGGAGTTATCAAATTATATAGTGAATGTTTAAATTTCTAAAACTTATTAGAGTAAAAGACACATTGCCATTAGTCCCTCTCAATATACTCCTACTCACTTCAAACACACATCCCATCATTCTTGCCATTTCTGAAGCAGTTCTGGAAGTCCTCTTTGGGGAGTGTCTTTCATTGTGCTGTCATGGCTGCCTTCACGTCCTGAATGTGTTCAAAATTTTTATCTTGCATGGTCATTTTGACCTTGGGAAAGAGCCAGAAGTGGCATAGTGCCATATCTGATGAATAAAATTAATGAGGACACACTATAATGTTTTATGAACCTGCCTTTCCACTGGATGGCACAAGGCAGCAGCATTCACTATTTCTTTGATTAAATCTTGTAAAGACACTCACAAAAGAGGACTCTCAGAACTGTTTCAGAAAGTGGCAAGATCAATGTGACAAGCATTTTCAAAGTGAGAGGAGAATTTTGAGGAGGATTAATGGCAATGTGTCTTTTATTGTTTTTTTATTTAAACAGCCACCATATATTTTGATCACCTTTCATATTTTGTACCTGTATTAGCCTCCTCTCATTATCACAAATACTTGAGATAATTAACTTATGAAGAGGAGAGCTTTGTTTTGGCTCACTGTTTGGAGGCTGCAGTCCATGACCACTTGCTCCCTTTGTTTCTGTGCCTGTGGTAGCTCTTCATGGTATGGGAGTGTGATAAACAGAACCTCCCTCTTCATGGCTGGGGAGCAAAAGAGAGAAAGAGAAGGGAACTGGAATCTCATCATCCCCTTTCAGGGTAAACCCTCAGTTACCTGAAGACCTCCCTCTAAACACCACCTTTTAAAGGTTCTACCACCTCCCAACTACACACCCTGAGGACCAAATCTTCTTTCACATGAAACTTTGGAGAATGTGCCACTGTCAAACTATAGCAGCACCTACAAATTCTGGCCTCTTCGACTTACCTAAAACCCAATAGATGTCTTCTACACTTTGTAGGACTGCAGCCTATGACTCGTTTCACCTCAGCCCTGAAGACTGGAAACTGCATCTGGGCTGTTATGAAATATGCACAGAGTGCTTTCATTGATTTTCCTCCTTCCAATGACCTCATCCTTATATTGCCTGCTGTCCAATGTCTATAAACCATTGTTCTATATTTTGTCTGGGCTTATAGTTATCAAAAATGAGAGAATAAATCTAGTCACTGTTACCTCATCTGGGCTGGGAGTGGGTGTTCCCCTCACAATCTGCATTAACATAGCAGATGAGAATTCCAAAAAACTGCTTGTGGGTTTTCTGCACTTAGGTAGTATATTCGTTCATTCCTTTTCTAAGATTCCCTCCCTCCACCACTTAACACATAAGTTCTGGAATTCCTCCTTCACTTAACAGAAAAAGCCCTCATTTCCCAAGTTCTGAGTCAGCCTAGATTTATTTTTGCATTACCTTTTGGAGTTCTTGCCACGGTGTTACATCTTGTGTCCTGAACAGAGCTCCAGGGAGAGTAGGAGATTAGAGGGAGACTCAGGAAAGAAGTTAGATAGATGACACAGTCTAGTCTCTTTCTTAGCATATGGATAGCTGAACCTCCTGACAAGTTTTCATTTCTAGACGAGTTTGTATATACTGAATGTTTTGGGATGAATGTAAGCCTGTGATCAACCCAAAATCTATAGATTTATGCTGTAGAATTCCCTGGAAAATGTCACATGAGCCATGCAACCATCTGGATGTTGAAGGAGATTTGTCATAACCCATGTTACCCCTGTGACATGAGGTAGCCTACACCTCATTCAGAGACCCCAGCAGTCCTCCAAGCCAGTGACATGTGTGTGCACAGAAATGAGAGTCTCAGGCAGCCACATTCGAAGTCCCACATCACTCCCTGCTTTGTGCAGGCTTTAGGACCTGCATTTTCTACATTCTCTTTCTCTTTCTTATCCACACACAGTTCTCTGTTCCCAGCAACTCCAGCCACACCCCTAGCTGGACTTCAACAGCTGTCACCATTGTCTCTTTTCCAGAAGAGGAAGCTGTACCTCTTCTTCACTCTGGCCCAGCCTTCTGCATCCCACTAGCTAGCACTGGCTGCTCTCCTTCCCCGGCAAGGGGCCCCTGCGGTCACAGATGCTACTGGTGGGCATCAATTTTCACAGTACTCCCTTCAGGGAACTGGTAGAACACCAAAATATTCGAGTTGTCCCATTTATATTTTAAAACTGAATGGAGAATCACTGCATTTTGATAACCTAATTAGTCATGAACTGGAAATGGAATGGCACTGAGCTGGCCTGTGCTCAGAGAGTCAGTGCCTGGCTCTGTGCTTGCCACATGACGGGTGACAGAATAGTGCTCCAGGCCCCACCTATCTCTGTGGGTGGGGGTGGCGCCACTTCTCTTAAGTAGCTCAGGACACAAATATCGAGGTACACTCAACGTATCTCCCATGCCACATGCATACCCTTCCTCACTTGGCTGGTGCCCCTTCATAGCGAGATGTATCCAGACTCTACCAATTCCCATTACCACCACTGCCCTCACTGGCGTGAGTCTCCTGACTTCCACCAAAACGACCCTTTAAAAATATAAGTTGGCTCACATCATTCTGACTCCTGCACTCAAACTCTTCTCATTGTTCTCCATTTCAGAGTAAAGAACAAGGCTTGATGAAGGCCCTTGAGTCCTGGCAGTTCTTCCCAACAGCCTCTGATCACATTTTCCTCTCCACCTCTGGCAGCACCAGCTCTTCATTGTGTGGGCCCAACCCAAGGCCTTTGTGCCCCCCTCACCTGGCACACTCTTCCCAGATTTCTGCACTGCCTGAGTAGCTCTCTCTCAAGGTGATCTGCACCTGTGCCCTCCTGTTCTGATTCCCTCTGCCCCTCCTCATCTACCTCCTCCAAATCCCCTATTCTGCTCTGTTTTCAGAATATTTCCATCTTATGCTAAATAGTTTACTTGTGTCCAGATTTTATTTTCTGGCTCCTCCCGTGGGCTGCCAACTGCATGAGAGCAGGGAATTATGTTTGTATCATGCACTGGGTGTGCTCAAGTGCCTAGAAGGTGGCTTGTCCTATCATAAGTGCACAAGGATTACCTGTGGAGTCCATCAGTGACTTAGAGACCCTGAGCTTCCTCAAAATGTGCCTCCCAACTTTAATGGTCTCCTGATTCTCGTCCACACACTGGAAAGTCATATTTCTCACCATTTAAATGTGACTTATGAAATAATTTGGTTTCAAAAGCTGTGAATTCATTGATCTTATCAATCTGCTTAAACCGGATTTAAAATGAAGAACTTTTCTGACTTGTAAGACTGATGACAATGAATCCAAGAGAACACTTTCTCTCATGGGTGTTTACTGTCCCTGGCTTCTGTTAGTGCTGAAGCCAGTATGTGATTCTAACTCCGTTTGCTCTCAGTGGCCACAGCCAAACATTCCAGGCCTCTCCTGAAGGCTGCACAGTTGGCCAGCCCAGCTGGTCTGCAGGATCTGGGGGAGGCTTCGACGGCTGACGTCAATTGGCAGAGCCCCCGGGAAGAAGCTCACACTCAGCCTGCCTCCCACACACTTCTCATTCCCATCCAGTGTTATCAACCAACTTCTGCTTCTCAGTGTTCACATTCATCTTCTACCGTTTTGGGTGTTTTTTCACCAGGAAGCACGTGGCCTTTACAAACTCCTGGGTTGTATTCTTCTCAACCTTTGCCTATGCCAACAAAAAAAAATACAGGAATTAAGTGGAACTATTCCAATTGATGACACTTTTAGTTACACATTTATTGCTCAAGAGATTAATTTTTTAACTTCTAAATCCATTCCATTGTAATTTCACTTTTTTTATCAGAAAGGAAAGTGGAAATTTTCACACAGAGCTATCAGGCAGAACAAAGCACTTGACTGCAGACATTGCAATTGATTTATCAATTCCTTCTGCTTGTGCACGGAGGTCCAGGATGTTGCCCTTTGTTTTCAGTGTGCCTGTGAAGACCCAGCACTGCCTCATTCAAGTATATGAAATGATGCACCTCTTGGCCACTAGGATGTGCAAAGGGACCACATAAATAAAAGCACACAGGGAAACTCATGACATTGTAGTATATCATTGGGTGAGAAAAACAAGACTAGAACAATTCATTATGTAAATAGGAAATGTTTTCTTAGAATGAAGACTTATGCAAGCATTTGTGTTCATCTAAAATTTCTCCTGTCACATTGGCAATCCAATTTAATCACAAGATACGGAGGCCAGAACCTACACTCCAAAAACAAAAGTAGACAAAGGCAAGGTGAAAAGCTATGTTGCTGACCAGGCACAGCTCTGGATTCTTACAATCTCAGCCTTTCTGTGAGGTGCTGGAGTAACTGTCTTTTTCCTCAATTCTCTTTCCTACATTCTGAGTAACAGTGACTGCTGCTTCACCTCTCCCTCAACTTCCTCATGTATGTTCACTCTCACCATACTCCTGGACTCTCACAGGCTTCACTAGTTTTTAACTTCGATAAAAGTTAATAATACCTAGCCTGGTTTCTCCTGTTTTCTCCTCCCTCAGTGTTGGACTCTGAGCTTGCCTGGGCTCCCCATTTCTGTGTGTCTTTTTAGCCCTGATTCCCTTCCACCTCTAGGGGCACTCACACCAATCCTTCATTTCTTTTTTTTCTTTTTCTTTTTTGGTACCAGGATCGAAATCAGGACTTCCCACTTGCAAGGCAGGCAGCAGAACCACTGAGCTAAATCCCCGGCCCAATCCTTCATTTCTTTGAAGCCTCTGATTTTAATCACTCTCCATGTTATTCCTCCATCCTTCACTCCTGGCCTCAGTCCTCTCGCATGGATCCAGTCCCAAGTCCTGTCACTGGAAAAGGAACTGGACAAGCACTGCTTAGAGCACTGATTGGATCATGCTCCCAGGCATCATGGAGGCACAGCAGCAAGCCAGCCCCTGAGGACTCACAGCAGGACAGAGCGACACACGTCCTGCCTCTGACTCTACTGCTCACTCCTGAGTTCTGCACATCTGACTCATCTAAACCTTTCCAAGGAGACTCCGAGGCTTCAACAGCCCCTCCTTAGCCAAATCTTGTCTGTGTCATCACCTAGCTTTTTCTGAAAACATATCTGCCAATGAAGGGTATCAGAGTCACATTTTCTCATTAATTTCAATGGTAATTTCAGACATACCTTTGTACAGAAAGAAAATTTGTACAAAAGAAGAATAAAATTCACATTAACAATCATGAAATCTGCCTCTTGGCATATTTGATATTTTTAAGTTTACAATCCTTATTTATAGACAGAAACTCTTTCCACATAAGTAGGGTGATTGTGAGGTCAGGACCAGGTAGATCACAAGTTCAGTATAGTGATGGATGGAATAGAATCACATGGAAGGAGCTCCCTTGTGGGATACCGCAGAGTTTGAGAGCAGTCTTAGGAATAGGTCCTGAAAGAAAATGGTCCACTTGTCATGTTTATTCAAGATAGAAATCTCTGATGGACAGTGAATATGTAGATTGATTAGAAACCAAGCTCAGTAATCTGTGCATACCCCCTAAACTCAGTAATCCGTGCTGGTGGTCTAAATCCCAAACAACAAAGCTTGGTAAAGATTGTATGAAATGTGGCACTTGAATCCTTCATTAGAATAGCACTACTTAGCAGTAGTTTGTGATTAAAGAATTTTAGGATTTAAAAATTTTGAAATTCCTAGGGAACTTGTAGAATAATTCCCTGACCAAAAACCCAAGACTGTGTGCTCCTGGGGCACCTCAGAAGAGGTCCAAGAGAAAAAAGAGATGAATCTTGACTCTGTTCCACTCAGAACTATTGTGGGGTCTGTAGGCACATTTTAAAGGGGATATTGGAAAACACAGCCAAGTCCATTTATAGGTCACTTGGTGCCAGGTGAAAGAAGCAGAATTTTTAAAATGTTGTTTATTGGGAAAGGCTAAAGAAACTGGTGACATTCAGCTTAAGGAACCAAAAAGGAGACATAATAACTATTGTCAAATGCTGAGGATTTTAATGTAGTAAAAAGAGAAAAGTTTTGTTTCCAATGTCAATGCCATCAGATCCTGATATCCCCAGGTCACTGATCAGCATTTTTTCTAAATAAATGCCTAGGGTCATACCGGAATTTTTTTTAAGTTTCTGTTTGGGACATCAAGTATACAAGGTTAAGAACATCTCCCCATTCCCCCCCACAAATCAATGTGCTTAGTTCTTGGCACTATATCATCATTACCCATGCAAAGCCCTTGGTTTATTTATTTACTTATTTATGTATTCTTTTCATCCCCACTCTCCACATCCTTTCCCTGCCTTATAATTTCATACATTCAACTTGAGTCCAGGAGTGATATTTAGCTATGGATCCAGGACTGTAAGGGAGCTCACTGGAATACTTCCATACTTGCTGGCAAATAACATAATAGTTACCAATATAAGCAATCTACTAGTTAATACTATAAATGTTGTTTAGTTAGTGTGATAGTAATTTTATGTGCTGACAGTACCCATTGTCTTAATCAAACATTAATCTAGTGTTGCTGTGAAGATACTTTGTAGATCTATTTAATTTCTACAATCATTCCATTGTATAGATCTATTTCTATAATCATTCCACTTAAAGTATAAGAGATTAACCTAAAGTGGGTGACCCTAGTGCATTCAGTTGTTGAAGGTCGAAAAGACAAAAAAAGTAAAAACAAGCAAAACAAAACAAAACAAGCTGAGTTTTACCTGGAAAGAAGAAATTCTGCTTTCAGATTGCAACACAGAAATTGCATCTGATTTTCTGGCCTAGTGGCTCATATTACAAATTTTGACCTTACCAGTCCCTACAATCATGTGAGCCATTCCTTTAAAAAAAAATTGTATGTATTTATATATATTACTTTTTAGATAGGTAGGCAGACAGATATATGCCTTATTGGTTCAGTTCTCTAGAGAACTCTGTTTTGCCCAGCAGACACAGACTCTGTGACTTTGAGGCATCTTCCTGGAGTGAGCCCCAGAGGACAGAGCAGAGGAGAGGTTTTCCACCTTTCATGTTTGGTGCACTGCCTCTAGTTTCAACAGCTGTAGGTAGAAACATCGGGCCCATACTGCTGAGCTGAAGACTTGTTCTGGAAACTTCCCTGAGATAGATCTAGCCTGGCTGTAAAAAGGTGGGAGAAGTGAGGTGGGGCACAGAAGCCCTGGGCACAGAAGCCCTGGGCACACACAAGTGTCTCTGTGTGGTCACAGTCCTCTGATAAGTGTGAGGAGCTGGGCCTTATTTATTTATTGATGTCGTGACAGGATCTGGCTGTGCCTCCAGTGTGTGACAAAAAATCTGGATCTGGGAGCCTTAGTCCTCAGTGGATGGGAAGCCCAGTGCTGGGCTTTGTCCTCCCAGTGCTGTCCTGCCCCCTCACCTGTAGATGGAGCCTCAATGGAAGCCCATCTGTCTCAGGCAAAGGCATACCTAGTGTCTCTGTCTTCCTCTATTCTTTTCTTCCCTTGCATTTCTCATCTTGTAGCTGGTACCTGACCAACCACTGCCTTGGTGACCTGTATCTCATGTCCCCTGTAGAGCAAGGGAGGTCAAGGACGCTAAATGTTCAATGTCACTCACAGAAACTCACCTGATGAACAGTTGAATAGGACATATCATTCAGTTAAAGAGTAAATGTAGGTCGCATAAAACACGCCGAATCAGCCCGTTGCAGACAGGCAGGTCTGCCCACGCCCTACCGAGGTCCTGAGTAGCGCAGAAGACGCCAAATCACCCCGCTGCAGACAGGCAGGTCTGCTCATGCCTTATCCAGGTCCTGAGTCGCACAGAACACGCCAAATCAGCCCAGGGCAGACATGCAGACAGGCAGGTCTGGGCACGCCCTACCGAGGTCCTGAGTCGTACAGAACACTCCGAATCAGCCCGCTGCACAGAGGAAGGTCTGTGAACACCCTACCAAGGTCCTGAGTCACATGGAAGACACCAAATCACCCCACTGCAGACAGGCAGCCACCTGGTTCCACACTACAAAGACACAGAGGACACCAGACCACCAGACCAGGTACTGAGTCCCGCTGTTCCTGGACCAGAGGTAGGGGCTTCTGAGCCGTCGTCCCACTGCTCCTGGTCCAGAGGACGAGGCTTCCCAGTCACCATCCCTCCCGCTGCTCCCAGCCAAGAGGAAAGGGCGTTTGGGCAACCTTGTGTCCCGCTGCTCCTGGCCCAGAGGAAGGGGCTTCCAGGACACCATCCCTCCCACCACTCCCGGCCCAGAGGGAGGGGCTTCTGAGCCACCATCCCACTGCTGCTGGTCCAGAGGAAGGGGCTTCCAGGCCACCATCCCTCCCACCACTCCCGGCCCAGAGGGAGGGGCTTCTGAGCCACCATCCCACTGCTCCTGGTTCAGAGAAAGGGGCTTCCCGGCCACCATCCCTCCCACTGCTCCCAGCCCACAGGAAAGGGCTTTTGGGTCACCATCCCTACCTCTGCTCGTGGCCCCTGGCCCACCTCACCCAGCTCAGAGGAGGTAATCCATGCAGGCGCTAACAGCCCCCCGCCCCAGTCGAAATGAGAAAACACGTAAATAACTCCAAAACCAGACTTCCAGATCACCTACAGCAACCCCAAAGGGAAATAAGATGGAAGACTCGGATACTCAACCACCCGGACCCACTGAACGGGCAACAAAAGGGGATCTGGAAAAAATGAAATCAGAAATAATTTCTCAGATAACAGGAGAAATTGTGCCACTAGTGCAAGACATGATTAATAAATCTAGAGAGGAGCTCAGGAA
>NW_004624785.1:13127835-13142308 GCF_000247695.1 Heterocephalus glaber | reverse complement strand
ATGCATCATGTAAAGGTACAATTCCCAATGAGAAATGTAATTGTGTTGTATACCTACAATGTACCAATAAAAGAATTTAATACAAAAAAAAAAGAGTAAATGCAAATGGGGCTTCTATTTCTGGCTCTATATGAATTTATATTACTGAAGTTGTTCAATATTTCTAATACAATGTATTATTTTGTGCATCATATCTTTCCATGAAATGTGAACAATTTGATATGTGTGCACACATGTGTGTTGTATTGTGTATTTTAATTTACAGGTAAGGGGTAGTACTATAGCTCCTATTCTGTTTCTTCTCTTAATTAATTACTCCTATGTTTTTAGGATCTATTCATTTCACTTCTAACTACACCTTTTACACCATCATGTGTTTACACTGTATTTATCAACCACTGTTTCCAAACTCCTGCCCCAGTAAACAACACTGCAGTGAACATCCTTAGGCGTGTCCCACCCTGTATGTACATGAGAATGTCTTTAGAAATACATATTAATCTCATTAACATTGCCAGGCCACTCTCCAAACTGATTATTCCAGTTGATGCCTGGGATCTCCTATATTCCATTCTGGCACTATTTATTACATTTTTAATTTTGTAATCTAATAAGTATCAAATGATATGCAGTCAGCCCTCTGTATTTATAAGTTCTGTATCCACAGACTCAATCTTCTACTCGTGTAGAAAACATTCAAAAGTTATTTAGAAAATAGAGAAATACCTGAATCTGTGCTGACCATGTACTTTTACATTGACATTGTTCCCTAAACAATACAATGTGGTAACAGCTATTTACATTGTGTTTCCAGGAGTGAAAGGGAGGCCTTGAACCACCTCCCCCAAAATGCCCAGGGATGATTATTGTTTCTCTTTGCTGCACTTTTCTGATCACAAATGGGCTTGAGCTCTTCTTCATATGCTTGTCAAACTTTAGGGTTTCCTTTTCTGAAAACTGCCTATTTTAAGTGTCTTTGCCCAGTTTGGAGTTGCCTCAGTCAACTCCAAGAAATATTATCTATCATAGCTATTGATGATTTTAGATATTACCAAGATCTTTTACACATCTGTCATCACTATCTCTGATGCCCTTTAAATGAAGTAAATTCATCATTTTTTTTCCTGGTAGTTTGTATTTTTGAGTTTTTAACAATTTTGTCCCCAGCTCCATGTCACAAAGATAATCTCCTATATTATATTATATTACATTACATCATAATAATTATATTATCTTTGTAATTTAAGCTTTAACATTTGTCTTTACTCAGTTGCAATCCACCTTTGAAAATGGTGTGAGGGGACCGGGGATTTAGCTCAGTGGTTTCACCTCCTGCTGCGCAAGCGCAAGGATCTGAGTTCGATCCCTGGCACCAAAAAACAAAAACCAAAAAAAAAAGAAAAAAGAAAAAAGAAAATGGTGTGAGGTAGGGATCCTGCTGTATTTTTCTCCATATTGTGAGCCAATTTTCCAAACACCATCTACCAAATAATCTGCTCTTTCAATTGGTTTGTGTCCCCAGCTTGATTATGTACTAAATGCTCAGACATGGATCCATCTCTGAACACACTTTATTTTTCCACTGGATTTTATCTGTTCTTGGTAAAATATGCATTCTTTATTATCTTTAACAGTAGAGTGTGTCTTCATATCTGCTAGGATAGATCTCATCTATTTATACAATTTTCCAAACTTTACTTATCTTTGTGTGGACTTTTAAATTCACATATAAATTTTATGATGAGACTTTGCATCCCCCCCCCCCCCGCAAGAAAATTCAACTAGAACTCACACTGGAATTGCCCTGAATTTACAATTAAACTTGCAAAATCTACCATCTTTACATTAATATGTCCTATGCCATAGCATAGGGTTGTATCTCCATATCATTATAGGACACTCATTAACATTTTTTAAAAATTTAAATAAAAGTCCCTATGGATCAATAATTTTATCAATTCTTAAATGCCCTGGAGTGATGGTTGCTATTTAGAATAGTATTTGTGTTATGCTTTCTGGTTAATATTGTCAATGTACTTCTATGATTTTACAAATTGTTCTTTTATCTGAAAAGGTTATAAACTATTTTACTCATTCTAATACTTGGATTTGGGGATGTAGATAATTATATTTTCCATAAATAAATTATATTTAACAGTTTTATCTACTCTTTTACATCTCTCCTTTTTTAATATCACTGATTTCATTTTCTTTCCTTACAGCATTGGTCAGGAGCATATATACAAATGTTAAATAATGAGACTGATGGGAAATGTCATTACCTTGACCAAAATTTTAGAGAAAAATGTTTAAGTTCCTTTAATAATTGTAATGTGTGCTGTAACTTTTAGAGCATATAACTTTAACAAGTTGAAGTTGTTCCTTTCTATTTCTAGCTTGTTAACAATTTTTACTATAAATACATGTTGAATTTGTCAGGAACATTTTCTACATCAATTCAGATAATCATGGACTTTATACTTTATTCTTAGTTGATATAATGAATCCATTGGCATATTTTCAGATAGTATACTGTCCATTTATAAATAAATCATATTTACTTATTGTCTTTTTAGCATACTATAGGATTTTTCTTAGGTCTTATTTACATGGATATTGACACCTATGTTCAAAATGAACTATGTATGTAATTTTCTTCTCTTAGATTGTCCTCATTTAGTATAGAATGGAAAGTCAGTTTGGGGTCCTTTTATTTTCTGGGAAAAAAATTACTGGCATTAAGTCAGAATTAATTGTTTCTTGAAGTTTAGTAGAACTCATCAATAAAACTGTCTGAGTCTTGGAGTTCTGTTGAGGAAAAAGACATATTTTCAAATGTTATATTTGCATGTATGTAATGCATGCCAATTAAATACATGGATAAAACAGTTTCAAAGATTTTGATTAAAGGAGTAAATGAAACACTTATTTTTGGCATAACTGTTTTTAGAATTCTATTCCTCTTTCTCTCAAATTCCACTTGCTTCCCACCTTTTTATTTCTGTTTCTATATGAGTCATGCTGCCTGGTAGTGTAGGCAGTTTTTGGTTGAACTTATCAAATTCAGGCATCTGTCATCATTGGTCTCCTTCCTGGCTAGGAGGCCACAAGGAAACCTATCTGCCTCCTCTCTATGCAGTGACCATTTTTACACCTAATATATATTGCCCTTTAGCACCCTAAATTGCAAGTGTCAGAAATAAAGCATAGTAATGGTAATAGTGAGTCACCGTTGCCCAGCCCATGGAAAACGGCTCAGTTTTATTGTATTCCTCCTTGGTCAGGGGATAAAGCTTTGCCCTTAGACTCCTGTATTGTTCAAGCTGTGTGAGTTCCCAGCCTCTGCCCAAGGCTCTTGCTTACAGGTGTCCACACTTCTGGGAGGGCAAACCCACAGGCAATGGAGACCGGACAGTCCACACGCACAGCAGTGGGACCAGCTTCTCATCGTAGAAATAGAAAATTCCTTAACTTAAATTGAGAACACTGCTCCTTTTAAATAGGTATCATTGTGTAGTTAGCATTTCAGCACTCGGTTGTTTTTTCTTTATATCAGAATAATTTCATCTGGGAGAAAAAAGCTGCTCAGTAATGATGCGCCTGACTCTGTGGGCCTCTTGTTTGGCTTAGAGATTTCTTGGACTCTCTTTCTGTCTGCTCTGAGCTTCAGGTGCTCAGCAAGTGCCAACAGAGAGAGGAGAGGAAACTGGGGTGGCGGCCACTCCTGCACACTCAGCTGCCCACTCAGGTACCCATCTTCTAAATGATGGATACCCAGAACTGTCCTCTGGTAAAACTACGAAGGAAGAGTTAAATGGCAGCAAGTTTCAACATAGAGAAAGGACTCTTAAAATTGTTACTGTAAGTGAATTTGAGGCTCTTTGACTAAACAAACTATTTCTAAGAGTGTGGAAAATACCTCTGTATAAAATGGATGGAAAACTGTATATCACCTGGGAAATTCTAGAAGTCAGAAAAACAGAACATATTTGTCAGATTTCTATTTTCAAAATGACAAAAGACAAGGTAGATTTGTGAGTCACTTGATCTTAGCCCAGTGCTCTCCTGAACTATTAGTGCATTTGTTCACATTAGTTCCACTGAGTTCAGTAATCAACCATGTCTTGATCATTTCATTTCCTTTTTGGACAGGATTGGTACATGATGAAACTCTTACAGTGCCTTTTATCATTCTCTTTTCTTTTCCTTTTTTCCCCTTTCCATTCCTTTCCTTTTCTTTTCTGTTCTTTCCTTTCCTTTTTTTTCTTTCCCTCCCCAAGAATACTAAAAGCAGCTAAACATGGCACCTGACATACAGATCACCATGCATAACAAGTTTTTAACTACTTCATAATAAAGAGTGGTATGTGCGTTTGCATGAAAGCTAATTTTAACTTAATGCCTAAGGATACTTAGCAAGCAACTAGCTCATCAGAAATCTGTAATTCAGAGGTGGCTATAATCAGATAGAAAACATTGTTACAAAAATATGCCACAGAAATGTCTTTAATTAACAAACTTTGCTTGGTATGATAAACAATTTTCAACAAATGCAATTCAGTAAGAAGGTTTTGTAGGTTTGACTGCCTTTGCATGGTCAAGGTATAAAGATTTGGTATACCTGGTCACCTGAGACATATGGAATGGGTTCTAGGTCTGAAATTCTTCATCTGACAAGGGCTAAGGACAGTGGCTCCCTGTCCTCATCCAAGAGAACACTGGACTGATCTTGACACTGAGGAATTATTGAGATCATCACTTATAACTGAGGACATAAAGAAAGGACTCCATCAGAAACACAAAACCAGTTGTATATCTTGCTTAGGGTCTGTTTGTTAATAACATATGAAGTATGATTGAAAACTACTGTGCATGTTTACATTTTTTAAAGTTATTACAGAAAAGATGTGCTGCCATCAGTCTTCCTCACTTTGGACACACATCCTATTGTTCTTGCCACTTTCTGAAAGCAGTCCTCTTTCATGAGTGCCAATTTTTCTGTCATGGCTGCCTTGATGCCCTGAATCAATTCAAAACTTTTATCTATTGTGGTCATTTTGACTTTGGAGAAGAATCAGAAATGTTATGGTTCCAGATCCCATGAATGCAATGGATAAGGACACACCATACTATTTTTATGAGGCTTCCTTTACATTGGATGGCACTAGGCAGCAACATTCACTGTTGTGTTTTTTTATCACACCTTGTAAAGACACAAAGAGGACTTCTACAAATGCTTCAGAAAGTGGCAAGAAGGATGAGATAAATGTGCTTGAAACCAGGGGAGTATTTTGAGCAAGATTAATGGCAATGTGTGTTTTACTGTAATAAGTTTTTGTTTAAAGGCATACTGTATGTTTTAATCAGTCCTTGTATGTGAGTAGAAGTTAATTGTAGCCATTTTTTACAACAGTCTACCTGGTGCCAGGTTGCAGAGATGGTAACCCATCTCCTATCACTAATGATAACCATGTTACCAACAGACTCTGAAAGCTGTTTGCTATGCTATAGTTTACACTATAGAAACCTCACCTCGACCCCAATAGGCCACACCGGGATTGGGCCTCATTCAAGGGTAAGTGTCTACCACAGAGCCTAGGGCAGTAGGACCATTGGAGCTACCACTGACACCTCTTCTTATGAAATAGGGACAGGAGTCAGTCTAAGGTGGTAGCAGAAGGGAGACGGGTACAGGGAGTGGGCCCTCCTAGCAAATCTCAAGGCCATGCCCAGAGAAAGAGACAATGGGTAGGAGGAATAACAGAGTAAGCAAAAATAAGGCCAGTGCCAGGAACGAGGGAGCCCAAGAGCTACTGGAACCTGCTAGATGTGGGCTACGCCTTAGATCTGTGGGGTGAGTGGCCAGTGGCCATAGTAGACCTGGTTTCTTCTTAGCCTGATTTCAGTCATAGGTCAAAACATGAGAAATATTTAGTGAGGACCTTCTACAAACCGACTGCTCACGTGCATCCATTTCTCAACCTGATGAGAGTGTCTTAGCAGCTCTCCCTCATTCAGTAAGGTACATTCTTTCTGAAAAACTATTTCTGTGTTTAAGCAGAGCCCACCTGGACTTATAAGAACTTTTTTCAAGATTCTAGTATCTATGCTTCATATATATGAATGACAGATTCATTCATTCATTGCATAAACATGTATCTGCTGCCTGTGTGTAAAGAGCATTTGGGGAGACAAAAACTTAAACCTACTAATTGCCTCCCTAGAATATAAGACAAGTTTTCTTTGAGTGATACTCTTACCCTAACATTTCATAACTTGAACATTGGCGTAATTATGAGCTCATCTTCATATCTGAAGACTGGTTTAAAGAAATGTGTCTGGTTGCCAAGTTGACAAGGGATGGATTGTGATGGTTGATTGATTGTGTCAACTTGAGAAGTTTGGTTAAGAGAAGCATAGCTAAATTGGCTCAGCAATTCCACACCCTAGGGCATGGAGTCCACCCTAGGGTGGCTCCTCTCTGGATGTTATAAAGGGGAAATGAGGAAGGATGCGGCTGTTTCTGTTCCTTTGGAGGAGCTCCCATCTTCACCTTAGACGACATCTCTTGGCTTCCAGCACAGACTCTTCAGGTTTCAGTGGAGATCTTTCAGCCTTCTGCTGTAGACTCTTCAGCCTTCCATCACAGACCCATCAGCCTCCTGATATAGACTTGCATGGGACACTACACTGAGCTCCAGACCTTCAGCTAAATCCTTGGATCTGTGGTGTGCAGACAGACCCTCTGGACTCTTCCTCATCCAACTCTGTGGGTGACCACTCTAAGCTAATCTTGCAAATTCTTATATGTCTGTGAATCTTGTGTTATATTTGTTTCTCTAGTGGATACTGATTGACACAGAAAGCCTTGACCTTTAAAGTCTGGAAGACCAACCACCCCTCAGTTCTCCCTGAATAGGCATTTTATTTGACATGTTACGGAACATAAATTGTAAGTGACAGTGTGATTCCTGGGGGACTTTTAATTGGGTTTTTCCCACTTTTGAGATGATACCGTCTTCTTCATAAAGCAGATTTAAACATTTGGGTTAAAAAAAACTGCCTCCTTTCCTGGAAGATGCACAATCCAGTAGACAGATCACCTTCTTCAGAAGTTTTCATGATAAATGGCAGTGTGGGATGCAATAGAGACATACATAAAAATAGTTAAATGTAGATACAGATATGTTGCCAGAGTTCCTAAGGAGCTAAGGAGTTTACTGTCTGCTCAATGAGAATTACTGCTATCAAAACATTATGTGACCAAGATTTCAGAGTGGCCATTGACTTTGCCTTTATTGCCTTTATATGTTTATTATGATCTTAAGAAGGTTCAAAATGGAGTTATGTTATTAACACAAAAGGAAACATTGAGGTGGATGGTGGCAGATAGTTTTCAAGATAAATATTTCTCTTATTTATATGCATTAGGTAATTGGTACATTCATGAGGATTATAACCCATAGGATGCAGCCAATACAAAGGAAATTGGCAGCAAATTACACAACCAAGACTGACTCTTTATTTGATCAATCACTCTCTATATCTAGCTGTGCTACAAGAACCAATAAATGTAGATTGATCCAGAGTAATTTTTATTTGTGCAATTTGTCCTATCACAGTGTCAAGGCTGTTCTTGTTATATAAAGCAAACTATTAAAAAAAACTTCTGTCATATCTATGACACTCTGAACTTATACATAACTCACAATAATCTTCTTTAAGTTTTTGAAATTATTTGCATAAAACTACCTAGGCCTGGTGCCATTTATTTATTTATGTCATGACTACAGGTACAATGACCAAGTAATTTATTTTCCAAAGCAGAGCACTTTTGAGTATAAAAGTCAGCACTAACTAGATGAATATCAAGTAAACAAATATAAAACAAGACACTCCTAGACAAGCCAGGGATGTTGTAGACCTTAAGAAGGAAAGTGTTAGCTGCTGCTGCAACCCCTTCTCTCTTAGAGACCCAGAGAAGGTGAAGGAAAAAGATTTCTTGGTACATATGCTAAGCAAACTTCCTCATGATATTTGCCAGTAGAAAGATCATTGAGAGTCCTCATGTATAGAACAGTCCTCATGTATAGCCTGTTTGGCAGGCTGTACCTGGTTGATCTGAATTGCTTATTGTAAACAAACATATGGTTTATAGATTTACACGGCACATGAGCCCCTGGAAAGTGTCTATGTCAATTATGCTATTATTCAGGTATAAAATGGAGCTGCCCAGGACTAGAACCTTGTATGAAAAATCCAGGCAAGCAAGAACCTGGGAACTGAAGTAGTGATATTCATCTAACTTAACCAAGGTCTTTCAATGACCTGTACTTTCAGAATGACTAGTAAAGTGTACTGAGGAATTTCTGACTCTTGTGAGTCTGACTTGATAATGTGACCTAATTTCCTAGCTTTAATTATAGAACTGTACAGAACATATGCTTATACTTTTTCAATCTCTTCTCTGCCTTTGATTACATAGCATTCTCAAACTGCAAACCTAATGTATTTGAGTCTTCCTTCTTTAACTGTGCTCATTTTTTAAATCCTCCCTCCACATTACGGACAGGAGGCTGCAGATTCAACATATTTCACCCACAGACACCTTAGTGTGCATTTCCTAAAACAAGCATATGCTGTCCTTCATCCAGAGTGCAATGATTAGAACAAGGACCTAATCTCATGCAGCACTTACATCTAATCGGTAGAACTTCTCAAATGTTCCTAAATGTCCCACTCATGTTCCTTAGAGAGAAACAAACAAGCAGACAGGATTCCAGCCAAGCTCCAATCTAGCATTTTGTCTGCAGCTGGTGGTCTCATCTCTTCAGCTTCCTTTAATCTGGGACATCTCCTCTGTCTCTCTTTGTCTTTCATTGACCTTGATTTTGTAAAAAAGTGTTTGTCCTGTACAACTTTCAAAAGACATTTTTTAAACAACATGCTTTGATTGAGTGGGAATTTGCTTAAGATCAGTTTAGCTAGAACAATTTACTCTGATTGAAAGTCAGAGAATGTCCTATAAATGACAGACATAGATAAAAAATGATAAAGACTAAATATTGAAAGTATCTGATCAAAGAACTTATGAAGTTTATTTTTGCTTGCTTTGCTTATTGTTAAAATTTGAAATCAAAGTAACTTACTGAAATACAAACAGAAATTTTGAATAAGTACATCACAATGAAGATAAAAGTATATTTTCTAAGAACCAATTTTTCTCCTCACCTTATTTTTATTTGATGTTGATCAAAGCATACAGTTGACAATTTGGGAATCAGAAGAAAACATTGTGCCTGAACACAGCACATAGTTTATGATTAACAGAGTAATGGGGTAGGGGCTGAAGAGAGATCAGATTTGGAAGAACACAGTCATGATAAGAAGATAGTTCAAGCAACTAGCTGTGTTCCAGTAGTGAATGTATTATTTTCCATGTTCTGCCCTAGAAAAAATAGCAAGGGTTTTGTTTGCTTGTGTTCGTGCTTTGGTTTCTTACTAGATACTTTCTTCTGGTACGGTACATGGTAATTTTTTTCACTGGGGATTAAACACAGTACTTAAGCTACATCCTCAGCCCCCCCCCCTGCTTTTTAATTTTAGCTTTTTTGTAGAAATACTCCTAGAACTTATTCCACTTGTTTCTCATTTATGTACCCAAAATGATGTAAGATTAGAATCCTTTAGTAAGCACAAAACATAATTCATACAAGATGGAAAAATGAATTCTACCCCATCTGAAGTCCTGCAAAGCTTTTAATAAAATCTTTTAATTACTGTATTAAGCTACACACCTTCACCTCCTGAACCTTCAACTTTCTTTTTTTTAATTAATTTTATTGGCACACTCTTGATAAACATAATGATCACATTCATCATAGGGAATACTCTGTATACTTTCTTCCCTTACACTGCATGCAAGTTATTGTCCTAAAAGAACACTCAGATCTGAGTCTAACTTCTATAATACATACAGCATCTTAATTTCAATTTTATTTCCAACAAAAAACAAATACACCCAGCAATTGCAGTATTTATAAACAAGTCCCCTAAAAGGAATTTGGCCCACAAAGTCTCCCACTTATTTTGAGTTTTTGTCTTTTTTAAATCTTCATCTGGAATGTGAGAAATAGCTTCTGCTAGCCCTGATGACATTTTAAACCCAGAACGCATTTCAACACACACTGGTGCAGTGTCCTTCCACTCAGGAGCCAACTTGCTTATTGTACTGATCTCTAGTAGGACGGAAAGCCGGTAACTTGGATCCAGAGGCTGAGTGGCTTCAGGGTGCCAGGAGTTTGGGGGTTACTGTCATAAGGATGCCTGCAAACTCCTGGACTACCTAGTTTCTATTTGTACCTTTCTTTGATAAGCAAGAATCCTTGGTATCTGCACCCAATTTTCCTAATCAGGATACACGAAGAGATTGGGCTGGGGTGAGCTCAATGGCAGAGCACTCACCAAGCATGTACAAGGCCCTGGGTTCTACCCCAATACTGGAGGGGAGAAGAAAAAGTAGATTGCACTCAAGGAGACACTCCTATCTCCAGAATCGAGAGAATGTCCAAAGGGGACAAGTCTGGAAGGCCTTTTATCTACTCTCAAAAGACAATGGCCAAACAGGCTAAACTCACATCTTCAACTTCTTCCCCCATTCTCTGTTAACCAAATAGTAAAACTTCTGTAATTTTTCTAAAACATTACTCTTGAAATAATGACTATCTTTTACACTCTTCTAGAAGTGTTTTCCTATACTAAAAATTCCAGGACTTCAACACAAACTGAAAATTTCAGCGAATACCATTGTGATCTTTAAACTTAATATGTCAACTTCATTGGATTAAGAAACATATAGCAGATTAGTAGAGTGTACTTCCGGTGTATCTGTAGGGGTGGTCTTGGGTACTATATACTCTCCCTCATCCTTTCTCTCTGGAGCTGTTCCCCTGCTCTGTTTCTCAGCTACCATGAACTGAAGAGCTTTACCTGTGATGTTCCTGCTTTGGAACCATCTAACCATGGACTGAATCCCCACCCCCAGACCATGAGCTGAAATGTCTCCTTTTTTTTAAGTTTGTGGTATTGGGTATTGTGTCTCAGAAATAGAAAAGCTAACTAATACAGCCATTATATAAAACAAACAATTTCTTTGGTTTTACCTCTCTTCTTAGAAAATAATCTTAGACCATACATCCTACAATAATGTCTCATAAGCATTCATGAGGTGCTATGAGTCTTGTGAAATGGACCCTCGTTAAAATCATAAATGCTTAGATGTATGAATGCTAAAAATTTCAAACACCAAGTGATTTGTTCCACAGATTTTTCTGAACCAAATTTTGTTGGTATCTTTAATTTCTTGGATTTCTTCTCCTCCAGCATTTGAAAAACAATTTTTATAAGAACACAAGGACATGTAGAATGTGGTGGGCATGCAAATGGTCTCAGTTTATAGGCTGTAACTTAGGAATTATGCTATTTCAGTACCATGTAGAAATAACTAGGGTAACAAATATTGCACATTCTACAATTTTAGTATTTGCACATGTAAAAGGACCAGAATTCCCTGCCAAATCTCCGAGGAAACTCCTAGCTCTGAGTAACTTACTGCACTGTAAGCATCCACACTGGCTCCTTAGTAACCAAAACCAGGAAGCTGCTCACTGAAAGTAATCATGAATTTCGACTACAATACATTTTAAAAGCTTCTTTTTGGTAATTTGGGTCACAGTTTTAGGAACATACAAAACAACCCAAAACTATTACTAGATCCTTGGTTAAACATAAGACTATTGAGCATCTTTGGTGTGTGCGGACATAGATATTGACAAAATACAGAATTTCCCTGCTACGGTCTAGGTGGGGCAGCTGGGAGACAAGGAAATGAACAGCTGCCATCAGTAATAAAAAGATAACACAGCCCTGTTAGTGAGAAATAGAACATGTGTAAACTACCGTCAGCAGAAACTGTAATCACTCCATCATCATTCTGTTACACTTGCTATGCAATAAAGACAGGTCAGACATTCAGTTTGGAAGGGAAAGGATAACAACAGAAGGTACAGAAACAGCACACTTGAATTTTCCTTAAAGGCTGCAGAGACTTACAAAGTTATTCACCATCTTTGAACTGAGTCTTGAAAAGTAATTAAAAATTTTCCAGGAAGCTAAGCTAGAGGAGGACTTCTCTGGCACAAAAGTCTTTTGTAGAAGACTCAGGAGAGTGGAGGACAGTTCGTGCTTTGATAGAAAATGAACATGTTCAATAAAGCACTCATTATGACAAAAGAAAAATACTAGAAGCTATGAGAACACAAAGGCAAAGAAAAATATGCATACAACTAGAAATGAATAATAGGCATGTGAGGACATGAAACAATGAGAGAGAAAACATAAGAAAGGTGGTGAGTGAGGCAAGTACACAAAATAGAGACTGCAAGGCACCAACACTTAGAAATTTGACTTTGTACTCCCAGTCATTCAATGAAAAGAGAAAAACGTAATCAGTGCACACAAAATAAGAAAAATTCATTTTTCCAAAGAAACACAAACTAATTTAACTGAATCATATTTTACCAGTACATACCAATAATTCTTTGTGATATAATAAACAATGTCCTTGGCAATATCTACACATTAAGAAAAACTTGCACAGAAAATTCAAGGTAGACTTTGATGTAGACTTAAGGTACAACAGCCATTGCATAGTTTAGTGAAAGAAATCTATTTGGGGTCAAAATAATGCAACAGAGTTCCCCTGCTGCCTGATATTCTGGCAGGAGGACCTGGAGGGCTGCACACATTTAGGCAACATGCAGGCTGGCTGCCATCCTCTGGGTAGGTCAAGGCTACTGAGCCCCCACGGGAAATTCTGAGGACTGAGCCAAGATTTTCCTGAGAAAGCAAAGCTGACCAAGCTGAGTTTAGCTTAGTAAACTGAGCAGTCCCACTAAGTCAAGTCTGGGTTTAAAAACTGCCTAGAATGAAGGTTTGGATCAACGTTGTATGTTCTGGGTCTTTTTGTTTGTCTGTATCAAAATTTTCTTCTCCTAAGGACACTGAGGCATTGGATTAGGGCCGACCCTACTCCAGTATGACCTCACCTTAACTTGACTGATTACATCTGCAAACATCCTATTTCAAGGTGGGTCTCATTCTGAGGTTTGTGGTATGCATGAGCTTGGGGAGGACATTTTTCAATCCAGTGTAACCTTCAACTCCAGCTGAAAATCCTTAGACTCTTTTCACATGCAACTAACCATTGGGGTGGGGAGTTCCATGAGTCACTGGGGTAAGGATGACATCTCGGGACCTCCCTGGACAGAGACATGACCACTAGCCTCCTTTCTCCTGTGCCAAACTCTCTTCATTGCCTTTGACTCTCGGGTACTTGGGTCTTTTCTCCTTAACTAGAATTTCTGGGTCCTACCTTGTTCTCATCAGTGTATTGTGAAATAGGTATTTTTAGTGTGAAAAGCATTTGGAGAGCAAGAGAGAAAGAAAAACCAAAACAGAACATTTATTTATTTATTTATTTATGTAGCTTGAGTCAGGCATTATTCACACATTATCCCATTAGGCATCATTAGACCCCTCTTAAAGAATGAATACAGACAGATATTGACCAGACTGGCATTCCTGTCTGCTCGGGAGAAGAAATTTTATTATTTTATCTGAATTCTGTGTCTCTGTGTATTTCTTTCAGAGATTTCCACAACATTTGGTGCATTAGCCGGGAATCGGGAATGAAATAGCCCTTTTGGGCATCGGCCTGAACCCCAACGGAGGGAGCGGCTCTCTGTCTCCTTGAGAGGAAAGGCGCACCCCTGGGACTAATTTCCTAGGCTCCCCAACAAGACAAAGAGATCCACTCACCACTGGAGGATTGCCCGAACCCGAGAAGGAGACTACAGAAGGAGGACTGCTGCTCTTGGTGTCTCGTCTATCTCTTTCCTTTGCTGGCATTCAGAACTGCAATAAATTATATCTTTGGAGAACATGCCGAATCAGCCTGCTACAGACAGGCAGGTCTGTGACGCCCTACCGAGGTCCTGAGTCACGCGTAAGACACCGAATCACCCTGCTGCAGACAGGCAGCCACCTGGTTCCACACTACAAAAACGCAGAAGACACCAGACCACCAGACCAAGGTACTGAGTCCCGCTGTTCCCGGACCAGAGATAGGGGCTTCTGAGGCGTCGTCCCACTGCTCCTGGTCCAGAGGACGGGGCTTCCCAGCCACCATCCCTCCGGCTGCTTCAATCCCACAGGACAGGGCTTTTGGGTCATCATCCCTACCGCTGCTCACGGCCCCTGGACCACCTCACCCAGCTCGGAGGAGGTAATCCGTGCAGGCACTAACAGCCCCCTGGCCCAGTCGAAATGAGAAAACACATAAATAAGTCTCAAAACCAGACTTCCAGATCACCTACAGCAACCCCAAAGGGAAATGAGATGGAACACTCTGATA
>NW_004624785.1:13036015-13102565 GCF_000247695.1 Heterocephalus glaber | reverse complement strand
GAAACGGTCTCCTGGTGGTCTTTGGGACATCGCGATCTGGGCACAACATAATCATTGCCTTAATGGAGGAAAAAAACATGATAATCTCAATACTAACAGAAAAGTCATGTAAAAAAAATTCAACATCCTTTAATGATAAAAGCTTTCAAAAAACCAGGTGTAGAAAGAACACACCTCAGAACAAGAAAGGCTGTATATGATAAACCCACAGCCAACAATATACTGAATATAGAAAAGTTGAAATCATTTCCTCTAAGATCAGGAATAAGGCCAGGCTATCCACTCCAATCATCCTTATCAATATAGTATTCTCAGCCAGAGCAATAAGGCAAAAGAAAGAAATGAAGTGTATACAAATAAAAATGAGGAGTTCAAAATACTCCTGTTTGTAGAAAACTGAAAGACTCTCCTAAAATACTGTTAGAACTGATAAACAAATTCACCGAAATTATGGGATAAAAAAATCAACAGGAGTCAGTAGATTTTATATACCAATAACAAAAATGCTGAAAATGAAATCAAGTAAGCAATCCCACTCACAACAGCAACAAAAATAAAATAAAATACCTGGGAATAACTTAATCAAGGAAGTAAATTACCTCTATAATGAAAATTACAAAACATGGATGAAAGAAATTGAAGAATATACAAACAAATGGAAAGATATCTCATGCTCATTGATTGTAATTATTATTATTTTTAAATACCCTAAATGTCCTATGCTTAAGATGCTCTTTTTACTTCCTAAAATAACCTACGATCTTACCAAAATCCCAATGATATTCTTCACAGAAATACAATGAAACTTGTAAAATTTGGATGGAACCACAAAGGACCCAAAATAGCTGAAGAAATCCTCAGCAAGAAAAGAACAAACCTAGGACTGAGGATTTAGCTCAGTGGCCCCACGCCTGCCTCACAAGTGCAGGGTCCTGAATTTGACCCCAGGTACCAGAAAAAAAATTTTTTTTAAAGAACAAGCCTGAAGACATCAAACTGCTTGACTTCAAAACATACTACAAAGCTATAGTAACCAAACAGCATGGTCCTGGCATAAAAACATATATATAGACTAATGATCACCATGAAATGAGTAGCTCTCCTCTGCTGGATGCTTCCACCACACCTTCTCTGCATTGGTGCCAGCTGACCATAGGTTAAAACAGTGAACCAAAATAAACCTTTCCTCCTTTAACTTGTGGGTGTTGGGTATTTGTCTCAGTATGAGAAAAAGTGACTAAAATAATTACTAAAAGAAAACTTAAGAGGTAGCCAGATATTGTGCCACACATCTGTAACCCCAGCACTCAGGAGGCTGAGGCAGGAGAATTGCCACGAGTTTGAATTCAGGGCCAGCCTGGGCTACACAGTGAGTTCAAGACCAGCCTCAACTACATAGCAAGACTGTCTCAATTCCTCCTACTGCTTCCCCAAAAAAGAAAGAAAGAAAGAAAAGAAAACATAAGGGAAATGCTTCAGAACATTGGTCTGAGCAATGATTTTTATATATGACTCCAAAAGCTCAGCCAACAAAAGCAAAAGTCAACAAAAGGAATTATGTCAAACCATATAAACAGCTTCCGTACAGAAAAGGAAACAACAGAAAAGAGATAACCTACAGAATGGGAAAAATATTTACATACTATCCATCTGATGAGGGATTACTATCCAAAATATATAAGGAACTCAAACAAGTCAACCAAATGATGAAGATGCAAAGAAAGAGAAGGAGGAGGAGGATGATAATCTGATTTTTAAATAAGCAATGGTCTGAATAGACATTTCTTAAAAGAGGATATACCAATGTCCAGCAAATAAATGAAAAAATGCTCAGTATCACTAATCATTAGGGAAATGCACATAAAAACCAAAATAAGCTATTATCTCATCCCAAGAAGAATACCTACAATGAAAAATAAAGAAAATAATAAATGCTAGTGAGATTGTGGAGAAAAGAAAACTCCAATATACTTTGTGAAAATGTAAGCCAGTCCAGCCATTATGGAGAATAGTATGGAGATTCCTCAAAAAAAACCCCAAAAAACTAAAAGTAGAACTTCCTTAAGGCTCAGAGATCCCATTCCTGTGTATAAATCCAGAGGAAATGACATCAGTATGTTGAAGTCACACCTTGCTCTTATGTTTATCACAGCACTATTCACAATAGCCAGGGTGTGGATGGAATCAACCCAGGTAGTTATTAGCGGGTGAATGGATAGAGAAAATATGGCACGTATGCATGGTGAAATATTAAGCAATCATAAAAATGATGAAATTCTTTCATTTGTAGCAACATAGATGGAACTGAAGGACATTATAACAACTGAAATAAGCCAGGTACAGCAAGACAAATGGCACATGTTCTTATTATCCATGAAGCTAAAAAGTTGATATCAAAGAGATATAGAATAGAATAGTAGTTACCAGAGTCTAAGAAAGCATGAGAGGGAGTCATGAGAAGAAGTTGATTAATGGGTAAAGGGGCACAGTTGGATAAGAGGAATAACTTCTGGTGTTCTGTAGCACAGTAGGATAACTGTATTTGTCAACAATTAATTGAATATTTTAAAATAGCTCATAAAGAGGATTGTGAATGTTCCTAACACAAAGATTTGAAGTGACAGATATGGCAATTACCCAGGTCTGATCATTACACGTTGTATGCATGTACTGAAATGTCGTACTGTGCCCCATAAATATGAATAATTACTAGGTGTCAATTAGAAATAAGAATATATATTTTAAAATTATATTTTAGATGGGTTGCATTTGAATTGCCTGTGAAATGTCTAAGAAGAGATATTCATAAGGCAATATAATAGACTTGAATTTCTAAAGAAATCCCTAAGCTGGAGATAGAACTGTGCCTTTTCCACAGGCAGGTGGCATGGAGGGCTGTGGGAAAGAGCAGGACCTGAGAGAAGAGCACAAAGAGAGTGTGGTTTCAAACAAACACTGAACAGACCTCACATGTGTTGTGCTGACTGGGAGAAGTCTGCCTCAAAACCTCTCTCGCCGAAGACTCCCTTCATGTGATGTTCTGCAACAGGGTCCAGGTCAGAGCTCTAGGGTCAGAGCAGGCCAGTGGTTGCCAGGGACTGGATGCGGCAGCAAGAGGGACTCCTAGGGTGCTGGTGTTAGACCCCCTTTGTGTTGGTTACACAATCCATGTAGGTGTAACACCCTAGAATAGTATGCACCAAAAATTTTACTGTGCCACGACCCACATAGTGCAGGATTGGAAGCCAGGAGAGCAGTGGGAGATGAAGAAAAATGAAAAACACCAAGATTATGCTTGAAAGCTGGGACCAGGTGGAACCATAGCCTGTCAAAAGCTAATGGCTGCCTGGAGTCCAGCACGCTCTTTGTTTATAATGTAAGACAAACAGGAAGAGAAGGTGGGGTAACTAATGCTACGTGGCCTATGTGGCCTAGGCTGAATGTAGCATGATTGTCTTGTGATTGGGGCATGCACAGAAAGGGAACAAGGAAGAAGGATACATAATGTCACTGTCTCCTGGGGCTGTGCCATCCAGGGTCTACAATCTTAGTCAAACAGATTGTTCTGTTTGACTTACCTAGCCTATGGAGGAGAAAGGGAGTAGGGAGGAGACAAAGGGCCATCTTCAGGCTCAGCCTGTGACATTACTATATGTAATTTTTGAGATAAAATATATCTTTTTCAAAAGACTAAAGAACCCCAAACTTGACTTTATTTGACTACTGTCATCTACCTCAAGTTTTATACAAGACAGTGATGACTTTGACCTTAACTCTGGGCTCATCTCTGCATGCACTTTGGTCACAGCCAGGTCTCAGAGGACAGTTGGCTTTCAATTGGAGACCCTGTCTGGGGCACCTGCAGGCTGCCCTTTCCCATGATGTGCAGGCGGGGCAAATGTCCCTGTTCATCTGAAGCAGAGTCAGCACTGGAACTCTGACACAGTCCCATGAGAAGTACTGGCAAAGCTCTTCTTCCTAAACCCTAGGGAACCTAAAGAAAAGCGCATCACACTCCTCAACAGAGCACACAAAGCAAACTCCATGTTCTCCCTTAGTCCATGTTCTTCCTGTTTCCCCTTTAAATCTGAGTTACAATCCCTGTCTATAAAACAGAAAATTTTAATACAACTAAAAATCCAACCTCCTAATTCTATTTTACAATTACAATAGCAATAATATGGTGCTTCAGGTTATCCCTTGGAGAAGGCCTCACAGGTGTGGGCTCTGACCAGCAAATTCTGCAGGCATCCTGGGGCCCACTCCCAGAGCACATTAAGGGTGGGAGGTGGGTGGTACAGCCTCTGGTGGTGCTTTAGAGTCACACTGAGTCCAAGCCACAGTGTCTGAAGCAACAAAAGCAGGTGGGAGTCCAGCTGAGACACAGGAAAGAACCCATCTAAGGCCTGTGGCCCAGAAAAAGTGACAAGACGAATGATGATACAGTGATTGATCAATAGTATTTTGTCAGCTGGGTGTAGTGGGATACACCTGCAGTTCCAGCACTCTGGGGGACTGAGGCAGGAGGATTCGATTCAAGTCTAGTTTGGGCAACCTGATGACTTAGTGAGGCCTATCTCAAAATAAAAAAGGCTGGGGATGTAGCTCAGAGTGAAGGCCTTGGCTTCAATCCCAAGTGTTACAAAATTATCATTATTATTATTATTTTGTTTACCAGTTGACTGTGTAGAGAACAAAGCAGCACAGATGGTTGTCACAGGCGATCAGAAGGACTGAGCCAAGGAGCCCTGCCCAGCACCAAGGCAATGGAACACATCCCTGCCAGGTTTCCAAGTACCTGTGACCCCTGAGATCCCCAGGACAGGACGTCCTCCTCCTTCTGGGGGTCAAGGTGCCCTGGCTGAATCTCCTCATGGAACTCCTCTGCTTCTCCTAATATTCCTTCTGACATTCCTCATCTGCTGCCACATGGAAAGGGAGCAAGAACACAGACAATGATTCACCAAGTAACAGGAAGGCCCCAGAGAGGAGACCATGGAATGGGGTTCCAGGATCCGCAACACAGCCCCTAGGACAGCAGCAGCGGCTCCACTCCAAGAGCTCCGGAGCCACAAGCCACGAGGGCAAAGGTCCCTTGTGAAGCCTCATCAAAGTCTTCAAAGCCTGCTGTCATCTTCTGGATGTGTTTAATTACTAAGAGTAAGAATCTATTGATTTACTTGTAAGAGATAAACAAGAGGACAAAGATATCTAGGCAAAGCTTTTCATTTTAGCAATCTTAAAAATAATAGGAAACTGGAAATTCATTTGTGTCCTTCACATGGGATGGGGGTCCCACTGGAGGAACCTGTCCTCATGGTGGGACGTGACCCACCAGGCCTGCACTTCGTGGCATATGGTGGCATGAAGACACCTGCCCACCCGGCAAGAGGCCACAGGGGCCCATGTATCTGTGTTAGGGCAGAGAGATTTGAAAAGGGTTTGCTGAAATGTTAGCCAGGGGTTACAAGTTGTTTTAAGTAATTTTAGTTTCTCCTCTTGGGTTTTCTCGGCTTGGATGTTCTAAAAACAGTGCTATCTCTATAATTAGAAATAAAGTTGTTTTCATTAATTTAAAATTTAAAAATACAATCTTCATAAAGTATTCCTAAGGGTGTAACAGTAGGGGAAAGTTGTACAGAAAAGTGTAGGGATTCCAGCTGGGGTACTGCTCGTTGGGGTATGTATGCCTGGTATGTGCAGGGCCCTGGGTTCAAGTTCCAGCAGAGAAAGAAGTGGGAGGAAGGAAGGGAAGGAGGCAGAGGAAAATGGAGCAGAAACTAGAAAACTAGATAAATTCTGGTTTTTATGTCTGTTCCTGATTGTAGTCTACTCAGAGACCAGTGAGGAATAAACTAGAAAAATCAAGCCCAAGAGTGGAGTCCAAAAGTTCTGAAAGGATGTGCCATTCTCCTCCCTCAGCTCTCAGTTGTCTCCCGGTAGCAGTTTCCACGCTGAGAAATTGTTGCTACCTCTGCTCTGTGTGACTTGCCACAAACGCAATAGGGTGTTTCCTTTGTTATTATCTGACAGAGGCTGGCCTTTTCCACCAGACTGTGGGCTTCATGAAGGTAGACTGTTGTGATTTTTTTTTTAACTTTTTACCTTTTGCTCACCTTCTTATCCTAATCATCTGCTAAGGTAACTGATACAGATTAGAGACTCAAAAAATACATGTGAGTGAATATCTCAAAGTGCCACAGCACATTTTTGTAATTACAACCCTTAAACTGTGGAATAATAAACTACCTCGTGAGTGTGTGTGTGTGTGTGTGTGTGTGTGTGTGTGTGTGTGTTACTGGGCAACAAACCCAGGGACTTCACATTGAGCTACATACACGGCCTTTTAAAAATTTTTAATTTTGAGAAAGGCTCTTACTAAGTCACTGATTTGCCCAGGCTGGCCTGTAATTTGTGATCTTCCTGCTTCAGCCTCCCAGAGAACTGAGATTACAAGGGTATACTACTACACTTGGCTCAACACCAACTACTTCTTGATCTTGAAGTTGCTCTTTGACTTTTTGCTTTGCAAAAACAATCTTATAACAATAAACCCTTCCCAACTTTTCCCTTGGCAGTTACGTAGCCTAAGACCCTGTAGACCCTGGGAGAAAACCAGAGCCCATGCACAGATATCTATCTCAAGAAAAGGTGGAACCTGCCAGGCCCTCTGTTTGGAAGCTGACAGCTGGCTCCTTTGAGGCATACTGCAGGTAGGAGCTCGCAACTTAGCATGGCTCCCACTGTAGACCATCAACAGGCCTGGGAGATATTTAAGGTCAGCCAGAAGCACACTGGGGGGATAGAAACCTTCCAGTCTCAGCTCTGTGAGCTAATGTGCCCATTGCATATAATCACAGCAGCTCCCAAAACAAGACACCCTGAGGTCAGGATCATCCCAGTCCCTGCTTTGAAGACGAGGGAGCAGGGACAGAGCAAGCATGTTGTCACTTCTCAAATACAGAGGGGAAGACTCAGGGAATTGCCTTAGAAGTCAGGGTATAGCACTGCCAAATGACTGAAAGAAAACAAAACAGCCCAAGAAAAATGTGGGAGTGGAGGGAAGAGGTGATGAGAGTCCAGTTAATGGCAGTCAAATTCTCTTTTCAACTAAGGGCATTTTATTTTGTGTCTGCTTAAAAGTTGAGGTGGCATCATACACTTTTTAAAGGAGGAAGATTATTTTCTTTCCTTTCTAAGTGATTTATAATAGAATTATCACAGAACTGTTCTAAAATCAACCTAATGCCCCCAAAGTGAAGTTGATCATATGTTTACTATGAAGCATAGTTACTAAGAATACTAGGCTATATTCAAACTGGTATATTTACTGGACCATGGAGGCCATGATCCACTATGACAATCACAACTATTTTGATAGTCACTGTTAATCTTTAAAATAAGTTCAAGGGAGGCAGGCAACCAGAGAAGCCTGGATTCCAACTAGAGAACACCAGCCACTACATCAGTTTTATGGTCTCAGGGAGTCCTTTTATAAGAATTCAGTGGCCACTCAATAAAACACCTTCTCCACACAGAGCTGGGGCTTAGTAAACATTCCATGAATGGTAGCATCAATTAATTGTCCCTTGGTGAATGGGAATCCAAGATCCTTCAAATATATGACCTGTCCGTGGTCCCGACAATGGGATAGTGGAGGAAAGGCTGGAGTCAAGATGTGGCATTGTTTTAAATTCCAGCTTGCTTCTCCACTCCCTTCTGTCTCACCATGGCAGTATCACAGACAACAGTGTTCCTTTGAAGAATGGTGTTGTCCATGAAAATTTGAGTATTTCCATATTACATAGGTCTTCAATGATTCCTGGTCAACCTCACAGACTAGGTGAGTTCTTTCCACTTGCAAAGTTCTTCAGCAAGTGAGACATGCTTCCTCCTTCTTGTGCCCCAGACAGCCCATGTCCCACACCCATCCTAATACCAGCACGCTCTCCATGGCCCCTGGCAATCTGGCTTCAATCCTTCCTTAAGCTCTGGGATGAATGCACCATCTTCCAACCCCTAATGTGGCAACGCTAAGCACACTGAGGACCCATGCTCCTGGGCCTCCTCCCTGACTGTCAGGCCCCAGGCTTACTCTTTCAGCTTTGCTCCAACATTGTCAATTCATCTACATTCTTTCCTTGGCTCCTCTTCCTACTGTGTACTGACTTGCTCAATGTCTCTTAGAAATCTGAGAATTTTAGGGTGAGGGGTTCTCAGCATTTATCTATTGCAGCCCCATGTATTTGCCTCCGCCATGTCCATGGTCAATTTCCACTCCAGGCTCTGGGGCAGTGGTAATGGACTCTCCTTTCCCTCATGTGTGAGGAGCATAACTTTACTCACTGCCTTCCTGCAGCTTTTTTCAGCCCTGCCCCTTGGGATCACAGACCTGGGATACACTGAGACTCTCTGATCTCCCATGGCCCTGAGATTTCTTCTCTCTAGACAATAGCCCCAAGCTCCTTCAACTCAATTCATCAGTGGGTATCTGCCTCTCCACTCCTGTCACCACCCAATGCTGGGTCGTCCACCCAGAAAGTCTAGTGTGCTTGGCTCCAGTGATCTGTGCGTAATAGATCTGGGCCCTCTCCCTGCTGGCTGCAGAGAAGATGCAGGCGTGGTGAGTCTAGGCTGGAGTGAGGCCCAGGAGCTCAGTGAGCTCTCTGGGAGCTGATGAGAAAGTGCTGATAGAATAGAAGGATGATGATGGATGGATGGATGGATGGATGGATGGGAAGGAGGGAGGGAGGGGGAGGGGAAGGAAGGAGGTGGCTCCATAACAAGAAAGTATAAAATCATTAACAGGCCCCCAAATGCCATTTATTTCAGCTCAGGAAGGTGACAAGAAGCCAAAATGTGGGTTTGCTCAGAGGTGCTCTGATAAGTGCTCCTGTCAGTCCCACAGCAGCCCAGAGAAGGGCAAAGGTTGAGACCTCGTGTCCTGGCTAGGTCCCGGGCTTCCACCAGCCAACTTGCGCTCAGCAGTGCCAGTTCTGTTGTTCTTAAACCGTGGACCACGCTCTTAAACATCCTTTTTGATTTGCTGGGGTTGTTGTCTGCAACGCAACGGCGCCCCTGGACAAGCCAGCCTCTGGCACAGGGTCAACCCCGTAGCGCCGGACTGGGAAGGAGGGACACATCTTTTGCTTGCGCTCGGGCGAGAGCGCGCTAACGTCGCAAAACTAAAATCCGTAAGGGCTAGGAAGCTTTGACGATGCGACCTTGCCATCTTGTGGCCTTTTTGACTATTGCATCTAGAAGCTCGCGTAGTATTTTAGTAGTATTTATGTTGGTCCACATAAATTCGATGATTGCGCTTGCTTTATTTCCTGGTAGAATTAAGTACAAGGCAAATAGAACCTGCTACGTTTACCTGCTCCTTTCACACCTGTCTTTCTGTCTGTATCGTTTTAGTCCCCTTAAAGTGGTGCTTCCCTGAGGCTGACTTTGGCTTCTGCCTTCCCATGTTGCAGTTTTCTTAGGCCATGGTGGCTGGAAGCTAACACCTGCTAAGTCTGTATCTCAGGCCTGAATCTCTTTCCCCGGCATACCCTCCTCCTAAAAGTCTTTCAAGAGACCAGCTTCTCTCCAAACACAAATTTTGGTTGTAGCCCACAAATTTTGATGTGTTGTATTTTTGTTGTCACGCAGATTGAAATATTTTCCCATCTCCCCTTGATTTCATCTTAGGCTCACAGACCATTTAAAGTGTATTGTATAATTGCCAGATATGTGAGAACTGTCCGGTATATCTTTTGTTGTTGTTGTTTTTCGGTACCGAGGATCAAACTCAGGACCTTGTCTTTGCCAGGCGGGCGCTGTGCCGCTGAGCTACATCCTCGGCCCTGTTTGGAATATCTTATTGTTATTAATGTCTAATTGAATTTCATTGTGCTCAGAGTATGTACTTCAAAATTTTTTGAAACTTTTAATGAAACTTGTTTGATGCCTCAGCATCTTGTCTCTTAGCGAGTGAATCATGTGCAATGGAGAACGGCGGGTTTACTGATTGTTTTGTCTGTTTTCTCTATGAGATGTAGAAAGAAGTATATGAAAAACTCTTAGCTATAATTGTGAGGTTATTCCCAATTCTCCCCATGTTTGTTCTATGGAGCTAACCCCCTGTTATTAGTCACATATGTATATATAATTTCAAAATCTTCCTGATGAATTGCCACTGTCATGAGTAATGTCTCTAGTGATGTTCTGATGCTGCAGCAACCACTCCAGCTTTCTCCTGCTTGCTGTTTGTTCCTGGACATCTTTTTTGGTTCTTTTCTCTCTATATGTCTTTGTCTTTATATCCCACTGAGTAAAAATAGAGAAAACTTGCAGATATATTGGACCCTCCACCACCATCATCCCCTAGTGGCCTATTGTTGCAGTCCCAGTATCATGTTTCAGCACCTTGAGACCCCAGCAGGCAATGCTATCATTTTGTTTTTAATAATCATATACATTTTAAAGAACCTAAGAAGAAAAAATAAGAACTTACATTACCTATGCTATTTATCATTGCTTTGCCTCTGGCAGTGCAAATCTAATTTCCCTTAGGTGCCATTTTTCATCAACATGAAAAAAATGCATTTCTCTTTCTAGTAGAGCAAGTCTGCTGGTGATATTTTTTTGGTTTTCCTTCATCTGAGGCAACATTGATTTGTCCTCCATTCCCAAAGGATTAGTTTGGTCAATATAGAATTCCAGATAAGAAGTTATTTTGTCTTGGCATTTTAAACATGTCATTCCAGTGTCTTCTAGTTTTCATGGTTTCTAATGCAACATCCGTGATAATTCAAATTATTGTCCCCTTTATGTAATTTGTTTTTCTCTAGCTGTGTTGAGGTGTTCCCTATCTTTTCATTTCAAAAATTTGATTATAATGTAACTAAGAATAGTTTTCTTTGAGTATATCCTTCACTAAATTTAGGTAATTTTCAACTATTTCTTCACATCATTTTTCCTGTATTGATCTCTTTTTGATCTTTTAGAACCTCACTGTCACTTATTTTAGAACTTTTAATACTTATCCACAGCTCACTAAGGTTGTCTTTTTTTAAATAACATTTCTCTCTAGTCTTCATTTTTTTTAAAAAAAAGGGGGCTTAACTTTGAGGTCTGCTGACATTTTATTCTATCTTTTCCATTCTATTGAGCCCATGCAGTGAGATTTTAACTTCAGCCCATTTTATTTGCCAAATACAAATTTTCACTTTGTTTCTTTGAATCATTTATATTTCTCTGCTGTCAACTCCCATCACTCAGTTTATCTCAAATGCATTTATCATTATTCTGCATGGAGCTTAGTGATAATTGCTGCCTTAAAGTCCTGGTCTAATACTGCCAACACTGATATATTGGGTTCAGTATCTGTGGATTGTGTTTTCATTTAAAATTGGTCACATTTTCTTGATTCTTTATATATTAATTTGGGGTTGTATCATGGAAATGTAAGTGTTGCATTATATTAACTCTGTTCCTCATTATAATTTTCTGGAGAATATTGATACTCATAAAAGACAACCAACACAGTTAGATCCAACCCCAACTTTAGTCTTACTTTCTTGTGGGCAGTTTCCAATTTCAGTTCCATTCTCAAAGCTTTTCTTGTAGTTCCTTGAACTTGTTCTGTCCATTCACAACGGAGGTATAATAACAGGCTGTCCAAGTTCAAAAGCAGAATTAGAAATTCCCTTATTTGGCTTGTTTGTTTAAACTAGTAATGTCATCTCGGGCGATTGTGATATTATACAATTATAGTTTATTTGCTTTGACATATGTCCCCATATTGCCACTCTAAAAGCCCTGAACTGGATCAAATAAGCCGTGTGAGTGAGTCTTTCTCAGGGACCTGCCTGAAAACCCTTTTGGTTGTTTTCAAGCTTTGGCAATAATATATAAATTTTTTGTAGTTGAGGACAGGGGGAGTTGTTTGTTTGCTGTACTGAACATTGAAACCCAGACACTTCACACTGAGCAGCATCTTCACAGCCCTCTTATATCTTTCAACAAGGTCTCACTAAGTCACTAAGTTCCTCATGCTGGGCTCTTGCTGGTGATACTTCTGCCTCAGCCTCCCAGAGTGCTGTAATTGTAGGTGTGTGCCAATGCACTTGGTATATGCAGGTGTTTTTTGGACCTTTTTCTGTGCATCTTTCTGGTGAAATTCTGCAGTAATATCATGTGGCCACTGCTTTCTAATCTCCTGCTGATTAAAAACAAAATTTCTGGATAAAACATAATGGATAACTGCTTGTGTACTCTGAAAAGTAAACAATAGCAAGTAATTTATGAAGAAGAGTAAAAAGTTGGAAAACTACATGAAATAAAGTGACATTCCTTTTTATTTATACCAAGAAAACAAAATGAGGAAATAATATCCATATCTAAAAGAATAAAATTGGAACCCTTCCTCACACTCTATACAAAAATTAATTCAAATGTATCTAAGATCAACATAGGAGTGCTAAAAAAAATCCTCTTAAAAAACATAGAAGTGAATTTTCATTACTTTGGGTTGGAAAATGATTCTGTAATATGACACCAAAATAAACAAAAAATGGAAAAATTGGACTTCATTATAATTGGGAAATTTGTGCATCAAAAGACATCACCAATAAAGTAAAAGATACCCTACAGAATGAAAGAAATATCTGAAAATCATGTATCTGACAAAGGATTTGTATCCACAATATATAAAGAAACCTAACAACAATAAAAAGACAAGCAGCCCAACTTTTTTAAGCAGGCAAAGGATTTAAGAGGTATTTTTCCAAAGAAAGTATAGAAATAAACAATGAGCACATGAAGCAGAGTCAACATAATTAGTCAATAGGGCAATGCAATTCAGAAGAACTGTGATAGACAACTTAACATTAAGAAGAATGGCTAAAAGAAGAATGAAAAATAATAGCAATTGTTGGTGAGGATCTGGATAAACTGGAATCCTCATGCATTGCAGATGCTATTGTAAAAAGGTGCAGCAACTTTGGAAACATCTTGGCAGTTCTTCAAAATATTAAAGGTAAAGTCACTATAATGATGCAACAGTGCTACTCCTAGGAATATATCCAACAGAAATGAAAATATATTCCATATTAAAATTTGTACACAAATGTCCACAGCTGCATTATCATAATAGCTGAAAAGTGGAAATAACCTACACATTCATTGGAGGATAAATGGAGAAACAAATTGTAATACAGCCATCCAGTGGAATACTATTGAGCAGTACAAAAGGATGAATACAGATACACTACAACTTGGGTGAATTTTAAAGCATTGTTAAATGAGAGAAGCCAGACCACATTCTGCAAAATTCTATTTATATGAAATGTACAGAATAGGCACATGGAGACTGAAAACAGATTGGTGACTTCCAGAGCATAGGGAGGGACAAATGAGGAGTGACTGCCAATCAGAATGAGTGATGAAATATCTAAAAGTAGATAGGGATAATGATTGTACAACCTTGAATATACTAAAAAAAAAAACCTCTGCTGAATTGTGTATATAAAAAGATCAAATTTAAGATATGTGAATATTTTTTCAACAAAGTAGTTATTGACAGAAAGAGGCAGCAATTTTTACTATCAGAACAATAATGTCTAAAAGTTTTATAATACATAGTATTGACAAAAGTGTAGTAGGTAATTAAGTATCCTTTCTACTGAAGGAGGTTGTGCAAATTGCACAACCTCTTTCAGGGGGAATCTTATAATTGCTATTATATTTAATATGATCCAGAATTTCTGCATTTACAAAAAATTTTCTACTACTAAAATTTAAATAAATAGATAGATAGGATAAATATTTGGCAAGTCTATGTGTGTTAATGTATCAGCTTCCTTTTTGTTGCTGGGACAAAATACCTGACACAACTTAAAGGAGGAGAGGTTTATTAGGCTAATGGCTTCAGAGGGTTCAGTCCATGACCAAGTGGCTCCAAGGCAGAAACACATGATGGAAAGGTGTGGTGGAGAAAAGCTGCTCCCCTCACACCAACCAAGAAGTAGAGTGCAGGAGAGTCCAAGAGAAAAGGGCCAAGGACCAGATATACTCCTCATGACCATGATCCCATGACCCACCCAGATACGCTGAGGCATGTGCTTTAATAATTTCCTGGCCATCTCCCAAGCCAATAAAGATTAACTATCACAGTTAATATGGAATAATCTATAAAACAAATTGAATGACAAAATTTGAATATGGCCTATGGTTGAATTAATAGTATGGTATTAATGTTGATTTCTTGATTTGTTAATATTAATGTATTAATATGTATTAAGCTTCCTCAGTAAAGCATATATGGGAACTCTGTACTATATTTGCAATAATTTTAAGTCTAAAATTATTACCAAATAAAACATTAAAATACCATACAGATTTAGAATAAATATGTGTATATAGCTATTTAAATGAAAATGAGCCCCAAATTCAGGAGAATGATCAGAACCACAGAGAATACACCAGAGCAAATATGCATTAGTGACTTCAACTACACTTCTAGTCCACTTTTATGCTATCAGGTGTTTATTACATAATTCTTTGAAATTTTTGTATATATTAATATTATAATAAATTATTTGAAGAGAAGTACACAGGAAAAAAGATCACCCATTTGATGTGCTCTCACAAGTCTACAAATCTCCCTTAATCCATCAGTGGGTCTCAGGGTTAAAGCTACTGATTTGAAAAACTTTATAATGTTAGTAAATGCAAGTGCTCCCAAAGGTTCTTTTCAGCCAGTGACAGGATGGGATCCACTAGGAGAGTGTTCCTGCTGGGGTGCTGCTCTCCCTGGGATGGATGGGCAGGGAATCAGATGGAATGCAGAGAGATGAAGCCCTGCAATGGCCATTTGTTCTGTGACTAGGGCTGTTGTTTCACAGAGAGATGCCATCTGCCCATCTGAGAAGGTATAGCCAGGTTCTCTCCCTGGCTCACACAGGACTGTGAAGGTTTTGCTGGTTCTTGGTGACTCACAACTTCCACTGGAAACAGTAGCTAGTCCCTAGCAACCCTGCATCATTTTCCCCAGACACTTCCAGTTTCTCTGCATTCCTATGGAGACTGTTATTTACTTCTTGCTTCAATCTTTGCACATCATACACAAAAAAATAAAACTTCAGGATGTTTCCACCATCTAATCAGCATTGGTGCATGTAGACTGAGCCAAAATCACAGCCAGGAAGCAGCCATGGACCCAGAGGCATTAGATAGCCAGACTACCTTTGTGCTTTTCAAACCTTAAAAATATAGCAGAAACTAACTGGCTTCCTGATAGTTCATGATAACCATGCTTAGTCCCCACAGAATTGGAATTGGTAAGCTGGTGAGCATACATGGCTTCCTGGTTTTTAATGCTGATGTAGAACATCCTGAGGAAGATGTCAGAGAAAAAGCAAGATTAATAGCAATGGCTGATGTGCAAATAAATAAGAATGAATGAGAGGACAGTAGATAATTCTAGCAAGCTTTAATTTAAATGAGATTCTTTCTTTTTTTCAGTACCAGGAATTGAGCTTAAGGCCTTGTCACTGAGCTACATCCCCAGCTCTTAAAAAACAAAAATATTTTTTGAGACAGAATCTCACTAAGTTGCCCTGGCTGTGCTCTAACTTTAGATCCTCCTGCCTCAGCCTCCTGGAGTGCTGGAATTATAGACATGTCACCACACCTGGCTAAACCAATGTCTTAGTTACCTTTCTCATTGCTGAGACAAAATATCCAACACACAAAGGCAAAGGAGAAAAGGTTTATTCAGCTCATAGTTTGAAGAGGTTTCAGTTCATAGCCAGCTGGCTCCAAGGCAGGGTGGCAAGGCAGAAAGGCATCTCAGAGGAGAAACAGTTTATGGAGGGCAGAAGGTAGCAAAGTAACATAGAGGAACAACAGCTCTTTCTATCCATTATATTTTATCCAGGCTACTTGGGGCGAGTAGTATTCACACCCTTAATCCTAGGGTCCTTGATCCTAGCATTGCACCATGAATCAATTCCAGCATCATACACTCTACATCCAGCCACCTCTGAAAAAGCCCCACCTATGACTGAATGAGGCTTTGAGGGGACATCTAGACACAGCCATAACAATGAGATTCTTATTGATTGGCTCAAAAGTTTAGTCCTCATCTATCACAATGTTGTCTTTCTTACAGTGGATCCCTCCGTCCTTATTGAAGGATTCTTTTTTCATCTTTCAGCTCATTGGCCTTACAGTTTGTCTTTTCTCTCCTGTCAGCACCTTTCCCTTCCCACCTATACATGGTCATCTCTCAGGTTTGCATGCTAAGATACTTTTCTGCCTGTGACTCTCAGCTGCTTGGGTGAGAAGAGTAACTACCACCTTCCCTAACAGCTGAGTCAATTGCCCACACTCTAAGAGGAGGGGAGGGTAAATTTAAAAAATGCAATACGGAAGCTCATTTGCTTTCTCAAAACCCAGATCTCCCACACTGTCCTCGCCAGCCACACTGCTGTGGGAAGAGGCCATGGATAAAATGACAGATTTTACCCTCAAACCCTGATGGCCACTGTGGAGCCCAGAGTTGGAGAAGCTGAGTCACAGCTGGGAGGAAGAGGTACAAGAGAGGTGGGAAGGCTGAAGACAGAGCAGGGAATAGGCATGGCCCCAAAGCCTAGGCACAAGGGTCCCTTCATGAGCAGGAATAGCTAAGCTGGCTGCACCCCAGGAGAACAGGATATGTGCCACCAGAATGCTCAGGATGTGGCTTCTAAAATGTTCACATAGGGAAGCTCTACATACACTGAAGAGGGAGATCAAACTGATGCATGAATTACCAATTGATTAGTATTGATTATGCATTATTAGTGAGCAAACTAACTCTGAAATGTTTCTCTCATTGGCAAAATGGTGATATGAAGCAAATACAAGTGTGTGTGTATGATGTATATATCTATATATGTATATCATGAGTATGACTACTCATGTGAATATAAATATCGAATATGAATATTACATATGAATATTCAGATGTAATATTTTGTATACATATTAACATGCATGTGAATATTATGTGTGCTTATGTGCATATGTGCATGTTACATGAATACATATTTGAAAATGTAAATGGGTGTGTCCAAATATGAATGTTATAATGTATGTATATATGGATATGTAGATTGTGCATGTACACTTGTGTGGATATGTATATATGTATTGCTAGGTCATGTACATGTGTGATATGTATGTGCCTATGTGGGTGTTATATGTATATGTGTATGCACATGTGTGACTTGTACATGTGTGTGTGAAATGCAAATTGTGCTGTGTGGACATGTATGTGCACATACATAAATATGAATAGGTTTATGTGAAATGACTACTACATGATCACTTCTTTGTTACCTGTCCTAAGTGGCCAAGCTCCCCATCAGTCAAGGCATTGCAGGTAGAGAAAGCTCTTCCAGTCCTGCCTTCCTCTAAGAGACCGTACCTGATGGAGGTCATGCTATCTTTTGGTAGGCACAGCAGTGATTGTGGGAAAGAATGTGTACCGTGTGACCAGGTGATCCACCTTGAACAGACCACCAACCTCCCCCCACAGATACTCATAACTGGTCCTTTTAGCCCAGACATCCTGTTCACTTGTCATCCCAGTGGTCATTGCCCAGAGCCTCATCTATGCCATGCACCTTCCCAAATCTGCCACTTTCCCACTGTACAAATGATCATCCCCTTTATATTTAAGTTTATATGGCCTTATTGTTACATAAGAAATAGACAATAAACTTCACATATTTTCTTGTACACTTTTGTGAATTTGACATAGGTATACTTCTGGGAAGTTATTACCAAAGTCAAGACAATGAATGAATCCTTTCATGCACATGTTTCCTCCTACACCTTGGGGTCCATGTCTCCTCTGAACCTCCCAACCTGCAGACAACCACAGGCATGCTTTCTTAACTAAATATTAAAATATAAACTTGGCAATGCACTGTATTTTTGTGTCTTCTTACACACAACATAACTATCTTGAGATTCTTCAGTATTGCAGCATGTATCAAAAATATGTTCTTTTTCTATCAATGAGTACTATTGTATTGTGTGGATATATCAAAATATGCTTATGCATTCACCTGTTGATGGATATTTGGGCTGTTTTAGATAAGTAGGTATGATGAGCAAAGCTTCTTTAAACACTTCTGTTACAGTGTTTCAAGAAATAAATTTCCATTTCTCTTGAGTATCTAAGAATATCTAAGAATTAAAAGGTTAGACCATACGGCAGATATAGCTTTAATTTTTAAAGAAATCACCAAACATTTTCTAAAGTAGGTGTGGAATTTTACATTGCTACCATCAGTGTGCAAATGTTACCATGGTTCCACATCTTTGTCAACACTTAATGTGATCGATCTTTTTAATTTTAGCCAGTATAGTAGATATGTAGTGTTTTCTCTCTTTTCAATTTGCATTTCTATAATAATTATGTTTAGGATTTTTTTGTTTTCTTCTTTGTTATCTATTTTATCTTATTCCCTGGCCTATCTAAATCATCTGCCCATTTTTCTTGGTTGATTTCTTTTTATAATTTAGTAGTAAGAATTCTTGTTCGGTATATGTTTTCCAAGGTGTGTAAATATTTTTACAAGTGTTCTCTCCAATACCTGAAAAAACTATGATTAGAGGTCCCATTTGACCTAGCTATTCCCCTGCTGGGTATCTTCCCAAAAGAATTAAAAGTATCATACTACAGCTATATATGTGCACCCATGTTTATAGCAGCACAGTTTGTAATAGGTAAATCTTAGAAACAACCTAAATGCCCATCAGCTGGTGACTGGATAAAAAATAAGTGCTTTTTTTTTTATAAAATAGAGTACTACTCAGCCATAAAGAATGAGAAACTAGAGACATTTATAGCTAAGTGGATGCACATGGAGGCCATACTCTTAAGTGAAATAAATGGGACACACATGTGTAAATACCGAATAGTTTCTCTAGTGTGAAAAACTGGAAGTGTAAATAAGGATCAAAATGTATAATAGATAAGGTAAAATAGGAAGGAAATGTCCAAAGGGGAAGGAGAAGGGGAAGTGGGAGGGGTAGGGGAAAGGAAAGAAGGGAAAGGAAAAAAATATGAGAAAAGGAAAAACGGGAACAAAATCTTTGTAAATAGGGAGGGGTGGAGGGGTTGAAGGGAGGGCAGGGGAATGGGGAAAAAATAAGAACCAAGATTTATCATATAAAGGTACAAATCCCCAGTGATGAATGTCATCATATTGTATACGTAAAATGTACCAATAAACTTTATGAATAAACAAAACAAAGCAAATGTTCACTCCAGTTCTCTGGCTCACCTTCTAATTTTCATAGCCATGTGTTTTGAAAAGAAAAGGATTAATTTTTGAATAAGCCAAATTTATTGATTTTTTTGTGTGCTTTTTAGTTTGTGGCTTTGAGGTCTTGTTAGAGAAGGTTTTTTTCCAAATCCAAAAATCCCTCAGATTTTTCTCTTTTTTAAATTTTGATTTTTAAATTTTATTTTATTAGTACACGTTTACAGTACATGCAGTTTACAGTCATCTTGGGGAGTGGGTACATGTACATACTACAGCTTGTTTCTTTTTTCAATCCCCTTCCCCTTCCCTCCTCCCTCCCTCCTTCATCCTCTAATTCCTCTATCCCAATTTTCATTCTTGTTGATATTATTAATCTTGGCTCATCTGTGGCATATAATGTCTACATTAATTGAGGTTATTAGGTTCCTGTGCATGGCTATCTTTATTCTTCTTCTTTCCTCTCTCCCTTCTCCTAACCCCTAGCCTTGTTCCCTTGGTCCTCTTCTGTATTATAAGACATACATCCCCTGGCCCCCTTCAATCTCTCCTTTATTATTCTCTTTGTTTGTACTTTGCCTCACTCAATTGAGAGATACCATAAAGTATTTAAGTTTGTGTGTCGGGTTTATTTCACTCAACATTATACTCTCAAGGTGCATCCATTTTTCTACAAATGTCTCAAATTTGTCATTCTTTATAGCTGAGTAGTATTCCATTTTAGATGGATACCACATTTTCTTTAGCCAATTGTCTATTGATGGATATACAGACTGCTTCCAGGATTTATTTATTATGAATTGTGCTGCTATAAACATCGGCATGCATGTACAACACTGTAGTATGTCTTAAGATCTTTGGGGAAGATATCTAGAAGGGAGACTATCTGGGTCATATGGAATTTCTAATTTCAATTCTTTGAGAAACCTCCACAGTGATTTCCATAATGGTTATATTCATTTACATTCTACCAACAATAAAGAAGTGTTCCTTTTTCACCACAGCCATGCCAGCATTTGTTACTATTTGATTTTGTAATGCTTGCCATTCTTTCTGGAGTAAGACAGAATCTTAGGATTGTTTTAATTTGCATTCATATATTTGTTGACCATTTGTATTTCTTCCTCTCTGAAGGTCTGTTCATTTCTCTTGCCCATTTCTTGACTGGGTCTTTAATTTTAGGTTTTGTAGTTTTGCATTACTGAGATTTTATAGTTTTATAGTTAGAAGTTTTGTGGGGGGGGGTTCTACTACATTTGAGCCTATGACCTATTTCAAGATGATGTTTTAAATTTTGTGTAGTAAAGATCTATATTTTAGGTTTGCTTTTTGATTTTCATATAGCTATCCAATTGACTGAACAACGTTTTTAGAGATTTGTCTTGAACTGCCTTGGTAACTTTGTCAAAAATCAATTCATCTTTGGTATGTATGCTCATTCCTTTACTTTCTATTTAATTGATTTCTTTTTCTAACTTTATTCCAAAGCCATATAATGTTGATTTGTGTCATTTTATACTGTCTTCAAATTACATAGAATAAATTATCTAACTTTATTCTTTTTAATGTTATTTTGATCATAGTGTGTCATTTGCATTTCCATTTAAATTTTAGAATTAGCTTCTCGATAACAGAAAGAATCTGCTGGGATTTTATTAGAGTTCTCTTGAATCTATAGGTCAATTTGAAGAGACTAGACATCTTAACAATATTAGTCCATGAACATACTATATGTTCATCTAGATATTCAATTATTTACCTGAACAATGTTTTGCAGAACTGTATTAGGGATAAAGTAAATGCCCATAATATAAATTATGTCCATGTTACATCAGGTAGGAGACACATATTACAAAATAAAATAGAAAACTCCAATTGGAGTCAGCTAAAAGATTGCAGTTGGATTTTCTCTAATGTAAAAATCCTGAAGGAGACAGTTTAAGTTATGTTTGGAAGATCCACTATGGTGTTAGAGCCCAAGTTCTACATTTCTTCTCCATAAAACTTATCAATTCTATCCATGGTCAAAAAGACTTCCGAGGTCAACATCAGTTCATCCACAGATAAACTTGGGAGAGGATGGTGGGTGGGAAGAAAAATGCTTAAAACACAGTGGAAGAAATTTACCACAGGACTAGGAGAAAAGCTAGTAAAATAAAACCAAAAAGAATAATACCTTAAAAAATTAAATGTAAAAAGGATATATTCAAAAACATCCCAAGGAAATCAAATAAATGTTTAATGGATGCTCCCAAAAGGAGAACCTGCATAACAGAACAGGAGGTCAAGCTGCAATTTAGAAAAAGGAAGAATAGAAGCAGCGGGAGAGAGGTGAGGAGGAGAGGGAGAGGAGAATGAGAGGGAGGGGGAGGGAGAAGCCGCAGCAGCAGCTATAGGTTACATGCTTATAATACTTTTTAAATGTACTCTTTAGACTGAAAAGCCCACTACATCCACTGAAAAGGATTCTGGAGATAGATCACACTGTCTACAGAGGACCTGAAAAAGGAGAACATTCACTAAGGGGCCAGCGGAGTCTCCACCCACTAAACTGTTGTTTGTGAGTATAAAGAAATGCACCATAAAGTAGAAATGTACAGTCAAAAAAGTAACTGCTACAACAAATACAAATGTCCAGAATCACTGCAGCGGCGGGCTAATGTTTTTCTGTACAGATTACTTAGGAGTTTTTGGATGGGTATCCAAAGGTATATTTCTTTATTATTGTTTCCAATTACTTGTGGACAAACATATCTGGGTGTGACCTTAACAAGTTAAGCATGGGCAAGCACCTACTTCTCTAAGCTCTCATTTCACTATAAAAGTAGAGCTATCTGGCATCTCTCTCATCCAGGATGCGGTGGGGGAAAACAGCTTTGGGGAAACACCTGCTTGACATAATGCTAATCTGTTGATATCCCACCTTTTTCCCTAGTATTTGGAAAGTACACATCTGGAATTTTGGAACATGGTGTCCCTCTTATAGCTCCCACTATTTCTGCTTTATAAAATGCACTTTCATAATAAACAGTAATAACATCTGTCTCAACAGGTTCCTAAAGAGATAAAACAGAGAGGCCTTGTTGCATAGATTCCAGGATCAGAAGTCCTTACATGTTAGCTATCATCAACATTTTTTCAAGGTCCTATCAGATTTTTTTGAAGAGCCAAGATCAATAATAGACAAAAAATTGAAGATGTGAAAAAGGCATTCTGAAAAGAACAGGAGATGACAAGATAGAGAAGAAGAGGGGGAAATATCCATATCACTGAAAGATATTCAGACAAGGAATAAGACTAATGAAATAGAATGCATGTGAGTACATTTAGTGTAGTTGTCCATGATGGTGCCAATACAGAAATGAAACAAGGTATGTGAAACAATTCATTCAGATTCACACTTTTACGTTTCTTGTGAAACTTAACATATATAGTGATCATCATTTCAAAATCAAGAATTGGAGCATTTAATTAAGTAACACTCAAAATATTTGATTTGATCCCAGTCATGGTGGTATATACCTGTAGTCCCAGCTACTCTGGAGGCTGATGCAGTAGGATCAAAAACTCAAGTCCAGCCTGAACAACTTAGACAGATCTTGTCTCAAAATAAAAAATAAAAAGCTCTGGAGATGTAGTTCTCACTGCAAGGCCCTGGATTTCATCCTAAAAAACATAAAACACTTCTGATACCATATTAAATTAAATATTATAACAATTTTAGTGAGTGCTTAAAATATTCTTATGTCATCTGCACTCTCTCCTGTTTCTTCATTGACTCCAATAAGTCTTATGTTATTCTTCTTTGCATCATCTAGCAGCTGCTGAATTGGATTCTCATGGTCCCTTACTATTTTTAAGAAATTTTTCTTTTCCTGGTAACTAATTGCAATCCTGTCTTCTATATCTGAAATTCTGTCCACATTGGCTCATTATGCTGTGTAAACTTTCAATGGAATTTTTAATCTCCTAGAAATATTTGCATCTGTTTTATGGATTCCATTTGTTTCCTGTGTTGGGATTCCATCATGTTCCTCAGCTCCTCTATTTTTTTTATCTGTATCTGTTCTAGATTTATTAATCATGTCTTGCACTATGGGCACAATCTCTGTTGTTATCTGAAAAATTATTTCTGCTTTCATTTTTTCCAGCTCTTTTGTTGCCAGTTCAGGGAGTCCAAGTGGTTGAGCATCAGGTTGTTCCATCTTGTTTCCCTTCAGGGTTGCCTTAGGTGATCTGGAAGTCTGATTTTGAGACTTGTTTCCATGTCTTCTCATTTCAAAAGAGGCAGCCTGCTGAGCCTTTGTTGAGGCAACTTTTTGCTCACCCACTGGCCTTCAATGCTCAGCAAGCCACTGAGCAGCCTTTTGTCTACTGCTCACCAGTGCACCAATTCCTGGTTTCAGAATGATGGCCTTCTGGATCGCAGAGCTGACCTGTTGTCTGGGTGGGCTTCTGGCTGGGGCCTGTGCACACTTGGGATGGTATCTAGGTGTGCCTCTGGCTGGGGGCTGTGCACCCCAGTCCCCGGTGTCTGAGCAATCTTCTGACTAGGGTCTCCACACACTTGCAGATGGTATCAGGGCGAGCCACAGGCTGCTGCTTGTGAGCCTGTTCATCTCTTTTCCAGGTGGGCCCTTGGCTTGAGCCTGTGTGCCCAAGTGGCTGGGGTTAGGGTGAGGCCCTGGCTGGACCTGTCTGCAGCTGCACCCCTCTGGTCCACACCGCTGCTCACCAGGATCTGCACACACTACAATAATATTCTTAATGTAAGATTTTTTCTGCAAGGAGCACTCTATCACTGAGCCCCTTGTTTTTGTTTTTTATTTTTGATATAGGGCCTGGCTAAGTATCCCAGGAGGGATTGAACTTGTAATCCTCCTGCCTCACCCTCACTCACTGCTAGGATTACAGGGGTGTACCACCATACCTTGGTTAAAATAGGATTGTTAAAATGCAATTCTTTCTTGCTTTTTAATATAATATAGCAGTATTCTTTTTTTTAAATAACGTAACTAATGTTTTTATTCTAATATTATTTAATATGTTTTTCTTTAATTTTATCACAATACATTGCAATGTATAATCAAATTACAAGCATTTCAGTTAATGAAATATTGTTCTTTAGCTATGTACTTAAAGATATGCAAGTGCCTCAAAATCTTTGCACCAACATGAAAGTAAAAATTAAAAGCAAGTCACATGAATGTCAGTTGTTTCCATCAGAGACACTTTACAATGAAATTAAATATGGCATGGTTCACACCAAGTTAATGATCCATGTCCAAAAAAAAGTCCTTAAGATACTATTAAGATGTGTCACTTTCTTCAAATATTGCACCATTTAATTGGAATACACACAACCTCCTAGTTCTTGTTCCCTCTGCCATCAATCACTTAGACTGGAGGAATTTTCCTCAGGCTCGTCTGAACTGTGTTTTCTCGATGAGGACATTCTCCTACCTAGGTGAGGAATGGCATGCATTTCCAACACTTGGTCTCTAAGAACAGAGTGAACAGAAAAAGCCTCGGAGGGTTGTAGCCTGCATCACATTCCCCCGTGTGTGCTACTGTGGGGTGAAGATCTGCAAAGCCTCCCAGAGGAGGCTGCAGCTCTGTGTCTGGGAGGTGTTTTCTTACTCCTGTAGTGTAAACCAAATGATTTTAACAAAAGCTTGATCTTTGACCTGAAAGTAGCATGAACATATTATGCCAGAAAAACCTTACATGCTTCCTATAGGGAAAATCACCCCCCAAAAATCACAGTAGAATCAGGCATTTTTAGATACCCTACTTGGTTTAGAGGAAATTATTCTAAGGGCAAGGACATTAAAGAAACCTGTCTCAACATTTCATGTAATGATGTCTCCAGTCATTTCTGATTTGTCCTCTTAGGATATTATTAAGGAAAGTTACTGGTAGAAAAATAAGATAGATAATATCTAAAGCTTAGAAACAGCCCAAGTGCCCATCAATGGAAACTGGATAAAGAAGGTGTGGGTTTTTTATAAAATGGAGTACTACTCAGCCATAAAGAACGAGAAACTAGAGACATTTATGGCTAAATGGATGCATATTGAGACCATACTCTTAAGTGAAATAAATAGGACACACATGTATAAATACCAAACAGTTTCTCTAGTGTGAGAAATTGAAAGTGTAAATAAGGATTAAAATTATTAAAATGAATAATTGATAATTTGAAATAGGAAAAGGTCCAAAGGTATAGGGGTGGTGGGAGGGGAAGGGGAAAGGGAAGAAGGGAAAGGAAAAATTATGAGAAAAGAAAAAAATGGAAATGAAATCTTTGTAAACAGGGAAGGGTGGAGGGGGTGAAGGGCACACAGGTAATGGGGAAAAAATAAGAACCAAGATACATCATGTACATGTACAAGCACCCAATGATAAATGTAAATGTATTGTATACCTAAAATGTACTAATAAAAGAATTAAAAAAGAAAAATAAGATAGAGTGTTTGGTTTCAAGAAACTAGGTAAAACTTCAAGGCAATGAAAAAGAATTGAGGATAACATCAATATGTACGATTCCACCTGCAGCAGGGAGAAGTTATCTCTACAGTGATCAAAATAATAAGAGAATGCACAAATTGGCAAGTCTAGTAGTCAAAGAAGCAGTATTTCCAGAGTTCAATACTCAGAAGAATATGAATCTTATGAAAAATTTTACAAATCCAATAACTTACAGTAAATGGACAAATCTTTTAAAAGACCCAAGTAACCATATTTAGAAGAAATAAAGGGTTGGGGATTTAGCTTAGTGGTTCTGCTGCCTGACTTGCAAGTGCAAGGACCTGAGTTCTATCCCCAGTACCAAAAAAAAAAAAAAAGAAGAAATAAAATCCGAAGAGGTTCCTTAGAAATGTAAATTATTAATCAAAAGCTTTGCCATAAAGAGAATTTCAGGTCCATATGACTTCACCAGTAGATTTTACAAAGCACTCGTAAGAGAAGCCTTATCCTGACCCAGAAACTGAAGAGAACATGTCAGTATATACATGGCTGCCATGACCAGATAGCTTTCTGGTTTCACTACTCGAGTCAAAGATATTTCTATATGTGAATCTACATACTGTATCATCCACATAGAAATGTGGGCTACTCAAAAAATGTCTTTTGAACGTAACATTTTGGAGGATATGATTCAAATTATCAACAACATTGAAGTACATCCCCTTAACCACATTTGTCCATGCAGCTCTGAAAGAGATGGACACAGAGTACACACATTTTCTCTTATACACAGAAATGAGATAGCTTTCTAAAGATATATCACCGGCCAGAGTTTTTAAGTTACAAGAGCTGCTTTATAGATTTCTTTTAGAAAAACAGCCATCGCTAGTAGCACATTTCAGTGACACAGAATGGGTCACAAAACTTTCCCATCTGACATATTCAACCTGCTCAATGAACTCAATCTGTCCTTCAGGGAAGAACAATTATGTTCAAGTTGGCAGATAAAGTGGCTATATTCAAAGCCAAACTTAATTATAGGGGCAATGAGAAAACGTTAGAATTTTTTACATGTTTCAGACATTAGTAGAGATTTTGAAGGAGATTGAGCCTTCTTTCTCCCAGCTGGTATGTGATCATCTCTCACTCTTCAAGAGTTTAAGCACTACTACCTATGAAAAACCCCCTCCTTCCTATCTGGGAAGGAATGGGCCTGTGACCCATTTGTGAATAAGCCAGGTAAACTGATTTTGTCCTTGCTAGAAGAGGATCAAGTGCTTAAGACAGAAAATGATGTTGGCCTTAACAGTATGTGTGAGACAATTTCAAGTTTCTATATGATCTGAATTAAAATCCAAGCAGAATATTCTGAGATTGCCACAAAAGCACTACCAAGCTTGCTTCCATTTCCAACACCATGCCTTTGTGAAGCAGGGTTTTCTGCAGTGATAGGAATGAAAATGAGATTAATGAGTGGACTGGACATAAGTAAAATACTTTGGGTGTCACTGCCATCATCCCCAGATGAGAGCATCTAATTGCACGAAAACAAGGTCAGGATTCCCACTGATTCTGCACTATGGAGAGTTGTACAATTATTTCATTATATATTATAATATTGTAATAATAATAGAAAAAAGTACACAATAAATGTAATTTATCTGAATCATCCTGAAACCATCCCCTTCCTCCAATCCATGGAATAATTGTCTTTTATAAAACTAGATTTCACTGGATACATTTGAAGCTTTGTACCCTCTTTATTTTAAATGTCAGTGTAGAAATACATGCTGGAAATAACAACCTTCACAACAATAAAAGCTTTTAATCAGATTCTCACTTGCCAATTTAAAAAATGTTCAAGAGACTATAAAGTTTTTATAACTATTTGAAGGGCAGGCAAAAACATCTGTTGAACTTTGGTTACAGCACTGACATACCTCAGGAGAAATAGTAGTAACCTCCTAACTTTGTCCCCTGTGCCTACTTCCCTCCACCAAGGTGTTCCAGAAATAATAGTGTGGTGAGGGAGAATGGAGAGGAGGAAGGAACGGGGGGTACATCCTATAGAATTCTCATCATTACGCCTGCAGAAAGCAGCTTCAGGGCTGTGGATTTAGCTCAGTGGCACTAAGCCTCCCTCAGAACCACAAGGTCCTGAGTTCGATCCCCCATATCAAAAAAAAAAGAAAACAGCTTCACGCAATTTCGAGGCACCAGCTGCAAAGTACTGATGCTTGGCTGGGCTGGTTCTGCCCTTGCTGACCGTTTTCCAACCCAGTCCCTTCCTGTCTCTCTCCACCCTGAACATCTGACATCCAGGTCTTTGACCTTGAAGAGCCAGTCCTCCTCCTTTTCCTCCCCCCTCCTCCCAGCATTCTTCACCCCATGAATGCTCTTTCACAGACCTCCACAGGTCTCATCTTTTCACCTTTCAAGTGTCGGCTTCAACATCACCCCCTCAGAGAAGCCCTTCCTGATAACTGTCACGAATGTGCCCCTCTCCAGGTCACTCTCTTCCCCAGGACAGTGCTCATTTTCTCCTTCCCACTTACCATGATCTGAATGTTGAGTGTGGGTCTCCACTGGGGTTGGACAATACAGAGAGAGTGGGATAAACAACACTGCCATTATTCCTCTCTGCCCCTGACACGCAACATGGTGGCCAGCCCATAACATGTCTTCATTATACACTGGGGGTGGAGGCAGGACAGCCAAGGCAACAGCAGCCCCAGGGAGTCTCGGGGAGCTGCACTTACATGCAGCAAAGGCCCTGGGGTTTCTGTGCACCACCTCAACCTTTCACACTGTCAGTAGCTTGTTATTCCTTCACTTTCACCAAACCCTCCCACCTCCATCTACCTCTTCCTCCAACCACCTCCTTCCACACCAGCAGCCAGTCCTAGGTTTTCTCAGGCTGTTTTCTGAGGTACTGGATACCTCTTAGGATTTTAGCAACCCACCGGGCCTTCTTCCTCTAACCATGCAATCACATTGCATCTGCTTGGATTTGCTGCCTTCACATATGACCACATCAGGGAAGTCTGCCCATCTTATTTTTTCTGAGTCAAATTCATACTGGTAGACAGTGTGAGATCCAGTTACCGAAGCTCACACTGGCCTTGGACAAGACATTTACCCCTCTGAGCTCCTTCTTCTATAGAACAAGAATAGGCCCCTCTAAAGTTGGTCAATGTATGTGATATACTTAGAACAGTGACAAGCACACAATAACCACCCAAAACAATAGCTGTTATTATGTCCGCAGAATTAAAAATAGAGATTCAGATCAACAGATTTACTTCTAGGGGTGACCAGAACTAAAGCTATACACAATCAGGTGCTGGAGTGTATGCATCCCCTACCCTACGGATTCTTATTAGGATTTATTGGGGCCTTCATAATGCCTTGGAGTTCCCTGACTATCCTTGTGTTTGCAGTTCAGTGATGCTTACCTGTGAGCCAATGCGAGCTCCTGAGGGTCTGCAGGAGTCTTCTGCAAGTGGAAGACAGCAGCAGGGAGCATGATGGACTAGAGGGGAAAGCCTCCACCTTAGGGACCTCTCAGGCATATTCATCTTAGGAAAGAGCACATATGAATGCTGAGGGCCTAAGAAACCCTTTTCATCAACCTTTCATCAGAAAAAAACCCCTGCAGAGAAAAGTGGGTGAGGTCCCCCACCTCAGCCACTGTGTAGATGACATACAGTGCCAAGCCTCCCTTCCTGGGCATGTCCCAAGAAACATCTGCCTTCCCACACACAGCCTCCAGCTTCAAGTATTATTTGGTTTGCATTATTTTCTAAGGGATTTTGCTATCAATATGTTTTTTTGTACTGGGTATCGAACTCCAGTCCTTGCATTTGTGTGGCAGGTGGCAGAACCACTGACCTAAATCCCCGGCCAATGCTATTAATATTAATAAATGTTTTTGTCATTAAATGTTTCTTCCATGTTTTGGAAACCAAACCTTATTCTGAGAATAATACTTATTTTTACCGGTCCTCCATAAATCAGTAGTATACAATTACAGGCTAAAAATTAAAGAAAGAATAAGAAAGAGGATGGACTTTCCTTTTATGAGGACTTTTTAAAGCTTTATTGAGGCATAAATAAGATACAAAAATTGTACTTACTGAATGTACACTTCTCAGTGAGTTTGGACATATGCCGACACCTTGAGATATCATCACCACAATCAAGATACTAAATACATCCATCACCTCCAAAATTTACCTGTGTTCTTTGTGTTTTATAATGATTTTTAAAATAGTATATTTTAATGACATTTAAAGTCATTTATTAAATAACTTTAAAGTCATTACCAAATACATGGCTTGCATTACTTAGAACTTAAACTGAAAATCTTTTTTTTAGTACTGGGGATTTAAGCCAGAGCCTTTGCACTGAGCTACACCTTTTATTTTTTTATTTTGAGGCAGGGTCTCCTTAAGTTGTTAAGTTTCCCAGACTGTGTTCAAACTTGCAATCTTCCTGCCTCAGCCTCCCAGGGTGCTGGGATTACAGGCATGTGTTACTACACCGAGTTAAACTGAGTATTTTTTTAATTACACACATTAAAAGCTTTGTAAACTACCCCTTAAAAAGTGGCACCCACTTACAGTGAGAAAAAAATTGCATTGTACTTGGGACTGAATTGTGTGATTCTAAGTTGAACAGTTGGCGATAAATTATATTATATTATATTATTGTCCTCCAAATATTCACTCTCTCTCCAAATCCCATGTGGAGTTCTTGGCTATGTGGCTTGCTCTTGCCACTCCAATGGGTAGACATGAAAACCTGCCAACTTGAGCCCAGACTTAGGAAGTACAGCAAGCTTCTGCCAGTTGCCCTCCAGTTCCCACCCTCCACACCAGTACAGGGTACCCAGATGCCAGGTTCCTTAAGCCTGGTCTTCAGTGAAAAGACTCAGGTGCGATCACCCCACTAGACTGGAGCCAGGGCCCTCCTCTCCACAGCTGCCAACCTGCCATGGGAGGGAGAACCCAGTATTTGTTCTGGGAGCTCTTGAAATCTGGAGGTTGTTTAACAGCATGAGCACATCAAAACCCAATTCACACAGCTCACAGGCAGAAGGAAGTTTTACAAAATGGAGAATTTAGCATGTAACATGAAACTTACTATCAGCCTCAAAGCTCATGAAATTCTTCGTATAAATAGAACACTCAGAGTCCCATACCTGGCAAAGGTACATAGAGGCTGGACATGGGCCAAATGTTTGTAGAGATATCACATAGGACACCACAGGATCAGGGATCCCAATCCCACTACTGAGGTGTGAATGTAAGCTTTATTCTTAGAAGCAGAGTAGAAGAGGGTGCCACAAAGTGATTTCCTCATTCATTAGGGGTGAATTATTTGCTGTTTCTACAAAGGAAAGAGGGAATATCAGAACAAAGTCCTTTCTGAAACAAGACCTTGAAAAGATTAGGTTGGTCTTCTAGCCTGAAAGTTACCTACCATTAACACAAGTAGGCCAAACCATGAAGACTGAAGACAGAAAAACATCAGCTGGTCACAGTGGTACACACTTGCAATCCCAGCACTCTAGGAGGCTCAGGCAGGAGGATTTGCCCATGCTGTGACTGAGAAGTTCTCTCCTGGAATGACCTGCTGATTGGAACTTGGTGAGGTCAGTCACAGTCTGATCGCTGACAAGTGGCAATGTCTTAGCTGGATTCATTTCTGGCTCTGGTCTTAAATCATTTCTGGCTTCATCTGCCCACTACTCTTCTTTCTTACAATACAAAGAGCAGTCTAGGAATCACCCTCTCTTATTATTACTTCTTATTAAAATAAATACCTAATGATTTAAAATCTCCATTTTGAAAGGTATTGGAAAACACATTTTGAATTTCTGTGTCTCCCTTTTCAAGCCTCCACCCTAGTGATTCTTCAAAGACAGTGCTCTCTTCTCATGAACTTCATTAAAAAAAAAAAAAAAAAATCCATTCTCAGCCTCAGGTGCTGCCATTCACTGTCAGAGGAGCTTCTGCCAACTGACCAGGACAGAATTCACCAGGGTCTCACCTAAATGAAAATTTTCCTCACTCAGTTCTGACTGCATGTTCTCTTAGCTTCTATTGTTGATATGATTGACCCAGAAAATATTTTCGCTTTTTCTTCTAGAATTTATATTTCCCATTCTAGTGATCAGCAGTCTTCATTGCCTCATTCATTCCACTGGCACAATTTTTCCCCCTGCCCTAGAAGTTAAGATTGGACCCGTCCATTTTCCCTTCAGTGAAAGGCAGGCTCCTTGGTATTCCGAGTCTTTCCTGGCCACCTGCTCTCCGCCCAGAGCTTGTTCTGTTCTGCCTTCTGTTCTTGGTAGCTATGGCTCTGTGCCCTTTGCACTCTCTCTCTCTCTCTCTGTCTTTCTCTCTCTCTCTCTCTCTCTCTCTCTCTCTCTGTTGGTACCAAAGAAGTTCACATTTGGCTTTCTCTTCTTTTAATTCATCAAAGTGGCTTTAGTTTTTCAGAGTTAGTGAATTCTTTATAGACTGGTAACATTTCTACAGATTTTTGACTGTTCGCTGTCCCTTCACTTTATCAGCTGTGGGATCTGACATGGAAAGCAGCACATTTCTATCAGCTTCAGACTGAATTCTTCATGACCTGAGCATTGAGTCCAAAGACAAGCCCCACCATTTCATCTAAGAGTCATGGTTGATGTCTCCATTTCACATGGGGATTTATTTTATTTTATATTTAGTTACTACTCTAATATTGAATGTAGATGGCCCTCCTAAGTCTAGTCTGAGAGCCTCCTCTACATCCAAAATCTTCTCCCCTCACTTTCTTTTTTTTTTTTTTTTTTGGTACTGGGATCGAACTCGGGACCTTGTGCTTGTGAGGCAGGTCCCCTCACTTTCGATTCTATTTCTATTAGCATTTCTACTTCTCACTCTCAATTTCACACTCTGTTTTCTTCCTCTGCTATCAGACAATTCTCTTTTTCTTTGTTCACTGTTGATTGAACTAGTGACTTTTAGGTTATTTGTCATATTATTGATAAGATTTCACAGCACCTATCTGTTGGCCTCACCGGCAGGACAGACCTTACCTGTCACTGCAGAGCGTGCATCCCCAAGTCAGACTTGTTCGTGGGTCCTGCATCCCCACTCCAGAATTGGGACCTGACACCTTCCTTGCTAAATCTGCGATGAGTGGCTTTGACAAGTGCAAACACTGATTTGAAAGTTGATCACGAACATCCCTCTGGTTGCCCCCTCTCTCTCTACCTCGACCCCAGTGCAGCTCTGTGCCACGTTCCTCCTTCAGGAAGAGTCAGAGATATAGAATATTTCTGGGGTGGGATGAGTGGCTGCTTCTCCAGTCTGCTTCTCCCTCACACCCTCTTCATCACCACCTCAGTCCCATGACAAACAATTACCCCAGAAAACACCAGCACAAGAGGGATTCTGAGACTGTGACCACCCGGATACCTCAGGCCATTGTGAGACTGTGCCCCTAAGACTTTTAGGAGAGCTTTTTTCCAGACAGAGCATTTTCTAGAATCTACCATCATCCATTTCAGACATGGTAGGGGTCATTTCCTTCTCAGTTTTTTAGTCTTTATCCTGAAACTGAAATGCCTGGCGGTACTCTTGATTTGCTTTTTGCCCCCAGTCTCTACAGACTGAAAATAAGAAATCATTTTATTTTTCCAGCAAGTTCTGGACTACCTACATTCCTTCTAAATTTTATGTATAAACTGGCTGCTTCATTTATGAACTAATCACTATCTTATAGTTTCTCACTGTATGCACCTAAAAAAGATATTGTACCTGCCCTAAGGTGTGTCTCAGTGGTAGAGTGCTCACCTTGCATGTGTGAGGCCCTGTGTTCTATCCTATACCCTCCAAGTCCCTACTGTGTTACCAGCACCACCACTAAATTAAAGTATTATACTTCTATATGTAGCTATAGTGTTAAGAACCTTATATTAAAATTTCTCTTCCACAGTCAGTTATTTTTGTCATATATTTGCTTAAACCTATGATAAATCCAACATTATTGTCATTTTTGTTTAACAGTCAATTGTCTTTTAGAGGAAGTTAAATAATAAAAATTTATTTTCCAATTTCTTTCTTTGGTCATAAGGTTTGTTGGTTTTATAATATTCACCAGAATTTACTTTCCAGTTTTGACTTTATATATACATTATGCATTGTTTGTCCAACATTTCAGCTTCACGGACTTTATGGACTTCTTTGGTGATATATTTGAAAGACTATTTCATCAGTATTATTGTAACAAAAGAACAAATTATAATGCCTTATATGATCCTCTTTGTTATTTTTAATAAAATATCATCTCTGAGCCAGAGTCTCAGCTTTTCTTGCAACAAAAGTTGATGACTTTACTTTTCAATCTGGCTGGAAATTTTTTAAGTAAACTGTAACATTATGAATGAGCATACATACTCTCCACTTCTGGCTAGGGCAAAATCAAAACCTACGGGACATGTACCTTCTGCTCTCCATGGCATACAGTTTGCACCTGCCCTCTGGTCACTGAGTAGCCATCTTATTAGATCATGGTCACTGTTTTAAGTAACTGTGATTTTACTTAACAATGGCCCCCAAGCATAGGACTAGTGACGTTGGCCAATTTGTTACAGTATACTGCTATTATCATTATTATTAGTTATTTTACTAATCTCTTGCTATGCCTAATTTATGAATTGAACTTTATCATGTGTATGCATCAGGGAAGAGAGTGATACAGGGTTGGGGGCTGTCTGCTTCATTTCAGACATCCATAGAGGTCTTGGATAAGGAGGTTACTGAATTCAAATGCAGGGCTTTTACACCAAATTCCATGTTCTTTCCTTTTTATATTCCCACTGTCTCCACAACATCACTGGGAACTCTTCAGATTTTTAAAATATTACTTCTCTGGATTTGAATTCCATCCCCAGAGGATCGTCTAAAAACAACTCAGTAAACCTCCTCATTCCACAATATTCATACCACTGAAGGGCTCCAGAGACCCTGAGTATAAAACCCTGATCCCCATCCCAACAGGCAAGGAGGGGCTTATAGTGAGGGAGGCACCAAACTCTATGAGGCCACAAGGTGGCACCTGCCTCACCTGGCTCCTCCCCAGTGTCCCCATTCCTTCTCCAGCAGAACCAGCACCCACTCTGGTGAGGACCACTAGTCTAGACACCTGGGCAGGTTTTGTTTCTCAGTTCTACCCAGACAGTGGATTTACTCAAAAAATGTTCTTCCTACATACTATCAACAAACCTCCGCATATGGAAGTGCTTCTACCTAAGTAATAATAAGTTGTAATTTACAATTAACACATTACTCTGGAAAAGCAGACACAGATTACAATAAGAATCCCTTAACTACTCTTAGATTCTAGATTTGTTCTCAAAAAGGCAAAAAATATTATTTCATGTCCTAGAAATGTTAGTCTGAAGAAACCAGGACTGGACTAAGTGGTGAACAGCAATGCCAGCATGGAAGAATGAACTGTCCTATGCTTTGGAAGTTCCAGAGCCCCTCCGCGATTCCCAACTTTACCTTTAATGTCCACATTACCGCATGTAGTCAGTACCACTCCACTCTGGCATTACTGAATTCCAATTGCATGCATTCTGCTTTTAGAAAGTAGAATAGTAAGCTGGAAATGGGGTCAATGTTAAGGATTCTGCCACTAGATGGAGAAATTACCCCAAGCCAACAGAATCACCGGTCTGTCCTACTGATGGAAACAAGGAGCAGCAAAGATACTTACAAATTCAAGTTTGTTCAGGTTACTATGGCAACTATGCTTTATGCTGATAAACAGTAACTTTTTATCAACTCATTTTGTGTACTTTCACTGGCATCCGGTGGACACTATTAATCTTTTATGACATCTGAATGTTTACATCCTGTCATTATCCACATTCATCTATGATTCAGTGTTATTTAAACTTCCTGAAAATCATTTAACATCATTTCCATTTTTGCAGCTATTAGCACTAAGTATATTCAAATTTCGGTCCCAGCCCTGCAACAGATTAAATATAAACATCAAAGTTCACAATAGATTAAAATGCTTAATGAGAAAGCTATAATAAACAGCAAAAAATAAACTCACCCCAAAAGAGAGGTTTGAATAACTAGACCAATCAGATCTTGAATATTGCCTTTATTTTGCAGAAAATGCTTTCTGCCGATTGTCTTTGGCTATTTTGTCAAAAGAAAAATATAAAACAATTGGTTCACAATACAAGAGATTAGCTGAATATGCTTAAAATAAAAACCTAGTGGGCAGGAGTCAAAATCACCAGTTCAACTAAAATCTGCTGTTCTCCCTATGACTTTACTCTGTCCTTAACAGCTCAACTCTAACTACTCTTAAGCAACAGGGAAGAGAATTAAAAGTGTGCTTTGTGTCTTACTAAAGTAGAACCAGTGGACATTACAAATTCAGGTGTGCCAAAATCACCTACATGCTGTATGAGGAGTTTTAGGACCCTGGCAAACAATTTTTGCCTGTGAATCTTGGGGAATGGGGCCAATTGTCCCCCATATACAGATTCTAGCAAGCTGGGCTGGTGGGACTCAGCAAATAGCAAAGCATGTATTCCTCCTCTTACTTTAGAATGAGGTCAACCAGGCTTTGTCTCCTGGTTTCTGTCCCTGCACCCATGAGCCTGCAATCTGTGCCTCAGAGGTGGAGCAGATCAACACTGGTCACCACAGTGGAGAAGTCCTTGAGCCTCTGAGACAAGGGCTGGGTCACATGGAAGGAGGCGACACAGGCGTCCATGAGGCTATGAGGCGGCCTTGGGCCGAGGCGTCATACTGGCTATCAGGAATGTCTGTGACAGTGGCCGCCCCTTCATACAAGGGTGAGCTCGAGGATGAGGCAGCTGGGACTGCATGCGAGAGGGATGGGTAGTGTGCAGGGGATCCTCGGAAGAACTGGGCCCCCAGCCCATTGGACACTCCTGCTGCCTGGGAGCCAGGAGTGATGGTGCCATTGCTCACAGACCACAAGCTGGGATACTGGCTGGAAGGGAAAACAGAAGTCAGGGAAAAACCAGTGTTCTGAATCTATCCCTAATGATTGCATTACAACATTATACAGCTTTCAAACAGGTCATTTTCTCTGTTTTGTAACTCCCAACCACTTTCTGAGGTATATAGAAGTTGTTGTTATATTTATTAACAAGAACAAAAATCACTAGGGAGTAAACTAAAGATGGTTTGCATATACATAGCTCATGCAGAGCACTGTTAAAACTAGGCTAGAGACAGTGTTTAAGAATGCAGAATTCTCAGACATGCAGAATAGTACCTTCCAGAGGATGGGCTGAAGTACATGCTTTTTAACTAGTACCTCCCTGCCCCCACCACAATCATTCTCATGACCACGACCAGAGTTCCTAGACTGGAGGGTGGAGAAACATCCTCTGGAGAACTCTAGCAGTGTGCCACTGCTTGCATGTTGTCCTGCTCAGTGGGTTGGTGCCAGCATGGACAGTCCAGGGAGGGACCACCGAGCTGGACCAGGGGCTCACCCCTAGCTCTCCCTTTCAGTAGCTGTCCTGCATTAGACTGGGCCTTTGACTGTTTCTAAGCCATTTCCCAATGTATAAATAAGTTGGAAATGAGTATTGTACCGGCTGGTCTGAGAACATTAGAAGTGAACGCTGTTAAAGGGCATGAAAATTTTGTATGGATAAAAGTTATAGAGTTCTATAAATGAATAATAAGCATAATATTGCTATATTATGTACCAAGCTATGTCCTATACTTCAATTGCATTTGACTTTGTAAATGAAGGAAATGTATCACTTTTCAGTCAGCTGCTTGGTTTTTAAGTCATTCTCCTCTACATAATTTGCAGATTAATAAAGCAGCCATCATTCGTTACCTGCTATCCAGCAAATGTGTTAAGGACTTTGATCCTATATCCACAGAAAAGCCAGCAAATTTATTTCCTTAACTGAATAGGCAGCTCCTGCTGGATAAGTTTCTATAACATTTCTTTACACAGCATCCAGTGGTCCCAACAACCCTGTAAGACCAGGCTGAAGTTGGGGTTACTAAGTGTCTTTTTACATATGGAGAATTCCTGGCTTAGAGAAGTTAAGAGATTGTCCATCATAGAACTAGCACACAGAACAGCAAAGACAGAGGCCCTGGTTTTGTTAGAATATGATTGAGGCCAGCTCAGGGGATAGATTTCAAGCAGAAACTCAGCAGTCATGGAACCAGGTGCCCCTGCACATACCCAGCTGTTAGTAGAATAATAAGTAAAAACCCAAGCCAAGATGCATGGTGTACAATCCCAGCACTCTGGGAGACTGAGGTGGGAGAATTGCAATTTCAAGCCCAGCCTGGGCCACTTAGCAACTTAGGGTGACCAGTCTCAAAATAAAAACAATTAAAAAGGGATAGGAGTTGTAGCTTAGTCCGAAGACCCTGAGTTCAATCCTCAGTGCTGAAATAAATAAATAAATCCATCCAACCACCCACACATACAAGGTAGATTAAAGAGAAAAGGCAGGAGGAATGGAACCAGCATCAGGTCACAAGAGGGTGTACATCACTTTTCACACATACATACCTAGGGCCAGTGGAAGGGCTGGCACTATGACTCATGGGGAGCATACTGGTGTGGCTGGGTACTCCAAGGCTGGACCAGTTGTCATGGGATTGCAGCACAGACAGGCATGCAGATGAATTGTCTGAGTAGGCTTAGGAACATTAGAGCATGGTTACTAGTTGGGGGTCTTCCAAGAGCAACAATATACATTGAAATGTTACTATAACTGAAATACTCAACACTGAAAACAACTGGTATATGAGATATTAAACATGGGAAACAATCTATCAGCCAGCTTCACTGGTCACCAATGCACAAGTTTATTGCCAAATGTATTTATGTGAAAATCTATCCCTGTAAACCCAAGATTTTTCCTTTACCATCAGACCAGTGGATGATCTATAAAAAATGAATTCTAGTCACTTGAGGACGGAGATTTTATATCTTGGGTTTTTTTCCACGTTGGAGATCAAACCCAAGGCGTTGGGCATGTTAGACAAGTGCCCTACCACTGAGCTACATTCCCAGCCCAAATTATTTACCTTTAAAAACAAAAATAAATATCACTTTAATCTGCCTTGTCCTCAAGGATTATTTCATAAGTTAAATGGGTTATGGAAACAATTACTCCAGGCAAATTAAAAATATGATCTTCCAGCCTCAGAGTCTAGCTGCTGGCTGAACAAGTCCCAAGAGCTATTTCCTTTCATTTCAAATCAGTCGTAATTGCTTAATTGCTTTATGGTGTTCTTTAGCTATTTTCCTTCTTTTGGAGGAAACAAAAGTAAGTCTGGGAACAGAGTGTCAGAGAGAATTAGGCCTGGGGTCTTTACGGGCTGCTCAGGGTTCAGGACGTGACTGGAGGCATCAGACCACCTGGAGGGCTGCCCCCTACCTGGCCCTGGCATCTGGGTGGGGATTGAGACAAGACCCCAGCCAGTTTTCAGTGATGCTGATGCCACTGCTTCAGAGGAGCACACGGGGAAAGTCATGTCTAGTGAAAAGTTCTTGTGCTTGTCTGGCCCAAAGCAACCACTTTACAGGGGGCTATTAAGCACCCAGGCCTGCTCCACTCTGGAGACCTACAGTTCTTTGGAGAGAACCAGAGAAAACTATCACTCCAAGGCACCCTGGGCATGACAAGCTCCCACCTGGACCTCTGAGGTGGACCCAGCAGGCGTGTGAACATGAGATGCACGTCTTTCTGGAGCCACAGAACTGGCTTCCAGAAGAGGGTCTCCTTTCTGGTTCTGGTACTTGCAGAATGCCTTTGGGGAAGGGGCTTCCAGCCACCCACCTGGCCCAGGGGACTTAAACTTGTGACCTACTTGGAGAGTTGTTCCGATGAGAGTAGGGACTGGGGTAGGGTGCTGCTCGGTGGCTCCTCAGGGATGGGTACCTTTCACAACCATGTGTGGAAGGCAGAGAGAGGGCTCCTCCAAACTGAGGGTGGGGGCTGGCGGGTGGGCAGAGTGTGCTGGTTCCAGGAATAAGCCAGCCCCCTGCTGTGAGGAGAGAATGCTGAGTGACTGGTGTTGGTAAGGACTGTATATTCCAAGGAGGGCACAGCAAAAACCCATAACTGGGTTTTTTCCTCACAGTCCTTGGGAAATAGCTTTCAATATTCAGTGCACAGTCTACAGCCCAAGGGGTTACAGGCTGTGGGTGGTCCTCCTCCTCCTCCTCCTCCTCCTCCTCCTCCTCTTCTGCTATTCTGCTGCCCACTCAGGCTCCTGCTCTGTGGGTCCATCTGGGGTGGAACACTTCCTGCTTCCTCTTCTGCTTCAAGCTCCCCAACGCCTCCCCACATTCTTCCCTCCTAAGCATCAGAAAGTTGCTAGGAGACTATCCCATCATCCTCTAAAATCCCAATTTCTTCTTTGTTCTTTTTAAAAATTTGTTTAATTGAAAAACAATATTTAGGGAGAGAACTACTCTGCTTTAAACTAATGAATTTTGCAGACAATACTTAAAGGAGGGAAGGAAACTATGTGGCTGTACTGCAGAGCCCCTCACCTGCATTGTACACCTTCCCTACATGTGGCTGCCCTTGAGTCATTGTGGGGACCTGATTATTAAATTAGCTGTTAGACTCGCCTAGAAGATTATTTAAAAACACCCATTCAGAATGGAAGAGGATAGTTGGAGGAGAATGCTAGACTGGTTCCAGAAGCCTTTGAAGGTACAGCAAGCACTGCCCTTTCCACCCCTACAGATAGTTCAACATCTCCACATCCCTCCCTGAGTGGAGGATTTTTCCTCATAGACAACACCCTAGAGACCTGCACCTGCTCAAACTCATGGATCTCCTAAAGGAAGCCAGTCTTGAAGCAGAAGTACCCATCTTATTAGCCAAGTTTTTTACCAAAACCAGAATTCATGATCCATCCCCAGAACCAAAGCAGGCTCAGGGTAACAAACTATTCATAAGCATCAACCCAAGATAGGCTTTCAGCATTCAACTACAGCCAAAAGTAGAAATCATCTTGAAGAAGATATGACAAGCTAGACTCTCTTCTTTCCTACCAAGCCTAAATGCCCCCCAAGGTCCCAGAGATCTCTGCCTCAGGTACAGTGCAGTTGCCTCAGCATAGAACAAAAGAGCCTAGGTGAGTTGTTCAAGACAGGGTAAGCACCCACACCCCAGTTAGTGGCCGGTCACCGCTCCATCAGAGGCCATGGGCCTTGGCACACAGACCAGGGCATTCTGCTCCCCCCGCCATACCCAGAAACTGGCTGCCATCAGCAAGATTATTCCTGAAACAAAGCACCCAGGGGGCACAGGGTGCAACAAACCATACATTGGGAATATCCAGGCTGTTGGCTGTCCCCTGCTTCTTCCATCACATCTTTGTGATCACTTCTGTCAAAAAAGCGTATCACATTGTCAAGGAGAAACATCAGAAATTAAGAATGTGTAATAATAGGTCTTCTTTATGCCTACTTCTTTGGCCAAGGGGCAGAGTTTGGATATTCTCACCTTTCTTTTGCATCCAGAAAAGCTTTTGCAAATGGGTTGTATTTAATTTTAAGAGCTGTGATCTGAAAAAAAGAAATTGTATTTATAATTGTATTTACTATTGTATTTATCATTAACCATTTCTTGGCACCAAGAAATTGAGAAGCATCATCTTGGAATATTCAAAACCTAACAGAATTCTTTCAAGGTGTCTTTTTTTGGTTTGGGTCTGATGTAGCTGAGAAATTGCAAAGAAGAGTACATTTATGAAAACTTTTGAATATTAATTTTCTAAGTGAAATTCACAATAAATTTAACCTACCACCAATATTCCATGTGTATAAATCAAAGTGACTCAAACCATAACCAGGGCTGCCAAAGAAATACTTATCTGCTGCCTGTTGGTGGTCAACACTGACTACTGAACAAGTTTTCTGTACAGGCATCTAGCCAGCATTGGTATGCAGTGGAGTCTTCACAGTGCATAAAGAAGCAGGACCCTATGACCCATCCTGTCAGGATGGTTTCCAAAGCGGAAATCTTTCACTCAAAAATTCTCAAAGCACTTAACTGAAATGTTTCATGCATTCTTTATTTCAAGCATCTGGTATATATTTCTAGTTTAGACACTTTTATGGAAAATTTAAAAGAGAATTTTTTTGAATGAGGGTTTATTTTATACCTTTCTCCCCTTTGTCCTGACTTCAGGTTGTGGTGGTAAATCAGAAAAGGCACTGAACACTGGTGTCCCCCAAACTGTTGTCCCCCAAACATCTACTCATCCCCAGGTTCCCTGGAGGGCCACACACTAAGAAAGTTTCCTCCCTGACACTCTTACCTCCTCATTCTGATAAGCAGTCACTGCTATGAACTGGGTCTCAGGAAAACAGTGGCTGGTGATCATGCGCTGCGGACCTCCGACTCTCACTATGTGAATCCGAGGCTCGTACTTATGTAAGGAGTTCAACATGATCTGAAGGAGACACACACAGCAACCTAAGTCCCACTTAAAACAGCAAAATATCCATTCGACCTACTGCCAAGGAGAAAAACACATCCAAGCCTCAGAAATCCTACAGCTCCCAAGAAAGTGTCTTACTGTTGAGGGATGGACAAGGGAGTCCTCAGGTGACATTTCTCATTGGCTAAGACCTGCTGCTTCCCACAGCTGTGAGCTGCCAGTACCACTAAAGGCAGTGAATGCCCATGACAAAATCCTTTGCCCTGGTGCCAAGGACACCAGGACAGCTGCAGGCACCTTCAAAAGCCTGAGCTCGATTGTCCTCCAGAAAGTGTTGAACTAAAGAATGTTCTTTGGAAAAGGAGCCAAACTTGTTCAGACTTCCGCAAATATTCCCACCACATGTGTTTATTAGCTTTAATGTGACTTTACCATTGAAGCCCTTCTCTTCACCCTCAGGAGAGATGGGCTAGAACAGAAAGGTTCTCCAACTCCAGACCTGCAGGAAATCCTCAAAGATGAGGGCTCCCACTCCTGTTCTCCAGGCCTTGGTGTGACCTTTATCAGCTTAATATAAACAGCTACTAAAGATTTAATGGGGGGGGGGGCAGTGGCAGTTTCTCCAGGGCAGAGGTGGCCTCCTGTCCCAGCCAAGAGATCCCTCTGGAGCAGCAATACAGGCGCAGTGTCCTCTGTCCCAGCCCCTCCAGGCTCCATGGCGCCTACCTGGCCTCCTCCATTCAGCTTGTTGGTGAGCTTGACTTTGCTGAAGGAGACGGGGGCCTTCATCCAGTGGGCCCCGAAATTGGGCGAGTCGGGGTGAATGTAGACGCAGCTGGGCGCCTGCGGCTCAGGCTTGCCCCCAGGAACCCACTCCCCATTCACATACTTCCAGCGGTGGTTGTCGGCCGCCACGAAGTCCAGCAGGAAGGAGTACATGGCATTGGGGTCCAGCCCGGACACGTTCACCTTCAGCACTGGAAACATTCTCCTGCAGAAGACAGGGACGAGCAGGAGGACCTGGATCTAAACCATGAGGTAGGCGCGGGAACCTTGGCAGAGGGGAGCCACCCTGCGAACTTTCACAGGGGTCTCTCAAAGGGCCCCTGTCTGAACCCTCCATATCCAGGGCCTGAGGCAGAGTGGAGAGGACCTGGCTAGCCTTTCGGATGGGGAGGCCAAACCCAGTGGGGACGAACTGGACCCAGGCGTGGCTCAAGGTCCTGGAGACCGTTCTGAGTCCTACCTTCCCTAAACTTCTCCAGGGGAAGCCCCAGAAGAGTGAAGGTTAGGGATCCAGTAGTGGCTAACGCAGCGGGAACCAAAAGCCCTCCCCGGAGGCAGAAATAGTGTCCTTGGGGCGAGGCGTTCCGACTCCCTGCGCGGGTCTCGGCAGGCACCTACCTGCCGTTCTTGGTCACAATCATCTCGTTGGTGAGCTCCTTGAAGCGCAGCCACAGCTCGCTCTCCTCCAGGCCCACGCGCAGCTCGCGCTCGGTGGGGTCGCCCTTCTCGCTGCCGGCCTGCAGCTCACTCTCCACGGCGCTCAGCAGGTGGTCCACGCGGTACTGCTGGCTCTTCCCCGAGCTCTCCGCGCCCGGGGAGTTCATCCTCCCCGGGCCCTCCCCACCGCTCCCGACCCGGATTCGCTACCCTACAGCCACCTTCACCCCTCTCGGCCGCCGACTTCCGAGAAAAAGAGTCTCTTGGGCCAAGACCCGGGACCACACCGGGTCCCAGCTCGGAGCCTGAGAAGGGACCGGGCCGGGATGCGGGGGGAGGGGGCGGGGTAGGGGAGAGGGGTTGGGGGAGAGGTGGTTCCACTTGAACTCCCTCGAGGCGCGACTAGAGTAGGTCTCTGGGGAGAGAAATTCTGTCCCCTCCCCATAAATAGAGCGGCGGCGGCCCGGGAGGGGGGCGCGGCGGATTGGGCCGCGCATCCTTTGAAGTGCGGGACAGCCGCCCATTGGCCGCGCGCGGCCATATCAGACCCGGCCGGGCGGGCCCGGGAGCCCGGGGCCCAACAACGACCCCCGAGCGCCGTTTCCTGTAAATCCTGAGCCCCAGCCTCCGCGCCGGCCGGGCCCTACACCCCCGCCCTCCCACAAATGTTTGCACCTCCATCAAAGCGGCGGGGCGGGCCGGGGAGGAAGGCGGGGAGCGAGGCGCAGTGTCGAGGGTCGTCCGGCCGCTAGCGACCCCTCCTAGTCCGGCTGGGCGGGTCCCAGGCGAACGCCTGCGCTCAGGCCGAGGCCACCCTCGTGCTTGGTGCATCCCGTCGGCCTCTCCCCGAAGCGCAGCCCTGCAGTCGAGCTGCTTCCCCGGCCCTCTCTGGCCGCGTCCCTCCACCCGCTGCGCCTTGGCGGGCTCCACTCGCGCGCGGCACCGCAGATCAGCCCACCTGGCGTCGTTGGGCCGGCAGCCCTCACCTGTCCAGAGAGGGAGGGAAACGGACGGGGGTAAGGACCCGATCGAGGAGACTTCCTCGCTTCCCACATACGAACAGGAATTTGACGGAGAGGTCCGCAAGTGCATGGAGTGGCCCGGGGTGCGCTGGGCTCCGTTGTCCTGCAAAGGCTTTTGCTGAGGGTGGGCGCGTCGCCCCACCGGCCGCAGCGCCAAGCGGTGTCCGCAGCAGCTGGTTTATTACCTTTCGGTGAGAACTTCCGCGGGGAGAGCGAGGAGAAGGTGACAATGAGCAGGAAGTAGTTCAATGGGGTCTCTTTAAACAATAACATTCCTTTAAAACGGGAGCCTGACCAGGGGAAAGGAAGCAGAGGCTCCGCCAGCGCTCCCTTTGAGCTCACTCTGAACACGGTGCTTGGCACTTTAACAAGGACTTGAGGCCCAGCCCTGACTCCGCGCATACCCCAGTCCCACGCCCTGGGAAAGACGCCACTGCCTCAGGTGGGCCCCGGTTCTGCCAGCCCTAAGCCTGAGTAAGGGAGCTGTGCCCGGGTAACCGGCCTCTCTCCCCAGGGAAGTTGTCGGGGCCCTCGGGTTCTGCCTGTCTCCCTCCTGGGAGAAGGTCGCCCAGGAGCCAGCCCCCGGACTGGTCCTGAGGCCTTCAGATGAACTGGAAACCCTCCTGCGACTCCTCCTGCCCCTCTTCTACTCGGAAATTGACCAGTGGAGTCGGGAGGTGAGAGCACCTCATTGCACTCCACCGCGCTGGGTGTCTTTTGTTGTCTGGGAGGGATGGAAATTCCCAGGGGGCTGTCCAGAGGGGGAGTTTCCTATGGCAGAGACACCAAAAGGACCTCATTTGCTCCCGACACCGGACCCTCCAGATCTTCCTGCAGCCAGCTCATCAGCCTGCCACCAGCTCCCAGGAAACTTATGGACGCAACTCAGTTTCCATTCTAGGAGTGTCTGTGGCCTGAGACCCCTGAATCTCCGCACCTGAAATAAAGGGGCAAAGCGGAGGGGCTGTGGAGACAGAAGGAGAGCGAGTCCGAAGCTCTTGTCTCTCTCTACACCCCTTCCAGGAGCCGCCTTCGGAACGCCAGGGTAACGTGGTGGTCGATTTTCCTGAAGTCCGGGAAACTCAGGAAGATTCTTCTACAAACGGCCTTCTGAGCGGGAGGGGCACAGCCAATTAAGAATAAAACTGAAGCAGGAAATGATCCTATATTTCTATGCTCCAGAAGACATCCCAAGTATTGAAGCGCACAATCCAGAAGAAGGTGGCTTTGGAAGTTGGTGCAGGGGTCCAAGTGTGGAGTCTCCTTTCACATCCCAACCCCCCACCCTTCTGTGTCTGATTTCTGATCTTCTCTCCTGGGTTCTCAGGACCAGGTCCACTCCCTAGGCCTTTTCAAGGAAGGCTGCAGTGCATGACAGTTTACAGCCAAAAACTTCCTCCAGCCAGGCTGTAAAGAATTCCCAGCTAATAACACGTTTCCTTGGGCGGGAGGAGGGGGCTGGCAAGTCTCACTTCTCCTCAAGGTCTACCTCTTTTGAGGAAGCTCAATCATATCAGAATATAATAGGGGAAATGTCTCATGGCTGTGATCTGAAATGTAGCTGTCTCCCTAACAAAAAAATTAGGAAACATTAGTATACACACACCTCAGTTCCCAGAGATGCAGGATTCCCTGGCTCAAACCTTCTCAGATGAGAAAACCCTTTGTACCTTTGCACATAAAGTCTCACACAGGCACAAAGCCAACCCAGAGGAGAAGACAGTATCCTGTGCCTTGACCTTTCATTCAGAAAGAAAAACACATATTTCTTTTCTAAGTATGTAATGTGTGCCTGTTGTAGGATATACTAGATATTCATCAGTGCATAACCAGCATTCACATCTACTTATATGTGAAGATGGAGCCCTCCAGCCCCATCCCCTCTCAGGCTCAGGTTTTAGTGTTCATTCCTCACCTTTTCCCATTTCATTTTCCCCCAGAGTAATTGAGCAGATTTAACACTAGTGGTTCACAAAGTCCTAGATTACAAATGACACATAAAGGCTGCTCAACAGCAAATAATTCTATGACCAGTTGGTTTATCTTTTCCTTTAAAAGAAAACTAGTGACTTTGGTTATTGTTTTTAAAGTTGCATAACTTTAGACCTTCAATGCTGGAATTTTTTAAAAGGCCATTGGATTGTTTGGGGTAGTTTGCAGAAAAGAAGACACATTTTTTAAAGTTTCTTTCTAGTTACAGGGGCCCACGCTGCAATGCTCATTATCACTGAGATAACTGGAAGAAGGCCACCACACTGTCATCTGAATTTCGTAATGGGCCATGCTGAGCTGCAAAGGGCTGCACACCACAGAAATGGCACTGGATGAGTAGCTATGAGCTCCTTACTGACGGCTTTGTGAGCCCTGGGCTTTATCACACTGGAAGGTGCTTGGTTGGTTTAGTGACAGGAGTTCACATATTCAAAACCAACAAAGCTAGTGAGGACAAAAGTTTGGAATTGTAACATTTCTCCCTAAAGCTAAAGCACTTCTGGTCCCTGCAACTTGGAATGGAAGGTTGCGGAGAAGAACTCTGTTAACGTCTAGATTTGGGCAGCTGGGGGCTTCTCTGGCTGGATACTCAAGCTTTCAATCACAGCTCCCAAGGTCCTCCTGCATGGACATGTGAAGGTCCTTTTTCACTCTTCTTCCTGGAATGCAGGGAGCACTGCTCTGCCCATGTCTCTACAGTTCTGATCTGCATCTGGCCAGGGTTTCTGGCTATTCTGTTCTATACCTCAGAGGCTATCCCTGGTTTCAACCCCTGCCTATTTTGACTTCTTCTGCCTTCTCCCCCATGTTGTTCCTTTCTCAGGTCTTTTGCACATTTCATATGTTTCATTGGCTTGTGAAGTGTTTTTCCCACACCGCTCTGTCAATTAACCTCAATGTCACTTCTGGGTTTTACTGCCTCTCAGAGATTTTATTTCTCTGCTGTAGTTTTGGGTTTCTGGCAGTCCTGACTTCCTCTCAAAGGCCTGGGTTGCAGGCCTTTTGCTCCCTTGGGCTGTTTCCATTTCTTAGAAGCCTCAGTTTTTGGTCTGAGGCAGAAGACCTGTCAGGTCTCCTGGGGTTACTGTAGTCCCCGGGGTGACTGCACTCCCTGATTTCCCAAGTCTGATTATCTTCTGAATACCCCTCCTCTCCTTTAGGCTTTAACCCTTGAGGGAGGTTCCTGTTATCTCCCTTTTCTCATTCCTCCTTCCTAGCCAGACCCTGCCTGGGCTCACCTGGAGGGAAGTCTTTTCACAGCTTTCCTGAGACACAGAGCCTTTCATTGTCACTGTGAATGCAGCCCTTAGCTCTCTGTGGGGATGCCAGGTCTTCCCAGCCAGGGAGTGCAGACAGCTCACATGTCTAAGGAGAAGCAGCAGCCAGTGTATCCAAGACCCATCGTGATGTGTGTCACGGATCATTTCACACACAGCAGATACCGGAATACTGGACTGAACATTAGCCCTTCTCAGGCCTGACACATAAGTGCCACAGAACATGGAGTAGCCTTTCTATCTTTAGTCATTTGTGATTCAGATGGTCAGTTGCCTTGAAGTACACAAGGAAAGATTCCTGGGGTAAACTATTACACCTTAAGAATGAATGAAAATGAGCTAATGCTAGGGAAGAAGAGTTACTGAAGGGTAGAAGCATTGCTCAGGACTCAAAATTACTCCAGAAAACACGAGTGGGGCTCTGCTTGACACGGTAATCTGCTGCATATTTTCTCTCTCCCTCCACAACCTATTTTATACTCAGCACTGAGTGAAACACAAAGGCTAAAAGCATCTGTTTGCAGAAAAGACTGGGGGACACTTACAGGTGGAAATGCACACCAAGGCTCACCATGAGCCAGCTCCATTTTCCCTCATTTCTGTCCAGTGAGAAGAGCTGGCAATAAGTCCAAAATCACAGCAGGCTGGGCCAGGAATATAGCTCAGTGGCACAGTGACTACCTGGAAAGCACCAGGTCCTGAGTCTGATACCCGGTACCAAAAACAACAACAACAAGAAATCACAGCAGGCTGAGATCATGGTCGGGAAAAGTCAGAGCCTGGCAGGAGATTTTATGGGAAGACCAATGTGTTCAGTGTTCATAGGTGAACGGGAGGAAGGAGGGAGGAGGTCAAAAGGAGGCCTAGGAGGGCGGCTCCCAACAGAGTTTCTAAACGGGCTCAGTGGCTTCAGGGGATCTGGTGGAAATAACTCCAAGTCCTGCAAAAATTCTAGAGGCCAATGGCTGCACTTCTAGACGCTTCTTATAGAAATTCTCGTGAGTGCTATAGACATAGAAAGAAGAAGTAAGAGAGCAATGGCACTCTAAGAGTGTTTGGGAGTGTTGGGGGAGTGGAAAGAAGGGAAGACAGGTAGCACTGGGAAGACATCTGCAAAGGGGCTCTGGAGTGGGTGTGAAGGAGGAGGCTGTGGCTGATAGCAGAGTACAGAGGAGGAGAGGCTAAAATAAGCTTTCCTCACACATGGAGTTCCAGACTGATAACAAAAATGAGAGATGGGATTCACACCCCTGTGTGAACTGCTTCAAAATCAATAGCTCCCACCAAGGGGACTTCTAAGGTAGAAAGAGCTAGAGGAGGAAAGCCCATTTGGAAATTAAGAGTTGGCAAATCCCACAATCTACACTGTCAGCTTCAGGGTAGGGCTGGTCCGAATTCAGAACACAGTCATGTATTATAGGAACTAAAAGTCAAGGGGGCCTTGCAGGAAATTGTGTGCACACTGCTTGACGACCCCATCAGGTGGTAAAAGCCCCTCTTTTTTGTGGTACTTAGGATCCAACTGATAGGTGTTCCGGCACTGAGCTATGCTGCCAGCTGCTTTAGTTGTTTTTAATTTTGAGACAGAGTCTAGCTAAACTGCTCAGGTAGGACTTAATCTACTTCCTACCTCAACCTCCCAAAGTACTGAGATTACAGGCATACACCACCATGCACAACTTAATGTGAGGGGTTTTTTGGGGTTTTTGTTTTTTGGTACCGGGGATCAACCTCACAACCTTGCTCTTGTGAGGCAGGTGCGGTGCCACTGAGCTAAATCCCTGGCCCAGATGTGAAATTTGAAAAGTTCAATTCCTTCTTGCTTTTTAATACTCCCAATATACTGTATATTCTTTTTAAAAAAGAAAAGAAAAGGGCCAGGGATTTAGCTCAGTGGTTCCGGCACCTGTCTTGAAAGCACAAGGACCCGAGTTTGATCCCTGGTACCAAAAAAAAAAGAAAAGAAAAAAGTATGTTACACCCACTTTTATACCCAGGGCAGCTAAGGCTTAGGGAAAGTGTAAAAAGAGGAGCTAGAATTTTATTTCTGATTTGTTTTAACTTAAACTCATCTTATTTCCACTAGACTAAGTTAAATTCATGTAAATTGAAAACAAATGTATTTTTTCCTCTTGTATTCACCATATTCGTACAATGAGCTATAAAATAAATCTGATTTGAGGAGGTTGAGCGGACACTGGTTGACAACTTCTTTTGGAATCTGGCAAAAAGGTTACTAATCTAAAAGATGGCGATAACTGGAAACCCTAGTGCCTTGCGTAACTTTTAGTCTAGTCTGAGATGGTGGATTACAACCACAGATATGGTAGAGGGAAAAGCAAAAGCCAAATAGTACTGACGTCCAAGTCCATCATCCTAATCCAATTTCCAAGGTACCCTTTGAAGTCACTATTATTATATTCCCTGTTTTCTAAAAGATTTTCATCATAAAAGAAAATTGGGAACAGAAAGATAAGAAGTTGGTCCAGGGTCCTAAAGCTGTTGTGGATTAGAATCCCAAATTTGTTAGGCGAGGACAGTAACTCCAAAGCACAGTAGAAAGCCTTTGTATGTGCTCTGCTGTGTAATTATCAATTCATTGTCTAACTTTCAAGCAGCTTTCACTTCAGGAGATGGCTTTAAAAATAAAGCTATATGAATATTGTAGCTACTTCATTAGTGTGATAGAGGGACAGCGAGAACAGCCCTGAGAGGCAGGCCAGAAACAGGGCTGCCTGCTAAAGTGTGAGCACAGGGAATAAATCCTCAAATACTTCTCATGTTTGAGGGAAAATAATATGTTAAGATTTTAAAACCTAGCTGGGCACAGTGGTGTACACCTGTAATCCCAGCATTCTGGGAGGCTGAGGCAGGAGGATCACAAATTCAAGACCTTGTCTCAAAATAAAAAATAAAAATTTTTAAAGGCTGGGTATAACTCAATGCAACAGCCCCGGGTTCCATTCCTAATACTTAAAAAAAAAAACACTAATTAAAACTTAAGAATGTGAGAATTTTGATTTTTTAAAAACATGAAATAAAGTAAACCCTCAGTTGGCTGGCATATAATTAAAGATCAGTAAATAATGACCTTTATATGTGAAAATCATTTGCTATCTTCAGCATGAGTTTTTTTCACAACTTGTAATATAGACATGTTGAGGGCACACAAAGGTTTATTGAAGGTTAATGAGATGTAGCTCTGAGTCAGCTCTGTTTTTGGCGATACACCAATATGAGGAAAAGTCTTCCTAAAATAAAACTGCTCACTGCCACAGACTTAGTCTTGAGTCTGGATCATTCAGCTGTTTGCCATGATCCTTGTCTTAAAAATCCAGACCAAATCTAGGAAATTCTTTATATGCATTTATTGCCTTCCATATCCATTGGTCTTTTACTACATGTTGAGCATCCCTAATCTGAAAATGTAGATTTTGGAGCCTTTCAAATTTTGGATTTTCAGGCTAGGGATGCTTAACTAGTAAGGCCTATGAATTGAAAAAACTCTGCAATCTGAAATGCTTCTGGTTGCAAGCATTTTGGATAAGGGATATTCAAACTGTATAAACAATTTTAGTGATTTCCTTTTCATTCTTTGAGAGACTGTAATATATATCAGTTCAAAATACTGCTAAAGGATGCTCTATATAGGCCACTTCTTCTGCTTGCATTCTTCTTCATCCTCTGGCCATGTTAGGAGGAAGAAAAGTGGCAGCTCTTTCTCTCTCTTCCTTCCTTCCTTCTTTCCTTCTTTCCTTCCTTCCTTCTTTCCTTCTTTCCTTCCTTCCTTCCTCCCTTCCTTCCTTATCCTCCTCCTTCCACCTCCTGAGTAGCTGTGCCTACAGTCACACCTGACATTTTTTCTTTTTAATATAATGCACTTAATATGCCAATAACATGCTAGCTGTACATAAAAGGTGTTCGATGATTATTGCCTAGGGAATGAAAGAACAAGCAACTCCTTGGATTTTTAAAGTCATTCCTAGCTCCATCTCTCTAATTACTAACCTTCTAATTTTCCCAAAAGCTCTTATAACTCAATCCACAGGAATGTATAATTTTACAGATTGAATTCTATTTTTGTTGCGATTTGACATTCCACCTTCTTCATTAAGTACTTATATAATTTATCCCTCAACTTCATCGAAATCCTTCATGACCACAGCTTTCCTATAGCCTCCTAAAGTTAGTGCAGAATCTTCTCAAGCTCCTACAAAAGGAGAGTTTGATGGAGACTGTATTTCCATCCCTTAATCCTAGTTGGTGCTCTCAAGCAGGGAGAAGCCTGCACAGTGAGCTCTCAACAACACTGGCTGAGAAGCCAAAGAGGTGGTCTAACTTCTGGTTTCCTTACCAGAAATGTGGAAATGGGAGCTCAGAACTTGGGGTTTGCCTTCTCCTCCTATAAATCCCTTGAAGAGAGATCAGAGCCTCATTTAAATAGGATCAGCTTTAAAGTTGTGATATGTAGCTCAAATACCTTTGACATTCTATGTACTCATAAAGTAGAGGAACTATGTTTGTGTGTGTATTATCTTATATTGTGCTAATCCCACAGAGCCAAGTTTTCCTCCAACATTTAAATTGTACTAGATGGAAGTTGTTGATTTGCATTTGGTGCAAAGTTTATATGCTTTTGTTTGTGACGAATATTTATAGCTGAATTCACCTGTTTGATGTTGCATGGTCTAATGGTAGTGCAATAAACCATCATTTTTGAACAATGTTACCACATTTTATTGATGGAGACTATTTAAATTTGGAGATTTGGGTTCTAATTAACAGTTGTGTGATGGTCAAGTTATCAAATGCAACTTGTCTTCTCAAAAATACCACTTTTTCCTTTTCTTAACCAAAATGGGTTTTACTTGAATCCATTGACTCTAAAGGTACAGCCAATGGGGTCTTGGCACCCACACAAGACTTTATCTGAGATTGTATAATTAACCCCAGGTTCTAATAAAATTACAATAAACTTTAATTAACTGACCATGTACTAGTTCCCATTCATCCAACTTTGGTTCACCTAACATCAACTTCCATTCTCCTTGAATCCTGCCCTGGCACCTCTTCCAGCCCTGTGTTATGGGATCACGTCAGTCATGCCTCAAATGATTGCCACACCTGTCACTTTTCAACACGTTGCTTAACAACTCAAAGATATTTATGTGATAAAAAAGGAGTTTAAGAAATAAAACAAATGAGTGCTTTACATTGTCATCCTCTTCCCATGCTAAACATGAGTCTTTGTTGTACTGTGACACCTGATGGGACTGCGTGGGAAATTAACTTCGAAGCCTCCAAGTGTACTGCAAGCATAGCTATTGCAGAGCTCACAAACAGAAGAGTGCTGCACAGACCAAATTAAGATGTTCAAGTCACGTGATTTCATGAATCCATATAGAAGGCACAGTGAGGAAAAGAACTGAAGTGAGACAGGTCAGGTCAGCACACCAACATGGAAGGTCCTCACCACCTAAACCCAGGGGCCGCCATGCCACACATCCAGTTTCCCTAATAGATCGGTGATCAGATGACAGTTGAGAGGATGGAAGGGCTCAGCAGGTGCTTAGGAACTAGCAGAATAGGCCCTCATGGGCCTTTGACCTGGTTTTAACAAGAGAAAATTGTTGACAATGTTGTTCTACCCAACTCATGCCCCAGGGATACCACACCCCAGGGATCCCACACTCCAGCGATCCCCAACTTCAGATTATTTTGAAGTGAATTCTAGACATTCATAAAGGAGACACTGTAGTATGCAACCCAAGAAGATAAATTCTTCTTGGTTAAGCATAACCAAAATGCATACCATGTCATCACCTAGAAACAATTAATGAGTTTGCTCATGTCATTTTAAATCAATTCAGTGTCTAAATTTACTATTTATGCCAGAAATCCTTGAGAAAATTATCCCATCTGTTGATGGCCATGTGCCATCAAATAGACGAGTTTATCCCAGAAGGGAAATTTCTGGGTAATGTTTATCTTTAGCATTTTTTAAACATGCTACATTGTTGTCCAAGGAAGCGGCATCAATTTTACATAGCACCAGCAAGAAAGATTCCCCTATGCATCCTGGACAATACTTGATATTATCAGATTTTAAACTGTTTCCAATCTTATGAGTATAAAAAGAATATCATGGACTTAAGTTTTCTCATCTTGATTAGTAAAGAAAATCTTTTTAAGTGTCTAATTGACTCTTTGTAAAAAAAAAAAAAACAAAAAGAAATTGAATTATAGGAGTTTTTTAAAATGTTGATGCTAATCATTTGTCTGCTTTCCAAGTACCAAAACATTGTCCCACTTAGTGACTACTCTTTTCACTTTATTGATGATGTCCTATTGTGGACAGAGATTTCCCGTTTTAATACAATCTAATTTGTTACATTTTTCTTTCTTTTTTAAGCTCATTGAGCCTTTGTGAGCTTTTTGGTTATTAAAATTTTATTTTTATTAGTACATGTTTGTAGTACATAATGGTTACATTCATTGTGGGGAGTTGGAGGTGTACATAACACACATTATTCTTTTTATTTCTCTTTCCCTCCTCTTCCTTCCCTCCATCACTTGCTCTTCTCATTTGCAAAAGATCTCACCATTTCCTCTCCCCAAGCCAGTCTCTTTTATCCTTACAGTTGTCTACCTCTGCCTTTTTACCTGCAGGCCTGGAGCTTACTTGGAACTGATTTTTTTTTTGTTTTGTTTTTTTGGTACCGGGGATCGAACTCAGGACCTTGCACTTGTGAGGCAGGTAGCAGAACCACTGAGCTAAATCCCTGGCCCACTTGGAACTGATTTTTGTGCATAGAATGAGATAGAGATCCTTATTCTATGTGGAAAACCAACATCCAAACATCCTTTATTGAATCAGTCATTGTTTCACCAAAGACTGGCAATCAATCTGCCATAAACCAAGTTTCCATTATGCCTCTGATTTGCAGCTATCAGTATCCAAACTCTTTATTCTAATCCATTGGTGTGTTTATGTACCACTCCACCAGTAAAGCACTTCTTTGTTAGATAGCTTTAAATTTGGACTAATGTCTTGCAGGACAGCCCCCATCACTGGCTATTTTCTGTTTCCAGTGTGTATTATATTCTACAGCTGTATGTTTTTCTATATAAATAACAATTAGCATTCAAGTGCTGTGAAACATTTTTAAGATGGCATTAAATCTAAAACCACACTTGGGAGAACTGATCTCTTTTAAGTGTACAGTGTTACCATGAGCATTATGCCTCCATTTACATGGTTCTTTTAAAATATCTTTTAATAATGTTTTGTAAGTTTCTCCATGAAGGGGTTGGCTTGCATAGCTTTTTCCAAAATTTATTTCTAAATAATTGATTTTTATTGCTATCATAAGTGATATCTTTAAAAAAAAATTCTTTTTCATGGTACTGGAGGTTGAACCCAGGACATTCACATTGAGCTCCACCCTCAGCCCTTTTTAATTCTTTATTTTGAGATGGGGTCTCACAAATTTACTAAATCACCCCTCAGCCTCTCAGAGTGCTGGGATTACAGGTATGTGCCACCACGTCCAATTTATCATTTCTGTCTGAACACTTTATAAACTCTTACTACAAAGCAAACGTTAGAAGTACCCACCAACCAGATTTCAAAAATAGCCCATTTCCAACACCCCAGAAGTCCTCTTCCCAACCACACACTGGTGTGGTTAACTATTTTCCCCTCTTTAAAAGGTCCCTCTTTTAAAGTTAAATCTTTTAAAGTTAACTATTTTCCAGGAATTTAGAATTACTTCTTTACTTGGCTATATTCCTTTACTAGCTAAATTACATCCCTAAACTAAATAGTCTAATTTTGCTCTCTTTGAACCTTGTATAAAATCATAGAATTAATTTTGTTGCATCCAAGTGGTCCTGTTGAACACGTGGCTGTGCAATCTGAGTGTCCCTAGAGTTGCTACATGTAGCAAGTTTGTTCACTTTCACTATTGCATAGAATTTCATTGCTTTGCTTTTCCACAACATATTTTGTTGTTGTTCTACTTTTGATGGACATTTGGGTTGTTTCTAGTTTGAGGCAGTTATACATAGTACTGCTATGATACTTTTTTCTTGGTGTATATGAGAGGTTTGCTAGGGTTATATTTAACAGTAGAATCAGTCTCAGGGGTTCACTGGTTCAAGACAGAAGATAATGATAGTGCTTTCCAAAGTAGTTGCTCCACACCTTTTGTTGGACTTGGTATTGTCTTTTTTAATTTTAGTTATTCTGGTCAGTATGGTGGTGTCACTTTGATTTTAATTTGCAGTTCTGATCAGTAACATCATTAATTCATTGGCCATTTATCATCCTTTTTAAATTTCCTGCTCGAACCTTCTGTCTTTCTTTATTGAATTGTCTGTTTTTATATTATTTATTTGTAGGAGTTCTCTATTTAAAAGACAATTTTCCATCTTTTGCAAACTTCATAGCTCTCATAAATTTGTCTTCCTTACTACCTGGATCAAACTCTCAGTAAAATATGGAGTAGAAATGAAAAAAGATGATCATTCTCGTGTTATTCCCAGTCTCAAAAGAAAAGGGTTAAATATTTTACCACTAAGTATATTAAATTTTACATTTGTATATATTATCAGATTAAAGAATTCCTCTCCTATTCATAATTTGCTATTATTTTTCCACTGAGCAGAAGTTACTGAAATGTACCTAGATATTACTAGGTTCACTTTGCTAATCCTTTTAAGAATTTTGCAACTATGTTTCTGAGTGTGACTGCCCTGTATTGTTCTTCACTGTAATAAATGTCCCTGCTCTGGTTTTGCTATTGAGGTTATTCTGCCTTCACGAAAAAATGTTGGGGAACATGGCCTTTTTTCCTATTTTCTGAGAGAGTTTGTATATAAATCATGACATTATTTCTTCCTTAACTATTTGAAGAAGTTGCCAGTGGAATCATTTGGGGCTAGAATTTTCTTTGTGGGAAGGTTTTTAATTTTGGATTTGATTTATTTAACAGTTGTAGGATTGCTTAGGCTTTCCATTTCTTCTCCAGGACTTGCTCATAGCTTCTACTGTAGTGATGCCTATATTTCTGGGTATTATTTCTTCGTGAACACTCTGCCTCATCTCTCTGGCTTGAGGAACTTCACTTCATATTTGGTGCTGTTCTTTGTACTCATTACATTACTGATTCTTTGGTCTCCCTAAAGCTGAGGATTGGTGTTTTTCATCAACTGAGAAAATTATTTTCCTCCTCCCCATCCTCTCCACTATTGCTGTTGAAACTGTTGGCTCCTGGTGGACATTCCACTCCGGCCTTCTTGTCTCTCAGCCCCCCTCACTTTGCTTCTCCATGCTGGCCTTTAAGTCACTTTTTTAGACCTCTCTAATTCACAGATTCTATCTTTAATTATCCCTACTTTACTTTCAACCCACTCATTAAATATTTATTTTCATATATTATATTTTTCTGCTCTACAGTTTCTATTTCATTCTTTTTCAAACACTCTCAATTCATTTACCAAGCTTCCTATTCCTTACTCATAATTTAAAACTTCATTTTAAGTTTATTTAGCCATGTTAATCTTGCTTATTAAATCTTCTGTGCCTATAATCTTCATTATCTGGCTATGTTGTGAGTCTTATCTTGCTGACACCTGTTTCTACTGGTCTTTCTTCATGGTTCTAGGTTTCCAAATAAAGTTTTCACATTTATAAGGAAGATATTATTACAGCACTTAAATATCCATTGATTCACTTGATGGCATCATCATTGTTTATCATGACTTTGAATTTTTTAAAAAATTGCCATTTCCTCATTTGTTTGGGAGTATCAACATTTCTTCATCCTTCCCATTTTGGTCATTCTTCATCCACATAGTTAATCCAATATTGGCTTCTTGTCTTAGCCTCCTAGAACAAATATTAAAAATAAATAAATATATATAAATATATACCCATATGAATATACTACCACTACCTCTTTTAACACTATCCTCTGGCCATTTGTGCCTCCTCATCAGGAAACTTAGAAATAATTCATTCCCCTCTAACTCCTGCCATTACCCCTGGAACTCCTATACGTCTCCAATTCCTATATCCCTGGAATTCCTATACCTCTGGGGTAATGGCCCATATGACATCCTGGGAAATATTGTACCTGCTCTGGCCATGCCCCCATCCTTCTAGCATTTCCTACAACCTGACTCTTGCTCTCATGTGTCCTTTGACTTCATACAGAACATCAGCCACCACCCTAGTTGAGACAGGACGGACGCCTACCACAACACGATGGGTCAGGCTCATGTGCTCCAAGGTCAGGGGTGTGGGGGTGTCAGGTACTGCAGTCATCCTGGGAGGATCAGGTTCACTCAAGTGCTTGGGAAGTTTAAGCCTAAGGGAAGAGAGGAGAGACTTCCTTTAAAAGTTGTATTTAAATTGTTTTTCTATAAAAATTTAAACTCAAAATTGTATTAATATTAATGCATATGTTTTTCTGCAAATATAAGGTTCTTTTCTACCTCATGCCTACTTCATAGCATTGCTTTGGGGATCACAGACCTCTGTAAGAATCTAATTTTCTTTTTTTTGGTACCAGAGATCGAACTCGGGTCCTTGTACTTGCGCAGCAGGCGGCAAAACCACTGAGCTAAATTCCCAGCCCTAGAATCTAATTTTTTAAAAAAACTACTATAAATCCCCTCTCCAAGAAACTCAGATGTACATAATCATGTAGAATACATTTTAAGGGGTTTGCACCTTCTCAAGTTTATGAATTGTAAGCAGCTCAGTCTACTGTAAGTTTGCCAACTGATATCCAGACTCAGTAGGCTCTCTGAAGACTATTTTCCTTATGAATTTTGCATGAAACATACATTTATTGATATCCCTAACTCCTTCCTGATTATTTAAATCCATGCATTTTAGTTCATACTGGAAATTTTCACTGTAAGGGAAACAGATAAAATTTGGATTAGCATTTTGTACTTAACAATTTCTACTTTAGAGGGTGTTTTGAATGTCACAGATTCTGGCTAAATAAGACAAATATGCTTCTAGCAAGATACACTTATCTTTACCAAAACTAATTATCAGAGATTTGTTAACAAATCACTATTGACAAGGATATGTGTGGGTCAGTGTGTGTATTTCTTTGTATGTCTGTGTGTCCATGCCCTTATATATAATCTGTCCTGCAATTTGCTTAAAAACTAAAACTAGTGACTCCTGAATTTTCACCTACTATATGTGTTGAAAGTTAATGTCTGAAAGGAAAAATTATGAGAAATGAAAAAAAGGAAACAAAGTCTTTATAAATAGGGAAGGGTGGAGGAGGTGAAGGGAGGGCAGGGAATGGGGAAAAAAATAAGAACCAAGGTACATCACGTAAAGGTACAAGTTCCCAGTGATAAATGTAAATGTATTGTGTACCTAAAATGTATCAATAAAAGAATTTAAAGGAAAAAAAAAGAAAGTTAATGTCTGAAAACATCTTAAGTGGATGGAATTTGGGGCTAACCTGGAGACAAGAACTAAAAGACAACTTCCCGTACAAAATTTAGGTAAAGGAGTCAAATGATTCTGTCCTTCCTCAGTTATGGTGCTACACAGGGTGCCAATAAGAATAGCATCTAGGTCATTTCTGACCTAGCTCTGGAAGGGAAAGAAACTTCTACCCCCTTATCATTCTTTGCCTGCATCTGCATCAGGGTGGGGAGCGCCCCACAGTTGAACTCCTGTGCTTGCCAGTAATACCCGTCTGGTGTTAAGCTACATCTTTACGATCAGAGAGCATGATTGCTACATTTTTAGGTACAAAGCAATTCAATCAAAATATTAATACTCTTCATTTCACACAATCTGGAAAGAACTCAAAAAAGAAAAGCAGATGTTGATAAGGCACCAAAGTAACAAAAGCCTGAACATCAATGTCTTGTTTGAAGGCTTTACCAAGCCTCATCAGACTGGACTCCAGTTATCACTGTCCGTCCCACATGCCCTGCAAGTAGCATCAGAGGACAGGCTGCAATTGGATTTTCCCTGGTTGGAGGCAGGCTCAGAAAATTACACAGCTTTTGGTCATTTTTGACACCCCCTAGCTGAGTAAACCCCAAACTGAGGCTTCCCGTGTTTTGCTGTCTTACACAAGTGTCTGGCTCCTGGGAAGGCAATGGGTTCTAAGAGAGCCAGAGTGGCATTGTGTCAAACCCAGGAAGGTGCATGTGCTGGACTTGCTGAGTGAGCAAAACGTCCTGGGCCAAGAATCCAGCACTCCGGGCACTCCTACCATGGGTAGCATTCCCTTGTTTAAATGACCAGGCAGAGCCTCCCACAGCTCCAGAGGTGGTGTTATGTTCACCATGCACTCAAAAAGCCAGTAGTCCAGCATCCTGAGCACATGGCATTGAGGGAAACCAGGGTTCACCCAGCTGTCAGTCACTAGTGACTGCTTGCCCTTGCAGAGGTGAATAGAAGCTCACTGGTCCTTTCATTCCAGGGAAACTGTACTCTGCTGTGCACTGGCGACTGCACTAGAAGCAGGAGAAGCCTTAAAGTGTGTGCAATCCTGTCTTCACAGGGTCCCCACATCAGTGGAGGATGGCAGGAGGCAGGAGACGATAGGTTACCACTTGTGGGCTCTGGGAAGCAAAGGCTAAAGCTGTAGGATCACAGAGCTGGGTACCTGCCCACCTCGGGGACTAGAAAGGGTCCTTGGAGATAGTAGTATGGGGCCAGCTGAGTCCTACAGAGGGATCCTGCCAGGCAAATCCCAAATTCAGGTTTCTAAGTTCTCAATTCCATTTACCCCTCCACAGCCAAACTCTTCTCAGTTTTCTCAGTGTCATTTTTTTGTTTGTTTGCATTTTGCAAACATTTTTCTCTTATGGCTGCTTTTTGTGTCTTTGACTACTCACATGCCATGCAGGGCCACTTGGTGTCCTCCTGTTTTGGGGTGGGAATCTCTCCATGCATGTCCTGAGCTCCAGCATTTCAAGAAGGTGAGGGCAAGCTGTGCCCGAGGCCGCTGACTGCCAGGCAGTGGGTCTCGTGTCTCTGTCTCCTTGGGTGTGACTTCTTTCTGCTCTCTGTGTCCATCTGGGACCATGTAACCCACCTTTCAGAAGCAAAGAATATTTTCCATGTTTCGTTGTCATTTTTATTACATTCTAAATATGAGAAATAATTGTTCAAAACAGAATTTGGGAAATTTGGATGAGCACTAATCATTAAAATGGGAATTTAGTCATACTTAGGAATTTTTATTACCTAACACACACTATTCTAGAAAAAGAGGTCCTCCTTGCTGAGAAGGACCACCCAGACCCCTATTGTGCTGCATGAAGCCAGCCCCCAGCTCACCTGTCGAAAATGGAGACAATCAGGAGAAGAGCAGAAAGTGAGACCAAAGAGAGGGAGAGGGGTCATTTGGGCTTCATTCTGTCTTTAAGTTTGACTAAAGATTCGATTTTTATGTTTTAATTTATTTATTTATTTTTTGGTACTGGGGATCGAACTTGGGACCTTGCACTTGCGAGGCAGACAGTGGAAACACTGAGCTAAATCCCTGGCCCAGATTTTTATTTCATTACAATCCAAATGGACCTCTCCATCCCTTGGTCATCACTACAGCAAGATCCTGAATTACAGCTCAACCAGATGGACTGGATCCTCACCCTTACCCTACAGTAGCTGCTGCCTACTGGTAGCTTCCGGCAGCATAAAGAACTCCAAGGATAAAATCTGATGTGTGCAGTGCAGAGAGACACCTTGAGTCCCATCCCAGCTCCTCTAGGCCTCCCTCAGACCTCCCCCATCTGTCCAGGGCAGGACAGAGTCGTGAGTCGCTTGTGCTGCCTCTAGACCAAGAGGACACTGACCAGACCTCCAGCTCTGCCCACAGCATGCACATCTGCGAAGCGGCCGTCCTTCTCCAGCAGCCTGCTCGGGTGGCACCAAACAGAGAAAAGCAAACACAGAGGCAGCCGTGAGGCCCAGCGCCCCTTGAGTACACAGTGGCTGCTGTTCCAGGGGCTGGAGCTCATCCCTGAAGGGGCCATGGTGACATGATGGTGACAAGTCTCGCTGGCTCTTCTGCAGCCTGCAGTTACAGATGAGCCTTTTGGAACCACCCAGGGTTGGAGCCAAAGACTGGGCTTTCCTTTACTCTTACTACTATGGTTGTGGTCATGAATGCTCTTTCCTGGTGGTACAAGCCTGTTTGGAACCTCAGTGTGTGACAATAGTGTGCAAACATACACCTTAGGGACACGCTTACAGGGTGAAAGCACTGCCAGCATGCAGAGGCTCTTGCCTCTCTGTGTGAGTGAAGACGTGGCACTGGGCACACAGTGCCCCTTCACCTCCATCCTGGGGACAGGGGCCATGAGAATGTATGTATCTGATGGAATTTCCTTAGGCCAGCCTGGAGCCCAGGGGACCTTGGGTTACTCCTGGCCCTGTCCCAGGCCAAAGTTGACTTCCTGATCTCAATCTCAAGAAAGGCCCTCTGCTGATGGCGGGCAGTGACATCTTTCTCTGTTTGTTTCACTGGGTTCTCATAACAGTGCTTCGAGAACATACAGTGATTATGCTGTATTTTGGGGGTCATGGGCTCTAGAGCCCATTGCTTCCCAGCTGCCCAGTGGAGTGTGGGAAAGGCCCCTGGGATCATCTTCCTTCCTTTCCACCTCCAAGGCAAAGCTGCACAGGGTGAGCCTCCCACCAGCCACCTGCAACTCAGCTGAGCCTGACAGCCCAATCCTGGGGGCCATGGACTGAGCTGGGGGGCAGCCTGAGACAAAGGCAAAGCAAGTCCCTCTCCAGCTGGGACAGGACAGGTGCCATTTGTCTTCGTACACATGACACAGCAAACACTGAGGTAGAAGCAAACACGCAGTCTTTTATCAACTTCGGAAACAGCTGTTTGACAAATTGCTTTCTTTAGAGAAGTACTCAGGCCTGTGAGAGGACACACACTAATTAGGAGATGAGGTGCCTGCCTTTGAGGTACTTCCCACCTCAGAGGCTGGTGAAGGCAGCTCAAGGAAGAAGCTTGAGCCCCAGCTCAGCTGGCCGTGGTGGTGCACAACTGTAATCCAAACAGTCTGGGAGGCTGAGGCAGAAGGATTGCTAGTTGGAGCCCAGCCTGGGCAACTTAAAAACTTGGGGAGACTGTCTCAAAATAAAAAATAAAAAGGCCTGGCATTGTAGCTCAGCATGAAGACTCTGGGTTCAATCCCTGGTACCAAAAAAAGAACCCAGCTCATGCAGGGTGGGTGGGTAAGGAAGGCATTCTGGAGGTGGTAGGAGGGCAGAGGAGGAAGAAGTGAAAGAAGCAGCTTAAAGCCACTCTCAGAGTAAGGGTTTAAGGGAAGCAGCAGATAGTTGAGCTGAAAGAGCAAAGGAAATGTGGTTCATGAGTGGAGATGATGGAGATGTTCTAAAGCCACGAGCAGCCTTCCTGTCCCTGCTAGCATCTCTGCATGTGCCCAGGAGCAGGGCCTCCCACACAGGGAGCTGAAGCCTTGGGTGTGACAGGTGCACAGGGCCTCCTGGTGTTTCCCAGACCCTCCTTTAGCCTACCACCTTCCCTTTGCCCCAGAGCTGGAGACCCTGGCCTGCTAGAAGGGACCATGCCAGGTTTGAGGGCATTGCCCCAGGATTTGTGTGTGAAATGAACTCTGAGTTTGGCTGCAGGCACAGCAACTTTTCCAAAGACTGTTTTTTTCAAATGTGTTTTCCTTAGCCCTGCACATTTGTAAGAATCCTAAATATTTATGTCTCTGTGAAAATGTAATGCAACAACAAGAAAAGAAAAAAAAAGCAAACCAAGGACTTTCAAAAACTTGGCCTTTCATCTTTTAAACTTCAAGTTTTAACTTACAGCTTATTTTTAAACTTTCATCTGTTTAAAATTAAACTTTTAGGGCCAGGGATTTAGCTCAGTGGTTTCACCTCCTGCTGCGCAAGCGCAAGGACCCAAGTTCAATCCCCGGTACCAAATAAATAAATAAATAAATAAAATTAAACTTTTAATTAAGTTTCATCACTTTCCTAGTTACAAAAGTAAATGGGCTATCTCCTACATGTGTGCATTATTACCAACTACTTCAAGTAACTCCACGCCCTCCCAAGGGGCCTGACCTGCACTGTGAGACAGGTATTACGCTATGTGGAGAGTACCCTTGGATGGGCCACATACCCTCCCATTTTTAGGCCCCTTGGTGCATGGGAAATATGGACCAGCTGATGGAGGAAAAACTTGGACCACCAGTACTTCCATCCTGTTTTGCTGTGTTTCCATTATTCTTTGGATTGACTTAATCTAAACAAAGAATATTTTGAAGATAGTCTGTCTAGGAAATTCTGAACTGGTTTGGGGAGGCGCCCTATCCCACTGAACTATCCTAGTGTCTGGGCCCCTCGTGGGAGCCTCAGGAGTGAGGCCATTTGCATTCGGAGGCCAGAAGTTGATTTCCCTCTACCTTGCAGGTCTCACAGCCACTGGACCTGATGAAAGGAGGCCAGTAAGTTACTGAAGCCCTTAAATTGCAACAACAAAGGCCAGTCTTCTCTTTTCCATCAGAACAGCTGGGTTACTTGATTCAAATGCTAATAGCTGGGGCCTGAATTGGTCACTAAATGAGGGAGACATCCCCCCACCCCGCCCAAAAGACCAGAAAGTGGCTCCTTTACTGCAAGAATCTGTAGGAGTCTCCCAGGTGGACGTTCTGTGAAATTGCTTCATGGGAAACATCCCAGAGATGGGCTAGTTGGTCTCAGGAGAGAAGAGGGGACAAGAGGGGGAGGGGGAGGGAGGGGAGCTGCTCAGGGTCTGACTCAGGAAGCATTCAGCCTCTCCAAGTGAGGCCCCCAGCTTCCGGAATACTTGCTCAGGAAGGCCTGTGAACAAATCTGGGGAATCTCTGAATTTTCGGTGGGAAGAGAAAGGCCCCAGTTTTAGAGTTGGTGGCTACCACTTCAGCTCATCCTAATTCAGAAATGGCCCTACCTCCTTGCAAAGCTACATGTTTCTCAGGTCCCCAGAGAAATCTCCTGCCCAGTCCTAGGACTGGCAGCACTATGTGTGAGCTCTGCATGGCCAGGCCAAGGAGCAACCCTGAATACTTGTTTGATCCACTATAGCTTGCAACATGGGACCAGGGCCAGGGGAGCAGAGTTCAAGTCTTACTGAGGAAGCTTCCTCAGCCCAGGTCCTGGCCCTGTGCACTGGGTACACTGTATCTGTCCTAGGTCAGTGTTAGGGGGATAAGGAAGCCAATGCCCACATTTTCACACAACAGTGGGAAAGTGCACACAGAGTCAGGCAGAGGCCCTGCCAGCCCACCTACCATCCTGAGCCTCATCTCCTGGTCTGTAAGAGGGGATGGAAATAGCACCCATCTGCCCATCTCCTGAGCCTCTCCAGAATGCCAGGTGGGATGCTAAGTGTGAAGTGCTGGCCAGGGCCTGGTGAAGCAGTCCATGTTGATGACAGCTTCTCCATAGGCTGAACTCAAGGCAGGTGATGGAGAGGTTTAGAAACTTCTGTCTCACTGTTGCCATTATTACAGTACATGTCTTATCAGTATTCAGCACTGCATGTCCCTCATGGCTCACAAATGTGTCCAATGTGACTTTACCCCACCAGTATGCCCAAGGAGTATTTAAACATGGTACCAAACCTCCCACAGCTCCTTGTGTGAGTGCCCTGGGACAGCCAGTTCTATTTAGTCAGTACATGCATGTTTGTCAGGCTCAATGAAAGCTAAGTTTAATCCTTGGGAGGTGGAGGACAAAAAATTACAGTGGAGATCACAAGTGTTGGAGAGATACATTCATTACTAGTATGTGCTGAAATGTGAAAAAAACCTTAAAACACTGCAGATTTGCACTTTCTATAGTTATATAATAAAATACATGAGTTTATTTTCAGTTATAATCTAGAGGTTAAACAAAGAAACATAACATCATCTACTGAGATTCATGGTATCTCTCATAGACAATACAATATTAACTGTCACACACCCTTACCAAACATGTTATAACCAAACTGACAGCTTAAACAATATGGCTTAACATTAGTCATGTACAACTGCATGGCTACTCATGACTTTGAACCCAAGTACTCTATATATGTAACAGTACTTAAGAAAAGTCTTTGCTTGTATCTCTCAGATCAGCAGAGACCTTCTGAGGGTTAAGTTTACATGAGTAACGCCCTTTTACAATGTCCACTCAGGAGCGAAGACAATGATCCCTTCTCCCTCTGCTCCAGCTTCTGCTTCCTAAATTTCTTGACAGTCTGTAAGGGTATGGGTTACTTCTGTTTACTTTTTATGTTTACACTATGTCAGGTTCTTTCCTGTGATGACATTTTATGTTTTTATTTTTCTAAGAAATAATTTTAGCCCCACTTTATAGGGTAGCAATTCTTTAATATTTCTATGTAAAATGATTGAAGATAACTGTGAAAAGACATTTAAAATACACATTAAGAAATTATCTTAAATATCTTATTAAGAAATTATCTAATTAAGAAATTATCTTAATT
>NW_004624785.1:12989450-13022597 GCF_000247695.1 Heterocephalus glaber | reverse complement strand
TAAAGGTACAATTCCCAATGAGAAATGTAATTGTGTTGTATACCTACAATGTACCAATAAAAGAATTTAATACAGGAAAAAAAAAAAGAAATTGAATTTAGAAATCTCCAACCCACATAGTTTCATGAGACAACTGTACCTTATATTTAACAATACAATCTGCCACATCTACAAAATAACAAAACTATAAAATAGATGAGAGAAAGCTTCCCAAGGTCAGCATTATCCTGATACCAAAAGCAAAGAAAGATGGCCCCAAAAAGGGAAACTGCAGACCAATCTTTCTCAAAAATCTAGATACAAAGCTCAGCAAAACATAAATGAGTTCAATCCAATCCAGCAATAGATAAAAATAATAGTTTATCACTGTAGGATTACTGAGTAGTTATTGAGTAGGATTGATTGACCCTGAGTATGCAAAGTTGGCTCAATATTCAAAAATCAATCAGTGTGAGATTCACCATATCAAAGAGGCAAATAAATCAACTGATATCAAAATCCATTTGATGAATTCCTCCACTCATGAATACAAATAGTTGGGAACTTTCTCAGTCTCTTAAGGGGCATCCACTAAAATCCACATCCAGCTTGATGCTTAATGATAAAGGCTGAGTGCCTTTTCTCTAATACTGGAAACAAGACAAGGATGTCTGCTCTCACCTCTCTTACTCAATGTAGTATTTGTTATAGTTTACATCTAAAATGTCCTTATGTTCAGAGGTGGGGGTTTTGGAAGGTGATTGGATCTGGAAGCACTATACTCATCAGAGGATTAGCCTATTGATGATTTCCTAGGTGAATAAGCTGTTAGGAAGTAGGAGCTGATTGGAGGAGGTGGGTCACTGGAGGTCTGACCTGGAATGGTATTTTCTCATCCCCAGCTCATCCCTCCTTTCTCTCTGCTTCCTGGCTAGCATGGGTTGAGCAGATTTCTATGCCATACCCTTTCACCATGCTGTTTCTGCTTTGAAATTAGCCAACCATTGACTGAGCCCTCTGATACCATGAGCCAAAATAAATCTTTCCTCCTTTAACTTGTGGGTGTTGGGTATTTTGTCCCAGTGAAAGGAAAACTAACTAATATACTACTACACATCCTACTATTAGATGGCAGCAATTAAAAAGAGAAGGAAGGACAGAAAAAAGGAAGGAAGGAAGGAAGGGAGAGAGGGAGGGAGGGAAGCAGAGGGTGAGGGAGGGTATAAAGGAGAGGAGAGGAGAGGGGAGGAGAGAAAAGGGCACCATAAAGATTGGAAAGAAAGAAATAAAACTATCTCCATTGCAGATATTATAGCTGTCTGTACCAAAAATCTCAAGCAAGCTATAAAACAAACAAAAAACTTCCCAGAATTAGTAAATATGATCAGTAATATTACTGGATATGAGAAAAATACACAATAATCAATGCATTTCTATAGTCTAAAAATGAACAAGTGAAAGTATAAAAAACAAATGCAATACCATTTACAGTTGCCCCAATGAAAATGAAATCTTATGTAAAAATCTAACAAAGCATATACAAAATATTGGTTAAAGAAACCAAAGATGGCTGAACCATGCTCATGGGTTAGAAGAGTCAATTTAACAAAGATGACATTTTTCCACAAATTGATTCATAAGTATAACACAATCCATCAAAACAAACTCTAGCCAAATTTTTGTAAAGAAAGGCAAACTTATTCTGAAACTTGTATGGAATAGCAAAAAGAAAAATAAAGAATAAAAGTAGAAGAATTACTCTTCCCAATGCAGGGGTTACTATATAGCTACAGTAATCAACTATGAAATCAGCAGGGGGAGACACATAGACCAATGAAATAGACCAAAGAAACCAAAAATTGACTAACCAAATGTGCTCAAATGATTGTTTACAAAGGGGCCAAAGCAATTCAATGGTGAAGGGACAGCCTTTTCCATAAATAGGGCAAATGACAAAAACACAGGACAAAAAATGAACATCCTTCCACAAAATATTAGCAAATCAAAGCCAAGAATGTATAAAAATAATTATAAACTGAGACCAAATGTGATGTATCAAAGACTAGCTAAACATTACATAATCAACTCATGTAATCCTTCACATTGACAAGCTAAAAAACCTCTTTACCAGAACCCTTTACCAGTAGATGCATTATGTGCAGAAAACTTCTAGCAAAATACAAAACCTGCTCATTATAAAAACTCTCAGAAAACTAGAAATAGAAGGGAACTCCCTTAACTTGATAAAAGAACATCTACAAAAAAGAATAATTTACAGGTGATAATCACAGTAACAGTGAGAAACTAGAGGCTTCCTGCTTAAATCTGGAACATCGAAAGGAGGCTGTAGCTCACCCACTGGGACTTAGCTCTGACTAGCCATCAGCTCAGACTGCCTTGCCTTGCCCTGCCTTGCTGCAAAGCTGGCCAATAGATCCCTTTAGGTCCCTAAGTGTCCTGTGGTGGTCCACTGCTGTTCCATATGGTTTGTTGTGGACAGGTGTCATCCTAAATGACTGCAGTGTGGCCCAAGCACCTGAGTACCCTATCCTGGTTCCTGGAAAAAGCTAGCTTCCCCTGGTGAATTGCAGCATAGCTCCCTTCAGAGAGGTGGGAGGCTCCCTACATCACAACATCAAATGACCAGCACTCCCTAAGCCGAAGGACACCAGGGGGACTCTGAGATACCCACACATGAAATGCCATAATGGCTCATAGTTACTCTACTCTCCATTGTTTTGAGGGGACACATACGGCACACAGATTTCCCATGCCCTAATGATCTGCGACTCACTAGAGGACAACAGGAGAAGGGTGTAACAGGCAGAAGGTAGGAGAAGGAGGAGATTAGGAAAGGGAGGGCTGACATATAGGGACACAAGACTGGGTAGCTATTGGAAAAGATGCTTTGAGCAGGTAAGAATAAAAAGAAGGGATGAGTGGTGGGAGATCACTCACACCTGGAAGCAAATGCTCAGGATGAGGAAGAGACTAACTGAGAAAGGCCTGGGTTCTGGTCAAATGAGAGGAGAGGGTATGTGTGGAGGTCCCCGTGGGGAGTTGGCCTTGCTCAACAGGTACCTGGGTGGGTATGAGTGAGAGGACAGCTACAAAGTACTCAGGTCAGCTTAGCATGTGGGTGATGTGCACAGTGGTATAGGGAAAGGCTGTGTATAAGGACTGTTCTGGTAGCATCAGTGATGAAGACTTAAGCGGTGCCATAACGAGAGATCTGTTCCTATCCCCCAAAGCCTAAAATATTACAATCCAGTTGTTAACAGAAAAAACTTGCAAACCTGTGGAAAATATGAGCAGAGTCCCATTTTTTTTTTTCAGTACTAAGGATTTAACCTAGCACCTTTGCACATCCCCAGCCCTTTTTATTTGTGTTTCATTTTGAGACAGGGTCTAAGTCACTAAGGTGCTCAATGGATCTCAAATTTATGATCCTCCTGCCTCAGCCTCCCACGGTGCTAGGATTACAGGCCCAACCAAACCTTATACTAACTGTGAATTCAAATTCACCAGTGAATTATTTAAATACTTTTTCCTTTAAGTGCCTTTTCCTTCCTAACAAATACTCCCAACATGAGGACCATGTTTCTGGGCCCCCTTGACACGGGTGTCCTTAATCAAATTGAAGAAACCCAGCAGGTGGAAACTGGGAAGCAATAGCCACCCAAGGACTCTGGGTCTTGTTCCTTCCAGGGCATCCCAGAGAGCCTGGAGCTCCCACACCCTCTCTGCAAGGAAGACAATTCTGATGTCATAGGCTCATTTGGTCAGACCCGACATTGTGTTTCCAAGGACTAAAGTCTACAGAGAGCAGTGCTTTCGTGGTCAGTTCAGGGTACTCCTGAGACTTGAGCCTTCTCTGCAGAGAATTGGTTCTCCTGTCCTGCCACATCAAATTTGGGTGGCCCCAGGCTGAAATGTTCCATTGCACAAAAATGGAGCAGGGTGTAGTAACTCACAGCTGTAATCCCAACACTCTGGGAGGCTGAGGCAGGAGGATCAAAAGTTCGAGGCCAGCCTGGGCAACTTAGCAACTTAGTAAGACCCTGTCTCAAAATTGAAGTAAAAAGGGCTGCAGATATAGCTTAATGTGAAGTTACTGGGTTCAATCCCCAGTAGTGGGGGGGGAAAGTAACCGAATAACTGAGCTCCTAGAATCCATTTTTAGACAACAGAAGAAAAATACTGAAACCAAAGTGAAAAATAAAGAAAGCATTCACGAGAGACTAAAATTCAGATAAGATGGCAAAAGGAAAACACAGTGCCACAGCTTCAGATTATTCCCTGTTACCCCTTTAAGGCCAAAAGCAAGAGGCCAAATGCAGAGAAGAGATGTGGGAAAGATGCAAGAAGAAAACCTGAAGGTGGCTTCGCAGTCTGGCCTTACACTTGACTTTAGAGGGCTCAGTTGTATTTGTCCCTGCACACGCACAGTGGCCCTTGGACAAGTGCCTCCAGGTCAACAGCACATTTCTCACGTGCTTGTTCCAATGTCCCCGGGCATGAAGGGCCACTCCAAAACAGCATTAAAACGCTGAGAGCAGCACAGACCTGGAACATTGGGAGGAAGTGCATCTTTCCTTGTAAAGTTAGCCGGTAGTTGTTCTCAGTATAATACCTGGGACACTCATTTTAAAAGGAAAAAGGAAGTGGTCAAAGTCATGCTTTTTTGCAAACTTCAAAGGTGGCCCCCTCCCCCCTCTTTACATTTTACTGTCTGGAGAGCTGACTTGTCTGCAGCTGTTGGCAAAGACTGTCCCGGCGTCAAACCTGCCTCCTCACGGCCCATAAAATTACCGCAGGGAACCAGTCACAGGTGTGGAGGGAGAGGAGCAGGATGCCCCTTAATGATCTCTGACACCCCATGCTGAGCTGCTGCAGGGAAAAGGCTGGAGGGAGGTGGTGAGGTGCCTGTGCTCATAGCCAGTGTCTCCTCAGCTATTTACAAGGAAGGATAGCAGTGAGGTACAGCTGAAGCCTAGTCCTCTTGCCCCTGACAGATCCATAGGTCCCAGCTCCTCCCAGTTGAAAGCTCTATACAATGCCTGCCCTCCAAACCTTAGACCACTAAAGGAAGGGAGCCCAGGAGAAGCCAGATTAAGTCAGCTCACAATCCAGGTTCAGAATCAAGTCCTGCCAGCATCAAGTTCTGTCGCAGAGGAATTCTAAAATCCACTAGTGTGGAAGGGATCAATAAAAAAATCAGATACAGTTTTGAAGATGTCAGACTTCTGTTGGTATTTATGTAAGACATTCTGTCTTTTTTTCTTTGAGTGACAGAAGAAAGTAATAATTACAGAATACCTATGAGCCAACTGTAAATGAATCTTTGCAAATTACTGTTCATTATGCCCTTTGCTTTTGTGGCAATATTTTGACACAGAAAAGAAAAACTGAAAATCAATTTATTTAAAGTAGTTTTGAAGGGTTTATATTGATTTTCTTGGACAGTTTGAGAAATACATAGGTTTCTTTAAAGAAATGGAACGATGGATGTGACATTTCTGCAAAAGGGAGAAGAGGAAGGAGAAAGACCAGCTCAGACTGGCAGGCCATTGAACCAGCTCTGCAGCATTTATGAAGCCCCACTGTGAGTTGAGCAGTGGGCACTTCACACCCTTGGGAGGGAGTGAGGAGTGAGCAGCAAAGGAAAAAAAAATATATGAAAGAAACAAAAAAAGTCCTAGTTTTGCCCTCAAGGACATTACTTTATATTGGGGGTACCCAACAAATAAATACAAAATGTACTTTAACATGTTTAAAAATCAGCAGCCAAGCCTTCATGGTACACACTTTAATTATTTTCACTCTTTAATATTGTGTTTGCTTTCTACATAATACTACTTACCAAGACAATAGTTTTGATCAATTGTATCTGTTGGATTTCGTACTTTAAATTCTACACAAAACTGGGGTTAAAGTAACTCATGGAAACTTTTCTATGAAGGCTGATGGTAAAAATCCGTCATTCAGAATTGAAGTCATCCTTTCAGTACTAGAATCAGTGACAATAAGAAATGCCATCATTTGGCAAATGTTTCCTGGGAATCTAAGCTATGTCAAGCACTAGGACTAGGACCTTGGCATATAAGAACTGAACACAATCAGTGTGTAGTTTAAATGGATGGATACAAGATAATAAAGAAGGCGGCTTTAGTATTTTAGATTCCAAAAGATACATTTCAATCTGTTTTTCTATCATTAAATCCAGAAAAGAAAACCATCAAGTTAACATCCTAGATTGGAGGCCTGCAAACACCAACTCAGGGGCCAAATCAATGGTTTTACATTTTTAAAAGTTGTTTTTTGGGGGGCCAGGGATTTAGCTCAGTGGTTCCACCACCTGGCTCCCAAGCAGAAGGACCCGAGTTCGATCCCCAGTACCAAAGAAAACAAAGGTTGTTTTTAAAAAGCACAAAGAAGAGGATCCGGATAACAGAAACTTGAGTGTGGCCCACAAAGCCTGAAATGATGGCTCTGCAGCCCTTGCCAGACCCCAAGGGCCACCTTTCTCCCAATCCCCAGCAAATCCTTCCCTTCTTATTCTTGGAGCTTTTAAAGTATCAGATATTTGGGGGTTCTCTAATGTAGATTAATTTTATTTATTTCTATATTCCCAATTTAGCACTTATTATATAACATTTTCTTTAATGAAGAAATCAGTCCATGGGGGAAAAAAAAAAGAAATCAGTCCACTGAATAGTTCAACAGTATTCAAATTCTGTTAATTTCTGAAAAATCTTTCCCGGTACTACACAAAACAAACTCTTCTTCCCCAGACATTTCACATAGCCAGGATAAATATATTTTGTATAATCTGAATTCTTAAGGCCCATGTTTTCTACTTGTAGCTGAACACAATGATTGTTTAAGACCACATTCCAGCTATAATTGAAGATGTCTTTATTTAAATACTAAAAATGTAATCACAGCCCATAAAATTATACCTTATTTCTTCATTAAAGCATTTAGATTAAGCTAAATTTCATATTACATATTTTCTACAAGAAATCAACAATGAAGCCATTTGAACTTCTACTAATAAATCTACATACCATCCTTTCCATCATTTAAAGGTGATAGTCTACTCCTTGTATGCTGAAATTGAGATTTTTTTGAATTTTCACTTTAGGCATTTTTATATTACTTTTAGACATATTTAAGGTAAATAGAAATGTTATATTTTGAGAAAGCCAGGCAGAAGTAATTAGCCTATATTTATTTCTGAATAGGTAGAGCATCTAAAAGAAAAGAAAAATCACACAAAAAGGAACTTCAGTTTTTATTTTCCTCAATGTTTGACTATATTCACTCAATGTAAATATAACAAAAACATGTTTTCCTGGAACTGGGCAAAATACAGTGGGATTCTTGCTCTAAGTGGAGGATCTGGTTAGTTCCTCAACCAGTGGTCCCATTTGGCTTATGTCTTTTGAGGCCATTAGTGCCATTTGTACCACGCAGGACTGCAGCCACATTCCACAGCCAAGGACTGAACGGGGGCCAGCGCTGGCTCTGAAAGGCAGCATCTGCAGGGCCCAGGGTCTGAGTAAATGCATTTCATCTGCCCCAATTAGATAACTGCATCTAAAATTGTCTACTAAAGCTGTAAAGGGAGGACAACAGAAAACTGTTTCTAGATCTGTATAACTACAAGTAGCTCTGCCAGCAACTATGAGTCTCCCAAAATTTGTTTCCAATCCCTTAGCACAGAGCTTACTAAGACAAATCTTTATAGCCCAGGGAGGTCTGCAGTGTTGCAAAGTTTTGAGGGAGACATATCTCCAAACAGACACAAGTGACTGTAAAAGATGATCCAGGACGAACTTGAGGACAAAAGCAGAATCCCTTAATTTTGGGGGGGGGGGTACCAGGGATCGAACTCGTCCTTGCGCTTGCACAGCAGGCGGCGAAACCACCAAGCTAAATCCTCGGCCCTGCCTTAAATAATTTGAGAAATATTGGGGAAAATATTCAGAAGCATGATAGCAACTATCCTCAATTTAAAATAACCCACCTAAAAAGGCATGATGCCTCCTGTGTATTGTGGGCCAGGACTGAGCTCTCCAACCTCACATGGGAATTCCTGAACCACCCCAAGGCAGGAGCACCAGGAAGGAAGGCGGTCAAACCTGTAAGGCTGTATTGTAATGTGACCTCTCTCGCAATGACAGCATTGTCTATCACACACCTACTGGAGCTGCTTACACAGCTCTCAGAACTATGCACTGATCATGTGGTGTAGAACTGTTTTTTTATTTTTTTTATTTTTCAATTTAATTTTTTTTTTTTTTTGGTAGCAGGGATTGAACTCGGGTCCTTGCACTTGTGGAGCAGGCGGCGAAACCACTGAGCTAAATCCCCGGCCCCTAGAACTTTTTAAAATTATGAGACAAATACAGGTTGGGCTTTGGTATTCAAAGCCTGGATTGATTCTCAGTGATGACCAAAATCTAGTCAGGGGGCAGGGACACAGCATAATGTTCTCTTTCCATTATTTTCAACACTTTATTTCCTATCCTATCAAAAAATTTTAATTTAGCATGCCTATGAATTTTTAAGCTGAATAAATTGGAGAAATAACAAAGAAAACAATCATTATTTAATGAGTAGTCAATTTGTGAGAGGAACTTTCTATAAATTGTATGTTTAAGTGAACTCCTGAATCACTTCTGGGGCAAGACTTCATACTGTTATTTTAAAGATAAGGACAATGAACTGTGGGAATTGCAGGGATTTACCTGTGTGTGCCCCAACACTGAAGAGGCAGGATGAAACCTACACCTGACAGACTCAAAACAACTTGCAAAGTGTATGTTATGATTCAAAGTGTTCTCCGATGAAGCTAAGAAAGTAAACTGCTTTGACACATAATTATGAATATCTTATCCACATGTAGTAAATAAGTTTTTTTTGGTAGCAGGGATTGAACTCGGGTCCTTGCGCTTGCGCAGCAGGCGGCGAAACCACTGAGCTAAATCCCTGGCCCAAGTAAATAAGTTTTAAAAGTATTTTTTCTACCTGTCTGTTTACATCTGGATTAAGTAGCACAATGTTTTGACCTTCACAATGGTGCCTGGCCATTTGCTGGCCTCTCCAAACTCAGTTCCTATAGAGAGGCCCTACCATGTCAGTAACTCTAGTAATAACTTCACATTTGTAAGGTATGCAGCACATATTATCACTTGATCTTAGTCAAAAGGCCGAGAAGCGATTACAGCACATATTATCTATCATAGGCCATGATCACAGTGGCATGGTGGGTTAAGACTTCATCCACTCATGCATTTATTCATTGCTTGTACCTTACATATTTATATATTTATTTTATTTCTACTTGCTGTGCCTAGAACTGTGCTAGATCTTAGATCCATGGAGACAGAAAGGTTTAGTTCTGGCATAAAGGCATTTATAGATCTGCAAGAGCCACTGATTACATGAAAAGTAAGATAAGTAAACTCTACTCATATTGAAATTACTTACCCTAACAATAATAAGGATTCTTAGAGAAGAATGAAATATTTTTAAAATAGTCACCAGTTAGGACACATGGTTTTAAAAAACACTAATTTTTCCTTCATTATATTTCCTTTCTTCCCTCATTTTTGTAGCCATAAGCTCCATGGGTCTTAAATAGCCTATGAAAAAGTGTGCCTGGTGGAAGATAATCTCACAACCACCCCTCAACCTCCGCATCCTCAGTCACCAAAGTGTTCTTCATAGCAAAAGGAGAGATTTCCAAAATGGACATTTTGAACAAAAAAGTAAAAATTAAGCAAAGGAAGATAATGCTCATCAGTTATCTTTGTACGTCATTGTCACAAACACCCTTGAATCTGACACTGTACTGAGGTGACTCTTTAGGACTTGGCACTGATACTTGACCACTGCCAGAAACCTGTGGGCTCTTTCCAGTCTCCCACAGACCACACTCTCAGTCTCGTCTCATCTGTGCCCAGTAAGCAGCTGTTGGATGGGCAAAAGGAGCAGGCTGGGGCAGGACGGTATCTTCCTCTCCCTGTAGTCAACTGCCGAGGCCAGGATGGAGCCATGGCACAGGACTAACTCCATTTGTCATGTCACAGTCAATAGGACACATCTCAGGCTGAGGTCCCAAGTGAAAAATCTCCCCCTGAAGAGTTGGGCTATTTATTTGCTTGCTTGCTTGTTTTTATGGTACTGTGAATTGAACCTAGGGACTTTGCATCCAGCTACATCCTCCAGTCTTTTTTTATTTTCTATTTTGAAACAAGGCCTCCCTAAGTTGCTAAGTTGTCCAGCCTGGGCTCAAACTTGCAGTCCTCCTCCTCAGCCTTCTGGAGTGCTAGGATTACAAGCATGTGCCACCACACCCAGCCTCTGAAGAGTTTTGAATCCTGAGACAAATGTCATGGTCTGAGGATGAAGAAAGCAATTAGAGGGAGGTCACTGTCTGGGCACAATTGAATATAAAACATTGACTAACCAGGCAAGACATGGCTTAGTGAGGCCGGGAGTCAGGAACATGAATGGCTGGTACAAAAAGTCAGATGCAGACACAGCAATCAGTGTGTGCACAGGCTGCCTGGGAAGACAGAGGAGCTCACACCTGGGCCAGGACAGGCTGTGTCTTCAAGGTGAGCCACCAGGGAAGGTCTGCAGAGCAGTGAGGCAGGTAGGAATGGTGATCAGAGGAAGACAGAGGTGAGGGAACCCACTGCTCCATCCAGATGATAGAAGGCCCCTTGTGCCAGCTTTTCCTGTGTCTTTAAACAGCTTGATTGATCTTGGAGTCACTGGTGTGACAGCATCCTCTGCAAACCCTCCCGAGCATTAGGGAGCCCCAAGACCCCAGGTCTGTTGCAACCACTCTGCTTACTGCCTCCTCACTGGTCTCAGGGTGGGGAGTTTTCTCCTAAGACAACCCCAAAACCATGGCTTTTCTCGGGCACAGCTAAGAGTGCTGAAGCCAATGAGGGCAGGGAGGGACAATACTAGATACAGAAGGAGGAAAACTGAGTATGAGGCCTTTTGAGAGGCCTCCACCAACCACAGGGAACTGACTGGGGTGTGCAGAGACCTAAGAACTGGAGCCAGAGTAGAGAGTGACAGGACTTGGGGTGGGTCACACAGAGGCTCAGAAAGGTGCCCTCTGCCCCTGCCCTTGTCATCAGTAGTAGAAGCACCAGGTCCGAGGGATGACCTTAAACTCCCTAAAACCTCTACTGTGGTATTTTTCCAAGAAAAGCCAAGCTTGGATAACATAAGTGAAGATTTTTAGAATCGCCTAGCCACCCACAAGTGCATTTGGTGAAATGGCATCACCTTGAAGCAGGGAGTGAAGTAAATTGCAGCATTTACAAGCCAAGGCAAATGTTCAAAGGGCACTCAGCACAAAGAACAGATGGCCGATGGGAAGCCAGCGTGCATTCTGCCAACACTCACAAAATGCAGATTTCTTAAGTGCTTGAAGGCTGTTTATGGTCTGAGCACCCAGGAATTGACCCCTTTAAGCTCCTGGGACAGAGGAAACTGTCTTGAAGTGTCACCACTGCATGCTGGATCCCATGACTTTGCATCCTTCTCCCAGGGAATTGTTTTGTTTTGTTTTGTTTTGTTTTTACTAAGATTGAACTCACAGTCACTGCCCTGAGCTACATTCCCAACCCTATTCTGAGACAGAATCTCACTAAATTGTCCAGGAGGGACTCGAATTCGGATCCTCCTGCCTCAGCCTCCCAAGCACTGGGATTACAAGTGTGCACCACTGTGCCCTGCTGGGAATTGTGGAGTACTGTTTTCATTGAAATTTTAATTTTATTGGTACAAGTTTGCAGTACACAGTGATTACATTCCTCATGGTAAGTTGGTATGCGTATATAATACATCTTAATTCTTTTATGAATGCGTCACTTCTGGCTTGTAAAAACCAATCAGACTCTTTCTACCTTTTTCTATAATGTGAAAGAGGAAGACAGGTGCAGCCAATGACCTGCCTGCTGCAACCAAAGGCAAAGCCAAAGAAGGAACACTGGTCATTTACATCCTCAGCTCTGGATCCCAGGAATTACCCACACCCTAGGAATCTTGTGACTGCACATTGCCTTTAAAAATCCAATTATAGGGCCAGGGATTTAGCTCAGTGGTTCCGGCACCTGCCTCGAAAGCGCAAGGTCCCGAGTTCGATCCCCGGCACACACACACAAAAAAATCCAATTATAGATGCTCCAGAGGGAGTTTTTACTACATTTTTCAGCTCTCAGAAATATCATTGTAAAATTATAATTCTAACTTCTTCTTCTACATTTAGTGAAGTGTTTAGAATAACTACTCACCCTCGAAGGAACCCTTTAGTAAAATGATAGAAAAACAGAAACTCCAAATTGCTAATAGTCAACCAAGGAGAAAAAAAGGAGACAGAATATATTTTCATTGAAATGCTCTGATTCATTTATTTCTGATTCCTTTAGTTATTTTCTCATACTGGGGTGTTTTTGAACTGCACATACATTGCCAAAATTAAAAATTATTCTAGGGCCAGGGATTTAGTTCAGTGGTTCCGGCACCTGCCTCGAAAGCACAAGGTCCCGAGCTTGATCCCCAGTACCAAAAAAAAAAAAAATTATTCTATACTCTTTGCAAAATCTGAATCAAGTTTCAGAACAATACATGCTAAAAAAAAATTACCATGTTAGTCATGTAAAAACTTGGTTCATCTTTCTGCCTTTCGAAGACTATTTTGGAGCCTATTCAAATGAATGCTTTCTAACTGGTTATGCATGGCTAGATAGATGGATGGATGGACAGAGAGACAAATGGAGGAACAAATGAATAGATGAGTGGGTGAAGGGGTGAGTGGGTGGGTAGGTGAGTGGATAAATGGATGCATGGATGGAAGTATGGCAGGTGTGTAGATAATATTTGGTTAAAGTTAGAAATAAGTACTTAGTACTTTCAGAGACATACACCCTCACACAAAGAACAATATCCCCTTCTAAAAAGAATGCCACCAAAAATATACACCTGATTTCATCTTTATAGAGAATACATTGCATACACAATCTCACTGTCACATAGAGATTCTACCGTTAATGTATTGAGGAAGATCATTTCATCATATTTAGTCTCAGTTTAATTATTAAGTTCATAAATAATCTTAAGGCCACCATGAAGACTTTATGTCACTTACCCTGGGAGGTGGCTGCTGGAATTCTTCTTGTGTTTGAGACAGACAGGGTACTGGTTCCAGAGAGGATGTCCGGATCTGTTTTTTAAAAAATAAATCTCAAATCTGATGGCAGATAAGCATCAAGATCTCTTGGGTAGGACTTGCCACATTGCATTTCACAAAAATAACATACTTCTTATGTAAAGACATTTCAATGAATTTCTGAAACTGAAATATATTCTTACATATTTACTTGGTAATTGATATAACTTCTCCCTATTCAAATACATATAGTAATTATATTTGTTTAGATTCTCAGCAAATGCCTAACAATTATAGATGCCCAAACTGTATTGTTATTTTGTACCATTTTTAGATGAAAATCATCGTTCATTCTTGAAATTGTTCTTCTAAGTGGATACTAGTAATCAACAGTGTGTACAACATACACCACTTACACACACTTATTTATTACTTCTCAGAATATCTAGATAAACTTTCAGAATAACTTCCTGGTCAAAATCAGTATGACTCAATTGGCTATCAAAAATAATTTATTGGCCGGGGATTTAGCTCAGTGGTTTCGCCGCCTGCTGTGCAAGCACAAGGACCAGAGTTTAATCCCCGATACCAAAAAAAAAAAAATCATAGCTAGAAAACAAATTAAAAATAATTTATAGCTAGAAAAAGTTGAACTAATATTTTTTACAATTTCAGACTCATTGAAAGCTGGGTTAAGTCAAATTAGTTTATGTTAATGTGATTGTGATTGTTTTTCCTTTTCACTTTGGAAGTACAAAAAGGTTTTGATTTCTATAGATCAATAATAAATACTGTTTCCACTTACATTGAAGAAAACAAAGATTGGAGAGTGCAATGTAACTGAGTTCACTGCTAAACTACAAAGCCCCCAAACTGTGGAAAGATAAATAAAAAGGAAAATTTGAAAGAAGTGAAAAATAAAAAAAGCAAGAAATTCCCAGACGATGGTTTTCCCAAAAACCTTCATGTGTTTCTGATACATGTTTGATGCTTCCAAAAACATGGGTGATTTCTTAACCCTGCTATCTTAGGCCCACAATGGTAATTTGTTTTTTTCTTCCATCCTTACTGAAAATATCAGCAAATATCCCTGCAATAGTATAGAAATTATGGGGTCCTCCTTCCACATTTAAGGGCCATATTTGTGAACAAAGTGGTGTGGACTGAGCTTTTGAAGGACAGCCCAGCATTTAAGGTTTATGGTACACATCAATAGAGTGAACTCGTGTTCACAAGTCTAGTCTGAGATTGCCCTAAAACCAAGGCAGCTAAAGGAAAGGATTCAACCCTAGAAATCCATTAACGGGCAGGAGCCAGGCTGGGGTTGTTGTTGCTCAGTGGTAGAGCCTTTGATTGGCATGCATGAGGCCCTGGGTTCAATCCTCAAAACATACTGTATCATTCTTACAATTTTTCAATTTTAAAATTAGCATATTCTTACTTACTAACCAGAAAGGGGTGGGAGGCTCTTAATAGTAATCATAATCTAGGCATATGTAGGGCAGATAGTGACCTCAATTCACAATTCAACACTAGTTTAACAGGGGTGGAAAAATCTGACATAGTGGGTCTTGTTCCTAATTCCTAATCAGGGTCCATACACCAAACCCCACTATTGCCTTCTGGAAAGGAGGCTCTAGGAAGTGTCACCCTGGGCTAGTGTGCAAATTAAAAAAGACTCTCAGAAGAAAGCCTCCTGGTAATGAGTCAACACCAGGCAGTCAGTCAGTCATTAACAGATCCAGAAGCTGTGGCCCTGACAGTTAATTAAATCTGGACATTTAAATGCCTGGGCTGAGTCTGTGTGTAGAAGCCTGGTTCTCAAACTTGGGCCTGCACCAGAATCCCCTGGGGAGCTATTTAGACCCATTCAGTAAGCTGGGCACAGTGTCACACTACTCAAGATCTACTCAGTGGATCTGGTTGGTGCTACACAGAAAGCTAAGGTGAGAAGATCTGAAGTTTGAGTCCAGCCTGGGCAACTTAGTGAAACCTTCTATCCAAACAACAAGTTAAAAGGGATGGGGATGCATCTTAGTGTTACTGCACCTCTGATTTAATGTCCAGTGTCACGACAAACAAACAAACAAACAAAAACACTAGTTACAGGCTGCAAGCCCAGAGTTTCAGATTAGGAGGTGGTGAACCTGAGAATCTGCATTTCCAACAAGTTTCCAGAGGCACTTGTTCCAGACCAGTAGTGATAAACTATGGAATCAGTGGGTTGTTGCCTTTGGTAATGGTGAAGAATTTATCACAATTTATCCCTTCAGGAGCCTCAAACTCTGGAACACAGTACATCTGTGCCCACAGTTCTCTACTAGATCATTTCTCTTGGGAAGAGGAACATGCGTGGGGCAGAGGCCAGGTGTGTGAAGCCCAGGCCTCTGGACTGCTGGTTGTCTTTTGCATCTACTCATCAGCCTGGCAGAAGAGAGATTGAGGTTGCAGCAGAATTACCAGTGATCCCATCTGACACCCTCAGAGTGGTTCTCCAACAGTCAAAAGGATGACTCTCCACCTGCAGTAGGCAAGACCCCTGCGAACACATCCTGGCACTGCAGAAATATCGATGGGGTGATGGTGAGAATTCGAGAGCTGTTGAAATTGTGCTTCCAATATATTCAGCCACTCCCCCACTGTATGTCTTTGATGGGGGCAGTTCCAACAGTGGATGGCCATTTGTGGGGTGTTTTTGTGCCCAACCAAATCTCCTGCTTCTCTGCTGGCAGCACCACTCACATCATGCCAGAGTCTTTGGAGGTGAGAAGTGGCCACTGCTATGGGACACGGCTGCTCAGGTGCTGCTCACCATCCCTGTGGTCAGGTCTCAGCACATCATGGACATTCTTTCCAGGATTTGGGGATCTCAAGTAACTCAGAAGAATCAAGGCTACTGGTTAAATTTCATCCAGCACTTCACAACAGTGACTGTGATCACACATCCTCTAAATCGCATTATCCTGAATTGGGTGGTTTCCTCACACACTGTGAGCCTGCACCAGCAAAAGCTGTAAACTCCACATGATGGGGTCCACAGAGGTGTGTGTGAACCCCATTTCCCTTCCACTGTCTTAGGCCCAGTCCTCCAAAGGAGCGCTGGCTCGGCTCACTATATTGTCCTGCTTATTGACAATTGTGAGGGCAATCACCTTAAACTCATTTTGGATTTAATTTCAAATGGCACTTCTACTCTTTTCATGTGAGGGGTCTTGCTTCCTTTGGGTTTATTTTTTTCTCACCTTTCTGTGAAGTCTCCTCCCCACGCAGCTCCTGAGCCCCGTGCATGCAGAGCAGCAGATGCAGGGGCAGATGTGGGGGTCTTGCCACCGCCCAGGACCAGCCGGATTAAAGGCAGTGGCTTCCTCACAGTTTGGTGTGAGCTGCACCAGCCTTCTTGGGTTAAAACTAATTGCAAATTCACCTGAGGGTCCTCCACAGAGGGTTTCTGAGAAGACACAGCAGCAAAGAGCAATGGCCATGAAGAGCCTTTCAGCCTTAAAAATCACTTTAAGTTCATTTCATCCATAGATATTGATAGTGACATCAGTGGGCCCCTAGTCACTGGTCAGAGGGAGGGGCTTCTCTATGCACTGTCTACACATCTGAAAATTGCCTGCTCTTCCCTCCAGGAACATGCACCCTTCAGTTAGGCCTGTGGGTTTGGAGACAGGATTATGTTTGGATCCAGGGACCACTCTGTGTTAACCTGATTATCCCTGGCAAGCATGTCATCAGATTGTCCTAATTTCCATTTCCTCACCTGTAAAGTGGGTTTGCTAATGGGCCATGGGCTGTACCATTTCACAGGTTTTATGTAAAGACTAATCTATGAAAAATGCTTGAAAGGGGCCTGGGATTTAGCTCAGTGGTTCCACTGCCTGCCTCATAAGCACAAGGCCCTGAGTTCAATCCTCTGTACCAAAAAACCCCCAAAGCTTGAAAGATAATGGTCAATGTTTAGTGTTATTAATCATTTGCCTGAGCCCATATCTTACTGCCTTAATATAAGGTAAAACCATTTTTGTACTAATCCAATATTTTATTTAGGGCATTTTTTTTTTTTGGTCCATTCTTCAAAGCCTTTTCCCACAGTGCTGTAACTATGGGTATAATAGATGATTCTGCAAATAAGTCATATTTAAATTTGACTGTGGGTTTCTTCTTTATATAAAATAATGGTATGAGTCTGAAAGCTGTAAATCTGAAAGCTGCAGCATTATGCATGACCCTCCTATATATTCAAGCAGTTGTTGGAACTGGGTGTCTCTGGAGTATGGTGTGTTTTTCACATCACATTTTTTTTTAATTTTTCTAGTTGCTTTTTTCTTAATTTGAATTATTACATATTTTGAATGGATGGAATAGTCAATTCCACCTAGAAACTTCCTGTTCAAACCACAATCCTATGGGGTGGAGGGATGGTGGAGGGGGCAGGGAGCACTCAGTTTAACAGTACATATGAGCCCATGTTATCAAAGGTCATGCTGGCCCAAGGATGCGCTAGATGTCAGCTATCAAAAACATACACACAGAGAAATCCCTCTCATGTTTCTGGTCTCAGAAACAGCTTAGGATGAACATGAAATAAACACGAAATGCATTCATTGGAATATTGTCTTAGCTGGAGTTGCCTTCACAGAGTACTATGGACTGGGTGCTTTAAATGACAAAATTTTACTTTGTCACAGTTCAAAAGACTGCAAGAGGAGTTCAGGGAGCCAGCAATTCCTAGTGAGAGCCTCCTTTCTGGGTCCCCATACACAGTGGGAAGGACTGCATGCTCACTGGTGTCTCCTCTTACAAGGACACTAGTCCCACCATGGGTGCCCACCCCAGGATCTCACTGAACTCAGTCACCCCCCCAAAGAGCCACTCTAAATGCCACCATGGGGCTGGGGATTTAGCTCAGTGGTTCCAGCGCCTGCCTCAAAAGCGCAAGGTCCCAAGTTCTATCCCCAGTACCAAAGCAAATAAACACCACCATGTTTGGAGTCAGGACTGCAACATATGAATTTCAGGAATGGAGAGGGCACAATTCAGTGAACTGCAGAACTAGATAAAACATATGTAACATGAAGAACTGAGAACTGCTGGTATCGCATATCAGGCTTCCCAGAGAAGGTTGTTTTCCTTTTCCTGTGTGAATGTTCCTAGCACTTTACCCTCCAGCACCGTTTTCTTTTTAAAAAGAACTATACTTTAGGGCCGGGGATTTAGCTCAGTGGTTTTGACGCCTGCTGCGCAAGCGCAAGGACCCCACCGAGTTCAATCCCCAGTACCAAAAAAAAAAAAAAAAAAAAAGAACTATACTTTCATCCTCCTCCTAGAAACCACCACAAAATCTTGTAAATCTTCAAACAAAAATTTTCCCATGCTTGTCAGCACTAAATACTTCCCTACACATATTGATAAATGAACTCCTTTTGGGTCTCTGAACAGAAGCAGAATCAGAAATAACACCAGAAACACTTTTTTTTTTTTGGTACTGGAGATCAAACTTGGGACCTTGCGCTTTCAAGGCAGGCACCAGAACCACTGAGCTAAATCCCCGGCCCCAGAAACACTTTTAATGTCCTCAATTTCTATAGATATAACAAAGACGGTGATTGTTTTCAAAAGTTCCACATTTCTAACTTTATTTGAGAAAAACATCTTTCCTAGTTCAATGTGTAGGGTTTATTTTGATTCTGAAGTGTTAGAAGATGGAACCTCTGAGTCCACAGTCATGGGATCATTTTGTCCTCTGTCCAGAAAATGCAGTACATAAGATGAATGTTCACTGCAAATTAAACTCTCAGCCATCTTCAGCCACCTGACATGACTGACTGGCCCCCAAATACTGCCCTGTCTCACAAATTGAGAATGATGTTCTTCTTACACCCAAGTGTGAGACCCAGCCCTTGCAGCCGTCCTGGAGAAAACACCTCATGGACTGTCCACGGGCCAGGCACATCAGAAAAAGCAAAACTCATCAAATGGAAAGAGCCTGCCCTCTTCCAAATAGCTCTGATTACTGTGAGTGCCCAAACAATATTCCTAGTGAACAAAGAGTTCAGAAAACAACATACCAAGTCAGTCACACACACAAAAAATTGACAAAATAAAAATTTCCAACAGCATATAGTCTTCAATTTTATCTTTAAATTTTTACCAGGTCTTTTCATGTGGGTCCTTCTGATAATAAGCTCATAAAATAGCCATTATTGTCACTCCTTTCTGGAAAGAAGTGAGTGGAGGAGGTGAGCCCCTTCCATATCACCTGGTGGGGGCAAGGTCAACAGTCAAACCCAGATTTCCTTTCTTTATCCAAGACTGAGTTTTTAAATCATACCACTGCTGTTATAGATGAAAAAGCAAATAAAAAACCAACAGTAAGTACCTGGGATCATAACCATCTTTTTTAAAATTTCTTCCAAGTAAAGTTATGTAGATGATGCAAAATTACTTGTGTGCAATAAGAATTTAAAACTGCCTGTTATACCAATGACTTTACTAAATGACTATTTTAATGCTAAGTAATAAAAAAGCTTGGAACATATGAGATATGAAAAAATTCCCTAATGGAAATGAAAATGTACTGTTATAGAACATATTCTTTATCCCTAGGAGAACCCTCACCCATTTCCCCTGGCAGGGCCTGTTGTCCTGATCAGCGCTGACCAATGACCTTGTTTCCCTTCTTCTAGGAGCCACCAGAGGCCAGTATCTGGGATCCAACACTGGAAAGAGATATTTGAGGATTATCATTAAGCCCAATTTGTGATTAAAAATTCCTTATCCTGTAAGAAGGAAAGAATATTAATTCACATTGAGATACCTTGGTTAATAGTATTTAGGATCCAGCTTAACATGTGAAAAATATATTCTTTTGGTATAAAACTGGAAATTTAGTCCTTTCATGATGTAAGTGATTTGCAGTCCTTTAAATGATGCAAGATTTATGCAGTTTTTCAGCATTCAGTGATATTATTCATATACATAATTGCTGGTGGATATTTTTGTTTATCACTACATCAGAGTCAAAAACTTTACTGATAAGTTATTCATTCTTAAAGGTCTAGAGAAACTTGACTGTTTTCATTTTGATAGACAAAAAACACCATTTATATATTTAATTTAAATATTTCAATTATAATCAACAATATTTGTGGTGACCTATTTGAATCCAAGTCCAGTATTTTCTAGAAAATGGTAGTTTGTTCTTTGTATCACTGGTTCTCAGTCTACTGATGTCCCATGCTTTAAAACACTTTTGACTTAATGATAAGCTAAAAATTATGCTCCCATGGGGTTAATGATTCCATCAAGATGAAACCTACTGTGTGGCTTTAATGATTGTTACATGACTCAGTAAAGTAAGTTCATCTTACAAATTCCAAGTGGCCTCACTTTAAAAATCTTGTATTCTCAAATGCTCAAATGCTTTTTGGGAACAGTGCCTGTATCCTTTAGCCATTTATCACACATATTTGCAAGCAGTTCTTGGCAAGAGGTAAACACTCCACATTTATTGTAGTGAGTTTCTTTCCTTCTCTGGCAAGAGAGCAGCCAGCAGTCCTGGGGCAATTTCGGGCTTCTCTCTCACTCTGAGTCCAGCCTCATGGCAATCACTGCTACTGTTTGAGAACACTAAAGGAAAGCACCAAACACATGGGCAATGTCTTTCACGTGCTTATTTCATTAAGAAAACAAAGCCTTAACTGATACAGCCCAAAGATCTTTAAAAATCAGTTGTCCTGAGATCTTCACTCAACTCTAAGACAGACAGTGTCACCATTCAGAACCAACTGATAAGAAGTTAGCATACCTATAAAAAAAATCCACAATAAAAATACAGGAAATATACTAACTTTTAATTTTTATCTTCTGGAGCTGTTCTTTGATTTCTGTTCCATGAGTTTCCTCCCGAATCAACTTCCAAAAATCTTCACAGTCACTCATGTTCTTCAAGATCCCACATTTGGTCAACTCATTTTGCAACCCTATAATCTTATTTTCAAAGAGGAAAAAAAAAAAAATATATATATATATATTGCAGGGTGACATTTTTAAATGACAAATTGTAAGTCAGGGAATGATTAAGGAACTTAGGCTGCTTCCTAACCATCATCAGAATATAATGTCTAGGTAATTTGCAGCTTATTTGGTTAGGAAAGTGTCACTTTCAACAGTAACTACACCAAAACAAGTAACCACACATTTGGACTTCTCTGTCCCTAACGTCTATGGGTTCATTTACTTTTTAAAATCAAAGGGAACAATCTAAAGGCAAGTGGACTGTTATACTTTTTTAAATTCTCTTGTCAGGAGTTAAGACAACAGAATTCTTAGAAGAGGACGGGTGGTGAGCAGGAAGCTCTGTGGGAGGAATAAATGGGATACAAATTCCATGACAATGGGAAGAAGGAGAAAGGATACATTTCCTTCAAAGTTCAATTTCTAGCTCCATCTCCCTTTGACCTGGGGAATCTGGAATTACACGCCATAGATTCCAAACCAATTGCTATGTGGCCTGTGCTGACCAGGACCTCCCACTCTTGCAAATATAATTTCAGGTCTCAGACACTGAAGCAAGTGCCCAAATGCCAAGGTCAGCTTTGGGAAGGACCATCTGACCTGCCCTGAAATGTTGGCCCCAGGAGAGCCCTCTGGCCCCCTTTTAACTTAAGGGTCTCGTTTTTCATTTTCAATTTTTCAAAAATCAAAATTACAATAAATTTAATTATAGCTCTAAATAGTTTTTGTATGTGATTCTAGAGTCAGGCAACTGAGCAAAGGGTTGACTCCCACACAAAACTGGCTGAAAAGGCAGAGACGGAGAACAAAGTATGGATCGGCCATCCTCAAATTCCTTTCCTTGTAGAAGACACAGGATTCCCTGGGACTGTTCAGATAGCTGGGGCCATCCTGATTGGTGGCTATGAATCTCCTTTTTTGAAAAGTGGACCAACACTGAGCTCAATTTGAGTAAATGGCCCCTGGCACGGGCGACTCCATTCTAGTTGCTGGGACCAGTGGCAGTCTACAAATTTATATTAACAAACCAATGAAGAAACAAACAAACAAAAAAAGCAGTTATCAGGGGACTCTAAAAAGAACTGACTGTGTGTGGGGGGTGGTTGTTTTGTTTTTCTTTTTGGATGACAAAAATGTAGCTCATATCAGCATTTACCAGACTTTCTGCCCCCAGTCTAATTTTTAGAGCAGAATTTAGAGGTTTATGCGACCTGGCTTTAGGTGGAGACTGACTCCCTCAGACACCAGGAGGTGGCCCTAGAGGCAGGACCCTCCCTCCCTCTGCAGGAAGCGCTTTCATCCTTCCGAAATCCGAAGGCTTTTAAACGACTGGGAGATTTGGGGAGATTCCCGAGGGATCCCGAGGTGGTCGGGAGGTTGGGTGGGTGGGGGTGGGTGGGGGTGGGTGGGGGTCCCTGGGGTCTCCCCTTGCGTCCAGCCCTAACCCCAGGCTGCCCAGCGAGCTCTGGGGACCAGGCTCCCCAAGTTCCTGGACTTTCGGATCACTCAGCGTGCTTGTCCTCTGAAGGGCGGCATGGAACCAACGACTGGGCCTGGAGAGGGGCTGTCCGCGTCCTCAGCCCCGCTTACTGGACTCCTACCAGATAGACGCGGGACCGTGGAGGTAACCACATGCGGCCCGTCCGGGGCGAGGCGTGGAGCGGGGAAGCTGGCAACTCTCGCCGCGCAGACTTCAAACCGGGGCACTGAAAGCGGCCAGCCTGGGGTCTGGTAGTAGCTGGGAAACAAAGCTGCAAACAAATGACAAGTAAACACCCAGCCACAGGAAGCCATTAAGAAGAGTGGGCGCTAATGAGCGCGCCGCGGGGACCCGCCGCCGGGGGCGCCCGGGTTGGCCAGCAAGGAGGGGCGCAGGGCCAGCGGCGGCCGGAAGGCGAAAGGGTCTGGGAACGCCGGGATCGTCCCCGCCTCACTCTCCACTCCAGGGTAAAGGCGCCCGGGATCGCTCCGGGAAACTGCGGAGTCACCAAGGGACCCATTCTTCGGGGGTCTTTTGAAGTCGTTTCTCGTAGAAAACAACCTTTTTGAATGACCAGATGCTCCTTGGAGCCCCTCAAATTGCAGGCTATTCTTTTAAAATTATCTTTCTTTAAGGAGTAGTGATTTGTCAGGCAAACCTCTCATAATTTTCCGACTCAATTATTTGGGATAACATACGGTTTTAATTTTTAAATGACAGTTTTGTTTCGTTTTTTATTCCCCCGAACACAACGCCTTTGCACTGAGCTACATCCCCTTTTTTTATTTTTTGAGACAGGATCTCTCTAAATCGCTAAATTGCACGGGCTGGGATCAAACGTGCGATCCTCTTGCCTTATCCTTTCAGAGTCCTGGGATTACAGGCGTGCGCCACCTCCCTCGCGTAAATGACAGCTCTTTCCAGCATCCCAGACTCTGACAGATGCTGCTCAGGGCGGGTCCCACTTCCTGCGCGCGGTCCGAAGCTCATCCTCCCACCTCTCTCGGCCCTCACGCAGCGACGCCCAGTGGTCAGCCAGGTCCCTGCGGGAGAGAGCATCGCTCCGGCCCTGGGTACCCGGCCTCTCCCTCAGCCCAGGTCTTTCAGGCGCAGCGGACCACACACCGAGAGGGGCCTAGGAACTTAGAGCTACGCAAGGGAACTGCCTACTCACTGTGCCTTTTATGAGTGTTTATCTTGGACATTTTAGGAAGTACGTGGGAAAGTGGTTTCAGGGTAAATGTCAGGTCTACTCTAGGAGACTGAGAGAGCGAGTATTCCCCTAAGCATTACCTAAGCCTTGAGAATTGTTTTTCCATGGTCTCCTCATGTGTGATAAACTCCCTTTGTGGAAGGCGACTAATGACAAAGACATCATCATTGATACACTGGCAAAATTAAGGGAAGACGACAACCACTTTGACCAAGTAATCCTAGAAAGAAACTGAAGAGAAGTGTGTGGACAGAAAAGTGATTCCACTGTCTTCTGAGGTGTATGTGTGTCCCTTTATGTTCCCTCCAATTTTGTCTTTCCTGATGAAAATTAATTCAAATATATTTCATCTGTATATTTCATGTGCTGTACCCTGAACATTAGCTAGGATAATATGATTAAATTTCTATAATGAAATCATCTCATTGACTTTAATTGAATTAGAACTCAAAGCACATGAATATAATACAGGATATATAGATACTAATTATTATTTTAGTTTTAAAGCAACAATTTTGGTCCTGAGGCGAAAACTTCTAGATAAAATGAACTGAATTACATGGCTTCTTCTAGATCTAAAATTTTAGATCCTCTAATAATTTTTATTTAAGATATCACATTAATATATGTGCATTTTGTAAAACCTTAATTGTTTAGAATGGCTGAAAATAAAGTCACAGTTTTCTGCTGCATCCAACTTCACTCCCAGGCCAACTTTTTTTTTTTTTTTTTTGGTACCGGGGATCGAACTCAGGTCCTTGCACTTGTGCAGCAGGCAGCAAAACCACTGAGCTAAATCCCCGGCCCCTAACTTTCTATAAACCTCAATTCTTAGCCACTTCAGTTAAACATTGCACTAGAATAAGCAGAGTCCCAAACAGAATGATCATCCAACTGAACAACCACCACTCTAGAAAAACATTTGCAGCATTCTACTTCTTTTGTCCTTTTCTTTCTTTAGACATCTAGAAAGTTTTTACTGTTTTTCTTTTGCCTTTCATTGTGAGTGGGTCTGGCCCCTCTCAGAATGTGGCAGGTGTCCAGGTAGATTTTCCTTACTCAATTATTGAATCCCCTGGAAACTTTTCCCTTATCTTTGAGGAAGAACTCACTTCCATTGATTCCCCAGAACTGTCACATCAGACCCTCAACTAAGTAAGAAGTTCCATCCATCTGCCCAAATTGGCCTCCATTTGCTCCTCACTGGTCCTCCAGGGCTTGCCATTGGCTAAGACAGAAATTCAAATCATGCAAACACTGGAAGTCAGTGAAAAGGCAATTACTGTGGGAAATGGCAACTCAGCTGTTATGAATGATAATATCTACATATTGGATTTTCTACCAGATTCAGTCATCAAATTAGGACCCTTTCTTTCAAATCAATATTTTGAAGGAATATTTCCCATAGAGAAATATGTAATGCAAAGAAATATGTAAATGTAAAACTTTCAAAAAGTATCTTGAGATTATGACAAATCACTCAAAATTTGGGAAAGGTTAAAAACGCAGATGACAATTCTTGTGGATGTCAGATGGTAACACTGTTTAACTGGCCCATCAATTAATTTCTTTGGTGGATATATTTAGGGGGAGTCATTGCTTACTATTTATTTTAATTGAACTAGAATCCCAAACTAAAACTTTAAGGTTGAAGAGCTAGTGAAGTCACATGTTGAATTTCTACCCATTTCAGTTACAGATTTCTGTCCAGTGGAAAAGATAACCCCAAAAGTAAAGATTTATCCTCTTGCAGAGCACTCTGTGCCTCACATCCTCTTTTGAATCAGTGTTAACATTTAATTTATCCCCTTATTAACTGTTTAGTTGGATTAAATTTATTTACTGTGGTACTGGGGATTGAATTCAGGGCCTATGCAGTGAGCTACATCCCCAGCTCTTTTTATTTTTTATTTTGACATAGGGTCTTACAGTTGCCCAGGCTGACTTTTATTTTTTTACTTGTGTATGAAACATGTATTTAACTTCTTTTTTTTTTTTTTTGGTACCGGGGATCGAACTCGGGTCCTTGTGCTTACAAGGCAAGCGGCAGAACCACTGAGCTAAATCCCCGGCCCCTTTAACTTCTTCAAAAGTGTCTAAATGAAATTTGCTAGAGGGATTGAGGTTTCTCATGTTTAAGTGCACCATTTCTACTCCTTCATCTCTGTCTAGGTCCTCCTCCTGATTCTGGCATGTGCCACCTGCAGAGAGAATTAACCCCACCTCTCTGCAGCACTGGCAGTTATGAAGCTTAATGCAACCTGTTATTCTTGAGTATTTATTTGTTTAGCCAAGCTACATACTCATGTCTATGCATACTATCAATTCATGTACATTTAGGGTGTAAAGTTTTATCATCTTTTCACATTTTTTAAATGTCATTTTCTTATGAATCTTTTTTCATTTTATATAAAGTTCTTTATAATATTGAGTAGGCCTAATTACTGGTTCTCTGATTATACATTTATATCTCCAATAGGCAAAGATTAACATTTCCTTTACAACTGAGATGAACAATGTCTTCCACTAAAAACAATGTGCTCCTCCCCACTCATCTCCCTCATAATTAAAATATGAGGTGTAAACCAAAGAGAAGGCCCTGATTCCATATTACATCCTTTCTCCAGTGTTTTACACAAAGTTTGTTAGATATTAAACTTTTATAACTTTGGCTTTCTTTCTGGAGGTTGTTGCTGTGTCCTGAGTCTAGTAATTCCATACAGGTCATTGTCACTGTGTAATATATTATAAACCTGTCACCAGTGCCCTTTCATCACCTCACTTGGCTGAGCTTATAAAAGGAGCCCAGGACGTCAAACAGGCAGCTCAGGCCTTTCCCCAGAACTGCATGTAGCCCCAAGCTAAGTCCTCCACCTGGATCCCAAGTCCTGAGCATCTTTTCTCTCCTTGGCAGCCACTGACATCAACTCTACTGTACCCAACAGCCTGTGCTGCTGCCACCTGTGTCTCTCCTCCTATGGCCTGGTTTGTCCTGCTTTGGGGCATAGAGGTGCTACTGATACCACAGCCAGCCTGACTCCCCTGGAAGCTCAGGGCAGGTCCCTACTCCATGCTTATGGCTTTGACCTTTGAGCTCTAGTCCCTTTCTCAGGTGAGGGAGGAAGATCACCCTCCAGATGCCCACACAACCTGCGTCTTTGCTGAAGGGGAGCTCTGTTTGCTAGAAGACTATTGTAAGTCCCAAGCAGCTAGGACAGAATGCATTGTGATGACGTCTAACATCAAAAGTCAATTTTAAAACTGTTTGAACAAAGAGCCTTTCTTGCCCATTGCCACCTCCTAAAGGCCTAGCCTCAGAGCCTGGGAAAATTTGGTAGGATGATATCTACCCAGGAAGTTTACCTCTGCTTTCTGCCATCTCTCCTCCAGGCTCCCAGCTGACCACACCTCATTCCCACACTAATGCATCTGCTGAAATCTGGAAACTGAGGCTGTGACAGCCAAGAAAGCCTAAAGTTGAGGGTGCCAACATCCAGATTTCCCCACCCCAGTCTCATTGTCGTACTTTAAACTCTTCATGGTCTTCCAAAATAAATGCAGGTTGAGTCTCAAAGGGAAAGGCAACTAGGAGCCCTAACCTTCTCCCCAGACTTTGCACACACAGTAAATATGCCTCAGTCTTTGTTCCACTCACTTCTAATTAGCAAGAAAACAAACTCATTTGGTGATTAAAATTTGTTGAGGACTGCTGGAATATATAATGATTTCGGCAGCATCTCCTCCAGGTAGCCAAGGGTGGGGAGCAGAGGTGGGATTGGACTTGCACCCCCTCTTCTTGTTGCCTGGTCCCGTGCCTGTTCTCTTATCTTCTTTTTCAGGGAGATATAAAAGAGGATGAAAGTGATTTCTAAAGTACAAATTTTTTACATCTTTGGTTCTGACAAAAATTAAGTCACTAAAAAAATTAAATTATAATCTTTAAGATTTTCAATAAGTCAGTCTCAGAGAAAAATTTTGTCAAAAAAAAAAAAAAACCCTCCACAAAATCACATGACTTCTTGGAAGCATCAAAAAACTGTGCACAGGGCCGGGGATTTAGCTCAGTGGTTCTGCTGCCTGCCTCGCAAGAGGAAGGTCCTGAGTTCAATCCCTGGTACCAAAAAAAAAAAAAAAATGTCCTAACAATATTTCCTGAGATTATTAAACACTTTAAATCTTTGTAATTACAGTTAGATTTTTTTCCTATCCTTACTTTTGGTAAGTATCATTTTAAAAATAACTTCAATGATAGAATACAACTTTGAGCAGAAAGTCCATTCTTTAATGTCCATAAAGATTTTTAAAATTTCCTTATAGGCACATGGCTCCCAGGCTACTGCTTTTCAGCAATTAATTGCCAACACAAAAACGTAAGCATTAGTTAAGTATTAGTATAAATGTCATACAAAATGCAAGTCCTTTGTAGCTTCTAAATTTCCCGAGAATATTTTCTAAAGAGTCTCACCTACAACTTTAAAAAAAAGAGAGAAAAAAATGGCAGTTACAACCTCCCTGGCTTTCATTATAGGGTTGCCGTCAGAAATCTGTTAAGGAGAGGGGAAGAGGGGTAATTTTCCTTTAAAATGGAGAGGAGTTTCTTTTAGGAAGGAAATTCCCTGAGGAAGTTGTTTTAAAACAAATAAATGTTCAGGATGAAGCCAGCAAAAGGTGTGAAGGGACCCTCTTTGATTTCTCAATTTGTGTATTTGGCTCAGACAACATTTTATGCACATATTAATCGAATGCTAATGACCTCCTGTGAGGACAGTGATATTTGACACTAAGTATTATCAACAGAAAGGTTTTTGTGTATTTTTAATCCCATCAAGGTGCCCAGGGCGAGAAGGAGGCTACACTGGGGGAGGTGGGAGATCTCAGGGCCTGGGAGTAGATTCCTGGCTTGACTTCCAGTAGAGTCCAGAATCAAGTGATTGACAGAATTATCTCCACATCAAGAAGTTTTCTGAAAGGTGTAAACGTGTTCTTCAAAGTCTTCAGGTGACTATCTTTATTTAACCCCCTCCTGCTCCCCTGGGGCATGGTTCTGAACCTCAGTGAGGGTCAGAATGACCTGGAGACATTGTGACAGTGGCTTACAGAGTCACCCCATGCCAGCCTGGAGCAGCAGGTTGGGGTGGGACCCAAGAATATCTGCCTTTCTGACAAATCCCTGCTGGGTGAGGACCACACAGGAGACCCGGGGAGCTCAAGCATTAGTTTGAGTCTCAGATGCTGCAAAACTTGCATTGTTCCTAAAAAGGGGGTAGCAGGCTGGAACTGTTGCTTCTTACTAGCTAAAGAAACTGCACTCTATCTACACAACACGAAGCCAGCTTGGAAAGACAGGTAGAGCAGGGATAAAGGCTTGGAACTGAAGGAAATACACCCTTTGACCTTGAGAGGTTGGTTTCTTGTCTATTTCATATGAAAATGTTCCTAGTCGAGATGGAGGCGCCGTCTAAACATACATGGCTTTGTCACCGTTCATGAGGCATGAGGCATATCTCATTGGGGTTTAAACTTGCATTTAAACTATTAGAGATGTTGGGCCTTTAAAAAATATATATACTTATTGACCACCTATATCTCTTGTTTTGAGAAATGTTCAGATTCTCTGCCCATTTTTAAATCAGGTTATTTTCCAGCTATCGAATTTTTTAGTTCCTTCTATAGTTTGGATGTTAGTCCCTTATCAGATATAAGTGTTTGCAAATAATTCCTCACAGTCTGTGGGCTGTCTCACTCTACTTGTTGTTTCTTTCTTTTTTTTTTTTCAGGGGGAGGATAAGCAGGGATCAAACTCAGGACCTTGTGCTTTCCAGGCAGACATCGGCACCACTGAGCTAAATCCCTGGCCCTACTTGTTGTTTCTTTTGCTGTGCAAATCTTCTTGTTTTGAATTAATCCTATTGTCCATTTTTGCCTTTGTTGCCTGTGCTTTTGGAGTCCCATCTGAAAATCATTGCCCAGAGCAATATCATGGAGCTGTTCTGTTTTCTTTTAGTAGCTTTACAGTTTTGAATCTTATGTGTAAACAGTTTATTCATTTTAAGCTGAATTTTATATTTGGTGTGAGACAGCATCCAATTTCACTCTGCACATGGATGTCCAGCTTTCCCAACACCATTTATTGAAGAGACTGTCCCTTCCCCCAAGGTGTTTTCTCTGGCACCTTAGTCTAACATCAATTTAGCAAAATAGCTTGGGCTTATTTCTGGGCTTTTTATCCTGACCAATAGGACTGTCTTTATGCCAGGCTGTTCTGATTACAGTAGCTTTATAATATATTTTGAAATCAGGAGTGCAATAACTATAGCTGTGTTCTTTTTGCTCAGGATTGCTTTGGCTTTTAGAGTCTTTTCTAGTTGCATATAACGTTTATGGTTGTTTTTCTCTAGTTCTGATGGCATTGGGATTTGGGCAGGGCTTGCATTAAACAGTACTGATTCTACCTACAGACACCTCAGAGAAACTCAGTTGTTCTGTATCCACTCACTTGCTCACCTATTTAGAAAGCAGACATTAAATGCCTCCCATGTGGAAGGTGCTCTTTAGGGTTTTTTTTTTTTTTTTTGGTACGGGGATCAAACTCCAGTCCTTGCCCTTGTGAGGCAGGCAGCAGAACCACTGACCTAAATCCCCGGCCCTCTTTTGGGCTTTTAAGAAAGAAACATCGATGAGCAAAACAAAGCAGACAAACTCCTTGACCCCCTGAAGCTCAGGTTCTATAGTCAGTTAGAAGCTGACTATGGGTTAGGGGCTCTGGACAAGAGAGAAAACAGAGCCTGGTGTGGTGGCACATGCTTGTAATCCCAGCACTCTTGGAGGCTGAAGCAGAATAACTGCAAATTCTGGCCCAGCCTGAACTCAGCAACGTAGCAAGAACCCATCTCAAAAGGAAATAAAATTAAAAAGTTGATGTGAAGGCCCTGGGTTCCATCCTCAGCACCATAAGGAAGGAAGGAGGGAGGGAAGAAGGGTGGAGGAGAAAGACAGAGACAGAGACAGAAATGGAGACAGAGAAAGACCTAGAGATACAGAGAAAGACTGAGAGGAAGAAGAGAGGAAAGGAGAGAAGAGAGAGAAGGAGGAAGAAGACTAGAGCTGTGGGGAGTGTGCCGGGTGGGGGAGGAGGATGCCAGCCAACTTTGCAGTGAGCAGACATGAACAGGGGAGGAGAGGAGGCCTTTCTGAGGAGACTGTCAGGCTGAGGGCTAGCAGAGCAAAGAATGGGCAGCACCAAGGAGGACAGACAAGACCACGTGGGAGAAATGAGGCCAGGTCAGGGGAGTGGCCACAGAGCCTGAGGTGACTGCACAGGTAGGGTTGGAGCGAGCGGTGATGAGCAGGTGTCCAGGGGGAGGCCTGGGGACTGGGTGACAGTGATGAGAAGCAACAGGACCCCAGCACAGTCCTAACACAAAGCAGGGGTCTTTTTGGTGGGTGGCACACGGAACCAAGGATGACCCCAATTTGAGTAGGATCCTCTTGGCATCACACACCCAGAGACCACAGTCACCTTATGATCCAGTGGATGGTGTATTCCAGTCCTAGGATGGTGGTGACAAAGTGACACACATGGGGTGTGTTTGCTCAACAGAAAGTTGTCCCCAGGTCTAGAGGCCAGAAGGCTGAGGTAACAGTGTGTCCAGGATCTGGCTCCTTTGAGGGCTCCTGGAGAGGTTCCTTTCTGATCTCCCCACTTCTGCAGTGGCCAGTGTCCTCAGCCTCCCTTGGGAAGTAGTGACATGGTGCCAGTCTCTGCTTCTGTCTCTGTGATGCTTTAGATCCAAAAGTCTCATGTGTTTGGAAAGTGATTGAATCTTGGAGGCATTATACTCATCACTGGATTCATCCACTGATGACTTTGATAGCTCATGTGCTGTTAGGAGGTAGCTAGAGCAGGTCACTCAGGGTGTGACATGGAAGGGTATATTTTTGTCCCTGGCTCCTCCCTTCCTTTTGGCTCTCTGCTTCTTGGCTGCCATGATGTGAGCAGTAGTCCTCTGCCATGCCCTTCCACCATGCTGTTCCTACCTTACACCAAATCAACTGTAGACTAAATCCTCTAAAAACCATGAGCCAAATAAACCTCTCCTCCTTTAAGTTCTCAGTGACAGGAAGATAACTAATAGTCTCCACATGGCCTTCTCCTCTGTGTGTCTGCAGTGGTCTTCTCATAGGGACACCAGTCCCACTGCACAGGGGGCCTGCTGCTCCAGGGCCCCTAATTCATCTGCAAGGGCCCTATTTGAAAGAAGTCACTTCCTGAGGTCCAGGATCAGGCCTGCAATGCATCTGCTCTGAGAGGACACAGCTCCCCCATGGCAGAGGACTCCTTCACAGTCCCCACAGAGAACCCAGTGGTGTGACCAGTCATGCTCCATCTCCTCACCCACAGGCCTGGCTCATCACCTCCCTGGGTGTGCATTTTGGGCCTGTGACATGCTGGGATGCTCTTTAAATGTGATGCTGAACCACCATCTCACAAAGACCTGATCCTTAGGGAAGATAGCAGTTTGGACCCATTTCACCCACTAGATATGCTCTATGAGAAGAAATGTAATATAAATATACCTAAAGATGCATTGGTAGCACTGGGCATAAGTGCATACATGTGTAGGTGTGCACACAACACACACATACATATACACATCCACACACATAGAGTCTTAGGCTGGCTTGTGAAATCTGGGAATTGCTAATTGCAAATAGAGCAAAACTTGATGGTATTCTGCTGCTTTGTGCCCTGCAACGACTCCTCATCTGATTGAGCAAAAGCCAGATCCCGCAGACACACTGCTCCCCCTCCCATGACCACAGTGTCTCTGCCACTCTGCCTGTTCTCCACACTCAACATGCATCCATTTCTCACTCTTACACCTCCTCCACCCTGTTCCCTGCTCACCTCGAGCCCCTGGGAGCCCTCCTTGGATGGTCAGACCAGGTACCCACACCCATGTCTCTCTCCTCCAAGCCCTGCTCAGTGTCATCCCCTCAGTGCTGTCAACCTCTCCTTCCCATTTAAATCCCAAAGTCCCCTTATCCTGCTTGTCCTGCCTTATATTGTTCCACAACACACATCCTCTTCCATTTGAACTACTGATTTTTAAAAATTAATTTTATTGGTACATTTTAAGTATATAATGACATTCATCATTGGAAATTTGCACCTTTCCATAATCTCTCTTGGTTCTTATTTTTCCCCCTTCCCCTGCCCTCCCTTCAACCCCTCCATTCTTCCCTATTTAC
>NW_004624785.1:12922192-12985255 GCF_000247695.1 Heterocephalus glaber | reverse complement strand
TGAGAGATATAGGTCTAGTAAGCTTCTTTGGCAAGTTAAACCCCAATTTTTCCAGCACCATTTATTAAAGAGGCTATCTTTCCTCGAGTGGGGGTGTTTGGCTCCTTTATCGAAGAGGAGGTGGCTGAGTGTGTCTGGAGTTGTTTCTGCATCTTCTAATCTGTTCCAGTGGTCCTCAGGTCTGTTTCTTTGCCAGTACCATGCTGTTATTATCACATTGAACTACTGATTTATCTTTTTCTATTGTTTTCATTACCTGCCTGAAGTTATTACAAAGTCAACTGCATGAAGGCAAAAGCTGTTCTCCTTCCCTCCCTAAACAAGCAGAAGGCCAGCGGGTGCTCAGTAAATACTTGTGGAATGGAGGACATGAAAACAGCCTCAGTGTAGAGATGTGAAGTCATCCTGGAAGAGCCTTTCCCACCAAAGACACTGGTAATTGTCCTTAATTGTTTATGTCTATTTTCCATCTCAGATTCCTTCAAGGAGTACTTAATTTTAGCCAGGTTGCACTAATACTGCATGTTACAGTTTAGATCTAGAATGTCCCCCAAACTCTATTGTGTTTGGAGGTGGGCTTTTGGAAGTGTGATACTCATGGAGGTGCTGTACTCATCCACTGGTGAGTTCATGGCTGAACAAGCTGTTAGGAGGTGGGCTCTAGGTGGAATGTGACCTGGAAGAGTATATTCTTGTTCCAATTCCTTCCCGCTTTCTCTGTTTCCTGGCTGCCATGTGGTGAGCAGCTTTCCTCCACCGTGCCATTCCACCATGATGTTTCTACCTTGAAGCAGTCAACCATGGACTGAAACCATGATCCAAAATAAACCTTTCTCTTTTAATTTGCATGTGTCAGGTGTTTTGTCCCAGGGATGACTAATACACTCAACAAGTCAGAACTACAAAGGTACAGCCAACCCCACAGCACAGAGATGGAATGAACTGGACAGAGCTCAGCTGGGAAAAACAGACTACTGAGGGGCACAGCAGAGACACACAGGGCAGAGCATGTGGTGCTCAAAGCCAGAATCTAGGAATTTCTGGCCTCATCCGTTCCTCTGGGTGACATCCTTAAACAGTGACTTGCCATTGAAGGGCTTGCTTCTTATCAGAGAATGGACTGCATTTACAGATTCTGTTACTTACTGATTCTGCGTTTGCAAATTCGCCTACTTACTAAAATTTATTGGTGACCCCCAAATCAGTGCCCAGGGTGCTTTTCCTCACTCACAGACATGGGCAGAGCACAGTTCTCAGCAGAAGTGGAGTAAGTTGATGTACCCTGCCTGCTTACTGCACCTCTCACAGAAGTATCCTGTTTGAGGTCTATTTAATTCCACACTTTTCACATTCATGTGCCTTCTGTTAATGATGTCACTGTTTAAAGTGGCCCAAGTGCACTGCTGAAGTGCTGTGTAAGGTCCTAAGCCCTGGGATGCTGTGACATGTCCCACAGAGGAGATGTGTGTTAGAGAAGTTTCCTTCCGACATGAGTGAAGGTACAGTTGGCCATGAGTTCAATGTCAACAAAGGAACAATAGAAATTAGGTAAATTGTCTTTAAACAGAAGCTTATGTATAACAAGGTATGGACCAATCAGTGGATGGAAAGGTAGACCCCAGAGGTTCACAGGAACCTAACCCTGATCTCCCTGGAGCCGGACTTCAGTTATAGAACACACTTATTGTGAACAAGAAGCATGGACTGAATTTTCTGTCTGTGCATGTCCTGTGCAGGCAGGGTGGATGGGAACTCCTCACTGTCCCTTGTGCCCACCAACACAGCAGGCCCCTACGTGTGCCACAATGGAGTGATCCGGGAGTGCAGTCTTTGGGAGCTTCAAGCTGCTCCACATTTAGGGACTCTCTGGGGCTAAAGTCAGTGAGCATTTCTCTCCTTTCTTTTTTTCTAAACACCATCTAATTATACCATCTGATTTTAGCAAGAGTTTTCCAGGGTCTGAATATGTCCCCTCAAATTCACAGATTGGAATTTAATTCCAAGGCAGCAGTATTGGGAGGTGGGGCCTCGTGGGAGGTACTTGGGTCCTGAGGGCTCTGCCCTCATAAACTGATTAAAGCCATTCTGAAAAGGGGTCCTGCCAGGGGCTGTGCTCTCTTCTGCTTTTCTGCCTCAATAGGACACAGTGTTCCTTCCTCCAGAGAACCCAGCAACAAGTCACCATCCTGGATGTAGGGAGCAGCCCTCACCAGACACCAAGCCTGCCAGCACCTTGACCTTGGACTTTCCAGCTACTAGAAATGTGAAAAAAATAAAATTTTGTTCTTTACAGATTATCCAGCCTCAGGCCCAGTATTCAGATATGGCAACACAAAATGGACTTGGACAGAGCCTAGTATGGCTCTCCAAATCCCCTATCACTGGAAAACCAGGAGGGTTTAAAAAAAAAAACCTTATTTTGCAATCTTTGGGTGCATCAGCCTTTTTCAGCAAATGACTGAGCAAAAACCAACTCTCATATATTTGTCCACCCACCTGTGTTCATAACACACAGAACATGGAAGCAATCCAGCATCAGTGACAGACAACTGCCCAAAGAAAATGTGGTGTCTATATGTACACACATGAAAATAGAATGTCATTCAGCCTTTAGAAGGAAATTCTGACACTTGCTACAGTGAGGATGAACCTGGAGGACATTGTACTAGTGAAACAAGCCAGCCATAAAAAGACAAACACTGTAGGATTCCACTTACACTGAGAGCAGCCAAAGCCACAGAGACAGAAAGGAATGGTGGGGTCAGGGATTTAGCTCAGTGGTTCCAGCGCCTGCCTCACAAGCACAAGGTCCTGAGTTCAATCCCTGGTACCAAAAATAAATAAATAAATAAATAAATAACACAAATTTATTTGCCAGGGATTTAGCTCAGTGGTTTCTCTGCCTACTGTGCAAGAGCAAGGACCTGAGTTCAATCCCTGGTACCAAAAAAAAAAAAAGAAAGAAAGAAAAGAAAGGAATGGTGGGTATGGGGCTGGGGAGAGGAGAAGGGAGAGGTCTTGTTTAGTAGGGATACTTTCAGTCGGGAGAGATTTACCTGAAAGTTCTATGGGTGGATGCTGGAAATGGCCACAAAATTGTGAATATATTTACCGCCACTGAAATTTACAGTTAAAATGATTAAGGTACAAATTTTATGTTACTCTATATTGCCACAGTTAAAACAACTTTAAAGGGAAAAAAATAATACAGAAGCAAGTGATATTCATTTAAAATAGATATTGTGGTAAAAACATTACAGGAGTAATCCTGGCTAACAGGAGTGTGGGAAGGTGGCGGCAGAGTTTCCGTGAGTTGGTTGGTTATACTGTACCTCTACTTTTGGAAGATAAAAGCTGTATTCTTTTGAACCTGGCTCTCACAAACTATAACGTGTAAGGTGAGTTTGTTGGGTTCGGTCTCCCACAAGGTCACCTCTGTCCTGCCAGCGCCACTCACCTCACTGCCCCTGGCGAGTCAACCAGAGGGCGTGGGGGAGCATTCTCTGATGTTGCCACTAGAGGGCCGATGTTCACCTGGATCTTGTGAACAACTGTCAGGGCCTCTTCCCCTGGGATCATGGCTCAAACTTCACCCAACAGATACCCTGACGAAGTCCTCAACCTCAAAGGGACTTGATGCCAATAGGGTTCGGGACACGCTGCTCAACACACAGCCCCCTGGCATTTGAGAAGACAGAAGAGGCAGGACCTCTTCCCTCCTCCCACCCAGCTCCCAGGAGCAGGTCATGAGCTCTCATGCCAAGGCGTCCACCTGTACTACACCTGAAGGAGAGGACCATCCTTAGCTTTGAATTTTTTGTCTGTTTTGTTTTTTCTTTTTGAGACAGGATTTCACCTTTTCAATTCAGGCTGACCTTAAACTCACTATGTATCCTAGGTTGGCCTCAAACTTGTGGTCCTCCTGCCTCAGCATCCTGAGTGCTGGGATTATAGGCATGTGCCACCACACCCAGCTTGTCCTTATCTCTGAAAATGAAATGTCACAGAGAAGAATCAGCACACATACTTTACTATGTCCCCCTGGTTTATTACTGCAGAACACATCTTGTTCACTCAAACTTCTGCACGACTGTCCACTTTCATCCAATGTAAACATAAAAAACACTATTCCCTGTTTCTTTGGGTCTTCAATTCCTTACAAAGTCTCCCATGTCACATTAACTTACAGTAAAAATCTGTATGTTTTCTTCTTGCTGATCTGTCTTTGGTTATGGTTGTGAACCTGGAGATGGTGAGGAAAAGAAATCTGTCCTTGGGCCGGGGATTTAGCTCAGTGGTGCCGGCACCTGCCTTGCAAGTGCAAGGTCCCAAGTTCAATCCCCAGTACCAAAGAAAAGAAAAGACAAGACCGTGCCCCCCATGCTGGCCTCCATACTGTCTGATGAAAAGTCAGCTGGTGATATTACTGAGAAGTTGTTCCTTTTACCATTAAGCCTGACATATTTATCAAGTTAATGTTTTTCTATTCCTATATTGTACTATTGTACTAGCTTTTTAAAAAACAAGGATACACTTTTAATTCTATCAATTTTCTTTTCAACATCTCTTCAAATGATCTTTTATTATTTCTCATTTGAACTAATAATATGGTGAGTTACAAGAACAACTTTCTAATATTGAATCACTTTTCCACATCACCACAAATTCAGTTTGGACATATATTATTGTTTGTTATATTCTTCTTATATTTTGGTGGATTTATATTCACAAGTAAAATTCTGTTTATTTATTTTTAGGGGAACTATCTTTTTCAAAATTAACATTTCTCTGGGTGTGAGGGCGATCTGGCTGCAACATCCATCAACCCATTGATCGCCAGGGTTGATTTGGCTGATCTGGCTGGCTAGGCTGGTGTCCCCTTCCTGTCTCACTGCTCCATGTGTGTCCCTCCAGAAGCTGTGGGCTTGGTTGAAGAAGACCATCTCCTCAGTCAAGGGTATACAAGTAGCTGCGCTCCCCTGCTAGAACCTCCAAACAAGCTCTCAAAATTAACATTTTTCTAACTTCAAAAAATTGGGTAGCTAATCCCAGCCCTCCAAGAATTGAAAATTTGAGCCCAGCATAGGCAATGTAGAGACTTAGTAAGACCTTGTCTCTAAATAAAATTTTTTAAAGGGCTGAGAGTGTAGCTCAGTGTGAAGGACCTGGCTTAAATCCCCATACTGCATTAAAAAACAGAAAGTGGGTAGTAATTTTTTCTTAAAGCACTCAGTCTAAATCCCCGGGCCTCTCCATATGTTTTAAGCCCAGAATGCTCCCCTCCCCATGTCTGCTAAGATACTGTTGGCAACAGCAAAGCACCTGGCACAGCTGCAGGCCAGGTAGTGGGAAAGCAGCCAGCCTTGTAGGAAAGCTGCACAGGGAGGCAGCAAAGAGCAGGGGTGGGGAGGGGCGGGGACCTCAGCTGTCATAGCACACTTGCTTCTTTTCAGTGGGAATAACATATAGTGGTCATGTTTGTGAAGACAGATGTGCTTTACTTCTAGGCCTTTTGGTGACTAAGTTAAAAATAAAATGTGACTTCATATTACTATTTTCAGCGCAAATATAACATTGTAAATTCTTCAATAGACTTGTACTTTGATTTTGTATTTTTTTTCTTTCACGCTGAAAACCTCAGTCTGTAACAACATTAAAATTACTTATCTCTAATAATATATAAGATAATTTCAAAAAATAATTCTAGTACACATTATTTATTAAGATTAAGATTTTTTTATAATTCCTTTTGTAGTTAGATTATATTTCAATAATAAGTACAGTAAATGAAAATGCTATGTTTTAAAGACCCATGAAATGATTATTTTCTTCATGTGGTTATATGGCCAATTTGTTATACAATTAGGTTCACTTCTTACAGTTTTTAATTTCAAGGTTTCTTTTTCCTGTTTGACTTACTTACATGATATATTTACATGGTACAAAAATCAAAGAGGATTAGAAGGTTAATGATTCAAGTGTCACTTCCATTCCAACTGTATTCTTTCCTAAAATATCCCCAGTAGGTGACCATCAGTATTGGTTCCTGGTTTATCTGGTTCTTTTTGCAAACATGCACATGTGTGTTCTTATTTCTTCACACAGATCTCCACCAGGCAGTGTACACTATTATTCTGTCTGTTCCTTGCCTTCCCCCCTAATGTACTTGCCTAGAGATCTCAACTTTTGAGGGCACAGAGATTCTCATCTACTTCTCGTGGCTTTACGGCCCAGCTTACACGCACGAATACTTTGGTAGTTTGCAGTCTTGTGTTGTCACAAACAACACAGCCATTAATAACACTGTGCTTGGGTCATTTTGTCCCTGTGCCAACACAGCATTTAGATTTCTATTAAATGCAATTGCTAGGATGAAGTGTAAATGCAGCTGTGACTTGTTTCAGTTGCCTTTTAAAATGAGACAGTTTCTGATCTGAAGGCAATCTTTGCTTGTCACAGAATGCTCTCCTGTATACAATGGAATCATTCCTCCTACCTATTTAAGACCATAGATTAGGTCTTTACTTTTTCCTCATATAGGAAAAAGTAAATTTATTTTATATTTTTATGGATTAGACCAAAAATGTCCCTTAAAAGTCTCATGTGTACAGAGGTAGGGATTTTGGAAGATGGCTTTATCAAAAGAGCAAAAATCTTATCAGTGGATTAATCAATTGATTAGTTCACAGCTGTATGGTCTGTTAGGAGGGTCCTGCTTGGAGCAAGTAGGTCACTGGAAGGATATATCACCTCTTTGCTCTCTCTATTTTCTGGCTGCCAAGAAGTGAGCAGTTTTCCTCAGCCATACCCTTCTACTATGATGTTCTGTTTCACCATAAACATAAAAGCAATGGAGCCAACTGACAATGGACTGAATCTTCTGAAACTGTGAGCCTAAATAAATCTTTCCTTTGTTAAGTTATTTTACCAAGTATTTTGTCACAATGACAAAAAGATAGCACATAATACATAGTACTCTATTCTGAAGCCTCAGATACAACCTGTATCCTATTCTACAGTCTTTTCTCATGTTTGGTCATTGGTTTTGCTGTCTTCCTAGTCTTTGTGTGTGCATATTTATAACATTCAGGACCATCAGGACAAATGTAGGGTGCTGAGGAGTGGCAGGGGCCTATGCTTTTTCCAGTATTGACATTTCAAGTTTTTATCTTTTTTTAGAAATTTCTATCTCACTGGTATCTTTTAAACCATAAACAAAAATAAGAAGTCATGTTTTGTTTATTTTGCTTAATTGGAGATCGAGTTGGATGTGTGAGATACAGAAATCAATAGAATAGTTAGCAACTTTGCCCTGAGTTTCACACATTTCTGCTGCTTCAAGCAAGGACAGAGGTATTGAGTTGATTCCATTGTGTGTGTGTGTGCACACATGCGTGTGTATGTGTAATCACTCCCTGTCAACACCACCAGCACATTCTCTAACCCTTGCTAGGTGACTGTAATATCACCTCTGTCATTGCCATTACCACCTGCTGCCTCACAGCACTAATGTGAGCCCAGCCCCAGAGGTTCTAAGCAAATAGACCCAGCACAGAGAAGTGGAGTGATGCTGCCCTGGCCATGCAGGCCAGGAAGTGGGCCCAGGACTCAACCCTCCACGCTCTAGTCATGATTCCCAACCATGCTTGGGCCTCCTCAAACCCAGAAATGTCCCTTGTACCTCTGCCATGTGCCTGCCCATTGTCTGCAGCAGATACTTCAAATGTCCCTCCATTTTTAGGCAAGGCTGAAGATTGAGCCCAGGGCATCATGTGTACAAGGAAAGTGCTCTACCACTGAGCTGCACCCCAGCCCCTTTTTTAAAATTTAATTTTGAGATAGAATCTTGCTAAGTTGCACAGGCTGGTCTCAGGAGTGCCTAGCATACTTTATCTTCAGGCATGGCCCTCCTTCATGAGAAAACAGAAAGTTTAGAGATGACTTCAAGCTCCCTCCAGAACATCCTCCAGGCTTCAAGACTGCACCCTCCCTGTCCAGTTAGCTGAGAAGTCTTGAGGGAAGAAGTCCTCCCTAGGGTCTTGTTAACTGGGAACTTCTGATGTGGGGAGAGGGTGGTCCTATCTAAGTCCTGTAGCTGAGAAATCCAAGGCAGGGAAGACTTCCTCCCCAGGGTCCCTTAGCTAGGGAGTATGAAGGAGGATCACCTTCTCTGGGGTTCTGGCTTCAAAAGGGCATGAGAGGACATAGCCTCTCTTCTCTGGATCCCTGTAATCCCAGTACTCTGGGAAGCTGAAGCAGGAGGATAGCAAGTTTGAGCTCAGCCTGTGCAACTTATTAAGATTCCGTCACAAAATAAAAATGTGAAAAAGGGCTGGAGGTGTAGTTCAGTGACAAGATCCTGGGTTCAAACACCAATTTTACATTAAAAAATAAAAATAAAAACCTAAAGAGTGGATTAGAAGATCCCTGAGGACTCACACAGCCTTAGAGTCCCAGATCCTCCACGCTCATGCTGCCCAAGGGAGGGTCTGGGTTTGGGCTAAGGGCATCACTCTCTCCGTGCTCCGCTTCCTCTCTCTTCCACCAGGGGGAGCTACAAAACCAAGAGCTAGGCCAGGAAGGACTTTGAGCTCCAGGAGGTGGGCAGACTTTCTATACTATTGGGTGATTTCAATTTATCATGTTCTCTTATGTGGTCTGGAATGACCAAACTTGCATTATATTTTTCATGGACATTTATGTAGAAGAAAGCTGAATTTTAAAAACACTTTGTTAGATGTTCAAAGGAAGTTTTAATTTGCTAGAACTATAGACTTGAAGTGTTGGGGACTAGGCTATATAACTCAGATCTCACAGTCTCCAGGTCTGTGTTATCTTGCCTCAGGAAAAGGGAAGTATGCAGAAGGTCGAATGCCCCCTGGCTATAGGTGGAATGCTGATAACTGGGCACTCCTGAGGCACAACAGCACCTGCTGAGGATCTTTGTCCATATACAGGCATTTGGGTGTAGAGAAAATCTGTTTCCTCATTAATGTAATCCTTATCCACCCCTTCTCCACAGTTCTGTTCCACGAAACACGTGCTACCCCTCCCCATGCACTTCTCACTGTCTAATAAAAGTAGACCAACTGTGGAGTTCAAGTCTGTCTGCTAGAGGCAGGTCTCCCTTCCAGTCCCCTCCACCTTTTTTTTTTTGGTACCAGGGATCAAACTCGGGTCCTTGCGCTTGTGCAGCACGCGGCGAAACCACTGAGCTAAATCCCCGGTCCTAGTCCCCCCTTTATATCTTGAAAATTATCTCTGTCTCTTTTATTCCTTCCCATTCCCCCCAAAAGGTAGCTGAGGGTCTGATTAGTGCTCAGTATTTCAATACAGAGCAGAGTGGTATTTTCTGCTCCTACTCATGACCATGTTGCCAGAATATGAACCAAAACATTAAATAGAAAAATATAAAGACACTACAAGTCCCATTTGTTCACAAGAACAAAACCAGTTTCTACCTGCTCCAACTGGATCTCCTGGGTGGCCTTCTCTTGGTCTTCATGGATATGAAGATGGCTATCATGGTGCTGCTTCCCATTGGCCTTTTCAGGTAATCTTTCAAGATTCATGACATCCTATGTCAAAAGAAAAATGGGTATCAAAATGTGGATGGGGATAATTTTATAGAGTTTGACACTTTTTACCATTATATTCTATAAATTTAATAATGTCTGTTAAATGTCCCTGTGGCTGGGACTGCAATTGGGGTGTTTAGCTTGCCTTGCACACCCCAAAAATGTGGGCTGAATGAATAAGCTGACTCTGAAACCAATTATAAGAGTGAATAGAAAGCCCTTTCCCAAAGAGAGGTGCCATCTACACCAAGTCCTGCATGAGCCCTGCAGATACCAGTGCCACAAATTGGCCATCTCCCAAGCTTGCTGAGGACACAGAATGGGAATAATTGCTTTATAGAATAGAAAGGCTTTAGTGAGAAGGAGGGACATAATGAACTAGATAAGATTATCTAAAGCCCACTGCATTGCCACTGGAGAGGAAATTGTCTTTCCTTGCACAGTGACACCAGACCCTCAGCAAAGGGAGGACTCATGCAACCAAACCTGCCACTCTTTGGCTGCCAGGAATTCCACCACCCCAGGCTCCTTCCCAGTGCTCTTGTTCTGATTCTTGGCTTTGCTCTTTGAGCAGCACTCTGGGGTTTCTGTAGCTGGGTAACAGGGCTGAGAGGTGCTGGGTAGGGGAGAGGGTCATGGTCAGGTGGTTGGTCAAAGGCACTTGGAAACCAGCCCAAAGGATTCCTGAGCCATAACTTATGAAAAAGAGAACCAAACATCACAGGGCCAAAGACAGTTTGACAGACAGTATTTTTCACGATTTTGTCCTTATTTTTCCTTGTCTTTCTCCATGGGCCCCTGTATTAATCTCTTCCTGAGGTCAGCAGAATATTTTAAAACTTGATATACATAATTCACATGCCCAAATTCACCCTTTTAAAGCATTTTTTTTTGTGCTTTTGCAGAGCTGTGCAGCGGTCACCACAGTCAATTTTTTAACACTGCCTTTGCCCCAAAGAAACCCAGTACTCATTGGCAGTTGCTCCTTGTTCCCTCCTCTGGGCACTCAGAAACTGCTAATCTGCTTCCTGGCTTTAGCTGTGTCACTCAAATTCACATGTGAAAGCCCTAATTCCAGGACTTCAGAATGTGACTGTATTTGGAGACTGGGCCTCTCTCTTTGAACGAGGTGACTAAGTTAAAATAAGGGCAGTTAAAATAAGCGGATGGGTCTTAATTTACTCTGGCAGGTTCCTGAGAAGAAGAAATTTGGTCACATGAACAAAAATGAGGGTTGTGTGTGCAGAGGAAGAAACATTTTGGTCATCCATTCATCAATAAATGGACATTTGGGTTATTTTCACTAGCCATTATCAATAATACTTCTATGAAAATCATATCCAAGTTTTTGTATGAACATTTATTTCAATTATTTTGGGGATATACCCAGAAGTAGAATTTCTAGGTATGTAGTAGCTCTACATTAACTTTATAAGGAGCTGCCAAACTGACCCCGAAAGCAGCTACACCATTTCACAAATGCACCAACGCATAATGTCCCCAGTTTCTCCACATCCTTACCAATATCTATTATTGTCTTTAAAAAAAAAATTATCTGCAGGCTGGTGAGTGTGAAGGGGTAGCTTCCTGTGGTTAGGGTAAGAATGGCTAACATAACAGTTTTTTTCTGTACCCCACTTCCAAGGTTTGTACTTTTCATAGACATTGGAAACATCACTAACTGTACAGCCTATTACTGAATATTGTATGATGGTTTGATTATGGTCCAATCACATTTGCACCATTGAGCTTGTCTAAGTGTGCACTTCTGCATATGTGTACTTGTGCGTGTGTGCTTGTGTGTACATACATGTCCGTATATATGTGCATGCATATTGGTGTTTATGTACATGCGTGTGTGCATATATTTATGTGTGTACATGTATGCTAGTGCCTTGTGTCTGCACTCATGTTTGCACACATTTGTGTGTGTATGTATGTGAATTTCACGTGTCACAAAGAAACATCAGCAAATAGTGCAACCTGCAAAGCATGTGGAGGAAGAATAGCATCTGCACAGCACAGACCCTGGAGTGGGCTGTGCACTTCCAGGCCCTCTGGCAGGAGCGAAATGTGCTAGGGAGAGGCCCTAGTGCTAAGTTCATCTCTTCAAAGCTGTGTGCTAGGAGCATGCAGCTCAGGAGAAGCCCAGCCCACTGGAACATTGGTGTATCCTTCTATAGTCATGTATTTAAGTTCATGTTAACTGAGAGGCAAAACTGCAACACGTAATGTAAGTCTGAGTCCCCTCTGCTCAATGAGGCACATTAATTAGGACAGTGATTTCTAAATATCAAGTATGAAGCCACTCTTGATTTGCATCAATTGAGTGAGTGTGGCTAGCAATCTTTTAACATGAGAGAAGAGAAAATAATGTAAATGTATTCTATATAACATAAAATAAGATATTGCATTTTATATAGTAAACTAAGTATTACTTCATTAACTTTTTGTCACACACACACAAACACTTGATCACAATGGAATGCACATTTCTTACCAGGGGTTACTGTCAAGGTCTGAAAGCCATTCTACTTCTGGAAAGAGAAGGAAAAGCAAACACTTTCTTCCCAGGGAACAAAAGAGCATGGAGGAAGCAGGTGAGACCCAGTGCTTCAGGAATCAGCAGGGCTGGGGAGAAAGAGGTAATGAACGGGGCTGAGCAAAGTGTGCTGTGGGCAGGAGCAGGCACAGTGCACCAGCCCAGCCCAAGCTTGTCCTGGAACTGACCAGGGATGGTGGTGATCACCTACTAGAGAAGGTGGTCACATAGCAGAGGCCAAGGGGATGCTGCCTGCATGGCTTGGTGCTGCACGTGATGTGGTGTCTTCGCTTGTTGCCATGGTAGCAGCCTCCTGCTTCATCCTTTCCTCTGCCTGAGAGGACTGGCTGAGCTACAGGCCCTATGCAGAGCCCCCTGCCCAACACCCACACACCTGCCGAGATGGAAGCTGGATGGAGCTGCGTGGCCCAAAGCAGCACCTGAGTGAGCGGTTCTGACCAGCAGAGAAAACTCAGGGCACCTTTTTCCTGTGGCATTGAGAAACTTGGTCAGGGATAGACAGAGACAGATGGAGAGAAAGAGTCCTGTTGCCTTGGTGATGAATGAACCTCAGATCAGGACTGGAGAACAGATTCAAGGTGAGGCTGCACCCCAGTGACGATGAAATGACATAAAGTAAGGGGCTGGGCTCACCCAAGGGCACTATTCAGGTAGAGAAAAGGGCCATCAACACACCCCACAGACAGCCGGGGAGGCGCTACCATCAGAACATGGGCTAGTTTGGGCAGGAGTCAGGATTTCTACCCAGACTCAGCTTCATCTGAGTTTCATAGTATCTGTATGTTGATCTTTCAGTCACTGAGAAAAGAAAAGTGAGATTTTTAAGAACAAAAATAGCAGAAGGCGAGGAAGTTAAGAAGACCACATCCTGTGGTCTGTCTGTGTAAGACTAGTGGTTTTTATGCCCTTTATGTTTTCTTTTCATCAAACATTGAATCCTTTTTCAGTGAGTTCCAGGGACCCTCTAAGCCTACAACAAGACTAGCAATTAGAAAACAGTTTCTTAAATGGGAAAAATATCTATTTCCCTGTTTCTTATTGTCTATCTTTTATTCTGCTCTTAAATGTATTTATACTCTGGGTGTCTCAGATAAGAGAAACCACACAATATTTAAGCTTATGTATCTGATTTATTTCACTTAACATTATGGATTCAAGGTGCAATCAATTTATCCTTCTTTATACCTGAGTAGTACTCCACGACTGGAGTCATATGGGGGGAGTGGGGAGAAGACGAGGGGAAGGAGATGTGAAAAGAATTAGGATGGACCGTGTGCACAGACCAACTCCCCACAACGCGTGTATATATTATGTACCACAAATGCATACTAATAAAAAGGAGAGGACAAATGGACAAAATAAGCTGTAGGCAGTGGCATGTGCCTGTTCTCAGCCTAAAACACCAGTGGCATGAAGAGCAGAGGACAGGGTGCCACCTCCCAGTTTAGCATCCCTAGAGAGACAGAAGGGAAACTGAGAACCTTTTTCTTCACTAACTTTCCTGAGGGATCCTTTTGGAGGCACACGATGCAGAAGGCTTGATCTATTTCTGAAGCCTCGCACTTCTCTGTCCCATCAGCCCTTCCCATTTTGGGAACCACTGCCCTCATTGGCCCAAACTCAGACCCCTACTTCCCTCCACTGCCCAAAGAAATAGCCGATATCTTGCCCACTGGAGGTCGAGGAGGGCCAGACTGACCAGAGAGCCCTGCTAGGTCCTCCTGGGAGGCCCAGGCACTTTTCACCAAATCTGTGAAGAGTAGGTAAGTGCCCTATACCAGACCCTAACTGAGGCTCACAAGACCCCCCACAAGTGCATCCCAAATACCTCTCTCTTGCCACCAGCTGGGTGACCTTGTCCCTTTGTCTCGGGAAGGAATTAAGAGTCATCCTCTCTGAAAGTTCCCTCCTGTGATGGTCAAGCTTGATTGTGTCAGCTTGATTGGCTTGGAATCCACCCTGGGGATTGATGCAGCACACTTCTGGGTGTGCCTAGGTGGGTCATAGAAGTGTGATTATGGATACCATATCTACATCCTTACCCTTTCCTCTCTGGCACTGTTTCCCTGCTCTGCTTCCTGGCTGCCATGAACTAAGCAGCTTTGCTCCACCATGACTTTCTGCCACAATGTTTCTGCCTTGTAATCAGCTAACCATGGACTGAATCCCTCGAAACCATGAGCCAAATCAACACTTTCCGCCTTTAAGTTGTTGATGTTGGATATTGTGCCCCAGCAGTGAGAAAGCTAATGCATCTCCCAGAATACGACAGCTACCATCTCCAGAGACCTCCATGAAAATGTTGTCATTTGCCCGCTCAGAGCCCAGGCTGCTGCTCCTTAGACTCACTACTCCATGTGGAAAGTGGCCTTACAGTGCCTGTGCATTCCTACATGGACCTTTCAGAACAGAGGAAGAGTCCATCTCACTTACAGAGAGTGACCTTGCCCCACAAACTCACCAGCCACCCACAACATTCCTTCAGGGCAGAGGAACTGGGATGCTGCAGGAACAGGAGCAGCCATGGGAAAAGAAATGACAATTATTGCAAGGGTCAGTTATGGAACTGGCCAGTCCAAGTTCACAGGGTCAGTGATATCTGGGCCACTTCCAGGACTCGGCCCTCCAGCCTCTCTCCTGCTCTGTGGAATCTGCTGCCCTTTCCCCCTCCTCCATCTCATACCATCTCTGCCACGCTCCAGAAAGTACCCTATGTGGTAGAGGAGGTTCTACACACCCCATGTGGTATTGTGGGTCTTTTGCTTTTGCTGGGATATTGATGGTTCCATAGGATTGAGTTCAGTTTTTTTTCAAGCACATAAGAGATTACATGTTACTGTACCAAATTATAGCTGTATTAAAATAAACATTCATATTTCATCTCTTGAAGACTGACAACTGGAGAAGCAGAAACCACTGGATGCCCAATCTATGTCCCTCCCCATGGCCAACTCTCTGTGATCTGGTAGGGGTGGGGGGACCTCCAGACATGTGACTTTCCCTAGACTTCCACACACTTTTCTCCATCCCGAACCTGACCTTGCTGAAGACCTGTTGTATGACCACAGTTCCAAGTAAATGACATGGAGGAGAAAAGGGAGGCATGCCAGCCTTCTGGAATTTAAATGTAGTTACTTATATTCTCTTTTGCCTGTTTTCAAAAGATTACCTGATCCTGAGAGCTGTATGGAGGGCAGCTGTTCAGGAGAGAAGGGAGCGCCTTCTTCAGGTGACAGTGGGGACCAGCTGCCATGTCCAGACGGGGGCCACCACCACCTGTGGTGAAGATGGAGAGGGAATCAGGACTAGGAATTTCAGAGGCCATCTCTCCCAGCTGTGAGATCCCAGAGCCGCAGAAGAGCCACTTGGGGGACCTAGGCAGGACACTGCTGGGTGGGAGGGGAGAGAGCATTTGACTGTCCTTCAGGCAGCAGTGTCTTTCCCTGTGGACAATCACAGGCGTCAGAATTCTCTGAGTTTGAAAATTTATTAGATTGCCAACTCCTCTTCTGAACCACCAACGAAACGTTTAATAGCAGTGCATTTTCCTGTAATGTAAGGTATGGTCCCTGAGGGAGGCGCTTTGAAGATGGCATTAGAGCAGGAAGGGGTCTGGGGTTTTGGGCATCCCTGAAGTAGTGAGGAGTTTCAGGAGCCCCTTCAGCAAGCACAGGGCAGGCCCTGCAGAAGAACCTGCCCCAAGAGGCTCCATGAACGCTATGAGGCCCTGGGATGACAGGAAGAACCCTGGATGGCAGAGCCCTGGGTTCAGCTCCTACATGGCTTTCATTAGCTGTGACTGGTCACTAAACTCCAAGGCTATGTGGTTGTCAAGTGGAAGAAGGAGGTGTGTATGACCCTCAGGGAATTCTCTGCCCCCATTCAGATCTCTAAGACCTGAACTGGGGCTGGGGGTTTGAGTCCTCCCTTAGGACCCTCGATCACATCTTGAAAGTATGAATCCCATCCAGACCCCAAGCCAGCCCAGCTACTGGCCTCTCTCTGTTCCTGTGTAACTCACACCCCTCCCGCAGCCCCTGAGGCTGCCTTGGACATCTGCCACCAACTCTGAAAGCCAGAAAGCATCTTCCTAAGGGGGTCCTGGGGGCCCTCACCTATAGAAACTAAAATTTCTCTGGATCTCCCTGTCCCCTTGCCTTACACTTCAAATGTGAGTGTTCCCAAGACCTACATTTCCCAGTTTCTCCTCTACAAAATGATGATAAGGCTTGGATTGTAAGCTATGGGTCGTGTGGATATCAATAAATAACTTACAGTGCAACTCCATAGGGAAAGGAGGAAGGAAAGCCTCAGGACTGCTGCCCACCACAGATCCACCCAAGAGCCAGGGAACACAGCCAGCCCGCCAAGAGATCCTGACTCATGGGGCAGCTAAAGCCCCACATAGTCTCCAAGAGTACTTAAGAATGTAACAAATCTCTTTTTTCCTCAATCTTTTTCATGAAAATTGGAGTAAAACAATCTGCTCTCTGTTGCTATATTTACTTTTGCAAAATAAACAAAGCTCACCAAGTACCAAACACTGTCCAGTTTGTTTGTCCCCGGGGCTATTGTAAATGAAGTAGCCCATAGCTGCCTCCAGGCTGCCTCAAATTTTAAGTCCTTTTAGGTTCCCTGAGGGCCCTTCCTAGACCACCAAGGTGTCTGGGAGGCCCGGAGGAGCTCAATGTCCCTGGCTACCCCCTCCTCCACTCCCTTCTACCTCCTGCCCCAGCTCCAACCTGGACTCTCCTGCTCCTCTCCATCTGCCTCACCTGGGGTCACAGGACTCACCACAGGCTTCACATTACTACTGGTTGTCACAGCACAGATACCCTGACAACCGCCTGGCTGCTAGATAACAGACTGCTCATACTTCTGACCAGGAGCTGCCTGACTGCTTCTTGCCTGAGTGGACCGCTCTGCTCCAGACTCTCCTGCCCTCCTCAGATGCCTTCTTCCAAGAGGGTTGCTGGAGGTTCTGGGACCTAATCTTCACTGCAGCTGCACTGCCTGGAAGTCCGCAGGCTCTGGCTCTGGAAACCACATGCATGACCTACGATGCTCAGAATTATACTTAAAAGTACCTAATAATACCTACACAGGATAACTATGGAAATAGAAGTCATGTTCTGTGTAAACATTTCAGTCATTTGGTTTCCTTTTCACTGCTTTCAGAGTCAGGCTCCTGGCCCTGGCTGAGCATGAGGGAAAGTTGAGGCTGAGTCCCCTCCACATGGAAGCATGTGCCCAAATGGAAGGAGCAGGGTTTTGTAGGGGGTCAAGGTCCTTGCCTGTTCCTCTTAGGTGCTGCCTGAACCACACTTGCTTTGTGTTTCATTTCCCTCGTGGCCACATGGCCTGGCACAAGTGACCACTGTGACGTCTACTCACAGGACTGCACAGAGGCTTAGGTAACTCTGATGTTCTCCACTACTCAGTTATATGGTTCAAAAAAGAATCTGGTAAGGTCACATCCTTTCCAAAAACAAAAAATTTGCCTGATTTATGCATTTATTCTATTTACATAAAAAGTTAAAATGCTTTTTCTGGTTATTTTAAACTCAACTTTATCTCAAAGAGTATTTAAGAATGTAGTAAATTTGCCCTTTATCCTTGAATCTTTCTTTTTCTTTTTTTTTCTAAGACAAAATTTTCCTATGTAGTCCAAGCTAGCCTCAAACTCCTGATCCTCTTGCCTCAACTGTGCCAGTGCTAGGATTCCAGGAGTGCACCACCACATCTGGCTTCTTGAATCTTTTTTAAAATGAAAATTAGAAGACCATAACAATAAGCTCTCTGAGAGATGAACCTGTATATATGTTTCCTTCACTATAACAAAATACCCAAGACAATCAACTTACAAAGAGGTTTATTTTGGCTTATAGTTTTAGAGGTTGCAGTCCATGACAGGGATGGGAGAGGGACATTATTTTTAGGCCACTGGTGAAGAGCAGATGTTGGAGCAAACTCTTCAGTTGGTGGCCAGGAAGTGGGAGAGGAAGAGGAAGGGGCTGGAGTCACCTGCAAAGGCTCACTTCCAGTGACCTAAGGACTTCCCACAGGGTGTCACCTCTGAAAGGTTCCACCACCTCCTAAGATACCACACTGGTAAGACCAACACATAGGCCTTTGGGGACATTCAAGAACCAAACTCTAGTGTATCTGAGGAGAAGCAGCAAACCTCATCCCCAGCATAGCAGGAACAGCTGAGCTGGATTCCGGGGCAGGAGACGGTGTCTCTCAAAAGGACAGACAGCTTCTCTGTGCTCTCACATCCAGTGACTCAGGAGAGATGCACTCACCAGGACTGGCACCGAGAGGAACACACTGAAGTTACTTCCTGCCTTTCTTAATGTGTTTACTTCAATACTAAATACTTGATAAATGTTAGTTATCATTGTCATCTTTCATCTACTAAATAGAAAAATGTTTAAAAGAAGTTGTGGTAAATAATCAAACAAAAAATACAACCCATCACCTCACAAAAATAAAAAGGTTAACTTTGCTACTGATCAAAGAAATCCAATGAGATGTCTTTTTATTGTTGTTGCCTACCAAATTAACATTTTAAAAAATGACAGTCCTAAGTGTTGCTGGGGTACAGGGGAAGGATGTCCTCAGAGACCATGCTGTAAGGCAGGTCACTAAAAGCTTTCCAGGGGAAAAGTCATTAAAAACAATCCAGTGTGTTTGTGTTGTGGACTCCCTATCCCAAGAAGAGCTGGACACATGCAAAAATCTGTATGAGCATCAGTGTCCACGGAAGTGCTATTTATAATTCATAAAAACATAGACACAGGCCAGGGGGCACATAGGTATTCCTGGTAGAGGGATTTACATGCCCCCAAAAGGGAATGCAAGACAGATGTTAGTTTAGAGAAGTTATTAAATATATGATGGTAATGGTGGAATAATGCTATGGAGCCAATAAAATTGAGTAGTAAAAATATTTCATAATGTGAGATATTCTCATGTGGATTTTAGCAGCACTCTTATGGACACAAGGACACTATAAGGGATATACACAGAGGACAGAGAAGGTGATATTTAGAGACTGGAGTCACAAATAGCTTTCATCTTCTACTTTATACATCACAGTATTTTCCCAGGCTTTTTACAAGCAAGAAAAACCCCAAATTACAAGGGGTAAGATACAGTAAATGCTTAAATGAAAAAAAATACTTATCACATTAAAAGACACACTGCCAGCAACAATAGGATGAGTGCGTCTGAAGCAGGGAAGACTGTTTTGAGTATTTTGAGGGGGAACGAACGGCAATGTGTCTTTTACTGTAATCAAATTTTTAATTTGATCATTCACCATATTTTATGATCACCTCTTATTGATCAAATGTTTATGGCAATTTCTGTCAAATAAAAACACTACAGTGTGTCCTTATCTACCCTACTCACTGGATCTAGTACTGTATAACTTCTGTCAATTCCCCAAAGTGTGAGAAACGCAGGTGGGAGTGCATTCTGTGCCATGGCGGGCACGGGGTTGGTGGCCAGAGAGGTAGTGGTGGATGCGCTGCCCTATTTTGATCAAGGCTATGAGGCACCAGGCGTGAAGGAAGTGGCTGTGGCTCTGGTAGAGGAGGAAACTCGCAGATATCGACCTACCAAGAACTACCTGAGCTACTTAACAGCCCCGGATTATTCTGCTTTCGAATCTGACATAATGAGAAATGAATTTGAAAGACTGGCTGCTCGACAACCAATTGAATTGCTTAGTATGAAATGATACGAGCTTCCAGCCCCTTCCTCAGGTCAGAAAAATGACATTACTGCATGGCAAGAATGTGTAAACAATTCTATGGCCCAATTAGAGCACCAAACAGTACGAACTGAGAATCTGGAGCTAATGTCACAGCATGGATGCAATGCCTGGAAAGTATACAACGAAAATCTAGTTCATATGATTGAACATGCACAGAAAGAGCTTCAGAAGTTAAGGAAACATTTTCAAGATTTAAACTCGCAGCGGAAAAACATGCAACTCACAGCTGGATCTAAATTGAGAGAAATGGAGTCAAATTGGGTGTCCCTGGTCAGTAAGAATTACAAGATTGAATGGACTATTGTGCAACTAGAAAATGAAATCTATCAAATTATGCAGCAACAGGGAGAAGCAAACAAAGAAAATATCCGGCAAGACTTCAGAAGAGACTAACTTGCTGAGTAGAAAGGAAGAAAAGTTGGGCTCTTACAAACATCAGCCATCTAAACTATCTCTGAACCATGAAGGACAACAGCCTCTCACAAAAGCCGTTAGTGGGTAAATGTTTAGAAACCATAACGTATGGATTATTATAATAATTGTATCGAGAATCTTTGTGAAATAAAGGTTATCAACTTGGTATTTTTATAGCTATAAAAAACTCAAGCTTTAAAAAAAAAACAATTCCCCAAAGTGAAACTGACCCTGAAAGGTAAACGTTTTCAATCTATTCCAGACATCCAGGCAATCATGAGAGTGCAATTAAAGATACTCAGGAATGAAGCCTTCCGAAGTTGCTTTAGAAAGTGGCAAGAATGATGGGATGAGTGTGTTTGAAGTGAAGGGGAGTATTTTGAGGGAGTTAATGGCAACGTGTCCTATACTGTAATCAACTTTAAAATTCTGTAAAAGAAACAACCACAAGTCCATGGCTCCTCATGGGCCCCAACAGCTCAGCCCTTCCTGGGCCACCCCAGTTCCATTCTGCAGTGTGTGCCAACATCTTCACCTCCTGGGGAACCAGCCCTTTTTCTCACTCTAGTATTTTCTTAGAAGAACAAAGAGACAAAGCAGATGAGAATCCTTTGAGTACTGTTGCCCAGGTAGCAAACAGAGGGTACACATGTTAATAAGAGTAATCTTCATTCAGTTTAGAAACTTGATAGGGCCTGCACAAAGGGTTCTGAGACTTCCTTTCTCTCAGGCCCACAGCCCTGGAGGAGGATGAGGAAATGGGTGGCCAGTATATCAAAACTACAGTTTCTCTGGATAGAAATTGCACATTTTCCACTTTCTGTATTTAATTTCCTTTTTAAAAATACATCAAATCTCCTGAAGCCACACCTGTAGGAGCACAACTTAGAAAAAGATGAGTCCTGCTAGCTGCATATCTTCACTTCTCTGCAGGCATCAGCAGAGGGGACAGTTCCTGGGTGTGGTGACATTACTGATAGAGGGCTGCCTCAAGGGCCTCTGGTAGCTGGGCGTGGAGGGTGTGCTGGCTGCCAGCACATTTCCTCCATGTAAATGTTGGCTCTGCTACTTCCTAGCCATGTGGACAGGACAAGTGACTCCTGGCACTTCAGTCTTTGCCTCCTTAAGAAGGCCACATGCCCTGCCTTGCCCCAGCATCCTGCCTCTCACCCCTGGGCTCTCCTCACTCAGGCTTTCTGTGACTCAGTCTCCACCACTGGCTGTCCCTCTGCTGGCCTTTTCTCTTTGGTGTTTGGTTGGCCACCCAGCCCCCTTCTTAAAGGCTTTGCTCAGAGTCACTTTCTCCATGACACTTGCCCTGATGGAGCCTCCTATTTAGTCCCTCAGCTGCCGCCACCCCACAGCTCGGTCTGCTCTTCCCTTTCCCATTGTACCAGCACTCTGACCCATGCGTTATTTCCCACATCTGTTAACTGTCTTACCCAACACCACAAGGTAAGCCCACAAGGGGCAAGTACTCACTGAGGCCTTGGGCTGGCAGGCTGGCAGCTGGCGGGCTCTGGCATTAGGAAAGTGGGTGACAAGTGGTTGCTGCAGGGTGAGATGTGTGTAGGGCACAGCAGGTGCTCCGTGTTCATTGAGACACGCTGTTGGCATCATCTTTTCATCTGTTTTCTCTAGCCAAGTCCCTTCACTCTCCCTATGGAATGACTTACCCTGCTGCTCAAAACCCTAGGAGGACTATCAAGCCTCAGCTTCCCCCTCTGCAAAATCTGCATCCTGAGGGGAGGCAAGGAAGGACAGAGCACAACAGCAGGTTCACCCACAGCCCTGCCAGGGCTTTCCATTCCCTTCTGTGACCAGGCTTCCAGGCTATGGATCCTTAGATCTTTCTTCCTTCTTTCCCATCCTTGACCTTGCTGCACCTTTTCTCTCTAAGCAAGTGGAAGCAGAGCTGGCTTCTATTGCTAACACAGGAAAGGAAGCAGTATTCCTCTAACTTCTCAGTCTCTGTCACCTGGACTTGTGAATTAAACTGACAAGACATATCAATAACAAAAAAGCATACAATGGAGTGATTCAAAGGAGTGGTTAGGACTTTGTAAGGGAAATAAAGAGGAAGAGAAAAGGCGTTAGTGGAAGAGCCATTGACATTTTAGAAAGAATTGCTGGGAGATATAACAGTCTTGTCCAAATATCTGTCTAGGTTTATTGTGACTTCTTTCTAAGAGGAGATTTGAGTTGCTCCCAAAAAGGGAGTCAATAATAACTGAGTTCTTTTTTGGGGAATCTCTGATTTAAAGGAGATAAGGGATTACAGGGGTTCAAAAGCTTTCATCACCTCAAAATAACTCATACACCAAAGTGGCCTATTTTGAGTGGCATATCCTGATTTACAACAAACCAGGGAATCCTAAAAATAGATCTTGCTTTCTCCATTTAAATGTTTCCATGGACCATAAACACCGAGTCACTGTCTTTGGTTAATAACTGAACTGAGATCTGTTTGCATTAAGAAACAGCCCTGCCCATCTACACAGTGCTCTCACAGCTTCAAGTCCCAAACAACACACAGATGATGACGACAGAAGCCATGAAACATGATTCCAGTCCCAACCCTGGCAGGATCTGACACCAAAAAACCAAAATAATAATAATGTTCAAATCCCCACCCTTCCCAGTGCCCATGGCTCTTCACTTACATCAAGACATTGATGGACAGCCACCTGTTTGCCTGTGTTTGGCTGCTGCTGGCATGCCTGCTGATGTGATTTTTGTGTTACCAACATTCTTGCTGCTATGTAGAGACTTCTGTCAGATCACAATCTTGTTTGGTTACCTAATACCTTAGGTAAAAATGAATATAAAAGTAAACAAAGCAAGCTTTTCAAGTTTAAACTGACTAATGTCTAATGGTGGTGGAGAATCCTGCCTCATTTAAAACTCTAACAGATAAGAGGGACACCTTGGAGGAGGGTGGAGAAAACTTGTAGCCACCAGAACACCTGTCTCATTTCTGAGTTACCTGAAGCCTTTGTTAGTATCCTGCCTGCCTAGAGATATCTTCAGGTGTCAAGAGAGTAGACTGTAAGTCCCTTGCTTCAAAGTTGTATTAATGCTTTCTGATAAATTAACTGAGGTTCATTATTCATTTAATAAAAATATATTCATTCACTCACGTATTCGTTCAAGAAGAGTCTATACACAGTCACACTGCAAGCAAGTAGATGCGGACCAGTGTCAAGTGCTAAGATACATTACAAGCCCTCAGTTCCCTCCTTTGAGGAGGATGCAGTCCTTAAGAGAGAAGTGCAAAAATGACTACAACCCAAATAGAACATGGCCAGTGGGAAAGGGTTAGGTCCTTGGTTGGGGGAAGGCCTCTAACAAGGAGAGGAGATTGAGCTTTAGCTTGGGGCACTGATGTCACCAGGCAGAATCCCAGAGCAGTCATGAGGTAGTTAGTTCACCCCAGAAGGGCAAAATACTAGGAGACTGGGCTTTGAGAGGTGACTAGGTCACAAAGTCCCCACCCTCATGGGTGGGCTAATGCCCTTATCACAGTGAGATGGTTATTAGGGGAGGCTACCCTTCTTTCTCTCTCTTTCATGTGCACTCTTGCTCACCTCCCATACTGTGATGAAGCAAAAGGCCCTCATCAGAGGCAGCCATTGATCTTGGACTTTCCAGCCTCCAGAAACATGAGCCAAATAAACTTCTGTTGTATAGAACTTACCTACTGCTACGGTTATGTTATAGTACCCAAAACTCACATGCTAAAGCTTGGTTGTTCATGGGTTTGGGGGAAAGTGATTAGATCACGAAGGCTCTAACATCATCAAATAGATTAATCCATTGATCATAATTTGATGGCATTAGGTGGAGGTGATAGAAACAGGAAGGTGGGGCTATGGAGCTGTATTTGGCCCTTGGCCCCTGGCCCCTTCTTTTCTTGGCCTGTCTCTCTCTTCTTCCCACCTGCCCCACCACACCCTTCCACCATGATTTTCTGCCCACCTAAAACTATAATGGAACCACTCAACCATGGACAAAAACCTCTGAAACTGAGAGCCAAAATAAAGCTTTCCTCCCTTTGTTTCCTCAGGTATTTTGTCACAACAACAGAAAGCTAACACACCCATTCTGTGGTATTCTGTTGTTAACTGCAGAAAATGAACTAAGACAAAGGACACAGCTGTCAGCTGAAAGTGAGCGGAGGCCTGGTCCTTCCAACACTCCTGGTAAGCAAACATGCATTATGTGACCACAACCCATCCCAAATGTGTATTTCTTTTATTATTATCACTATTCTTTGTGGTACTGGGGATTGAATACAGGACCTTTGTACTAAGCTGTATCCCCAGCTCTTTTCTATTTTTTATTTTGAGACAGAGTCTTTCTAAATTTCTAAGTTGCCCAGGCTGAGCTAGCACTTGGCAATCCTCCTGCCTTAGCCTCCCACAGTGCTGGGATTACAGGTATATGCCACCATGCCTGATGCAAATATGTATTTATTAATGAGATCAAAGAGCCATCTTCTGAATGAATCTTGTTCAGGCTTCATGAGATATCTTGAGATGTCTCCAGACCAGACCAGTCTACCATTCCTGGTGTGACACCCACCTGCCCATTGCCCTGGGATGTGTTACTCAGACATTTCTTAGCACTTAGAATTTTCTATCTCTGGATTTACTGAGCAATCTATATTTCTTAGAGCCAGGCAGCCATGCTCTGGAAGTGATAGCAGCTCTGCAGCTTCAGCTGAAGGACCTGTCTTTCCTCCTCTGGGTTCCCATGGAGTGCTATCACAGGTTATGTTATAGCTAAAGAAACTGATACATCACAGAACAGTGAAGGGTCTGAAAACCTGGCCTACAGGAAGAGAGATAACTCAGGACCATGTGCTAGAAGCAGTATGGGTACTGGGTGCCAATGATATGAGAAATGATATCAGGACCTCCAAATATGAGATAAGGGAAATATAACTCCCAACCTGTTACATGTCTGATATGCTGAGTTTGAGGTCTCTAAAATTGAATGAATTCTAGGAATAATGGAAGAGTAGGAAATATTTATCAAGGAGGAAAGATATAGCTCCTGGGAGGCAGGAGGGGCCCCAAACATGGGTTGCCACGGACCCCACTTCTCAGGGGAAATTTTATAGAGCACAACCACATGGGTACAATGTGGGTTACAGCTATGATCAACCAATAATATTATAAGTATAGAGCTTAGGTTACATTGATCCAATGGGGAAGCAAATCACGTAGCAAGTGTACATAGAAGGAACAAAGAACTTTTCAGGAAGGGATGAGTCTGAAGGTCTTAGTCATCCACCAAGGTGACTGATGTCTATCCAGACTTCATTAGACCAGGTGTTCCCACTTATCTTAGGCCTGGTCATTTTGTCTTTATCTTGAGGCCTGGCCTCCAACAGATGTGCCTCCAGCCACAGTTGTAATGTGTTTTTATTTTTACCCTGACTGTTTTGAGGGCCTATCTCTGTCTGACTGCCTATAATATTCCTACCTAACTTACTGTCTATAATACTATCACACAGCAAGCCTGCACACCCAGCAAGCCACACGGGGTGAGGTATTGATATCCCCCACATGAAGGGGGTGTGGAATATATGATGTTCACATACATGTTTGGGTAATGATATAATGATTAATTTGGATCTGTTTCCTTAAAAATTGACTCTGAAGGTGCTAACCCTAGAGAGATATCAGAATGAAATGGGGGCGTTGTACTTGGGCAGGACCTGGGGACAATGAGCTGGACCCAGGTGGGTTGGGGGAGCTGGTGATCTCCTCCTGCTCCCTCCTTCGCTCCAGGGTTTCAAGCAGAGCAGTGAGGACAGTGGATCCTTCCCTCCACACACATGCTCCCCTCTTCATACTTCTCCCTACCTCCTCAGCACCCCCATGCCCTTCTCCACCCACAGAAACACTCCAGCAACCTCCTATGGAGCAGATGACAGCCTGTGGCTGCCTCACAGTGCACACCCATGTGGATACTGGGTTTTAGGATAAAAACAGGCTCTCCAGCTGCTGACAGTGACTATCTGCTAGCTGAGCCCAGGATGGTGGAGACAGAAAATTGAGACAACAGTCCCAGTCCCTCCAACAGCCTCGTGCATGTTTGGAAAGCACAGGCACTGCTTCCTCCCATCTTTCCTTTTCACTCAACTCATGTGTTTTGTTCAGGTGACCTAGCCTTAATTCTAGAACAAAGGTAAATTTAACCTAAAAACAACACCTGCAAAATCTGATGGAAGTAATCCACCTCCTGTAGAAGAGGAGCTGTTATTTCCTCCCAGAAGTTGCTAGCTCTTAGCCTAGATCGACGTCCTTGGAAGCCACAGCTCTGCTGAGAGTGTCACATGACTGCACCATGGTCGTGATGCCCACTTGAGCCAGTGCAGCCATGATTGGGGTTCAGTGTAAGGATGAAACTAAAGTAAATGAGGATATGGATCCCAAACAGCATCCTGGTCCTCTCAACACTGGCATAGGCCCTATGCTGGGAGTGAGTGCTGCCCTTTGTTTGAAGTTGCTATCTCTCTGGGTGGGTACCACGTGTTTTGTCTCTGTATGATGACACTGAACAGGAGGATTCACAGACAGTGGCAATTGTTTCAAGACTCTTTGGCTTAATTGTCCCCATGCTGGGCTGCGTTGCTTCCAAGCCAGGCTCACATCTCAAGCCTGTGCCAAAGGATTAGACATGATGGTGACTACTAAGAGCGGAGACCATCCTACCATGTGCCAGGCACAGGCTTCAGCACTTGGAAGAAACAGGAGCCACAAGGAGGTGGCCAGCTAAGACTGCTCCCTGGGGAAGGGCTGTCACCTGCCTACCCTACCATAAGCAGGACACCTGGACCCAGTGCTCCTTTTCAGGTGGCCCAGGGTCCCTTAGCATCTTTTCTGGTGTTGCCAAATAGTTGTTTTCTTTTTCTTTTCTGTTTTTTCTTTCCTTTTTCACTTTTTTTCAGTTCTGAAGATTGAACCCAGGACCTCCACTCTGAGATATATCCCCATCCCTTTTTAACTTTTTTTTTTTTTTTAACTTAGAGACAGGTTCTCACTAAACTGCTAAGTTGCCCAGGCTGGTCTCGAACTTGCAATTCTCATGCTTCAGCTCCATGGAATTACAGGCATGCACCACCATGCCCAGCTTGGAGTCAGCTTTTCAACACACACAGGTCCATGTGTCCTTGGTTTCTGGAGCAAACTGCTACTGCTGTGGTAACACAGAGGGAGAGACATGCAGTGTGTGTGATGTGATCACATACCGGGAAGACAACTGTAAATTACAACAGAGACTGACTGAGGAAGACCAGAACATTGGTCACAAAGAGCTGACTTGGGATGGTGAAATCTGAAGCAAGGCTGTCCACAGCAGGGTATCCTGGGAGGTCAGTTCTTCCCAAGGCCAGACTGCCCTAGCTGGCCTGTGCATCTGGTATGGGATGCCTGTTCTTACCATTGGTCTCTACACTGTACTCTCCCAACACGTGTGGCCCAGAGGAGCCAGTGCACTATAATGGAGACTAGTTCTCAAAGCATGCCCCAGAGACACCTCAAAGTCACCAGGCCCTTCAGGATCTTAGTTTCTACTCTGAATACAGAAAGTGTTGATAAACACAACCTCACAGAAACAAAGGCTTTCTGGCGTCTCTTAGTAATTTTTAAGAGCTTAAAAGGGATTTGAGGTCAGAAAGTGTGGAAACTGACACAAAATTTTCTGTTACTTAGACCAGTTCTTGCTACATGCTTAAGCAGATCTAAAACTATTTCCTAAAGATTCTCTGTGGAATTTTTCAGGTTTTCATGAAATTCACCTCCACAGGCAGGCTGGTCCAATGTGGACAAGAGAGAAGTTCAGTATTACTTCTCAGGCCTTCATCAAGGACTAAGTGACACCAAGAACATGTCTGCATCTTGAGAAGCTGCACCGAAAAATACTGTCCACTATATCCTATGTAACATATTCATATAACAAAGATTTTACCCAAGAAAAAGTTCATCTCTTATAATGCATTAATATTTATTAAATACTGACATTATATACCTCATTACTTTTAACTTTGCCTCTGCTCCCAAGAAGCAAAGAGCTAAATTTTGTGTTCGTGATATAAATGATGAATGAGTGTGAGACAAAGTAAAACACAGTAGACTTTTGTTTTTCAGTTCTACAAATGGAAGCCAGGACCTGAAGAACGCCAAGCACACACTCTAGCACTAAGCTACAGCTGTAGCCAATAGTTTTTATTTTTTAACTCCTCAGGAAAATAAAAGGGCAATTTCCACCAAAGATGTGAATTAAATGGTTAAAGAGAAAAAAATCAGATTTTGCTCACAAGTTCCAGAGAATGTTTGTGAATATCAAAGTTTTTTTGGTTTTTTTTTTTTGAGATAGTGAGAAGTTCCAGTTGACCTTGAGCTGGGTAATAGGCAGGCATGTCCTCACACTTTGCACTCTACCTCACCCTTTTGTTATCCCACCATACAGAAGAGGGGACAGCCACCTAGACACCATTTAATATGACTTCTCTCTTTTTAGTAATCTAATAGTCCTGTTTGCTGTTCAAACTGACCCTTTAACCTTTGATTGCCATGATCTATCACTCTGAAAATATTTTAGGCAAAAGCAATTTGTTTCAGTGGATATGTTGTAGTTCTTCATCTGGGGTCCACAAGAGCCCTAAAATATACACAAATTATGTGCAAATTTTTTTGTTATGTGTTACATATTTTTAGGACTATATTGAAATACAACTCTTGAGGATTTCCAAAACCTCAAAGTGATATTGCCAGGGTGAACAAATACATAGTTTTCTTTTTTTCTTTTTGGTGGTACCGGAGATCAAACTCAGGACCTTCACAGCTTTCTCATATACTATTTATCATTAGAATTCTTAACTGCAAGTAATTTCTAGTAGTAATTAAAACTACTAACCTTTGGCAATCCCAGTAAACCACAGAACTGGAGGCTGAGCAGTGCTTTGGCAAAAAATCTCATTCAGGGCTGGGGATTTAGCGCAGTGGCACCACACCTGCCTCACAAGCGCAAGGTCCTGAGTTCGATGCCTAGTACAAAAAAAAAAAAAAAAAACTCATACAAATTCTGAATACCTCAGAGATCTGCCCAGTTCTCAGCATCCTCCCCAAGGAGAAACACAAGTCCTGGAATCTCTCTTTTATTTGAACATTAAGAGATCGTAGCACAGTGACTTAGAAAATGTTCTCAGAAAGGGAAAAATGGAAACAAAGTCTTTGTAAATAGGGAAGGGTGGAGTGAGTGAAGGGAGCAGAGGGAATGGGGAAAAAACAAAAACCAAGATACATCATGTACAGGTACAAGCACCCAATGATAAATGTAAACGTATTGTATACCTAAAACATACCAAGAAAAGAATTTGAGCGATTAAAAAAAAAAAAAGAAAATGTTCTCAGACTGTCAGCAACAGCAGTGAACAGACCTTGGTGCAGGAACAGACTTCTTCAGCTTTTACTCGGGGTCATTAACAAAGAACACAAGTGCTCCCCTCATCTGCCTTCAAAGTGAAGAACAAGGCACACACACTGTTGTGAGTAAATATACACCAGAAAAGCCTACTTGCTTTTGTATTGTGGATAGTTAAGAAGGAGACAAGGGCACAGGAAACCTGGAAGAAAGGAAATCAAAACAGAGGAACAAATGAGCATATACAGGCAGGCATACAGGCAAGCATACAGGCGAGGAGCACCTGTCTCTTCAGGAGGCCAGGCCACCAAGAAAATTGGGCCAGGGATTTAGCTCAGCGGTTCCACCGCCCGCCTTGCAAGCGCAAGGTCACAAGTTCGATCCCTGGTACCAAAAAACAAAAACAAGAAAATCTTCAAAATGCTGTAATCATAACCAAGGGCAGAAATCTGGGCATCTGAATTGCTGGTATTTGCATTACATTACATGCAAGGAGGCTAAGTGACTCTGTGCCTGCCCAGAGCTCAGTCAGCTCCTCTCCCCTGCTCCCCTGTAGCAGGCCTCACACTGGAACAGCAGGAGGGGGAACAGGATCCTGGCAGAGATCATGCCTCCACTTCGGCCAACGTGGCTAATTTGCCTCTATGGCATAAATCTATTCCTTGTAAGTAAAAAAAGAAGTCTGCTTTCAAAGAAGGGTCAGAAAAGAGCAGTTACTCAACAGGTGAGGTTTTTGTTTTTTGCAATTCATCTGGAGGCTGATCTAATGACCACTGAATCAAATGCCTCATGTCTGATGAGAGTTGTGTCAGGAACTTAGAAAGTCAGAGAGAGATTAAAGATCTCCACAAGAAAAAAATATACAACTGGTTTTTAAAAAGTAAGGCTTCAATTTAAAATACAATTAAAATTTGACACATTAAAATCTAACAAGATCAACATTAACCTGGTTATTGACTTATAAAATAAGTAAAAATTGAGGTAATGCATTACTCTTCTATAACCAATCTTATTGGATTATAACATTTTATCTCCTTCCATGTAACTTTAGCGTTAGATACACTCATATGCATGGAAGAAATATCTAGAAGTCAGCCTCCAGTTACTGGGGAAAGGTGTGGCTACTAAGGAGAGAGAGGACTTTTACCCTTAATTCAAATAATAAGTATCACTATGTACAACAATATACCACCACCAACCACATCACTGATTTCACAGTGAGGAAAATCTAACAACATGTAGCCTCCCACATGGTCTCCTGCTGTCCCCCAGGTAAACTGCTCCTGTGCCCCAGGCCTGCGCTGCCTGGGCGACACACTATCTGCACTTTCTCTCCTCAAGGTCATGTTTCTTCCCCTGCCACAGTACACATTTGATAAGCTTTCTTCAAATAAAGACCACATTTTTAACAAAAGCCAACCCTCACTCCTGCTCCTGCCCTGATCCACCTACTGAAAACAATTCCCAAGACTGTGCTCCAGGGAACAGCATGTGTAGGAGCGTGTGCAGGTGTGTGTGATTTGGGTATGTGTGTCTGTGGCTTTGCACAGACGTGATTCTGTGTACCTGTGATTGTGTGTGCATGTTGCGTGCATGGGCATATGTGACTGTGTGTGTGCCTGAGCAAGCCCTCACTTGGCACAAAGAGCAAAAATCCTTGAAGATCCACCTGTGATGTAACGGCCTCGTTCCTACTGTTTCCGAAATCGGAAATAGGATTAACTTTTCGTTTTCAGGCTTTCCAACACCTCCGACATTTTTCTGACGTGGGAAAAAGCAAAATCATAAACGAAGCACCATGTCCCCGTTGCATGACAGGCAGCCACTCTCCTGGTCATCTCCATGGCGTTGGTCACCTGAGGCCTGTGTCCAGAGTGACGCCCACGGGAGGTGGAAGTAGCGCAGGGCCTCCCCGCCCCCGGGCTGAGGGTCTCTGGGACCTCAGCAAACCTTGGGTGGGGTCTGGGAAGCAGCTCCACAACTGCGTACTCCCCAGGCCTCGGGCACCTGTGGGCACCAGGAGGAGGCCAGGCGGTACCAGCCCGCAGGAGGCAGGCCCGGGATTCGAGCAGGGCTCTACCCTGAGCAGGCTACGCGGCTCACAAGTGCCCGGGAGGTGGCGGTGGGCATCCGACAAAGCCCCTGCAAGGGGAGGTATCGGGAGGTGGTCCCGGAGAGTGGTCTGGCCTCCCAGACCCACCGGCTCACAGTGTGCTCAGATGCGGCAGCGAGCCTAAGGCTCCGGCGCGGTCACGCGCAGCGGCTGCCGACTCCACGCCGCGAAGCCACTCGGTGCATTTGCGCACCAGGCCCTCGTCGCGCACCTCGACCTCCTCCTCGTACTCCACGTCGTCATACTTGTGCCGCTCGTTGAGCAGCGACACCTGCAGCGCCGGGCGAGTGTCGGGGGCCTGCGCGCCGCGGGTGGCCGGACGGCGGGGGGGCGCGCGCCTGGGGTCGACAGAGGGCGCGGGGAGGGGCCTGCGGGGCCTGCCCAGCAGCTGCTTCTCCAGGTGGCGCCTCTGAATGACCAGGATGGCCTCGGGGGTGAGGCTCAGGGAGAAGCGCGTGGCGCCGTCGGGCCCGCTCCCTGCCGAGATTCCCGCCTGGCTATGGCCGGAGCCGGCGGGCCGGGGTGCGCTGCAAGTGGCCGAGGTCCCCGCACGGCCGGGTGAGGCCTGGGGCGGGGCGCGCGCGGGGCCCGGCGGCCTTTTCAGGGTGGCCGAGGGCCAGGAGCTGGAGAGTGGCCCCTCGGGCTTCTCGGGGGGCCGCCTCTTCTTCTCCCCGGAGCTGGCGGCTGGCGGCGCGCAGGGCCTGCGGGGCGGCGGGCGCGCGACGGGGACCCCCGGAGTGGGCGCGGGCGGGAAGGGCATGGCGCGCGGACTGCTGTCAGCGCCCTGAAAGGAGACGGGGGGGGGGGTCTTAGCTCGGAGCCCCCACGGGCCCCGCGCCCCTGTTACCCCATCTGTTGCTGAGCGGCCAAACCCCCACACCCACCTGCGTTCAGCCGCAGAATCTCCAGCCTTGGGACTTGAAGCATCGGCGCCGCCCACCTCTCCCCGCCCCTTGCGGCCGAGGGCGCCCCTCCACCTGGGGCTCCAGACTGAACCCTGCCGGCACCCACCAGCCGCCGGACCGCGGGCGAGTCCCGGCGCCACCCGGTCCGCTCCGCGGAGAGGCGCCAGGCTGGGCCGGCGGCGGGAGGAGGAGCTGCCGCGCTCGCCAAAGGCGCAGGCCTGACAAGTCCTGGGCTGGTGTCACCACAGACTGTCGAGTGCGGGAGACGAAGTGCCAGACAGAGGCCAGGGCGGGGGCGGAGGCCCAGCGCCTCTACCCCCTACCCCCTCCCTCTGGCCCTCCCATGAGAAGCAGGGAGCGGGTGCCTGGGGGAGCCAGTGGTGCCCTGCACGCTGGAGAGAAAATCCTTTGAGATAGTGGAAAGAAACCGCAGATCAATCTGGTTGTGCCAGCCGCGTGTTCTGGAATCAAGAAGGCTAGGGGAGGGGGTGTTCATCGAGTCATTTTTTGTTCACAGTTAATGCCACTCCTTAAAGAGTCATTTTAAAATTTAAAATCTAATTTAGTATTGAAACCTATTTATGAATAGGTAAAAGTTTCAGCTACACAATGATATCATAGAAAATAATCAGACACTAAGTTATTTTGCAATGTTTTTTTTCACTATAGCACTAGTTGATTAAAAATAAATATTTACAGGCTGGGGATTTAGCTCAGTGGTTCTGCCACCTGCTTCGAAAGCACAAGGTCCGGAGTTTGATCCCCGGTACCTGAATGAATGAATGCATGAGTGAATATTTACCATCAACTTATATTCTGGTTGCACAGGCAAGAAAATATTCCTACACTATCCTTATGTTTATTGAATAAATTTAAAAGTTTCATATGAGCAGTTCCTGCATTACTTAAGGCTTATCATCAATTGTTTAGTTCTCCAAAAACGACTTTTCCATTCAGGAAGCTTTCCTGGTTGAACCTGGGTTCATAGCCAGATTGTGATGGTTATGGCCCCAGGTTAGCTCAGAGCATATGCAAACGTGGGTAAACTGGTGGCCCCTGCCAAGTCACAGCAGGATGGCACCCCCTCCCCGCCAGCTTCTTCCTGTCTTGAAGCAGCAGCAGCAGCAGCAACCAGATAGCTGCTGGATAGAGTAGTCAGGGAAACTTGATGGGTGGTAAACATTTCTCACCAGACTTGGGAGTGAGGCTGGCCATAACTTCCACCAGCACCTCAGAACCACCCCATATTTACATACTCAACAAACTGGAGACACCTTCAAAACTGAGTGCCAGGCCACAGGAGCCTTCCCTATCTCTGTCAAGGCCTCAGGGAGAGCCACCCTCTGCCTGTGGGCTCAATTTAAGTCCTCAGGTGCTGGAAGCACACACGGAGTTTTATTCCAGGTTAAAGTGTTTAGGAGGGTGTGGATATGTAAACTGTAGCTGGGGCCAACAGTTCTGTGCCAGGAAAGGACTAGGGGGTTAGGGGTGAGATGCCATCTGATCTGTGGGCACAGTTCAAGAGGAAAACCAACTAACAGCTGGATAACAGAATATCACCTATGGACCCAAGCAGTTCAAAAGCTGTGTTGGAGCCTGTGATAACATACAAAATCTAGAGTCTGCTTCTCCAGGTGGGCTGATGGATTGTGTCCTCAGGCTGCTTCAGAAGTAATGATAGTTTGAGGTGTGGGTGAGAGGCAGGGGTGGCCAGGCAGCCTCATAACAGTCAGAGCTTATATATACTCATGAAAATCCAAGAGGCAATTACTCCTCTAACTTCCATTTCTGTCTATTGAACTGAGAAACTGGGGCACTGGCCCAACACCACCCACCTCCAGTAAGTTTCAACTCCAGGAACGTGGGTCCAAAGCCAGATGGGACTATCACGCTAAAGAGAAGGAAAAGTCAGTTGGCGGGGGCTGGACTGTGTGAGTTGCCACCCCCAAACTAGTAGAGATCTAGGCACACCTGAGACAAGAAAATAAGTTTTTTTGGACTGATGTACATGTGAACCAGACGAGGAACTGGGATTTTCCATGTCCTCCAAGACGGTCTGTCCAGGCCCAGAAGCTGGGACCTGGGAAACTGCAAGTTGGCCTTCTCCTTGAGAGGCAAAGGGGAAATGCCAAGTGCCCAGGAAGGGCACTCTGTCTCCCCTACAAGCCCAAGTCAAAAGGCATGCTCTTGGGGAATGGTATGTGCTCCTGTAGCCCACAAAGGGTGAAGAGTTATAGTTCCTGAAAGCACTCTTCCATTTTTTGACGCTGACAACAGCATCCAAATGCTGGCAGCACTTGCCCTTTGCCAAGTTACCTCTGACTTGAGACCTTTTGGCCTCTTAGAAAGTAGAAGAGTGGCTTGGCCTGGAAGGGAGCATGAGAAAACAGCATTAGTTGTTGGCTGAAGTCACTGGCACCAGTACGCAGGCCACTAGGTCAGCATGGCCAGCCAGTGACAGTTACAGCAGGGAGATGACACCAAGAGAAAGTGACCAAACGACTTTGGGATAGGAGGTGCACTGAAAAGTGATGAGAGAGTTAAAATAACTCAAAATTTAATGGGATTTTGTGGAACATGCTAGAACACAGCAATAGCCATACTCAATAGTGAAACACAAGCACTAGGACACCTAGATCACCTGTCTGTTTCAGAACCATTATTTGTGCTGGATGGATGGCCCATGCCTGTAATTCCAGTTACTCAGGATGTTGAGACAGGAGGATTATAAGTTCCAGGCCAGCCTGGGTAACTTAGGTGACACTGTCTCAAGATAAAAAGGGACTAATGTCTTAGCTTGGAGTATGGTTATGTGCTCTAGGTATGGGTATACTAGGGTAACTGGCCGGTAACAGGCTGATGTCATGAGCAGTCCACTGTCAAAGCTGAGGTACGCATTCAGTATTTTTCAACTGAGCCACTGGAAATTCAACAATGGCTTCAAAGAGGCCTCAAAAACACTTTCATGGCTAGTTTTACACTTGAAGAGATGATTTAATCAGTGTTTATGGGGATGCATAGTGTGAAGTCCAAGGTTTCATTCTGGGGATAAAAGAGAAGTTTGCAAACACCAACATGAACTCTTCCTTTGCCTATGCTCTACCCTCTCGTGCTGGTCCCTGTGCAAAGTCCCCCACTCAACCTCCCTAGCTACTGGAACCCTGAGTTCCTGTCAGTTACCTGGGCCATTGGTATAGAGGGTCCAGCTCCTGACCCTAACATCAATGCTGGTGCTCCAAGGATCTGTGAAATGCCAGGGGTCTTGCTGTGACAGCTCCCACCGACCAGTGGCCAGAACCCTGGGAATGATGCAGACACACCAACACTGCTTCTTCCTGACACCTGCCAGGCATGGACCAGCCCCAGCGGCCTGTACCACTGACTTTGGTGCCCAGGCCCTAGACATGCTTCTCTCTGGCTCACTGTGGGATCACTCAGGCACTGAGTTCACTATGTCCCCAAACATCAGAGAGATGTATAAAAGCAGCCTTTTCTGTATTTTACGGCAGCCCACTCTAACAGACAATATACCCATACCCTTTTTAGTAGCCTATACAATGAATGCTAAGAGTATGTGCCAGCAGTGCTCACGCTGTTCTTCCTAGGGAGCCTGTGGAGTCAAAACTAGTTCAACCTCAGTCTTGTTTTGTTTTGTTTTTTGAGATAAGCAATCTGAGGTCTAGAGTGAAGCACTTTCTCAGGCTTGCATGGAGGTGGATGGGCCCCACTCAGACCCCCATGCAGTGGTGGAAGGCAGGCAAACCTGCTCAGGGCCCTCTGCCCCAGCTCCAGTGCGCCTTCTTTCCTCAGAAAACACCTGCCGAACTCATGAGAGCTGTGTCACAGGTGTTCATGCCAGTAGATTTCAACATTTGGGGATGGCTTTGAGGATCTGGAAAAAACAATGGAACACTAAACTCAAACATTAAATTCTGCCTCATGGCGGGTAAAAGTGAACATGAAACTCTAAATTCTATCCATGGGCCTCTGTTGTGAGCCCTTGGCATGAATTCTCAGGAAGGCTCCTTGCACTTTCATGTGAACTGACCTTGGGTGCTGGCCACACCAAATCCAGCACACATTAACGTATACTCCCAGCTGCAATTCCTGCTCCTCCTGTTGGCCGGTTGCGTAAGTACCTAAAAGGCAAGGAAGAAGAGGGCCACAAAAGAGGAAAGGCAGGTAAGGACAGACATGCACAGTCACACAAAAGATTTGACTCAGAAGCCAGAGCTCAGAATGGCTGCAGGGTCCCTCCTTGAAGCCCAGCCAAAAGAATCCTGCAGGAGCTAAGTAAGACTCACAGGAGTCCTCTAGCTGGACCAAACAGAAGCTGAATTATAACTACTGCATTTAAGTAGACTCCACTCAAAAGGAGGTTGGGGCACAGGCTTCAGCTGACCCTCTTCATGTCCACTTCCACTGAGGACAAAAATGCAGCCAGCCTCCTGCTCCTCCTAGTCGGCCCTGACACTTATCCTCCCTGCACTGCATCTTTGTAGGGGTGGAGATGGTACAGACTCAACTGGATCTGCACTCAAATCCCTGAGGTGAAACCAGACTCCGGCCCCCTGCACAAGGGGACACCAGGTCCCCCAAGGCACAGTCCCAGCCTGGTGCAGAGCCTGTACTCACGGCTCACACCCCAAACCCTGCAGCCCAGGCCTTTCGGATGCCTGGGCATGCCAGCCATTACTGCCACCTCTGGGCTGGGTCCGAGGGCATCCTTTCCATCCAGGAAGCCTGAGAGCTCTCAGCAGGGTGAAACCTTGTGTGTCTTCCGGTGCATCTCCTCACAGCCTCAGAAGATCTAAGAACCTACTTCTCCATCCTGAGCCATGCCCCACCCCACAGTGGACCTCTTTACAAAGGTGCTCTATGTTCTCCCTAGGACCCTCCTCACCCATACAGCAGCACACGCCAGGGTGGGTCCTGGATGCACATCACCCTCAACTGCCACTCTGACAGGGGTCTCCACTCTATCTTCTGCTTCTGGAAGACCAGGCTCCCGGGCAAGATGGGTACATTGCTCTCTGCTAGCCATCTGTGTGCTCTGTCCCGCATGACTCTCACGCAAGGACTCCGGAGTTCAGCAGCTGGGCTGCCTGGACTTCAGGTTTTCCAATTGACTCCTGCTTCTCTCAAATGGATTCCTAGAAAGCCCTTCCTTTGGTCAGGCTAAACCCAGCCCAGCCAAGCAGAGAGCATTTCAACTTTAAAGTCAACAGCCATTTCTCAATGAGGTTCCCAATTCTGCTTTCTTCCTTGCATAATGTTCCTGCTTTATGCTGACAGACAGAGAAGCAGACAAGATGATACACAGGCACAGGCAGAGCACAGTGGGCGCCAGGAGTGGACATGCCTCTCAGACCTGGCTACCCACAGCATGTGCCTTCAGGACCTCAGCAGGACCACGTGGAACAGCCAGGTCCGAAGAGGGTGTGCAGCACATGAGGGCTTTTCCCCAATCTGTTCTGAGAACTAAGCTCTTTTATTTTATTACTATTGCCATTTATTAATTGGCTAAAGCAAGACTCTTCCTCTGGAGAGCGTTTTCCACAGCCAGTTTCCTGCACTGGCCCTACCTCCTCCACACCAGCTCCTTCCTCTGCCTGGCTGCCACATGGCCTACCCCACAGATGGTGAGCTGCATTCCACACCCCAAAGCACCTGTGGAGCCTCTGTAGCAGCAGCCCCCATGCCTCATTGTAACAACTGAGACCTCCTTGGGCCCAAGACACTTGTCCTGCACAGTTACCTCCTCATTCCTCAGAACATGCTCTTCTCTGCACCAATGGAGGAGGGTGCTGGCCAGGAGGTTCAACTCCCATGGTCCTTGGGTCTGACCCTGGCCAACCCTCCCCTCCTACCACCCATCTTGTATTTCAAAACCAATGACCTCAACTACTCACAATACCCTACCAATCACTACCCTGTCCTGAAGAGACTCATCTCCACGAGGATCTGCCTGCTGTCCCAAAAGAACATTTGCCACCCCTTGTTTACCAGGCTAACTATGCAAAAGCGATTCTTCTGCTACCCTCTTATGGCTCTTTTCCCTAACGAACCTCACTGGCCTGAGATAGAGCCGCCTTCTCTTTGCACTACTGTGCATACTGGCCATGCCTACTTGCCCCTTCTTGCTGAACACTGACCAGGCTGGGATCAGCCCATGGAGGAGGAGGGGCAGCAGGCTGCAGCTCCTCCCTCCCTGCTACCTCTCAATGGCCATCTCCCCCGCACTTCCAAAGTGGTCTCCTGCCCTGATCCCCACCTTGGGGTAAAGCAGCTTCCTACTGCTGGTGGCACCTGGGTCCCCTCCCCTCCACTAGCGCCTTCATAACCAGCGCCCCACTGTCATCCCTCCCAGAATGCCTCACCAGTGTTATTTTCAGTGCTAATAACTTTCACACACCTTTCTCAGCAGTATTTCTTAGGACAGAGTCTTGTATATTATTCATTTGTTTACATAAAGACAGTATGAAAAAAATTTATTGAGTTGAACCACTTAAAATACTACAAATTCGATCCAGAAAATTGTATTTTTCCAAGAATGCATTTATTTCAAAATTGTAAATATATATTATTTTTATTACATGTATGTAATAAGGAATTTTATGCTTAAAGTAAAACGTTTCACATTTTTAAAGTTAAAAAACGGGTATCTTAAAAATGTAGATATTTTTAAAAGCCAAAGAAACTGCATATATCTCACAGCACAGATTTATCCCTTAAATATTCACATTTCAAAAGCTCCTTTGTAAAGATTAAAAAGTGGCTAAAGATTATTTACAATTGGCAGTGGAAATCTCCTTATCTTTGGAAGATCATGTTAATAACACACAGTGCACTTAAAGCTACGAGCACAGAACAGTTTAACTAAGAGTGGTTTTACCAGGACATAGAATGGGCCTGAGTTGCCGCTGGAGTGATTACTGCACCAGGAATAGCCCCCAGAACAACAGATGACCCCACATTCCAGTGTTCTTTCCCATGAGACGGTTCTGATTTTCAACTTAGGATAGAAGAACAGCATTTAAGTACTGCATCCCTGGTGAAAAGGAGGAAAAAAGCAGATATAACAATATTCCTCAAGAGCAAATCTGCAAAATGAGTTCCTGCCAATTGCAAGACAGCCTCTTCACAGTGGAATTCTCTGGACTCTAGTCCATGTTTTTTGATTAACTAGAACTTTGCTGAATATCACCTAAGATCAAGAGCTAAGTCTGGAATATTTTGCTACTTTCCAAAATGGTGTTTACCTTAGGAAATCTTCACCAGCACACAGGCTGATCTTAATACAAAGAAGACTTAAATACCAAAAATAGCCTAACAAAAGAATTAACTTTGAAAAAGAATGAATGAACTGGATTTTATGTTTTATTCTGTTTTTGGTTTCCTGAGACAGGATCTCACTTTTGTAGCTCAAGCTGGTCTTGAACTCATGGCAATCCTCCTGCCTCAGCCTCCCAAGTGCTAGGATTATAGGCATGTACCACCACACCCTGCTAGAACATAGATTTTAAAAGCACAATGATTTATCACTTCATCCTGAAAATTACAAAACATTAATGTGATAAACCTCATTCACCTTTCACATTTTTTCTTAACTATATGTTTGAATTATTACATAATACATTTATTCATTTAAAAAAAAACATCTTTTACTTAGAATGTTAAATATAGCCACCAAAAAAATGTGAGTCTTATTCTACAGTTTGTTTAGTGCAGGATCCTACATTTCTGGGGAAGGGGCAGTCATTTTCCAGACCTGTGCCACCTACATAAGCCTGGCTCTGGACGGCACAGACCTCAGGTCTCCCTAACCCTCTCTCCATGCTGAATGCTGGAAAGAACTGGGAGGCCACCAGGTGAGAGCCTAGGGTGCACTATGGGATCTCTCAGAGCTCTTGTTCTAGCTTGACTCTAGTTCATTTTTTCTCCTTATAATAAATGTTTGTCAAAAAGAATAATCTGTTTGAAACCAATTTCCTTCACTGTTTATATTAAATACATAATTTTGCTTTTTCTAAGTATATACACATAAATATACAATATATAAAATATATATATATGTATCTCACATGTCTAATTTCACATAATACATATATATATATATGTATATATCACATGTCTTCTAATTTCACAAAGAAGCAAAGTCACACCTCTCCAGAATTTTTTTCCAAATTTCTCAGGTCTAAACTGGAATTAGTTTTGGTCTTCCTCCACGACTAAATTAAAATATCTTTGGGCTGGGGATTTAGCTCAGTGATTCCGCTGCCTGTCTAGCAAGAGCAAGGACCCAAGTTCAATCCCCGGTACCAAAAAAAAAAAAAAAAAAAAAAATATATATATATATATATATATATATATATATATATAGTTAGAAAAGTTGAAGAAAATGGCAATTACCTCTTGATTATAGTCTATATACACTTCTGCTTCTAAAAACAAACATTCATCTATCACATCTCATTTTCCCAGTTTCTACATCCTAGTTACTGAACAAATTCAGACTCTCTTGTCAAAATCTCCGAACTGCAAATGTTCACATGATAAGGCAGGAATAAATTCCCACTCCATTTCCTCCACATATTCAAGATGCTTCCACGTGGATACTACAAGTACCAAGCATCTTTTCAACTCATTTAAAAAAAAATAACTTACTTCCTTTAAGCAAGAAAGTCAACATCAACCAAAAAAAAGCCTCTTAAAATAATGTAAAAATTATTTAAATTTGTGTGATTTTTTAAAGATTATTAAAGAATCAGAAATAACACAATGGAATTCAAACAAGCTCACCTTGCATACGGGATATATGACAGACTGTACCTGCAAGAAAAGAGTCAAGAATGTTGATTGATACTTGTTCTACACCACAGCTTCCTTTATGCCAAGAGGCTATGTCTAACACCATGGCAAACAACAGCAGAGTGCCCTCTGGAGGCTCTTGGAGTGTGATCTCAGACCAAAGGAAAAAAAAGATCACTTGTGAACTTGGAGCATTAGGCCCCACCCAGACATCTTCAATTACAAGACTGTTTTATCCAGCAGTATTTCTTTTTTCCTTTTTTAATTTTGTTCTTTTGTTTTGTTATTCAGTGCTGGGGACTGAACCCTGGGTCTTGGCAAGCTAGGTAGGTGCTCTACCCCTGAGCAACAGCCCTAGACCACCATTACCAAACACTCCAGGTGATTCTGATGCATGCTAAAGTTTGAACATCCCATTATAAAAAGTTACTTTTATTTTTTAATAAAACTATAAAATAACTGAGAAATATATTCTCCTTTAAGAATAAATCAGTTACTGAGTACAGATTAGGCAACAGAAATCAAAATAAGAGAAAATAAGAGATTCAATTTCTTCACATTGCAGTGAAAAAACATCACCATTATATGATAACTTTGAAATATGTAGACAACTATAAACATTTGTTGATGTTTTATCTATCAGTGGAAAAGAGGAACAGGGCCAAAAGAACAACTGATTCCAGGCTGGATGACATCGAAAAAAAGATTTAAAACTGTAAAACCAGGAAGGGGTTAACTGGTACGAAGACATACCTCTAGAAAACAAAGGTAAACACTCCTCATCATCTAACATGGAAGAGGACAAGGAGCCAGCAGAGGCATATTCAATCAGACCAGTATTTGCAGCCTCTACACAGATGGACCAGATGTGGGGTGAGACACAAAGGGGTGCAAGGAGCAGGACAATCTGACCAGGGAGATGTGCACTTAGATGTTCAGAAAGTGGGGGAAAAAACTGCTAGTAGAATAGCTAGAGAACAGTACTGAACAAGTGTTCAAGTCACTGCCCACATAGAAAGCATCTCTAGATTATCACAGGACCACACAACTGACACTGGCAGGAGCTCCTGCTCGTAATTACCCAGCAACAGAGTGCAGAATGCCTGGCAGACTGACCTTCACTCATGCTCATCCTGTGATATGGCCTCTTTTATAAGATCATGAGGCACTGCATAGATTTCTTATCATTTTTCTTTCACAGAACATGTCACTGTATTTCTACATAAGCATACGCCCCACTGCACTACTGATGCAACAAACTTCCATAGCTCCCCCTAAAGGTACCACTGAGGCACACTGTCCCCAACAACAGGACTTAGCCCTGACCTCACCTCACCTCACAGGGTCTCACAAGATCTGGCTCCAAAGCACATGTTTCTAACCCTAATTTAAGAGCTTTACAGATTCCAAACAAAATGCTTCATGTGAGCTCATTTTAACTTTTTAACTAGTATGAGAAAAGACTTACCAGGTCATTGACAAGAACTGCAATATGCAGAATAATAAGGCCAGTCCGTTCTTATGCTACCAACAAGAGCAAAAACAGGAATGCGTTCAGGAGTTTTTAAAATACTTTTTATAATTAAATTCAATTTTTCTTTCCCCTCACAAATATAGATGATGGCTCCATTTATTTTCTTTATTAAATTTTAGTCGACATATTTAAAAAACTTATACATTCACAAAGTACATTTCATTTCAAAAACTCTTATCTATTAAATATCACTGAAACAATTGTGAATAAAAGTAACAAGCTTTTAAAGGTTAGATCTTAAAAAAAAAATTGATATTAACTTTTTTAGGACCGACACTTAAAATCCCTCTTAGACTCTCATGTGGAATTTACTTACTCATGCCCCTTTGTTCCTTTTCTTGAGTTATTTTTTGAAGTAAAACTGTTTATTATTGTGATTTTCTGGAATAATATAAAGTTTCCATGCTGATTATTTCTAAAAAACTAATCTATTTTGAAAATCCTGGTCTATCATTTTTTTGGTTGATTCATTTAGTTTCAGTGCTGGGGATTAAACCCAGGACCTTGTACATGCTGGGCAAGTGTTCTACCACTGAGCCCCAGCTCCAGCTCTATTGCTGTTTTTATTTAGTTGGTTCTTTATTGTTAAATTGCTTACAAACAGAATGCTAAAACATTCCAAAGATGGAAATCAATGTTTCCTAGGGATCCACAAAAAATTTTAAAGAATATTCTTTATAGTGGTTCCGCTGCCTGCCTTGCAAGCAGAAGGACCCGAGTTCGATCCCCGGTACCAAAAAAAAAAAAAAAAAGAATATTCTTTATCACTGGGAAGTGAGACTAAGTGAATCTCATATAACTTTATATCATCAAAATAAAAAAGAAAATCAGGAGATTTCTAATAGAACATTTTAAAACTATATTATACATTGCCTTTCTTTTTAAAAAATGTATTATTTTCTTGGTAGCTCAAGAACTGTCACCAAGCCCTTTAGGAAGGAGGCATGGCACGATAAATGAATAAAACTGAGAATCAGGAGCTGGAGTAAGTGAAGCAGATTGTAATGATGTAACTTCCTAAGAGGCTAATGAAGAGCTGTTTACTTATCCATAAATGGTAAAAGACTGATTTAGGTTCTTTTGTCTCTTTCAGTTATTCTCTTTACTTTCTAGTCCTCTTCCCTGTTGGTTTAACCATCTTGTCAGCCATCCCTGCTCCTGCCTCCTTCTGAGCTCCAGGGTCAGAGCACAACTCACAGCAGTCAGAGCAAACAGAGGACCAAGACCTGCATGAGGCCTTTTCCCATCAGATGGTGTCAGAGACATCAGGCCAGCCTCAGCTTGTGAAGATTTACACATTCAACAACTAACTCCTTGTACACTGTAGACAGCAGACTTCACCTTATGCCTACGCAACTGGACTTACAAATTCCATTTTAGGAACACTTAATCTTTGGAGGGTTTTAAAAATTAGACTTGGAGCTACTTTGAGATGATGGTGAGATGACACTGCAGGTGGTGAGAACACACAGCAGCAGAAAGTCATCATGGCTTACCCAAAGCGCAGCACACAGGGTGAACACCAAGCATAGCTATAGGGAAGGAGAGGTAAACAGTTAGTCTGAGATCCTTCAAAAGCCTGATACAAATGTACAAACTGGTCTGCAGTCATCGGCATAATGTAATACAGAATAAATATGAGATGTGGACTCTCATTTAACTTATATATTCCATGACTATCATTTTACTTTAAAGACCATGACTGCACTATTCACGGTGTTATGGCTTGTATCTAGATGTCCCCCAAAGCCTCATGTGGTCATAGGTTGGGCTTTTCAAGGATGGCAGGATCTATGGTATATAATGCTGAAATTAAGGGTATGTGATTACTAAATTAGTCCACTGACTGGTTTAGCATAGTTCTGGGTAGGATTAAGGGTGTCCCACCCTGGATGTGTTACCCACCCTAAGGGTGGGTAGCCTGGATACAATCTAAAAGGACAGGAAGAATGTGCCAATTATTTCTTCCTGCTTGTTGCCTTGCTTCTTTCTGCCTGCCGTGAACTGTTTCTCCTCTGCAATGACCCTCTGCCCTGCTACCATGCCTTGGAGCCAGCTAATTATGGACTGAAACCTCTGTAAACTGTGAGCCAAATAAACCTTTCCTCCTTTAACTTTGAGCATGGGGGATTTTGTCACAGCAACAAGAAAAAAAACTAAGTTACTTGGCAAGCTGAAACCCCTAATAATCTGTTGATTAAATAAACTGAAAGAACTTCTGACAAATGTTTAGAGACAAAAAGCCATTCTATAGATGTTCCTGTTAATGTCTAGCAACAGTGATCATTAGTACAAATGCCAATACGCGGTGAATTTAATTGTACTCAGCTTAATGATTCCAGTGATTTTCATACAGAAAAAATGCATTACCTCCTGCTCCTATGAGAGCAGCTCTAGTGCCTCACCCTGTGTCACACACAGGCAGGCACTAGGGTGAGCAGGAGAAGTACGAGTCTGTTAGACTTAATAGGATCCCAGTCTTGACCCTGTCATCTCAGGAGCCTGATAATGGCAGTGAACCTGTCTAGACTTCAGTTTTCTTCTAACAAGATCTCTACCTCCCACCTCCCCTGCCTCGAGGGCTGCTATAATGAGAAATCAGAAGATGACTTTGTACAGTGTACCTGTGGTGGGCTGATACAAGAATGATTTCCTCAACATTATTATAAGGCATAGTCTATGTGAGTAGCAAATGAGACAGAGGAGAGCATTCACCTAGAGATACTGACTAAAGCTGATGCCCAAAATGTATCCCATTAAATTATGATGGTCCCTTTGGGAAAGTATTTTATACTTCTAAAATGTTCTAACATTCTCTCAACTATGTTGTATAAGGTATATTACTAAAAAGGTGAAGATACCTTAAATAGAACAAATCAAGTAAAATTTTAGTGAAATAAAAACTTTTCGCAGACTTAACAGTGCAAGGGAATTTCCTAGTTATTTAGGTTAAATTAAATGTTAATATTTTGATATACTGTATATAATACAGGTGATTCAAAAGAATTGGAAGTTATAAAAATAATAAAATATAAAATTAAACACATAAAAATAAAGCCCCCAAAAATGTTTTTGTTTTTCTGGTGAGAAAATGGAGTAAGACTGCCAAATTAATATAGGCTGGTTGTGTTTGAAAAGCTAACATTAACAATTCAATACTGGGGAGGGGGGCACTTTAAATATACAAATGCTCTATAGCAAGAGATCTCTAAGAGATGCTGATCAAGTGAACTGGGAACCAAAGGTATGATGTGAGCAAGGGGTTGTTTCTCCACCCATGCTACACAAAACATCAATTACCTAAAAACCCAAAGTGTATGATGATGGAAACACTTTACCCACAGGTATAAAGCACTGATTTATACCCCACACCCAGGCTGAAGATAAAGAGAACACTTAAGAATAACAACTGCTGGTCTTGGGCAGGACCCACAATGTATGCAAGGGTGATTTAAAAGTACAGTATTGGCTGGGTGTGGTTGCCCATGCCTATAATCCCAGTACTTGGGAGGCTGAGGTAGGAGGATTGCAAAAGATGAGTTTGAGGCCCACCTGAACTAATAGTGAGAAGTTGTCTCAAAAAAAAAACATAGTATTGTTATAGAGGTCACAATCTTCAAATTATTTGTCAAGTAAATAAGGCAGGTATAAAATCCAGATGACAAATAATGCCAGTTTTCCCTGAGAAGATTCAAATGAACTCAGAATTAACCTATCTTCTATCCTTACCCTCCAAATAGTAAAGACAATCCAATAATCTATAGGGCTTAAAGCTCTAATTTTCATTATACATACACACATGTACAATGTTAGTTAATATATAACAGAAAGTGTGGGACTGCATAACTCTGTAATCATAAAACTCCCCTAGCCCCAACTGTGATTGAATGTGAGTAAATACATAAAGATGCTTGTTAGTTCCGGGACACTAGATAAGATCCGTATCAGCCATAAGGTCCCAAAGTAAATTATTCAACTCTTCGTTCGAAAACTGATGTTCTGGACACCGCTATCTATAGAACAATCTACAAAACATCTGCTGACCATCAGTACACGTCAGGCTAATTAACATACAAATGTAAGACCACTAACCTTTGTTCCCTCTTCTGTAACTTTTGCCTCTTAACTTCCCTGCAATCCCCTATAAAAAGAGTCTCGGACTCTGGGCTGATTGCCTCTCTAAGCTACTTTGCTTTGGGAGTGCCGTCTGGCCAGACTAAGGTCTGTTTTACTTTCCAACTTGTCTGGGTGTTCTGGGTGTTCTTCGCTGCAGTCAGTTCCTCGGAGCGTTTGGTAAGGCCCTTGGTCTTACATTTTGGAGGCACCGCTGGGATCCCTGGGTGTGCTTCACTACAGTCAGCTCCTCAGAGCGTTTGGTAAGGCCCTTGGTCTTACATTTTGGAGGCACCGCTGGGATCCCTGGGTGTGCTTCACTACAGTCAGCTCCTCAGAGCGTTTGGTAAGGCCAGTGGTCTTACAAAAGCAGGCTTTAACCAAACTATAATTTTAGAATACAGTATAATCCAAACTCTGTAATCACATAGCTTTGAGGATATAATTATTTTATTCAAGAACAGAGGTATAATATACATACTTATGAGCAATCATTCACAAAATACTTTTATAGTAAAAGTTTTTAAAAGCAGTATTTACTTACCAGCATAACAACTGTTGCAAGCAATCTTGTTGTTTCAAACATTTTCTTCAGCTGCTTCATGGGTCCCATTAAAAAGCATGTGCTATTGAAAAACAAAAAACAACAGAGATGGTTGGAATTTTTCTGGATAGGCAAAAATAAACTGCTTTTCAAAAAAACCCTGTTTATTTAATAAAAATCTCTCCTTGATGTGTTTTATTTTTTCTTAACTTTAAAAGTACACCCCACAACATGCTATGGTTCAAATGTACTGTTGAAGTGACAGCACACAGATGCAATGTGACCGCAGGGCTGCTCCCTTGTAAATGAAATCAGGGCCTCGTGAACGAGGCATTGCCAGAGGCTTGCTCCTCCACTCTCTCCGCTGTAGGACGAGCCCTTGCCAGACAATCTAAGCCTTGATCTTGAACTTCTAGCCTCCAGAATTGTTAAGAAACAAACATTCACTTTAACTCAGTCTGAGGTATTCTCTTAAAGCTGCACAAATGGACTAAGACAATCCACATACCCAAAGATGCAACAAAAGTCTCAAAAAGGACTCTGAGCACACAAGCTAACAGCTACTCAGTCACTGAATTCTCTGCACTGTACTGATACTGTCACATTTTTTTCTGGCTTGTTGTTCAACCACCTCCTTCAGTAAACCTGAGCTCCACAGGAGCAAGGACCAGGGCATAGCACCTACAAACCTGGGCTCTGGAGCCCACTGCCTGCTGATAAACCTGCCCCAGTTGACCTACAAGGACCACCACTGTGAGCAGGTGACTCATGCTCTGTCCGACCAGATCCAGCTACCCCACAGGAATGAGACAGGCCCTTTCCTCATAAACCTGCTATAACAGATACAAGGCACTTAGAACAGTTCCTGCCATGTGGCATGTGCTCCCCAAAATGCTGCCCACTCTCCTCATTAGTGCTCTCTGTTATGGTAGCTGGCATGTAGGAGGAGTCAATAAGTATTTATGGAATGAACATAAATTTTGTGGCTGAATTTATTATATAGAGAGAGCTACAGAAACATCCTACTGGCAAAGTGCATATTACGAAGGTAAATTTGATAGTGAAAGCAAATAATACATTTTGAAAAGCCAAACATGCACACATACCTACCTAGCCAATGCTGCAAGATTTCCAAGGGTATAAAACACTGCAAAAAGCTTTATGCCACCGGGAAGCCACAGCAATCCAGTTCCCTAAGTCAGAAATTATAATTAGTTAAAAATAACTTCATGATCATAATGGTTGAAATTATAAATGTGGCATTACAGTAGTAATATAAATATTATGTAAATGAAGATTTCAATAAAAATATGCTAGTGTATATAGTCTCTGCATAGTAAAAACAATTTTCAATGTTATGCACTAATTTGAATCTTCTGCCTATTTGCATAAGTATACACAAATGTGCCATAACAAAACTAACTCTGAACTTGTCAATATATCTCACTCTATTAAAAATACTCATTTTAAAAAGCTAGTTAAAACAAGTAATAAACACATCTAAATTACTGACTCTCCAGTTCTCAAGACACACTGATTTTACCTTAGTAAAATCAATTCAACAATTTGTGAAACTCCATAGCTTCTACATCTTCATTTATTTCTAACCCTTTATTTCAGGTGACTAAATATGTTCCATCAAAATAGTCTAACAGGCACTTTTGATACTAGATGGGATTATTAGCTTAACACTAATAAAAATTATTAAGCAATATACTCACAAGGATAGAAAAAAAAATGCCAGCCACGAAGCATATGACAAACCACTTCAATCTAGTGTTGAAACTAAGGGATGACGCATCCAGGACCTTAGGAAGAGAGAGACAATTTAGAATTAAATCACCATGTGCTAATTTGACTCTACACTAAATAAGGCAAAGTTTTAACATACACACTCAGTGTTTGTTTTCCATATTGCAGCGTCACATATGTGGTTGCAAGAGTTATAAGAACAGGATCTCGGTATCAGATGACGCTGGGAATTTCACTAAGTCCAATAATTGTATTATTGATGTCTCACAAAATGATGTTTCTATTCTGGACAGTAGATATATACTGATGGGGATAAAATGGCATAATGTAAGAGATATAAGATACAGGAGGAGTGAAAAAATAGGGAACAGGTAAAACAAGGCAGGCAACATGCTGGTAACTGCTGAAGTTGGGTGGAAACACACAGGAATCACTTATATTCTCTTTGAATTCTGTGGTTTTTGGGGACTGTGATATACAAATCTCTCTTAGCAGAAGCATTTGAGGAAGTATGAACAGCTGAACAGGGAAGAGGAAGGTGCTAAGCAACAATGTGGCTTCAACTGGAGCTCAGCCTATTCAGGCTTCTTGAATCTCTTCCCTCAGTAATCACGGGCTGTAGCTGGGGGTGCAGTGGGAGTGACTGCATGGGGAAGCAGCAGTGCAGGAAGCTGCACAGGCTAAGGAGGGACCCTGGGCAAGGCCTGTAACAGTGTCCTGACCACACAGTACAATTAACAACTTTCATTATAAAAAGATTAAACTGAGTGTGGAGGCTCAGGCCTGTAATACCAGCACTCTGGGAGGCTGAGGCAGGAAGATTACCAGTGCAAGCCTAGAAAAATTTGGGACTTGGAGAGACCCCGTCTCAAAATAAAAATTAAAAAATAAAGGGCTGGGGATATAGTTCAGTGTGACGGCCCAGAGTTCAGTCCACCAACACCAAAAAACAAAAAAAGGAAAAAGTTCATTTTAAGCCAATTCACAAGAACACTAGGTACCTCAACTGTTGAAAAAATAATTTTTTAAAATGATTATTTGGCTGGTGTGGTGGCTCACGCCTCTAATCAGGAGGCTGAGGCAAGAGGACTGCCACGAGTTCAAGGCCAGCCTGGACTACATAGTGAACCCTGTCTCGGGGAAAAAACAAAACAAAACAAAACAAAAAAACACACACAATTAAAAAACCCCAAATAAACAAATGATTATATGCCATGCCCATGCAAATTCTAACCAAATTATGTAGGAAAAAATAGAAATTACTATGTATCTATTGAATATAATGATAATCCAGCACACAGTAATGAGTAAGCATTTAGATCACCAAGTATACTACTAAATTTTAATTTCTAACTTATACTACCATATACTCTCGTTGTGGTTTGGATCTAGAATGTCCTGCAAAACTCTCACGTACTCAGAGGTGGGACTTTTGAAGAGTGGGTTGTGGGGGCACTGTACTTCTTGGTGGATTCATCCACTGATGAGTTATGGGGCTGAATGTGGTGTTAAGAAGTGGGGCCCAGGTGGGAAAGGTGGGTCACTGGGCTCCCCAACTCCTCCCTTTACTCTCTCCTTCCTGAATGCCATGACTTGGGCAGCTTTCCTTCCCATCCAAGCCCTTCCACCACGCAGTTTCTACCTTGGAGACAGCTGGCCATGGACTGTAACAGTGAGCCAAAATAAACCTCTCCTCCTTTAAACTGTGGGTGTTGGGTATTCTGTCTGAGCAACAAGAAAGTGAGACAACACTTAAAAAATAAGACTACAGGGGCCGGGGATTTTAGCTCAGTGGCACAGCACCTACCTCGGAAGAGCAAGGTCCTGAGTTCAATTCCCAGTACCCCCCCCAAAAAAAAGACTACATATTTATGATATGTTTTTGAGAATAATGAAACAAAGACAGGAAATTTATATGAAGCAGCTCACAATGCCTTTAGTTATACTCCTTACCTCAGTATTTAACCTCAGAATCCTTGTGCAGCATGAAAAGCAAATAAAATAACTAAGTATTCTGCCAATGTAACACAGATTTAGCACATCTCAAACATTTTTTAAAATTTGCTTTAATTTCAGACATTCTTATTTCCAGTAGTGTCATCTGTTTATAGCAAAACTGATCACTTGATTAGACAAATGAACTTGCCTATAAAAACATTTAGTATTTATTGTTTCTGATCAGGAAGAATACATGATATACAATTTAACAAAACAACAAAATAAACCCCAAAGATTGCCCTTAGTAACTGATCTAATGATTCTCTAAAAAAATAGAAATATTAGCTTACTTTTGCCATTCCACAATGTATGTATATGTATATCAAAATATCCTGATATACAACATAAATATATACAATTTCTATTTGTCAATTTAAAACACGCAAACAGTACACTAATCACGATTTGAAATGGGTGATGTGAAGGGATGGGGATTTAGCTTAGTGGTTCTGGCCCCTGCCTCACATGCACAAGGTCCCAAGTTCGATCCCCAGTACCAAAACAAAACGAAATGGTTGATGTGAGTCCACAATGATGTGAGGACTAATGGAGAAAGGGAAAAGCATTCATTTTTATTTTTCTTTATAAATTTAAATCACCACATTGTTTCTAAGTGCAATGGTTAGTTCATTTTTAGTAGCTAGATTATTTTTTCCCTCAGTAATGATAGGACAGTTATCTGTATAGTAGTCACTCTTTTCCTCTTATTGCAATCTTCTGTGTGATGATCTTTAAAAATGAAGCCTAAGGACAAATTATTCTCATTTGTGAATATGGAATAATCAATGCACAAGCAAATGACTTTTGTCCTGGAGACAAAAGCAAGTCAGATTTCCCAACTCCTAACTGGAAGAATTGTGTAATACTTCAACATGCAAGAAAACCTCTGCGTTTTCCAGGTAGAAGATATAGGACAACCCCCACCCCACCCTAGTTCTGCTTTGCAGAAGCATCTTCATGTTACTTTCTTTTTCAACTAGCATGAGGAACAACCCCCACCACCTTGCTGATCTCTTAAAATTTAGCCCTAGAACAAAAATACATGCACGTTAAAATTGCCACCTTATCCTTCTCAAAAAAACTGCCACCAATTATTTTACTTTTGTTGCCAAAGGCAGAAGAAGCAAAGAGGGACGGGAGAGCAAGGTTCACTCTCCTCATTCTCAAGGGCTTCACGGCATCATGATAAAACAGCACTGCCTGTGACAGAACCCATGAGAAATTCACAAGCAACAGGGAAATAACAGGAAAAGCTGAGCAGCAGCTGCATCAGGGATGAGTGAAGGGATCCTCTGCATAGCCATGGACAAACTAGATTTGGTGGGGAGGGGGATACCAGGGACAGCTGGCTCCTGGGCTATTGCCCTCCAGGCAAAGGCTTCTGATCAGTGAGTACACCAAGTCCTTTACTCCTACCATTTCCTTTTCAAAATAACAGCAATATATAACAAGATAACATTATAACAGTGATGTATAACAAGATTAAAGATCTGTAGACAAATAAGCACAAGCCACAATGATTCTAGCAGTACCGCCGGCTGCCCAACTTGCTTGGGGTAGGGATGGTGGCTGACATGCTCAATAGCCACCCTTACTCTCCTCCTCTGTCTCCTCCTGGTATCATTCTCTCTCATTCAGAACTCTGATCACAGGTCCTACCTGGGTCCACCACATCCATGAGGTCAGCCTGACCTTTCTGTTCCTCGTCTCAAAATCTCCAGTGGTAACTTCCAGGGCTCTCCTACCACCTGAGATGTGTTCATCTCAAAATCCAAGCTCTTGTTCAACAACCCCAATTGCCTCCTGGTTAGGACCTGATTTAACCACTGCCACCTGACTGCTCCTCTATCGGGTCCGTTTATCTGGCCCACGGCCCTTTTCTTCTTTTGCAGTGGAAATTACAGGGTACATAGTTTCAATAAGACACTCAAAATTCTCGTTCTGCTGCAACCATCTGACAAATTCCCACTGTGAGGTAAACCTTCCTTCCTCCGCTCTTAGCAGTACCTCAACTAAGCACTGCTTGGTGGTGGTGGGGCATCATGGGACAGGGCAGGAGCATCTACAAGTGTCACCAACTTCAGCAAACCTAGAGACCTCTCCCTGCCTCTAATATCTGGTATTTTTTCTTTCTTTCTTTTTAAATCAGCCTGTTTTCTAACCACTGATTATATCAAGCCTTGGACCCGTGCCCCAGTATTTCACATCTCAGTGGGAACTCCCTCACCACCTGCTGTGACCAAACCACCACACCCAGCTAGAGAAGCATCCCTGCCTGTCCTCTGCTCTCCTTCCTAGGGTGGGACTCTTCCTCCTGTGAGCATGATCCACCCTCTCACCTGTAGTAGGGCCCCACCACTTAGAGCTTCTTCAGGAATTTACACTATCTGGTTTTTTCTGTAGAGAACTATCTTCTGTCTGAGACCATGACCATCTACTTTTACACGCTAAGCCTCTTCCACCCTAACAAAAATCTCACTTGTCACCACCCAGCCTCCTCCAACACACATTCCTCCATTCACTCCTTCACTAACTCATTTAACTAACATGCACTGAGTCCTGCTATGGGCTTCTCTAAGTACTGGATGCGGGATCCAGTGCCTGATTAAATACCTATGTGCTAGCTACTCTAACTAAAACACCATAACCTAGGCGGCTTCTAAACAACATAAATCTATTTCTCACAGTTGTTGAAGCTGCACATCCAAGATCAAGGAGAAAGCAGATTGAAGGGTCTGTCAGCTGGTGTTTGCTGCTGCCTCCTCACATGGAAGGAGCAAAGGGTCTCTTTTATAACGACACAAGTTGGGTTCCTAATCATGCCTCAAAGGCCTTACCTCTTAATATTCTCATTCTAGGGATCAGGATTCAAAATCTGACTCTGGAGGGTGAGGGGCCACTCAGGCCTGACCATACACAATCGCCCAGACTACCCACACCACTGCAGTCTAGGCCTCAGCCTTTGGCTGGCCCCAGCCTGCCCTTGCCCCTTCACATAGTTTGTGCCTCCCTTCCTGGGCTGTGTCTGAGGTGGGCAGAGGTCTGCTGGCAAGGGGCTCTCTTTGACCACTCTAGCTGCATCCTTAAATGACTGACGACTACAGACACAAAAGGCACCTTCCTGGCTTTGAGTCACAAGGTACTTTGAGACGTGAATCGCCTTTTCATTTTGACAGCACTGGACACTTGGGCACTCCCCCTGGATCTACCCTCTCTGCGACTCATTCCTGTGGCACTGCTCTGGACTGTCTTGTTCTTTGTCCCTCTGCAGCCTTGGATCCCTCTCCCTGGAAAGATAATGCTTCTTTTCCAGGCTCTCCTTGTCCTACTGTTCTTGATCTCTCACACGTTCCCACTGGCTTGAACCAATGGTGGTACATCCATGACTGTCTCATCAGGCAGCTTGAATGAATCCCATCACTCTTATTAGTCATTTTATTAATAAAATAAAAAGCCACCCAATGGAACAGTCATGCATGTACCACCAGTAGTTCAAGCTGCCCAGTAACAAGACATATGGATTATGTCCCTAACATGAACATGTTAAACACTTGTCCATCTGCCATGTGAATGTTGAAGAGCCAACAGGAGGCAACTTCCACTCAATTCTGAAGCTACACACCATGCAGGCTGCACTGCAGGCATGAACACAGCAGGCGTACTCTGATCCAAGTTGGTTCTGATGCCATGTATGTGGAAACAGCATCAGACCACAAAGGGCACTGGCTCAGTCCCTAGACTGTACCCCTTCAGAGGCCAATCACAGGCCTCAGGTTGTTTTGCCCATGCTTCTAGGGAACCCCTATCAACTCCCTCAGGATCTGTTAGAGTGGCTCACAGAACTCAGGGAAACACATTTACTGGCTTATTATAAAGATGTTACAAAAGACACAGATGAAGAGATTCATAGGTCAAGGTGTGGAAGCTGAGGTGCAGCGCTTCCACACTTTCTAGGCTTGGACCCTCCAGGAAATTCTACATGTTCAATCATTCCAAATTTCTCCAAACCCTGTCCTTTGGGGGTTTTATGGAGGATTCACTGCATAGGAATAATTAAATCATCAGCCACTGGGATCAATTTAATCTTTAGCCCCCTTACTGTCCTAAGGTTGGGGGACAGGACGAAAGGGCTCAACCTTCTAAACCTGCCTAGGTCTTTCTGGGGACCAAACCCCAACCTGAACCCAACAGAGGCATCCAGCCATCAGCCAACTCATTAGCATACAAAAAGACAGAACTGATTCAGAGATTCCAAGGATTTTAGGAGCTGTATGCCAGGAAACAGGATGAAGAACAAGTATGTATCTTACAGTGTCACAGTAAGTACACTACTTAGTTTTGTGACAAAGGCAGCAAGAACTTAAATTTGTATAATAGCAAGTATTTTTCTATTACCATCTTTCATGTAACTTTAAGGTGAAATACTGTAACAAATTATTTCTATTTGTAAATATGAAATAATCGATCCACAAGCAAATGACTTGTCTCAAACTTTGTGCTATGATTTGAATGTCTGCCTCTAATTCATGGGATAAAATCCTAACCCCCAAGGTGATGGCATTAGGAGGTGGAACCTTTGGGAGATAATTAGGTCATAGTATCAAAGCTCTCAGGTCTGAGACCGGTGCTCTTTCCAAAGAGGCTCCACCCCAGATAGCTCTCACTCCTATACCACATGAGGACACAGTAAGAAGGTACCATCTATGAACCAGAAAGCAGTTCTTACCAAATAAGGAATTGGTTGGTACTTTGATCTTAGACTTCTAGACTCCAGATGAATAAGAAATAATCTTCTGTTATTTATAAGCCACTTGGTCTAAGGAACTTTGTTACAGTAGCCCAAACAGACTAAGACATCTTGCAGACTTTTAAATAAAAGTGTATGGTAGGGTGTACAATAAGAGACCTTTGTAGACTGTTATGTTCCCTCATTAGATTCTTGCCACATGATTACGTAAGTGCTCCTCTTTAGCACCTGTCCAAATCCAAACCACTTGGGATCTGCTGGGCTAGTCAAGTCTTTATAAACATACTCATTGCAGGTACCTGGTAGGCTCTGGATGTACGACTGGAAACAAGATAAATGAGATTCAGCCCTTATGATGCTTACATTCAAATGAGGAAGGACACAGATAAATGAGAGGTAATGAGAGAATGGGGCAAGTTCTAAACAGGAAGCAAAGAGGTAGAGTAACTGGGATAAGAAGGGCCTCACTATAAAGATAGGCAAGAGATAATTCCAAACTTGAAAAGAAATGGGTTGCAAATGCCAAGCATCCTGGGCAGAAAAAAATGCTCAGCATGAAGAACAGAGATGGTGGAGCCCAGTGTGCCCTTGGAGGAGGGAAACAAAGTCAAGTCAGCAGAGGTCTGAGTGGCCATGGAAGGAATCTGGAGGGGAGAAACATGATGGGATGCTCTGAGATGTAGATCAGGCCTCTCCTCTTGAGTTCTTTCCAGATATTTCCTAATGAGGGCCCAGACTCTGGCTACTCTGCCTCTTCCCAGGCCTCAACCCCTCTTAGCAGCAGGACTGAGCAGCCCTGACTCCAGGAGGTCCCATGAGCCTCATTGCCTTGCCCAGCTCCATGGCCAGTCTAGAACCAGTCACATCCCAGGCCTCTTCCACTATGTCCCCTATCCTGCTTAGATCCAGCTGTATAAGAAATTTAACACTCAGGATACCCCACTCCAGGCCTGTGCATCTGTAATCTAAGCCCATTTCCCACCACCCCAAGCACCTGATGATGCTCCACATATCCTCACCTTCCTCTGATCATCCCCACTACTTTCCTGCTGGGTCTGACTTTGGTTTTTCTTGCATCCTCTCCAGGGGCCTGTGTTCTTTCCATGCACCCTTACCACTGGGATGGATAGTGGGGTAGGTGTCCCCCCTCCATACTCTCCTGCCCCTTCCTCTTTCCTAGAGACACCTACTTTCAAGTCCCCCTGGACAGTGTGCCTCTACTCACCTTCTTCACTGTGTTACTAACTCCCTCCTTGGTCACATTTTTTATTTTTCAAAAGTTACTGTTGTCTGTCGACCACATCTTAGTCTTAATGGCCTCACCACTGGAGTAAACAATCCTTTCCAAACTCTAGGCTATTGGTTCCTTATCATCTCCCCTCCAATTATCCAATCCTTCCCATTACTGCAGCCACTGAACCATGTATTCATTAATAACAAGCACTGCCAGTTGTGGTGGCACATACCTGTAATCCTAGCACATGCAAGGTGAGGGAGGAGGATCCATATGAGTTTGAGGCCAGCCTGGGCTACATAGTGAGTACATAGCGAGACCCTGTCTCAAAAAACCAAGCAAGCAAACAAACAAGCAAACAAAACATGTACACTTGTAATATTCACAGTGTGTCTGTAAGCTCAAGTATTTCACCTTACCCACTGACCCTACCACTTTCCCTCCGTTCCCCCATTCCCATTCTCTCTGGCTCTCCTATAATTACTCTCTGTATACACTCTCAACTTTGCCCTTTGCTTTTCTGATGTATTTATCAGACAAAATCTAAATTCCACCATGCACTCCTGGCTGGAGAGAAAACTGAAATTATGCTCACTTCTCTTTTTGGTACTCTGAAAATCTATGTATATCCCTACCTACTCTCCTATTGTTAACCACTTCACACTTTCTCCTTGAATGTCCAAGATCCACCCCCTCCAAACTTGAAGCTGGTAACCTAATTTCTTATTTCAGAAGGAACAATTCAGGAGTCCACAGTCCCACCCACAGCATCTGCATCTATGTCTCTTCCAGGCCACTCCAGTTCAGCCACTCCTGGTCAGCACCCTGACCCGTCAGCACCTCTCTGTGATCATCATTTTCCCCTTTTCTGGACTATTTCCATCTAGTATTTTCTAACTTAAAAAACAAAATGTTCCCTGATCCTACTTCATCCTCTGATTACCTAACCCACTTCTTTGCTTTACAGCAAAAATCACAGGGATACTGCACTGTCTTCACTTCCTTTCTGTACTCTGCTGAGCCACTTCTATCAGGCTTTCATCCTATCTATCAAAACTGTTCTTTCAGAAGTGATCCATGGCCTCCACTTACAATCTCAATTTTTAATTTAGAAGCCCTATTAGAGCACACAACCCCGCCTTCTAACACTCTTCCCTCACTTGCTAGGGCATCCCTTGTACTTGGTTCTCCTTCCTCAAGTACCATTCTTTTCAGTCCTCTTTTTAAATTCCTGCTCATTCTAACTTTTGCATAGTGGAGACATGTCAAGTTTAAAGCTTGTGTCTTATCTCTTTTCTGCTTACACACAACCCTTTGGTGAGCTCATCTCCCTCTTCTTTCCTCCCATAGAATTCAGAAATGTATATCCAACTGCCTTCCTGACACTTGCCTACCTGAAACCTCAGACTTAGCATCCACAATGAAGTGATTTTTCTCCTGAAACCTGCTCTTCCCACATCCCAGATAAAGGAGCTTCCATCTTTCCAGCTACTCAAGTCAAACACCACGGGACAACCTTGGCTCCTCTGGTTTTCACACATCCAATCTGTCAAACTAACAGGTGGCTCTACATTCAAGCCATTTAAAGAATCTGTCTCCCTGTTTTAAACCACTGTTACTTCTAACACTGATTCAAGCCCACGCAGTAAGTCATTTCTTACTGGCACTGCTGTACTAGTCTCCTGACCAGCTTCTGGGCTTCTAACTTCTACCTTCACCCTACACTTTGTCCTCCAGGGTGAGCCTTTCAAATCCATCAGTCATGTCACTATTCTGCTCTAATACTAGAGACAGCCCAACCCATTCCCAGTAAAAGTCAAACATACAAGCTATAACAGGACTGAGAATCCCACTTCCTGCCTGCCTGTCTCCTACACTTGGTCCGCCTCTCTCCCTCTTCTCCAGCCACCCTGGCCTCTGTATTGGCCTGGAACATGCTGACCACACTGTTCTCAGGGCTCCGCCATCAGGTGTACCCTGTGCTTGCTAGGCTCTTCAGAACTTGCCCTGATACCCCAAAGGCCCTTCATTCAGATCCATGCTCAGATGTCATCCTAATTGGGAGGCCTTACCACCACTTTATGTAACATGGCAATCTCAAGCTCCTCCACTTGCTTTAACTTTTTCCACGGCACAAAAGCTGCCTGACACATTATATACTTACTTGCTCATTAACTGTTCGATTTATAGAGTTCACCGTGTGCAGTTACATACTTATAGACTCTGGACCCTCACAGGCTAGTCCAGAGTCCTGCCCACAAGATATGCTGAATAAATATGATGACAGGTAAATCAGAAAAGGGAACAAACGGAAAAGATCCTCACGTAATACAAATCAGCTTCAAGTGTTCCACTTCTCTCAGTCACACAAAAATATGTTAGCATGCAAATAAGAAAACAAAGCAGTTCGGGCTCCACTCCTATTTTTAACCCTCTTCCTGGAGGAAGTAACCCTTATCAAGTCTCATGGGTAAAGCGCAAATACAATAAACAAAGGTTTTTATTTTTAAAAAAGAAAGAACTCTTAACTAGACCTCAGTGCCTGACAAAACTTTTAATTGTTACTTCACCTATCCATGCCCTTTGTGTTTACCTCCAGCCTCTCAATATCCAAAAGAACCCCCACACCTACAGCACCTCATTTACCTGCACACCGACTCAAGGCTATGGAGCTCGGGCTTCCCACAGCTCGCAACTAGGAGCCCCGCTCACACCTGCCGCACAAGGCCGAACCCGCCGCAGCGCAGGGGCCTGTCGCGCGCAAGGCAAGGACACCGGGGCTGAGGGCCAAGAGGGCTCCTGAGAGGAAGAAGCCACCAGGAGCTGGGGGTGGGGAGCAGGGGGTGGACCTCAGGGCGTAGCAGTGTCCCGGGGTAAAACCTGAGAGCGCCCCGCGCCTCCAGGAGGCCGGCCCGAGCCAACCGGACGTCCCTCGCCCGCTCCGCCCTTCCATCCTCGCTGCGGACGAGCAGACCCCGAGCCAGCGCAGGGTCGTTACCTGGGCGGTCAGGCCCTGCTCCTCGTCCTCCTGGCCACTCAGGACCCGCCGCAGCTTCTCCATGGCCCTGTCAGCGGGCCGCAGAGCGGTCCACTCCCTTTCTTTGTCGCGCGCGCGCAACCGGAACCCGTACCCCAAGGCTTCTGCCGGAAGTGCGGGTTCGCTGCATCCGGCGCTCCCCCAAGGCAGCCGTGGCAGTCCGCGCACGCGCGCAATTGCTTTCTCGCCCGAGAGCTATCCTTCCCACCTTCTTGCACGGTCCGTGAGTACTGCGCGGGTGCGTTGCAGGCCCTGGATGAAACAGCCTTAAGTCCAACCCTGCAGGCCATAGCTGTTCAGCCTGCAGGCCCGGGGTCCAGCTGACTGGCAGGCGAATCCTTCGGGCTAAGGTCGCTACGCGGATGGCCCAGAGCGTGCCTCTAACGGCCGCCCTGGGATCACCAGAGGCCTCAGCAGCGCTGCCCCCTATCCCGATCCTTCCCTGGCCTCCTGATCATAAGGGACAAACGCCTGAGAGTGGATAACGTTTCACGATGTCTCCAGAAATACAATAGCATGCGGCTTTGCCTTTTGTGTTGGGAAGGGGATTTACTTATGCAGTTCTGCTACTTAGGAATTTGAAAGAGTGAATCCCTACTTATAAGAGGAATAGCTAATCCAAACCTTCTTTCCAGTTTGGCATCAAACCTGCAGGCCTTTGAACAAGTGGTCACTGTTCTCCATCCAAAGCTGGGTAGTTGACACTAGCAGATGGTGTAGTGGCATTTTTTTTCTTCTGTCCTTCACCATACCAACAATGGAGAGATTAAAGATTAGGGCTGCCTGTCCAGTGTGCATTCTAGAGGAACTTAAAGCTTTCCAAAAACATGCCATGCCACTCCAGTCTTTTGAGTGGCTTTCCTCTTCCAAATGCTTTTAGGTTTGATTAGATGGTAATGAAAATGTCTTATTTTGTTCAAGTCACCCACTTTTCCCTCCCTAAAATTTGATCATTAAAAGGGGACCCCCCAAAAGATTCGTCTGTCCTAGTGCATTCAATATAGATTTTACCTACTTTTAGATAAAAACAAGTATTATAAGGCCCCTTAAAAAACAGGTCCATATACTTTCTCAGAAAACAATCCAGTGTTGGTATCCTTCAGGCAGAAAATATATTTGGTCTATTCGTTCTCCACTGTGAATTTTTATCCTTTTGTCTTGTGAAAGATCAGAACACAGATGATAAAATTTGTGAAACAGTCCAGCATAGTGGCACATACCTGTAATCCCAGCTTCTCGTGAGATGGAGACAGGAGAATTCCAAGATAGAAACCAGCCTAGGCAGTTTAGCAAGCCTCTGTACAAAATTTTAAAAATTAAAAAAAATTTTTATATTACCGTCTCCTGGTATTTGTTTGTTTGTTTTTGGTACCGAGGATCAAACTTGGGTCCTTGCGCTTGTGAGGCAGGCGGCAGAACAACTGAGCTAAATCCCCGGCCCACCATCTCCTGTTATTAAAAAAAATAAATTTTAAAAATCTGTTTTACTGTGCCTGCCTCAAAAGCACAAGGTCCTGAGTTCGATCCTGGTACCAAAAAAAAATTATTTTAAAAACCCCTCTATGCTTCTATTTAATAGCAATACATTTATAAGTTCTTTCAAAATTTGGCTTTTGAAGTATTATAACTTTATTTTTCCATAAAAATGAAATAAACTAACTCCTTTAGTAATGGAAAAAATGTTTTCCAAGCATACATGAGGTTGAAACACACAAAAGTGCCAAAGCTCAAGTAATAAAATTAAAACTAAAAAGGACATTTTCATGTGGTCAGCCTGTACCAGAGTATAAGAAATTTACTTAGAGGAGGTCCCCAGTCACGCGGAAGACACCGAATCAGCCCGCTACAGACAGGCAGGTCTGCGCAGGCCCTACCGAGGTCCCGAGTCGCAGGGAACAAGCAGAATCGGCCCGCGCCCCAGCAACAATCCACTGGACCCCCACCCCCGCTCCTCTATACAGCCACCTGGTTCCACACTACAAAGATGCAGAGGACACCAGACCACCAGACCACGGTACAGAGTCCCGCTGCTCCCTGCCCAGAGGTAGGGGCTTCTGAGCCACCTTCCCACTGCTCCTGATCCAGAGGAAGGGCCTTCCTGGCCACCATCTCTCCCCCTGCTCCCAGCCCAGAGGATAGGGCTTTTGGGCCACCTTCTGTCCCGCCGCTCCTGGCCCAGAGGAAGGGGCTTCTAAGCCACCATCCCACTGCTCCTGGATCAGAGGAAGGGGCTTCCCGGGCACCATCCCTCCCGCTGCTCCCAGCCCACAGGAAAGGGCTTTTGGGCCACCATCCCTACTGCTGCTCCTGGCCGTTGCCCCACCTCTCCCAGCTCAGAGGACATAGTCTGTGCAGGCGCCAACAACCCAAACCCCAGTTGAAATGAGAAAAAAAGTAAATAAGTCTCAAAACCAGACTTCCAGATCACCTACAGCAACCCCAAAGGGAAATGAGATGGAACACTCTGATACTCAACCACCTCTCCCAGCTCAGAGGACATAG
>NW_004624785.1:12768675-12917106 GCF_000247695.1 Heterocephalus glaber | reverse complement strand
ATGCATCATGTAAAGGTACAATTCCCAATGAGAAATGTAATTGTGTTGTATACCTACAATGTACCAATAAAAGAATTTAATACAAAAAAAGAAATTTACTTGGAAAGTATTATAGAATGCTTAAGAATGCTGTGTTTAGTTGTACCCTAGAAGCCAATCTTGGTTTCCTGAATAGTACAGAACAAAGGTAATTTGAGACATAACCTCTATGGAGATGATAAAATGATTGAGAGTCGAGGCTCTGGAATGAGACTACCTGGATTTGAATCCTGGTTCCCTCTTTTTCTAGCTGTAAGCCTAAACTTCAGTATCATCTTATATGTGAAACTGGCATCATTCTGACCTTGCAGAGCTGTGATGAGAATTAATTGAAATAATATTGTTATCAGTCCCTGTCATGCACAGGTTCTGTATTTACAAATGCACTGACCCACTAAAATGTATTACCCCAAATCAATAGCACTTTGGAGGTCATTCAGGGACATAGGCATAGGGATGAACATTTTACATCGCCAACAACATACATTACCAGCTAAGATGGAACAGGGCAAGGCTCTGTCTTCCTGTTTCAGCTTATAGTTTAAACAAGTGTTCTTTTCACAATTATTTAGTGGCATGCTTTTTGCATTATGTGCTTTTTTTGTTGAATTCATTGTTGAGGATGCCCCTGGGCCCCAGCTGAAGTGTGCAGGCTCCTGAACACAAAGCTACGGCATCCCTTGTTGAAAGACAGTTGTGTAGAGAAGCTTCATTCAGACATGACTGATGGTGCTGGTGGCTGTGTGTTTGATTATATATTAAAGTGTCTTTGACTGTAAAAACATATAAAGCAAGGTTATGTATTGATGAGTTGGCAAAAATGTTGCGACTAGAGGCTTTCTACTACCAACCTTTCTATTTCCCCTAGGAGCAATGGTTCAGTACAGTATATTTCCAAGTTCAGTGTTTGTGCTGACTTTATAGAAGCCCTGTTACTAAGGATTGACCATACCTGTAAATACTTGGAATAGAGCCTAGTGCATGCCAACTTCTGAATAAATGTTGGTTTTTATAATTATTGTTTCATACAATTTCTGCTCTGGATCCCTGTCTTCCCAGCTGATCTGTGCGTTTCACTTGGGAGAGGTGCTACTCCCTCCTTCAAGAGGCTTTCCTGGACCTCTTAAGTATGCTTCTGTGCCCTCCTAGCTCCTGTTTCCCTCAGCATAGAATTACTAACCATCTCAGTGACCACCTTGGCATCACCTGGCCATGGCCCTCTGCCCAGATAACTTGGCTCATTCATGTTCCAACTGTCCTTTGGTACCTAGTTTGGTACATTACATGATAGTTTAGTGGATGCTTCTACAATGAATAAATGAATACATAACTAGAGCATAGTAAAGAATCTGAGACATAACTTGACCTCCATATGATAAAATATAAAATTAATTTTAAAGGAGAAAATAAATCTCACATGCTAATAATGAACAATAACTTATTGAGAGTATTTGTTGACAGAGCAGGTAAACAAATGAGAGAGAAACTGCCCTATGACAGGGATAGGCTGGCAGGAGAGGAACTTGAATAATTACAGTGAATAAACAGACTGTGGTATGACCAGACAAATGAATGAATAGTATTCAATGGTAAAAAGAAAAGAGTTGGCATTCAGAGTGGGACATCGTGTCCAATGCTGTATGACACCCATATGAGGATATTGCAGATAGACATTTGAGAGGCTAATCTGGAGGGAGGCCTGGAAGTTAAAAAAAATCCCCAGGAAGCTTGTGGCACTGAAGACGGACCAATCAAGTGCTGGGAAGCATACAAAGGGGAAGAGCAGTAAGCAAGTGGCAGGAGAATGAACTGAGGGGGAGGTGGTCAGGAAGCCTTAACCTGGGGGTTGCAGGGGGTCCAGATCACAGCTGATGTCTCCATATGTCTGCAGGTGTTCTTTCATAGAGCTGGTGAAGTGGTGACATCTGGAAAGGTACAAAATTGAGTATTCAAATGGTGAAAATAAAGCAGGGCCTCATTCTACTTTGGGGTACTTGTGGATCATCACTCCATGGCTAAAGAAAAAAGGCTTGGCTGTGTGAGGATTCATAAGCAATGATGCCCAGGGTGCCTTAGTCTGAGCTTCTCTTCCAACTTTCTGAGTATGTGAGCCATTTGGTAATGAGTGGGTGTGATATTTTCCCTGAATATCTGGTCTTGTAGAAAATATCCTGCTTTTAAATTTTGCTCATTACTGAAGCTGAATCAAGAAGATATAGACATTCTCAGTAATTTAATGAAGTTGAAACAATTTAAAAGAAAAAACTCCCAACAAAGAAAACCCCAGGTCTTGAAGGATTCACTGCTGAATTCTAGAAATTTAGAGATGATTTAATGCCATCAGTCCTCAAACTCTTTAATGAAATTAAAAGGGAAGCAATACTCCCAAACTCAATCCTAGAATCAATAATTACCCTGATACAAAAACCAGAGAAGAATCCAACTAAGAAAAAGAATTACTGGCCAATTTCCTTAATGAATATAGCTGCAAAAATCCTCAATATGATACTGGCAAATAGGGGCTGGGGATTTAGCTCAATGGCACCATGCTTGCCTCACAAGCGCAAGGTCCTGAGTTCAATCCCTGGTACCAGAAAAAAAAAAAGATACAGCAATTCATCAAAAAGATTGTACACCATGATCAAGTAGGATTCATCCCAGGGATGCAGGGATTGTTCAACATACACAAATCAATAAGTATAATATACCACATTAATAGAACCAAGGGACAAAATCCACATGATCATCTCAATAGATGCAAAAAAAAAAAAAGCATTTGACAAAGTCCAACTCCCATTCATGATTAAAAAATAACTCTACAAAAAATTGGAATAGAAGGTCTTTATCTCAATCTGATAAAAGCCATCTATGACAAACCAACAGCCAATATATACTAAATGTTCAAAAGCTGTAAGCTTTCATTCTAAAATTGGAACAAGAGAATCCTATCACCACCCTTGTTCAATATAGTTCTGGAAACATTAACCAGAACAATTACACAAGAGCAAGAAATAAAAGGAGTGAGGATAGGAAAGGAAGACATTAAATTATCATTATTTGCTAATGACGTGATACTCTACAGAGAAGATCCCCCAAAACTCCACCAAAACTACTGGAATTAATACACAAATTCAGCAGTGTAGCAGGATACAAAATCAACACTCAAAAATGAATAGGATTCCTGTACACAAACTCACTGAGAGAGAAATTAGGGAAACGACACCTTTCACAAAAGCATCAAGAGAAAAGAAATACTTAGGAATCAATCTAACGAAGTGAAAGACCTATACATTGAAAACCACAGTCCTCTGAAAAAGGAGATAGAAGAGAGTATCAGAAAACGGAAAGATATCCCCTGTTCCTGGATGGGCAGAACCAATATAGTGAAGATACTCGTACTTCCAAAACTTTTATATAGACTTCACCCAATCCCAATCAAAATACCAATAGCATACCTCACAGAACTAGAGAAAACAATCTTAAAATTCATGTAGAATCAGAAGAGACCTAGAAGAGCAAAAGCAATTTTGGGCAACAAGGGCAAGGCAAAGGGCATCACAATTCCCAATTTGAACAGACCTGAGGATCAATAGGACAGAATAGAAGATGCAGAAACAACTTTAAGCACATTCAGCGACCTTATCTTTGACAAGGGGCCAGACACCTTCACTCGAAGAAAGATAGCCTCTTTAATATGTAAGTGGTGCTCGGAAAACAAGCTTTCCACATGCCGAAAATTGAAACTAGACCCATATCTCTCACCATGCACTAAACTAAAATCGAAATGGATCAAATATTTAAATATTAAAACAGAAACACTTAATTTGCTGGAAGACAGAATAGGTAAAACTCTGGAAGACATAGATGTAGGCAAAGACTTTATGAACAAAACCCCAATCACACAGGAAATATTATAAAGAATTAACAGCTGGGATCACATCAAATTAAAAAACTTTTGCACAGCAATAGAAACCATCAGCAGAGTGAAGAATCACCTCACAGAATGGGAAAAAAATTTTTACGTTGCTCCTCAGAGGACTAACATCTGTAATATATAGAGAACTCAAAAAAATTGGACCCCCTAAATTTAAAGACCCAATCCAAAAATGAACATTGGAAATGAACAGAAATTTCTCAGATGAAGAGGTAAAAACAGCAAATAAATATATGAAAAAATGCTCGACATCACTGGTCATTCAAGAGATGCAAATTAAAACACAGATTCTATCTCACTCCAGAATGGCTATCATCAAGAAATCAACCAATAAAAAATGCTGGCGTGGTTGTGGGGAAAAGGAACCCTTCTTCATTGCTGGTAGGAGTGTAAACACTATGGAGATCAGTATGGAGATTTCTTAAAAACTAAAACTAGAGGTTCCATTTGACCCAGCTGTTCCCCTCCTAGATATCTTCCTGGAAGTGTTAAAAGCATCATACCACAGTGATATATGCATACCTATGTTATAGCAGCACAATTTATAATAGCCAAATCTTGGAAACAGCCCATATGTTCATCAACAGATGAATGGATAAAGAAAATATGCTATTTATATACAATGGAGTACTATTATGTCATAAAGGAGGATAAACTTGAGACATTTATAGGAAATGAATGCACCTTAAGACCATAATTTAAGTGGAATAAATTGCAAACATAAGTTTAAATATGCCACTGTTTCTCTTGTATGAGAAACACAAAAAACATAATTGTCTTAGTTACTTTTATTGCTGAGACAAAATACCTGACACCGAAAGTTAAAGGAGAAAAGGTTCATTTGGCTTATAGTTCATAGAGATTTCTGTCCATAATCATCTGATTCTGGGGCACAATGGCACATAGCAGAGGGGCATTGCAGAGGAGAAATAGTTCATGATGCCCACAAGGTAGCAAAAGCAACAAAGGGACCTTAATAGTGTGTTTCTGCCCCTTTTATTTTATTCAGACTACTTAGGGTGGGCAAGTAGCACTCACACCCTTAATCCTAGTGGCCTTGGTCCTAACCCCACCATGAATCAATCACACTGTAAATCCAGCCATGTCTGAAAAAACATGAGGCTTTGGGGGGACACGTAAACACAAACCATAACAATAATGGAGGAGAGATGTTGAGAATTAGGTATGTTCAAATGGGAAAGGCAACAAGGGGGGCTGGCAAGGAAGGAAGAAAAGGGGAACAAAAAGAATGGAAGGGAAAACTGGAAACAAAGTTTTTGTAAATGGGGAGGGGAAGAAGCATTAAAGGGAGGGGAGGGAAATGGGGGAAAAAAAAGAATTAAGATAAATTCTGTACAGATACAAATTCCCTATGATGAATGTGATCATTATTGTGACAAATACGTACTAATAAAGAATAAAAAATGAAAAATTTTTTTTGCTGATACGTACTATTTCAAAGAAAGGCCCGAAGATGGTTTTTTAATAATTATGTGTTAGGGTTTATACTTTTTAGAAGATCACTTTTTTTTTGGTACCAGGGATCGAACTCAGGACCTCATGCTTGCCAGGCAGGCACAATGCCACTGAGCTAAATCCTTGGCCCATAGAAGATCACTTTTCATACCTCAAACCCTGTAATGAGAGAAAATACCTTCCCCATAACCGAGTCTCCAAAGAAAGAGCAGGGAGAGGCTGGAGCCCTAAGGTCACACTGCCCTTTGCTTTCTCTTTCTGACAGCAGCTGGCGGTGGCAGCCGTGAACCTCTGTGGCAGTCACAGCCATGCATGGGATATCGCTGCTGTGCCTTTGTGAATGTCCATTTGAGGCCTTAGCAGAGCCATTTGCTAGTCCATGAAAACAAATGCATCTTTCATGAACCAGTGCTTTTAATTATCAATGATCCAACAATAAACAAGGTTGAATTGTTGCTTGCTTAAAAGCAAAAGTAAATTCAATACCCGCCCCCCATCCATTGGCCATATTCCTGTTTGACTTCAGTTGATGGAAATGCAACTGTGGTATTACATAAATGAATAAAAATGGCCCCATGATAGCTGTGGCAGCAGCCTGGATGTAATCTGTAGAAAAGAATGTCATCAAAATGACTATGTACCAATTCCCCAAGATGAAAGTAATTATTATTATCACACATATATACTACTAATGAAAATATTTAAAAAGAAATTTAGAAATAACATAATCTCACCTTAAAGGCATCAGTGGATTAATATGCACTTGTATATTCCACACTTGATTTAGATTTTAAAAATCACTTATCATCTCTGCCCTCTAAGAATTCACAAAGTGGAAAGACAAAAGAAAAAAATTCACAAATTAATTTTTGAGATAAGATTTAATCAGAGATGAATGGAAGCAAGGGGACTTAGACCCATAAGGTCTCACTATTGTCAGCATGGCTGTGGACCAGCAGCAAATGCCCCTGGACACAGCTAGAAATGTAGCTTCAGGTCCTGTGGCCAGCTGAGTCAGAATCCCATGGGAACAAGGCACACAGGACAATGTGTGCAGTGTTTGTTTAGTCTGTAGTTCTGTGAGTGCTCATGGAAAGAGACTGGAAAGATATTTATATGAAAACAAGGACTTGGAGCCAAGTGTGGTGGTACATGCCTGAAATCCCAGCACTCTGAGAAGCTGAGACAGGAAGATTGCAAGTCTGAGCTCAGCCTGGGCAACTCAGAAATTTAGTGAGACCTTGTCTCAAAATAAAAAGGACTGGAAAGCCAGGTGTGGTGGAACACACCTGTAATCTCAGAACTTGTGAGGCTGAGGAAGGAGGATTGCTGTGAGTTTGAGGCCAGCCAGACTGGGCTATACAATGAGTTCAAGGCTAGTCTGAACTATATAGGAGATCATATTTCAAAAAATGAAACAAACAAATAAATAAAAAGAGCTGGAGATGTAGCTTAGTGTGAAGGCCTTGGGTTCAATCCCCAGTACTGAAGCGGGGCGGGGGGGGGGTGCTCAAAAAAACAAGACCAAAAAAACCAACCAAGAACTTGGCTGCCAAGCTTCAGAGATCCTACTTTGCAAGTCTCTATTCATTTCCTCTTCCTTTCTCTGTCTCTATTTTTGTCAGAGTCTCTGCCTTGCACCCCCTAAGGAGAGAGCCCTCCCTGTCCCCCAGGGCCCTCCTCTCCCCTCTCTAGCTCATTTCCCATTCCATCTAGGAAGTGAGCACTGGGCTGAGATGCAAGTATGATGTCACCTCTCAACTTTAATCCCTGGATTTCCTGCACTTACCAGGATATGAACTGCTGCTGAGGAAGCTTGTGACCTTTGACGAGATGGTTTTCTGCTGCAGAGGGCAATTCCTAAAGATGGGCCCAGCTGGGAGCTGTCAGCAGCCAACACTCAGGGACATTCAAGATTACACATGAGAGCAGTGGCCAATCCGGTGATCACAGAGAGGTCAGCACTATTCTAATTCTAACGGCCATGTCAGGGTTGGGAGCTGGGGCAAGGCTAGCATCTGCTGGGGAAATGCTGTGGCAACTTCTGTAGACAGACTAGTCCTGTGTAGGGTGGAATGGTTCCCACAGCCAGCAGGGCTTTTTGATCACCAAGGGAAATTTGTGAGGGAACATGGGAACAGGGGGTTCTGTGGCTAATGAGGACAAAGATGACAGACTGGATTATACTTACATCCTAAGACTTCTTGAAGTCCACTGGCTGGAGAACTGAAGGTGACTTTAGGAATACCTTCCCAAGAGTCTATAGCAAGGGTAGGGGAGCAGTCCATATTTGAACCCCTATTCTTCTATTTAATGTGATCAGTTTACTCTGTATCTTCCCTAACTCCTATGACCTATACATTGAGAAGACTGTTAGTACCTACACTGTAGGGTTTTTGTAGAATTCAATGAGATCATTCAAGCAAATATCTTTGAACCACGGCTGCCACATACCAAGTGCTTACTCAGTGAGTGATACAAGTGGCCACCATTGCTTGGACAAAGCAGTCATTGTTTCCCAGCTTGGTTGCTTACTTGCTCTGTGATCATTGTTTTGTTTTGTTCTTAACTTCATGTCTCTGTTTAAAAATAACATTATTCCATGCACTTTTTTATTGATCACATCTTTTGAAAATTCTATTCCCTGGATAAGAAAGTGAACTGCCATTTCACTTGCGGTTTTTGAGCAATTGATTTAGGCAATCAATAACAACAAAAAGTTGTTTTTAAAAGTATTGTTTTGTGCTGCAGTAGGGAAATTAATATTCAGGATGCATGTATTATGCTCCTACTTTGCTCATAGCACTTTCTTTCTTGGTAGTGTATGTATTAAAATTGCTAAGTAAATTGCACACTGCCTTCACTCCAGAATGATTCAGGTTTAAATGTCCGAAAATGTATTGAACTGCACAATTATCAAGTCTTGGTGTCATCACCAAGACAGTGAATACATTTTAAAAACATTTGGCAGGGACATTTCATGTGCTGTAACCCAGTCAAATGCAAGAAATAGAATCTATGCATAAACATTTCTAAAAGTTAAAAGGAAAACTGTCACAGGCACACATGTTAGTTTCATATTTCCCTTAAATAAATGGGGTGATTTGTGACCATTGTGAAAATGGGGAAATTCTAGAGCTATGTGCCAGTTCTCCAGTCTGCCCACCAGCTATCCTCAGAGCCTTTGGAAAAAACCTGAACTGCTTTCTGGATGTCCAGGTGGGCTCTCCAGTTTCACCCCAGGATGATGACTAGTGTACATAGGAGTTATTTTTCTAAGTTCTGTGAAGAATTTTACCTGTGTGCAAAGTGATTCTTCACTCCTTTATATGGGTTTCCTAAGATAGATGTGGGTGCATGAGTTTTGCTCGATAATGAAGTAAGTCTTCAGAGGCCCATCCCTGCACTTTTCCCATAGGAACATCTTCCTGCTAGGAAAAACCCCAGGACTCTAGGCACCACATCCTTCTCATTTTGTGTATTCTTCTCTGTTGGGGACCAGCCGTGATATGCATAGATTGGTGGAAGAAAGGCCACAGGCCCCACAGTCCTAAGGCCAGATGTTGAATTGCCTCAGGAACAGAGAAGTATGCAAAAGGTCGCAGAATTCCTGGCTGTGTGGGAAGGCCATAACTACAGTGCTTCTGAGGCAAATTAGCATTCTACTGAGGACAGTATAAAATGTAGGCCTCCAAGTATGGGAAAGGACCTTAATTTGTTTCCATTGAGATCCTAAACTTGGGCCCTAGCTTGCTACCCTAATCTTAACTGCAGTTGCTGTTCCTGAACTAGTACACCACCCCCTTCCCTGCAAGCCTTGCTGGCTAAATAAAAGTGGGTCCACCAAGGAGTTTGTCAAAGCCTGTCCACTAGAGGCAGATTCCTCCTGGTCCCCCTTTTGTATATTGAATATTGAATATTGACTCTGTTTCTTTCTTTCATTCCTCATCATCCTCCCTACAAGTATTCAGGGGTCTGAAGAGCTCCTAACACTTCTCTTTATGTAGTCCCAGAGTCTAGCACAATCACATCGCATGGTAGATGCTCCACAACTGTTTTTTGCATAAATGAATAACCCAAGCATTATAATTCAAATTGTTTACTAGAAATTGCCTTGTATTTTTCTATTGAAGATCCTAGCCAAGAATCTTGATCTCCTGGAAGGCAATTCGATGCAAGACAAAAGTAGAACATGGAAACAAGACTTAAATAGAAAGTGAGGAACTAGGCTGAGCCACACCAAGCATGTGGCAAGGACCCCAAACAACCAGAACTGTCAGTATTTACTGATTAAAAAGGCATAGGTAAGAATAGGGTAGGGGGATACATGTGGTGTGGTATCTGGTGATATCAGCTGACACAGGCAAGGCTTGTAGAAAAGAGGATGAGGCACTCTTGCAAAAGGAGAAGAACAGACCAAAGGTTATTTCTTTGAGAATGTTTTTTTTGTAGAATGATTTTTTTTTTTTTTTTGGTACTGGGGATCAAACTCAGGTCCTTACACTTTCAAGGCAGGCGGTGGAACCACTGAGCTAAATACCCAGCCCAAAGGTTATTTCTTATAACCTAGGTCCATGTGAAGGTTCTTTCTTAAAATTTATTTATTAACACATGCTTGCAATACATGAAGTTTACATTCACCTTAGGGAGTAGGTATATATTTATAACACTTCTTGATTCTTTTTTATTCATCTTCCCCCCCCTCGTCTCTAGATCCTCTTTCTCCATTGCCACTGTTACTGTTATCATCATTTTTAGTTCATGTTTATGACATATAATGTTTACATTCATTGTGGGAGCTTACTTTCCCTTCCTCTTCCCCTTTCCCTCATCCTTGGTCTCTCAGACCCCTCCTCATTTAAAAAAGATATATCTCCATTTCTTCCTATGTTCCTGTACTTTATTTTTGCTTTTTATTGACACTTTGCCTTACTCAAATGAGAGATACCATACAGTATTTAAGCTTATGTGTCTGATTTATTTCACTTAGCATTATATTTCCCATGTGAAGACTCTTGACCAATTCCTGAGAATGAAAGCCTAAACTTCCTCATGATTACATTGGGATTGTGGGAGACTGCAATATTGATTATGCTCAAAGCAGGCTATAAGCAGTGTGGGCTGTTAAGAGTTAACCCCACAACTGGCTTGTTTATGCAAGTGAGTCCAGCTGAAGCCTATGTGCTGAGGTCAGAGTAACTCACACCCAAATTCTGTTCCCACAATTAAAACTTTCTAACTAGAAGGACAATGTTCTAATTACAACAGTATATTTTGTCTATTCTATTCCTAATTCAAGAATGCTTTGTCTTGCCCTTCATGAGCCTTGCTTACATCAATTTCCATAGAAGCTACATGTGGTCCTGCCCTTCCATGTAGCTTGCCTTTACCCCAGTTGAGTGCCTGGGACTGGCCAGCACCTTTGTGGGCTGCACCAGCATTGGTCATCTTGGCACCCCACTTTCTCTCTCTTAGTTCTGTCTTTTAGTTCTTTTTTTTCCCTCAGTCCTGCGACATATACTGGGCAGGAAACTGAAACCTAACTGCAGGGGTCTCCAGCAGGGGTGATGCATTTTGGACAATGATGCTGCAAAAGTGATGCTGTGTTCTTCCTGGTGCACTCTGTTGGGAAGGTCATGATATCCATACATCTTACATGTCCTTTTACCAGGACTGTGACCCTGATCACCTGCGTAAGGTGGCAACAGCCAGGTTTATTCACTGCAGAGCCACTGTTTCCCCCTCTGTGGCTGATGCATGCCTTCTGGGGAGATACGGCAAATATTGCTTCTCATTCATTTTTTAAAGTTAATTTTATTAGTACACTTTTCATATACATAATGACCACATTCATCATAGAGAATTTGTACTTGTCCATAATATATCTTGATTCTTCTTTTTTCTCCATTCCCCTCCCCTCTCTTCTTCTCCTTATTTACAAAAGCTTTGTTTCCATTTTTTCCTGCTACTGTTTTCTTTTCCTTTTCCCTTCCTTATTGCTTCTGATTCTTACCAATACTTTTTATTATGGCAGTATTTGCCTAATAGAAACTTTAATTTATAACATTAATGCTACATGTATTCTTTGGAATTCTACTGTAAGGAAGAGCTATCCCTTCTACCTTCTTATATATTCAGTACTCATTTGTTTATTCATTTATATGACTGTGGACCCGCAGGTATTTATTTTATTCCACAGATTATTAATTACCATCTTTATTTATTTTGTTGTTTAAGTTGTCTATACTGGGCCATGGGGAGCCTCTTCATGCTCACTCTTGGGTTCTCTCACCATGTTCATTACCTTCTGAGAATTTCCTAAATATTTTACACCAAGCTCATCTTGGATCTTCCCACTGTAGCCTTGGAATCAACATTTCTCCAAGGAACTCTGGTTCGCTTTATTGGAAATTTTTGTTTCAAAATCAATAATTGGACTCTGGGTGTGCTCAGTGCCCCTGGGATATCATTGCTTCTGGACCACCTGAACAGATAGAGCTGGGAGGGGGGTAATGTATGTATGCACTTGGACTTACAATCATGTTTTCATGTAAGTGCCTCATATATAACTCATGGTTCATGTGGCTCATGGTTTATATAGATCTACATGATCTATAATTTGATGATATATAAATAAATATTAAAACGTATAAAATAGCTCATATGTTAGTAATTATGTATATTAACTATGAGTTCATATTGATACTTGCCATCCATTCTATCCCCCCCTTTCCTTTTTGTAACTTCTTTTTCTGACAGCTGAAAATCAATTCTCATCATCCATAGTATATTTACATATTTACTCAATCCTAAATTAAACATAGTTTCAGAATTTCTTACACATTTCCAAGAAGAGTAAACTCTGTGTACAAGTTTTTCTGTCTTTAGCATTATAATGCACAGTCAATAGTCTGTTTTGCACATTATGCAAAGTAGTTCTGTTCTTCCCAGTTCTTCAGGGGATTCACTTGTAACTTATACAGGCCCACGTGGCAGTGTGTGCAATCTATTGTTGCTCCCCTCACCCCAACTGCCTTCAATATTTATTTTTGTGAAGAATGTGGAAAAGCATTGTTCTAAGATCAGAATAATACCAGGAAATATACTCAGAGGTGCATCCCCCTTGTCTCTTTCCCTTTATTCCCTTCTACTCATTCTTTACACTCCATTCCTACCCATCTCTTATAGTAAACTGTCTTAGTTACTTTTCTTGTTGCTGAGACAAAACACTCAACATCCAAAGCTAAAGGAGGAAACATTTATTTCAGCTCACAGTTTATAGAGGTTTTAGTCCATAGTTGGCTGGCTCCAGAGCAGAGTTGCATGGCAGAGGAGGAACAGTTGATGGCATGGCAGGAAGAAGGCAGAAGGCAGGGAGCAGCAAGAACAACAGCAGCTGCCTGCCTCTCTCTTTTGTCCCTTTTAGGCTACCAACCTTTCAGAAGGTACTATCCCACCCAGGGTGGGCCTTCCCATTATCTACACCCAGAACTAGGCTAAACCAGTCAGTGGAGTAAATTAGTAATCACACATTTTTAATCTCAACATCATACACCCTAGGATCCAGCTACCTCTGAAAAGCCCCACCTATGCCCACATGAGGCTTTATGAGGTCATCTAGATAGAAGCCATAAGAGAAACTGAGTTAATTTCTGTTTTTGTTTTTGTTTTTAATTATTTAATTATTTATTTTGGTTTTTGAGATAGGGTCTTGCTATGTACTCCAGGCTGGCCTTGAACTCACTGTGTAGCCCAGGCTAACCTCAAAATCATGACAATCCTCTGGGATCAGCCTCCTGAATGCTGGGATTATAGGCATGCATATCACCATAACCAGCCTAATTTCTGGTTTATACTCATATATATATATATATATATATTTTTTTTTTTTTTTTTTTTTTTTTTTTTTTTTTGCACAAAAAAGCAGATTCATCTATACTTTCCTACATCCTTCTGCTATCTTACAGAGAGGATATTTTCTTAGTTACTTTCCTCTCATTGCTGAGACAAAATACCTGACACCCAAAGTTAAACGGGGAAAGGTTTATTTGGTTTACAGTTTGTTGAGGTTTCAGTTCATAATTTGCTGGCTCCAAGGCAGGGTAGCAGAGGGGCAACAGTTCATAGTGGCAGAAGACAGCAAAAACGACAAGGGACCTTAACAGTGTCTTTCTGCTCCTTTTATCTTTTCAAGACTACTGGATCAGTGTGGTGCCAAACTAATCAGTGGACTGACTTAGTAATCACACACCCTTAATCCCAGCATCACACACTAGATTCACCCACCTCTGAAAAAGCCTATGACTGCATGAAGCTTTGGTGGGACATCAAGACACAAACCGTAATAGATGTGATACTATAGACCATGGATGTCCAATTTTTTGGCTTGCTGGACCACATTGAGTGAAGAGGTATTGTCTTGGGCTGCATACAAAATATAGAATATAGTTAATGTATATAAGTAAAAAAGAAACCTTCTTTTATTTTTCTATTTTAACTAAATAAGTTATTTTATGAAATAGCAAGCCCAAGTTTAATAATTAAATAGGAAAACTTACATGTCTGCTTAATAAGAATAAATGCCTGTCTTCAGAGGCCCACACACATGTAGGTGTGTTGAAACACTGTTATTGGTATTCACCCAGTTGCAAAGCACATCCAGGGCTGATATACGTGGTTTTGATTGGACTGTGTGTGGTGGGTGCAAGGGGTGGAGTTAGCACTGTTTTGCACCCTCTCTACACAGCATTCTGTTGTCCCCTACACGGTCTGCACTCAGGCTCCATCAGTCAAGTTATAAAAAATATCTCTAAAATTCAATTGACTTTAATAATCTTATCAGTTTGCAATCTTATGGGGCCACATTACCAGCTGCTGAGGGCCAAATATTCTTCATAATTGCTATTTTCATTCAGCAATATATTCTGGAAATTAGTCTTAGATATATCAGCTCTTAGAGTTGTTTTTATTTTTGTAGTGACTGCTGTGACTGAACCCAAAGCCTCATATCTGCTAGCCAACTGCTGTACCACCGAGCTATGTCCTCAGCCCCTATTTTTTTAAAAAACATAATACTACCTTATGTTCCATAGTTTTCTCATTGAATAGTTAGATTGTTTTGAATGTTTTTCAATAACAAGCAGTGCTGCCTGAATAACCTAATGAATTGTTTGAGTGATTAATTGTTGGCAATCATAAGTTATCTGTTGCTGCAGTCTCACCCAAGGCTCAGCTGAGGGAGAAATTGCTTTACAGCTGTCACTTGGCTGCCAGAAGGAAGCAGTCCCTTGGTTGTCCACAGGGAGGCTCACAGTTTGGCCGCAGGTTTGTATCAGAATGAGCAAGCAAACCAGCAAGACAAATTGAGCAAGATGTGAATCAGTCTTTTTTGCAAACTAATCTCAGAAATGACATTCCATCACTATCTATTCATTGCAAGAGAATTATGGTTCAGCAGCCACTTAGAAGGATGGGATTCCACAAGAGTACAAGTAACAAGGTGGGGAACACTGGGGCCACTTTATGCACTGCCTGCCTCAGAGTTGCATCTTCAAGGTAAAATTCCCAGAAGTAGGAGTTCTGGGTTAGAAGTAAATGCATGTGTGTTTTTGCTAACTATTGCTACATTCCTCTCCAGGAGGATTATATAAATTTGTATTAGATCAGTAATGCATGAATGGATATATTGCCAATGGGATATATTATTATGCTTTTGTACTTTTACCAAATTGACAAGTGAAAAAATAAAATATATATAGTCAGTCCTCTGCATCCACAGGTTCTGCATCCTTGGATTCAACTGAATACTGATCAAAAATAATTTTTAAAAAATCAAGAAATTTCCAAAAGGCAAAACTTGAATTTGCCACTTACTGAGTACTGTGTTGAAACCACATGAAGTGATATGTAGACATACTCTGTGTTATAGTTCAGATCTGGAGTGTCCCCAAAAGTTTCATGTGTTAAAGGCTTTGTTGCCAGCCTGTAGTACTACTGGGAGCTGTTGGAAACATTAGGGGGAGTGCTTAAGGGATGGGTATGGGTAATATCACTAGGGTATGCCCTTGAAGGGTAAATTAGGACTCTGGCCCTTCCCTCTCTCTGTTTCTCAGCTGCCATGAGGTGAGCAGCTTTGCTCCACCACGTGGTCCCCACCATGACATTCTTCCTCACCACAGGGCAAAGCAAGGGGCCCAAGCGACCATGGACTGAAACTTCTGAAACTGAAATGAAATAAACATTTCCCCCATCAAATTGATTTCTCAGGTATTTTTCATGGTGATGGAAATCTGACTGACACATTCTGCTATATCCTCCTGCTACTTCACAGATACTCGGTTTCTCTCTGGAATTCACTGAGCATTATTTGCCTTGGGTCTTGTTAGTATACTATGTAGTTAGGCCTATGATGGTGGCATCTGTCCTGAACATGTGCACTTTTTCAAAATTCCTAAACATTAGGGAATACTCTCTCTCTCTCTCTCTCTCTCTCTATATATATATATATATTGCATCTCTCTCTCTATATATATATAGCATTTCCCTGTATTAAGTATTATAAACAATCTAGATATGATTCAAGATAAATGGAAAGATGTATGTAGGTTATTTGAAAATACTATACCATTTTGTATAAGGTACTTAGACATCCACAAATTTTGGCATCTGAAGGAGTTCCTAGTACTTGTCCTCCGTAGATACCAAGAAATGACAATTCATGTGTGTGTTTATATTGTCAACCAAGAATAAAATCAATGTGGTTGAGAACCAAAATAATTACATTTATTTGGGGCTAATTAGGATTACAATCCAAGAAAACAGATTCAAGCAATCTTGAAGATGTACTATTAAGCCAGGAGACTAGGGAATACCAAGTCATGGCTGGACAGCTGGGTGTGACTTGTCAATTATGGAATGCTGTCAAATCTCAGCCAAGATGCATCTGTAGAACAGCTTTGGAGCCTTGGATCTGATGTCAAAAGAAGATATAAAAATGGCAGCCATTGACTCTCTTGTTTTTGCAGTGGCCCATCCTTGCAGGACATATCTTCATTTTTTTTCAGAGCACTTCTTCTTGAGTAATTCTTTTACCTTTCTTTTTACCTTTAAATAAATGTTAAACTGCTATGTTCATCAGTCGTCTCCGTCCAATTCTTTGAATAGGACAAGAGCCTGGAACCACTGGATACCACACCATTTGACTCTGGGGTTTCACAAAATGGAAGCTGTATTAAGAACATTAAACCACAAGGAGAGTTAGAAATTATGTCATCTATTAGTCAGGAATTATGATTGGTGCTGGAAAAACCTAATTCGTCTCATAAGAAAGGAGCTACGTGTGGTCTCAGTCATGTTTAGGAAACTGCAGTTTGGCCTAGTCCAAAGGTTAGTTGCATCTAGGGATGGGCATGTCTGTAGTCCCAAAGGTCTGTGTGCACAAAGATGTGCCCCAAACCCATGCTACTTCATGTTTATTTTCTTCCTTGACATTTTCCACTTTTGAACAAAATCTTTCTGTAGGAAAGCATTCATAATCAACCTAAGAATTAGAGATCGGGCGTGTTCAGGGTGGTATGGATGTAGATTCAACCTAAGAATTAGAGCTCACCCATTGCCAAGATAGATCTCTCCTGGGAAGTCATGTCGCTCATTTGGAGTTGTATTCAACATCTGTGGTGATGGAGCAAATTTTGGAACTATAGACCAAAAGTCAGTTAAAAAACCAGAGCCTCAGGCATGTCAGAAAAGATTTGTAATCTCTGAGGATAACAAGAAGTCAACTGGGGCCATGGCATGTTGCATATTTTCTAGGCAATGTGCTACCATTATTTTGGTTTTATTAGTAGTTGTAAGATATTGAGATACACAAAAGACATGCAGTTTAAACAAGGCAAAAACAGAATGGGCAATGATAACTAACAAAAGAACATTTGAAATCCTGACCAATACTGACAGTAGCCAAATAAATATTAAATTTGGGTCTAAAGATATGAAGTATACTTAGTAAGAGGTATCATGTAGAGGGTTTTGATAACTAGTCTGGAATGGGGACACAATAGGGAAACTGATGATAGGAATGGGTCACTGCTTTAAGCAAAAGCTCCAGGAGGGTATTAGTGACAGATCCAATAGTCAGATAGCTCCCCAACAAATGCCAGAGACTGTGAGGTGTTTGGACTGTAGCATTCTTTTTCCAAGATCAAGATTCGGGAAGATCTAAATTTAGGTCTATAAGGGAAAGAATGAGAAACTGAGAATTAAAAGCCCGGGTGCAATTTTTAAAGCATTAAGGAAGTTAGGGATTGATTAGATGCCAAATGTCTTTAGGGATGTTTTCTAAGGAAGGGCCAATTTGGTATATTAAGTGCAGAGTATCTGGAGTATTTGGTAAATAGTTTTTTTCAACACTATGAAAATAAACAGGAAGGTTAAGGGAGGATTCATAAGAGATTCTGCACAGGATTTAAGGTGAAGAGAGAGGCCTCAGTTTCAATTAGGACCCAATAAAGTCAGGTCCAATTTGAGTGAATGTCTCTCCCGAGGCATTTAGAGAATGAAGGGAAGCAACCTCTTTGTTTCTTCAGGGCCAGATTTTATCTTTGGGAGTTTAAATTAGTGGGCTTAAAAACAGGTTGAAATAGAAGGTCATAGAATCCCATAGCTCTTTTTCATCAGTTTATTTGGTGACATGTCAGTTCTTGTTCTTCCTGATTTTGGTTAGTGGTTTCACAAACCCATTGGTTTCTTCATCAGAGTTCGGGAACTTCTTACCCAGCCCAAAGTTATTGGAATCCTATACTTGTTAGAGTTCTTTCTGTCCTTTCCCTGAACCTCCTTTAATTAGAATTACAGTTGCTTGCAAACACCTTCCAGAAAGGAATCCAAATAAAGCTGCTTAGTTGTACACAAGAATTAAAAGTCGTTAGATGGCCGGGGATTTAGCTCAGTGGCACGGCACCTAGTCGCAACCGCAAAGTCCTGAGTTTGATGCCCAGTACCAAAAAAAAAAGTCATTGTTAGAGACAAGTTTGGTTATTTCTGTAAAATATAATAACATTAGAATTATGACTGATAACATATACCAGGATATATTACATTTCTAGAAATCACACATAGTTTGAAACATATATTAATAATACATTCATACAAATAGAAGTATAAATGTGATGGTACCCACTTGTAATCTCAGCACTTGAGAGGCACAGACCAGAGGATTGCTGTGAGTCTGAGGCCAGTCTGGGCCACACAATGAGCGAGCTCTAAGCCACTGGACTGACTACATAGTGAGAACCGATCTCAAAAAAATCAATCAAGAAAATTTTTAAAAATTTATGTATATGTCTAATATATGTGTCACTTGGACTTTCAGTCACCCCCTGGAAGTCCCCAAATTAGTTGTAGACTGAAAAGACTTAATTTTGGACTTTGACTTGGCAAAGTTTGCCAAGCATATGAGAAGTTTAAAACAGTTAGATAGGATCAATATGAGTTAAAACTGAAGTAAAGCAAACCTGCTAATTTCCAATAAGTCCAAATCAAAGCTCTGAGAAAATTCTGCCGAATGCAGGAAGCAAACTTAAATTTCACACCAATGTACCTTCGATATCGATACTCAGCCTCTATGAAAACATATTTTAACCAATTTAATCATGCATAAAATCTTCCACAACAGAGTACATACCTGGCATGCAAGGTGATGAGTTTGTTTTCTAGTATTGAAAAAAATTTTTCCACAAAATCTACTTCTTTCCATAGTCCTTTTATAACTTCCTCATGCCTTTCATAACTTGTCCAAGTCTTTAGTTTTGTCCTATATCTCTCTTTCCTACTTTGGAACAACTATTCACTTCTAGGGCAAAAATTAGTTTTTTTCCCTTAAGACACCTTTCCCTTCCCCAAGGCAGCAGTCCTTCAGAGACATGGAGGACGAAGCAGCTCTAAAAGACTTTTTAGTTCAGAGACACTGTGTTAATTTGTTGGAGGGATGCCATCTTTTTCTGAGCTGTGTTTAGAAGCTCCTAAGTACTGTTGAAAATAAACCCTTTATTCATTTACTCTTTGTTTTAACACTAAGGTTCTCCAATTAATTTGGAGATTTTCCATGGGGGCCAATGGACTTTTAATCTTCCTTGGTTATTTAGGCCCATTTACCAGTAAGCAGTAAGTTTACATGAAAAGAATCCATAGGTGTTACTCATAAAGTCTCAGAGGGGGCAACCTATCAGCATTATTTTAGAGCTTACCCATTATATTTAGGTTACTACTTCTATTGGCCAAAAATTAAGGAAATAGTGTCTGGGGTTGTGATGTGTACTTCTCTCCAGGGCACCTCACCAAAAGTGTCATCAGTTGGGTCTGGAGCTTCTCTATTATATGTATTGGGATGGATCTTTGCCTCTTGTTAAAACTGACCAAAGAAATTTCTCTCCAGTGTCCTTTGAAGAATGTTTAGCTGTACTAGGAAGTACACAAATAAAGCAAAGCCTGCATTTTGACTAAAGAGTGGAAATTTCAGACAAAAACCCTAAAAGTCTTGCATCATCTTTGTTTATCCTGTGGAATCTGCAGATATTATATAACTCATTGAAATGCCCCCATAGGAAAATTAAACACCAAGTCACACTAGGTCAAGGGAATGTCACCTGAGATATTTTATGAATTTATACAATACAAGCAGTGGTGCAAAAATACATAGTATGGCATTTAGAAAGTTTGGGTATGAGTCATAACTTAAAAAGGACACAAGATAAAACTGTAACATGATAATCTCTCAGGGCAAGTTCAAAAAGTTAAAATATCTAGGTTCTAGTATAGTGCTAGAAACTCAGTGGTAAAAGGCAGAATTGATTGTTCACCCAGAGCTCACTGGGCTTAACTGATGAGAATGGAAATTTGAAGCTATTCCAGAATGAATGACACAGAAGGTTGACCATCTCAAAGGCCATAGGCAGAGTGGCCTCCAATCCTTGGTAGCCAGGTGTCACCTTCTAAGAACAAGCAGATGCTAGAGTACAGAAGCCGTTACAGTGGGCGGGTGGGGGGGGGACCGCCTTGCTAAATTTTACTTTGGCATAAGTCTTCACATAATGGAGTAAAAAATGACTTCAAGTGAATTTAGAACGTTTACTTAAATGTACATATTTAGAAGTTGCATTCTAAGGACAGAAATGTAAAAAAATTCTGAGCTTTCATTCCATAGTTTCAGTTTGGGGTAATAATGGTATATTTTTTGTTAAACTATTTTTCTAACATAAAACAAGTATGAAATGTCTGTTTTATGAGAAATGTTATTCAGCATAAGACAAAACAGTTCAATTATTCAAACCAAAGAAATTGAACAGAAATATCATGCTAGGATAGAAGTGGAAATATTAATATGAATTTGTGATTTTAGGGAAAAATTCCCGTTGGCACTGTCTACTGAAGTGGCTAAGAAGTGGTGGCCCTTTGGTGGCACAAGCTTGACAAGGGTCCCTGCTGGTTACCAACACCACTCCTCCTAACCAGAGCTCCTTGAAAAAATATCCCTTCCTTGTCAGAGCAGTGAAGAAGCAGGTTAGCAGGAGGCATCCTGTGCCAGAAAACACAGAAGCTTTTGAAGATTAATGGAATTGTGTCAAAAGGATATCTTTAAAGGGTTTCCTTGGGAGCAAAGTTATGACATGAGTGCCCCCAAAATAATCATAGTCATAGTTGTTAGAAATGCATTAAATCTACGAAAATTCATGAGCCTATTACCATGCTTAAAACAAAAAATTCAATGTAATTATTACAGCTGAAATAGCCATGACACTAATTCCTTAGTTGCAAAATTTGATAGAAAAGGATAGATTTAATTGAGCCTGTATCCTGTCTTTTCAGTAGGATATTTGTAAGGGGAACGATTTACAAATAATTAATAAACTTCCACTTTACAGGAGACCACCCTGTAAATAGAAATAGAAAATCATTATATCACCCTTAATGAACTTACTAGTTTAGGTAGGAATTATCAGTTGTGGCCGAAAAACTTTAGATAGACGGTGCTTTTAGAGCATCTGGAAAGAATGAGCTGGAGGTCTTTAAAAATATGGGAGAAGCTGGGCCTGGTGGCATACACCTGTAATCCCAGCACTCTTGGAGGCTGAGGCATAAGGATCACAATTTTGAGCCCAGCCCTGGCAACTTTGCAAGATCCTGAATCAAAATAAAAAATAAAAAGGGAGTGGAGGGCCAGGAATGTAGTTCAGCAGTTCAGTGTCTGCCTGGCAAGCTCCAGCCCCTGAATTCGATTCTCAGAACCAAAAAAAAAAAAAGGAGTGGAGATGCAGCTCAATGCAAAGGCCCTAGGTTTAATTCCCAAATCCCAGTAATACAGAGAGAGGGAGAGAGAAATAATATGAGAGGATCACAGCCTGGGCAATTTAGCAACTTAGTGAGACTCTGTCTCTGAATTAATTAATTTTAAAAGGGCTGGAAATGAGAAGCTCAACCAAAAGGCCCTAGGTTCAATTCACAGCCCCTCCCCCAACAGGTTATGGGCGAAGAGCAAGCATCTGTGCCTGCAGGCTAATGAACTTCAGCTAAATGCAGATAAGGTAGATTTTGGCCTGCAGCTAGCTTTCCCAACAAGATTGGCAGAGGAGCCAATCCTGCACTTAATGTTACATCAACCAAAAATAACAACAACAAAAAAGTGCTGGGAGTCCTGCAGAACCGAACTGGCTGAGGTCAGTTCTTAGCAGCTGCCTGGGGCAGAAACATGAGGACTGCACCTTCCTAACTTTGATGGCTTCTCTCTAAGTCCTCTACAGTCTCCACCTCTCTCAGTCTCTAAGGACACTAATCCCCCAGGACTGTCCTCAGAGCTGCTTGTTCTTTGCTTGTGATGACACAGCCTAGATGTTTAGTATTCTCCTAGACCTTAAAACAGAAATGACAATTTTGACGTTACCAAATGTCTTCTCAGCAATCTGATGTAATTTCAGTGTCCTTGGGTATTAGGCCAATTTGGGCTTCTCATTCCTGTCTGTACACTCTCCATCCTAAGTAACCTAAGAATATATCTGAGAAACCCAAAATAAAAATGTAAAAAGAGTCATGGCACCAAACTTCAGGTTCAAAGTAGCAGAACTACATTGCCATTACATGGAGCGTGGAAAGAGGACTATAAAAGATGAGGTCTGTGACCTGAAGGCATCTCCACTCAAGAGAATTAAGGGAACAAAAGGCCATTGACTCTCATTTCCTCACCCTGGCAGCCTGGGGATGCACCCTGTGGGCCAGGACATAGTCAGGCCTGGAGGTTCTGGGTTGTGCAAGAAAGCCTTCAAAACTGTCACCTCTGCCCTAGGATTATGAAGGAACTGCCATTACCGCCTAGACCAGTTCAGTACTCCACTGTTGACAGCTGGTATCAAAGTCATGTTGGAAGTCACAACTCATTTGACTCTTCAAATTATTTGTATGTTACTTTAAAAATATTTGGTTTTAATTTTTAGAATTATTTTGGGAGAATGTCTTATGTAGTCACTTAAGATTCTGAGTATACTATTAGGCTTTTACATCAAGAGGCTGGCTTGCCACGTTTTCATCACAGCCACTCCTGTGAGCAGTTGGCCATTTTCATCGTGCCATCACCATTACTTTAATCCCAATCCTCTTGTAGCAATGTGTCTTCATCACTTGATGTGTTCTCCAATTCATGCCAGAATGCTGAGGTCACCATGGCTAGAGCCAGTGCAGATGAGGCTGGATCTCAGCTCTAGTCCTTGAGACTGAACACTGCCATGTACACTGCTTTCTTGGGACAAACTGGATGCTCACCAAGTGCTGAGATAATGTACTTACACGTCTCCAGAAGAGAAACCTCAAAGAATTCCCAGGAGAAAGGAAAAAGTTGTAGAAGCTTCCCAGGGCCTGGGTCTTTGTTTTGCCCAAGATTTCTGTCTCCAAGTCCACTGGGGTTAAATGCGTACCTCCTAGTTTTCTTTTGACAAAACCACTACTTATAAGCTGAACTCCCAGCTGTCCTGAGTGTCCTTTTTGCTAACAGTTGACGTTGGATATGGTGAATTTAAAGCAATTGAGAAATTTAAGAAAAATCTTGGAGTATATTTCTTCATGGCTGGTCTCAATGCTGTAGGAAATTACGAATCAGGTTCCAATAGGAAAATCTATACCCTGCCCTGTTTCAGTCATTTACTTTGCTCTCTTGCTGCTGTCTCCTTAGTGCTCAGCTGTGTGCAATATGACAGCTCAGATTCCTGTGGTGCTCTCAGTGAGCAAGGTGCTTGTGGCTCCCTTAGTGCACTCAGAGGCTGCCTTCTGCATTTGCAGATACTGATTGCTGGGTCACAGGGTGCTTATACCTCAAAGCTCCAGGGGCTGATGGGCCTGTCACTAAGTGGACTGAACCACTGACTGAACTCCCATCATGGCCTCTCTTGCTCTTATTTCCTGTAGCAATTACTCGTGCATCCCTGCAGCTCTTTGTGCTTGTAGCTGGTGTACCTCAATGCCACCCCTGTGAGAAGCTGGCCAACCTTCCTGAGAATGTGTGAAGAATCTCCTTGCTCCTCAGTACTCCAGGTGGAAGAGAACGATTCAAAACTACAAAACTTGGTGGTGGATAAATCTGGAGGCCATGCTGGGCCAAGAAGAAGAAGGCCTAGAAGGGTCATGGTTGTTATGTTCTGCCTGTGTGGTTTATATGATAAATAAAATAAAATAAAATAAACTGTTAAACTTAGTGATACAATTCATGGGCCCAGTACTGGTTCCTTTAACCAACTTCAACTCTAGCTTACTGTGGAAGAATGAGCCCAAGGGAGGTAGGGATTGGCACTGTTCCCAGCTGAGTCTGTCCTGCCATGGCCCCAGATGCACTGGCAGGAAGGGAGCCAAGGGCAGATGGAATGGCCTGATCCTACAAAGCACCGGGTATTTCACAGCTTCTGCACTATGCTCCCTCTATAAGAAGGGGTGAGTGAGGCCCCAAAGAAAGAACAGGCTGGTGACCCCAGGGCACATACATTCTGAATAGCCGGGGCTCTGGTGTTTTCCAGAAGAAACTGGCCTTCCAGTTCTATATACTATTGGGCTTTTAAAATAACCAGGTTTTACATCAACCCAAGTCTTTGCTTACACATTTCCACCATGCAACCACTATTATTTTAATACTGTCCTTCTGTTTTTCACCTGCATCTTTTCAGGTATACAGTTCTTAAGTTTCCTAACAAATATAACAAGATAGTCATACTCATATAACAAATATTTAAATCATTTATTGCCATAAAGTTACAGCATCTTAATATACACACTGCATGAAAATACACAGATACTTTTGAAATACAGGAAATCAGATTTTAGGTGTATGGTCAGCTATTGGATAGCATGTGGTCATTAAATAAAAAGCCAAGGATTTTGAGGACTTAAGTGCAACTAGTTACAAAATTTTGTTCTCTTTAATTTTTCACTAATACTAGATAATATACATATTACTGCAGATAAAACCATCATCAGAAATTATTAAATTAGTTGCATATTTTGAGCTACTCTTCACAAAGAGAAATAAAATAATCAGTATCATAAGGCAGCAGAGAGTTGGTTTAGGGACTCTCAGCTATTTATATAAAAATGGTATGGGTAGTAAAAATAGCATTGTTTGTTTTCTCCTTAGCAAGACTATTTATGCTGATGGAATCTGTGAGTTGGTAGCAGTGGCTAGGGTGCTGTCCCTTAAAGAGCTGGTTCTTCCCATTGCTAAGCAGATGCCTTCTTACTCATTCTGGAAATAATCACAAAGAAATCAAATGAAAAACCAATTTCACTGCCAGGCTGAGACTCTACATGACTTTCAAAGACACCTTTAACTAACATTTATTATGCCTTATGATTTTATAAAAACAGTAATCTCCTATTTTTTGTTAACTTTGATGTTTAATAAGTCAGGTTTCCCCATCTAGACAAGTTCCCCACTGCCTCATACCCAAGTTCCCTACTCCCTCTTAAGATAAGATTTCAATTTCATTGACCCCAATTCCCCCAAACAAAAATAATTCAACTGGAATCTGCTTACTCGTATTTGATCAACCGACTTCCCTGAATGAGCTGGGCTACTTCATTTGTTGCATGGCATGCAAACAGAAGCCAGTTTCGAGGCTGTACCTTGTAGGCAAATCTCATGAATGTCAAAGAATAGCAACAGAGGGCTGCAAAAATATCAAAGCAAAGAACATCAGTAACTCACCTAGAAAACTCAGGGGGCTGGGGATGTAGCCCAGTGGTAGAGCACTTGCCTAGCAAGCACAAGGTGTTGGGTTTGATTTCTAGCACCACACATACACACACACACAAACACACACACACACAACTTAGGGTTGAGAGGCCCACAGAGATTAATAGGTCAATTTTGTTAGTCAAAAAGAACTCTTTTGCTAAACCTTAGAAGATGGTAAAAGCTATTGCTTACATGCCTCTAGGAATGGAAAGTTCATGAAATATTTTACTGTACTGTGGGCCCTTTTGTTATTAACTATTTTTTTAGAAAAATATTTGTGAGAATAAGTTGAAATTAGCTCCTGCTGTTTTTTCTGTCTCCCTAGAATTGTTTATAACCCATTATCTGAAAGAATTGCTATTTATTCCTTCAATAATGGTTTTATGTTTAAATATTGGGGTTTTCAAGTAAGCTTAGTGACACTTTGCCAAACTGAGTTTACAATATAAATCTGTTGGGCTGGCTATTAAAACAACACATTCTTCAACTGGATGTACTAAATCTGAAAGGCAAATGGGATGTCAGTATATCTCAAATACTTCAAATCCTGTTCCGTCGCATAGACAGGTAGTATACTCTTCAGTGCCATTATATTCTTTTAAGTGACTTTCTAACAGTGATCATAACATAGCATTTAGTGCTATGAATGTAGGATATAAGCAAAGGCTCTCGTAGGTGTATAGTCCTCCTTATCCCAGTCTGAGTCCTTACCGAATGTCATCCGCCCACTGATAATCTCTGGAGACTTTTTCATGTCACTGATGGCAGCAATTGGGAGACCCCAGTTGGCTACTGGGCCCCAAAAGTGCTACAAAAAAATGAGAAAAGAAGAAGGAAGAGGAAAAAGTTAGGGTGGAACTATAAACAGCTGAAATTTCCCTCAGTTCAAACAATGTGAATATGTGAAAGCAAGCTTCATCTTTACATTTTGCAAGTTTGCTGGGTTAATTTATTGATGGTTAATAGTGAGGTTTGATTGTTCAAGTGTTTTCATATGAGTTAGCAGTTCTACCAAGAGAGCCCAGTGCTAGAAAGGATTTGGCAATTTACTAACGTCCCTACCGATTTTCAGATTACCACTCAGCAATGTGTCCCATTTGGACAATTTAATAATAAAACTACTCACACAATTCACTTTTGTTATAATTTAGACCTTATTAGGATTATTCTCCATAATATGTTTAAATCTATCAAAATGCCTTTTTTCAATTTTTATATTTGTTAAAGATTCGTAAAATTCAGAACTTAAACTGGATACCTTTTCTTTCTTTCTTTTTTTTTCCCCCGAGACAGGGTCTTGCCATGTAGTTCAGGCTGGCCTTGAACTTACTATGTAGCCCAGCCTAGCCTTGAACTTGCAAGGATCCCCCTGTCTTAGCCTCCGGAGCACTGGGATTACAGGTGTGAACTACCACGCCCAGATTGGATACCTTTTCTGAAGAAAGGAACTTAATAAAGGAAGAGAATGCTTTTCAATTCATATGAGCTATACTAAGATCAGAGAACTCAGAAGTCAACACTCAGGATCCCAAATATTAAGAAATTAAGATTGGAAAAAATACTTCTGAATAGTAAAAATTTACAGTAAAGAAATGGACCAACAGTTTTTCACTCTGCAACTACGACCACCCAAGGTTATCAAAATTAAGTTGTCGGTGTGTAAAGTAGCCATGTCCAATTTAATTTCTGAGGCTAAAGAAATAAGGCCTATGGCTTTTATCCATTAAAATTGCTCTTTATATGAGATTTATAAATATTTTAAAATCTGAAAGAAACCACACATTGTTGGTTAAATGCCCCCTTTAAATATCAGAACATTAAACAGTGAAAGTGGTCCTCACAGGACTTCTGTGTATCACAGTAAAAATTCTGACTGTGGAATACATTTCTAGACCTTGCTTTTCTATTATTGAGTAGGGGTAGTTAAAATCCAAAGTACCCTAAGAAATGAGAAACCAAGGGATATACAAGAAAAATAAATGAGAATTACATCTGGCATGATTTTTTTATGTAAGAATATTTTGAAATGCTTACTTAATATCTGAACTATGAACTGTGAGACCCATGCTTTCTACATCAAAATTCCTGTTCAGGCAGCATGGCAAGAACTTCAGGGTTGAATTTCAGTTATAATCTCTCTAGGCATGGTTGGTTTAAGGAATCTCTGAGATTCTGGGCTGTCTACTTAGTCTTATATATATTCTTATCTGAGTAAAACACTGAAGTTTTAATTTCTTATATTTAGATAAAGTATAGCCTTTTCTCCTTGCTTTTTACTCCCCATACTTTTGTAAGAAAAGTACTTATTTCTCCATTACCCACTTTACCTACTTCTTTTTCTACCTGTCCTTTTATTGGGTGACATTTTATTTTTTAACTCTGTTATTCCATATTCATTTTCTTTTTCCTCCTTTGTTGACCAGGCCTCTCTCTATTTGGTCTATTTTTGTCTCTTTTCCTGTTTAAATGTCTTCCCACTGCAGTGTAGTGCATGGTGGTCTCAGTGTCTACTTTTTCATGCACAGACTTGGAGGACGGTAATAGACCCCCTGAAGAGTTATTCTAAGAGGGGCTTTCAACCATGGTTTATCTACCACCAAGTGCACATGTGCCCTCTCTCATTGCAGTAACAGATAATGGCATAGATCCAAAAGCTTAAGCAGCCTTCGTTAAATGATGATATTAAAAGTTTATGTTAGATTATACAAGACTGTTCTGCAAGCTAAGAACTGTATATACTACTTACAACTGTAAATGTTGAGCTATATCTAAACTATATTCCTTAAACAACACGAAACCCAGCACAGTGGAGCATGTCTATAATCCTACTTACTAGAAAGCCTGAGGGCCTGGGCAACGTATGAGACGTTGTCTCAAAACACCACCAACAACCAAAAACTCTTCCAAAACAAAAAGAAATCAAAGGGCTGGGGGTGTATTCAGTGTTAGATTAATTGGCTACCATGTATGAGGCTCTGCATTCAATTCCCAGAACAGCAAAAACAAAACAAAACCACACACACACACAAAAGGTATAAATTGCTTTAGTTTGCTAAATACCTAACCTTAGAAAGTTTTTAATGCATACTTTCCATTAACTACAAAATTCTCTCTTCCTTTGTTTAGAATAACATGTTTGATCTACTCAGTCAATTTCTAGAAAAATAAGGAATTTCATGATTAATATTTCAAGAGGAAATTAATGTGTTTTGGATAGGATGGGAATATAATTTCATTCCATTATAATTCTTAATTATGACTGTAAAAATTTCCAAAAGAAACAAGTAGCATTTTGGGGAAATCAAGCCATGAAAGCAAGCTCCATGCTACAGAAAGAACCATCACTCCCTGCTTCCTCTCCTTTCTATTCCTTTCACCAGCTGCCAGGCTCTGAAGTGACTGTAGTCATTCAAACATCACGTGGTCCTTTCTACACAAGAGAGCCACAGCACCCTACACATGATCCTCACAGAGACAGAGCATGGGGGAGCACTCACCCACAGCTCACTGTCTAGCAGGGCGACTAGATAGGCCTCCCCAAACAAAGGATATCATGTCAGTTGTCCATAGCTCTGCTAATGCAGAAAGTCTCTAAGAGCCTGGAATGCACAGAAACAATTTTCTTACCGTACTATTTTGTGAGGAGTCACAAAGGTTCAGTCAGGGAAGACATGGAAAAAAAAAAAAAAAGATCAGACGGTTGCAAAGAGCTGGTTCTACAGGTTACTTTAACTTTACACATATTCAAGATTTAGTAACAGGACTGCAGTATATTTTCTCTTCTTTTTTTAGATTAAATAGTATTTCTAGTAATAACTTTGACCTATGAAATTAAATCTTAAAATTATTAAAGTAACCTTAATGTTTAGAGCAGAGCTGTCCAAACATAATGTACATTATAAAACCACATACTCACATGTAATTTTAAAATATCTATAAATCATATTTTAAAAAGTAATAACAAAAGTTTTATTAGTTTATTCTAATTATAAAAATATTTTGAACATGTAATCAGTAAGAATTATTAGATATTTTATGTTGTTTTGTACTATTTGAATCCTGGTGTGTACTTTATAGTCACACTTTGAACATGCCACATTCCAAATACTCAGTAGCATCCTGTGGCTTGTGGCTCTTAAGTTGGACAGCACAACCTTGGAAGGGTACTTATTGGGAAAGGACAAGTTGGAGAGAGGTGCTCTACTGCAGATGTTACTAACAATGAACTTTCCATTTCTACTGACTGCTGCAATCTCACCAGATTGTAAAGCCCATGGAGGTGTGCATATTTGTTACTGCTGAGTTATCTAAAGTGGTGCTGGGAATTTAAAGTAATTATCAATTGTAAAATGAATGGACAGTGAAACCCTGTTATCTTTTAAAAACATCAAAAATTGTATAGCAAGTTAAGTTGATTTCTGAAACGGTAATTTATTTTGCCAGAATACAGTACAACTATTCAGCCAAAAGCTCAAAGTTTAGCTACTTAAAAGTTATTGAAATAAAATAATAACATTCTTTATTTATGCATTCAAGTCTAAACAACTTTGTGTGTTGTTTTAATTTAGAGGTCACAGAATTTCTAATTTGTAACACAAATATAATCGTTCATGGTGCTAGTATACTTCAAATAGATTCCATTATGAAATATCCACAGCTAAAGTCTTGTCTAATAAATTATATCAAAATTATATTTCACAACAAATACAAATTGAGCACAGCATTTTTAGCAGAGAGGCATCAATTACCTCACCAGATCAGACAACATAACCTAGCTAGAACAGTTACCCACAACATTACTCTCCCTAAAATATCCCTAAAATAGGATGAGAATGCAAGCCTTTTATGTAACTAGAAATTATCAAGGGCATTTTTATTCCCTATAAAATATTTTAAAAGGCATAATACTTGAAATATAAAGTTTCAACTTGGAGATTACTATAATTTGGATGCGCTTTATCCCTCAAGGGTTCATGTGCTGGAGTTTGGTCCACAGAGCGACAGTAATGAGGTGACAATCCTTAAAAGGTACAGACTTATCTTAGCTGTTTTCTTGGGAAACCGATCTTTAAGGAGGTCCAGGCTCTCTTCTCAAAACTTTATAGTTCTGTACCTTTGAGCTTGGGAAGGAAAGCATGGGGGTCTGATTCCTGAGATTCCTTTAAGGCATTTTTTCCTATTATTCCGATGCAAAGTACTTGGCTTCATTTTAATGCTAATCTTTTCAACAACCATGCTCTCCTTTCCCCCAACTTTGCAGGTACTTCTTTTCTGGTGAAGTGCCAAACTTTTCAAATGGGCTTTTTGTTCCTAATTCTCACTGTAAACCTGGATGAAAGCAGTCACAAGTACCACTGCAACAGACTGAATGCTGGGCTACCTTGAAATTTCCTCTACCAGATTAATTAATCTGCTCTTGCTGCCCTTAATTTCAGTCTCCCACAAAGTCTAAAGACCTGGGCAAATGTATACAAATTTTTTGCCTTCAGTCCATTTGCCAATGGAGTCCTTTTTCCCAAATGAAACCTCCTGAGCCTGGCCTTTACCATCTGCATTTCTATTAGCATTCTGGTCTTCTGAGATCAAGCCAGAATTTTCCATTAAGCTCAGTTTATACCATTCCAAGTCTTTTCTATCCTGCATCTCCAAACCTTTCTAAACTCCTATGATGAACCATTTCAAGGCTTTTGAACCACATGGTCAGGTATAGTCACAGCAATGACCCTACCCCTTATATCAAAATCTGTCTTAGTCACTTTCTCCTTGCTAGGGCAAAATATTTGACATCCACAACTTAGAGGAGAGGTTTAGTTTGGCTCATAGTTATAGTCCTTGGCTGGCTGCTTCCAAGGCATAAAGGGCACGGTGAAAGGGCCTGGGATGAAGAAAGCTGCTCACATCATGGTGGCCAGGAAGCAGAGAGAAGAGGGAAGACACAGGGAGGGAGATATACCTTTCCAGGTCATACCTCCAGTGACCTGTTTCTTCTGATCAGGCCTTATCTCCAAACATCACACTCAGTGGCTGAACTCATCAGTGGATGAATCCACCAATGAGAACTGTGCCTTCATGACCCAGCCACTTTTCAAAAGCCTCATCTCTGAGTACATGAGAGTTGTGAGGGACATTGCAAATCTAAACCACAACAGGCCTAGTTCAAGGTAATTAGGTCACTGAGGCGAAATCAGTTGGCCTTATGGAGTAAGTTCTCATAAGAGCATATTGTTATAGAGCAAGGTCATCCCATGAACTGGCCCCTTCTGCATGCTGCCAATAACTTTGTTTCTTTGTCATGTGACACAGCCAAGGTGGGCCCACTTGATCTTGGACTTTCAGCCTCCCAAACTGTAACTTAAATGAGCCTCTTTTTCATATAAAGTGCCTAGCCTAAGGTGTTTTGTCACTGCCATAAAAAAGATTAAAATAGATAATTCAGTTTTTAATCTAGGACTCTTTAAATCATACAATAGTTCAATTATATCCTATTTTATAGCAGGTGATCTTAATATTGACTACAAAAATATGTGAATAAAAAATTAATTTTTGCCCCCCTACTCTACTCAATCCAAAAGTTCTACATGAATATGCTCAGAAAAATAATAGTCACAGCTTCACTTTAATAGAGGTTTACTGATTGTAAAACAATTTGAGAATGGTCATTCTAAGCTTTAACATTAAACACAAAAATCTATAACTCAACATTCCTCAATTTTATGTCAGCATTGTCTAAAACATGAATCAACTACTCAGTTAAAAAAAAATTTAAAAATAGGTGTCTAATATTCCCATGCATGAGGCATTAATGTATTTTGTATGTTTTCTCTTCTGTTTTAAAAAAAATTTAAAAGCATTTCTGGGCAGAGCTAACTGGGGTGGCGGGTGCTCTTAGTATATATTAATACCTGTTACAAAGAAAGATAAATTTGTAATCACATATACACTGTGATTTGGGAACACCAATATAAAGCTGTAGAAAATATCCTTAATTTTCTATTAGGTATGGTGCTTTTATGTTTTTATTCTTTATTTTTTGGTACCGGGGATTAAACTCAGGCCCTTGCGCTTTTGAGGCAGGCAGTGGCACCACTGAGCTAAATCCCTGGCCCTAGTGCTTTTATTTTAATGAAAGTAACAAAAAGAAAAATACTAGTAGAAATTTCTTGGGTGTTGGGAGCCATTCTACATAATTTTGGGGGCAAATCATTTCACAATTAAATTATGATTAGGGCTGTCTGATGCCTAGTCTTCTTGCCTGTGGGCCGGCTGTGGCATATAGAAAGCTCTGGTCTGCCTCCAGTCACAGCTGAGGCCTCAATGGTCCCGTGATACTGTGATGCTGTAGGGTAAGATTATATCAGCTAAAGACACCCTGCTTTGAGCACCAATTAGTAATTAAAAAAAAAAGCTTTCACCTGGGGAGGGACAAATTCCTTATCAGTTTAACTCTTCCCACCTACTGTTGTAAGAGGTTTTGCTTATCTCACTGTCCTCATCAACATAAGCTCCTCATCTATGTAAGATCCTCATTGCCACAGGATTACCTTCACCCTCCCAGTCATCCGATGCTCCCTCCAGTTATAAAATCCTCCTCAACATAAGATTACCACTGCCCTCTGAGTCATCTGATATTCCCTCCAGTTATTGCATGAACCCAATAAATAGTGGCAAACTTGGAGTGACTGTCTTTGACCACTCTGAGGCACTGACCTCCCAGCCAACATACTTTGAAATTATACAAGTTTCTATTGTCTTTTTCTCTTTAGCCCTCACTATCTCCCTTTCTAGACAGTTGAAGGATTGATCACCATCACTTACTTGGGCTTACTTATGATCTTAAATTCTCAAGGTGGATTGTCAGTTTGAATTAGATTTCAAATAAAATCTGAAGAGAAAAAAAAATTCTCAAAGTGGAGAAACTATATGTTCTCTGGGTTTGGATAAAGGTATAATGGCATGTATCCATTATTGCAGCGTCATATAGGGGTTCCACTATCCTAAAGATCCTCTTATCCTAAAGATCCTCTGTGCTCTCTGTCTCTCCCTCCGCTCTCATTACTGGCAACCACTGTTCTTTTTACCATCTCCACAATATTGCCATTTCCATAATGCATATAGTTGGAGCCAGGTACAACTTGTAGTTTTCTCAGATTGGTTTCTTTCACTTGGTAATGGGCACTTAAGTTTCCTCCATGCCTTTTCATGGTTTTACAACTGATTTCCTTTCACTGCTGAATAATATTATATTACCTGGAGGTACCACTGCTTTTCCATTCACCTACTAAAGATGTCTGGTTTGATTCCAAGTTTTGGCAGTTATGAATAAAGCTGCTATAAACAACAATGTGAAGATCTTTGTGTGGATGTAAGTTTTCAACTCCCCTGGGTAAATACCAAGGAACATAATTACTGGATTGTATGGTCAAAGTAGGTTTATTTTTCTAAGAAACTGAAAGCTGCCTTCCAAAGTGGCTTGTAATCATTCTGCATTCTCACCAACAGTGAATGAGAGTTCCCGGTGCTACACATCCTCAGTGGGATTTGGTGGTGTTAGTGTAGAGTATTTTGACTGTTCTAATAGGTGTTAAATGGTATGTTGCTTTAGTTTACATTTCCCTGATGATACATGATGTGGAATATTTTTTGTATGCGTATTTGCCATCTATCTTTTTGGTACAGTATTTGCTAAGATCTTTTGCCTGCTTTTTATTTATTTATTTTTATTTATTTATTTAGTTAGTTAGTTTTTGAGACACAGTCTCACTATGTAGTTCAAGGTGACCTTGAATTCACTATGTAGCCCAGCCTGATATCAAACTTATGGTGATCCTCCTGCCTCAGCCTCCTCAGTGCTGGGATTGTAAGAATGTACCACCACATCCAGCTGCAAATGTAAATTTTAAATAAATTTTGTTACAGGTAGAGAGTCTGTGTCCAGTTTTAAAAAAATTTTTTGCATATGTATATCTACCACCATTTGTTTAAAAGACTATCTCTATTATATCATTTGCCTTTGCTCCTTTGTCAAGTTCAGTTGACTAATTTACATGGGTCTATTTCTAGGCTCTCCATTCTAGTCCATTGATCTATTTGTCTATTCTTTTGTCAATACCATACTGTTTTGATTATTATAACCTTACAGCAACTTTTTCTTCTTTAAAAAAATTTTTTTTGATGACATGGGGATTGAACCCAGGGAACACTGAACTATATCCCAGACTTGCCTCCACTTTTGAATTAAGGTCTTGCTAAGTTGCCTTGACAACACTGAATCTTCCTACCCATGAATATAAAATATCTCTCCATTCATTTAGTTCTTTAGCATCTTTCATTGTTTTCTTCATATAGATCTTATACATATTATCTAGATTTATACCTAAGTATTTCATTTTAGGGGGTGTAGTGTAAATGGTTGTTGTTTTTTTTTGTTTTTTTGGTACCGGGGATCAAATTTGGGACCTTGTGCTTGCAAGGCAGGCACCAGAACCACTGAGCTTAATCCCCGGCCCAATAAATGGTACTGTTTTTTAATTCATAAATTGCCAGTATATGGGAGAGCAATTAACTTTTGTATATTAACATTGTATCTTTTTTCACATTTAGTTTATTGGTACATTTTAGGTATACAATACAGTTACATTCATCATTGGGATCTTGTACCTTTACATGATGTATCTTGGTTCTTATTTTTTTCCCAATACCCCTGCCCTCCCTTCACCCCCTCCATCCTTCCCTATTTACAAAGACTTTGTTTCCATGTAACATTGTATCTTTTTTTTTTTCCTTTGGTACCACGGATCGAACTCGAGTCTTTGCGCTTGCACAGCAGGCGGCGAAACCACTGAGCTAAATCCCCGGCATAACATTGTATCTTAATTGCTTATAATCCCAACACTAAGGAGGCTGAGGTAGGAGGATCCCGAGTACAAGGCCAGCATGGGCTACATAGTGAATTCAAGACCAGCTTGAACTACATATCAAGACCCTATCTCAAAAAAATATAAACAAAGAAACAAAAATCTACACTGTATCTTAACCCTTCCCATAATTACTTATTAGTTCCACAAATTCATTAATTCTTTCAGATTTTCTCTATGGAGGACTATATTATCTGCTAACAAAGATAGTTTTGCTCCTTCCTTCTCAATATGCATTTTTAAAAAATTATTTTCCTGTATTAGCCAAGACTTCAAGTATAATGTTAAAAAGCAGTGGTGGGATGGAGATGTAGCTCATTGGTAGAGGGTCTATTTAGCATGTACGAGGCCCTGGGTTTGACTGCCAGCACCAAACAAAACCCCAATAAATACTAGTGAGTGGGGCATCCTTGTCTAGTCAGAACTTGGAAAAATCTGAGTTTCTCATAGTTATTCTTTCTTAGGATAGGGTATTTACATTTTTTATAGACAGTTGAGTCATCTACTGTTAATTCTTGGAGTCTATACTGGGAAACACACTTAAGTACTACCCTTCTAATAAAGTATTTTCAAGTACTTCTATTATTATTGCAATCTAAAGTTTGATGAAACAGGGTGATGCAAGAGGACTACCTTGGAAAAGACTTTAACTTTGCTTTCCCTTAATTTGGAATAGTCATTGGTTGGCTCAAGGCTTTTTCTAAGATCATTTTAATTCTTTGTCTGCTGAGTACTGCCAATCCTAGTCTCCTATTGCATAAAATAACAAGAATTGACAGCTTTCTCTAGAGGTACAGGGAATAATAAGGGAATTTACAACTAACCTATAAGCTTATTTATAATTTACTTTAATACTTTCACAATAGTAAAAGGAATCAACTGAGGCCTACCCCAGTCTTTTTATAGTAGTATGTAGAGTCAGGGAGGATTTTGAGATATTCTAGATTGTAACTCTATACTGTGCTAAAAATGCTCACCTAGATTTCATTTATTATCAAATTTTATCCAATTTTCTAGTTTAAATTAAGATGAGAAAGAGTTTTAATAAGTAGAATGTGTGATGTTTAACTGTATATTTAGCTGGCTAAAAATGAATTAAATGACAGTAAAGACCTCTTTAAACTGGACTATCCAGGTATCAAGAGACCATTAGGCCAGTCTTGCTTTAAACACTTTCAGTTTGATTAAATTTCTAGCCAATTACATGTCAGGCAAGTGCTCAAAGAGTGTAAAGGCAGAGTGTGAGAAGCAGTTTGTAAAACAGAACAGAGATGCACAGTAAAAAGTATCTAAAACCTTATTTCCATTTAAAACCATTTCTATGCATGACTATTCAACTTTAATTCCCAAACTGACACTTCTCTTTTGGCTTCACAAGTTTGAGAACTTCTTAAGTTGTCTGTTTGGTCTGGATATCAATTTTCTCATGTGACAAGTGAAGCACTGGACTATCTGATTTCTAAAATCTGTTCTAACTAATATTCCATAAGTTTGGGAAACATTCCCTTTTATTCTATTGTAACTTTTTACCTGAGTAATGAGTATAAATTCTTAAAGCTGTCCTAGAAATTCAAACATTAAAGTTAACTTAGAATAGGACACTTTATTAACTTGAGAACATTCACTGTAAACATCTCACTAACCTCAAATTTGTAAGTGTGCTAATGATTAACAGATTTTAAAACACCGTATGATCTAGGTTCTAACCTAATAAAAGTGTGTATGTGTCCCCATTCACCTCTACTGTAACATGTATATTAAAATTAAGGGAAGTTAATCTCTAGAATAAATCTATACAGATGTTAACTCAGTTCTAAAATATATTTACTACCTCAAATTTGTTTGTGCATTCTAATTTATTCTTCTAAACTAAAAATCCAAAAAGAATGAGAGGAGAAAAGAGCTAAGGTTAGCTTCTTTAACTTTGTTACTACAAGTGAGAATTAGTTTCTATACTGAAATAGAAAACAGGAAGTTCTTGATTCAAAGTCCTTATTGATGAGAAAAGAGAGATGTTCCCACCAAATGGCTCCTGTAATAAAGTGAGCATAAGCCAGGTGTAGTGGTCCATGCCTGTAATCCCAGGACTCAGGAGGCTGAGGCAGGAGAATTGCTACATGTTTGAGGCCAGCCTGGACTACACAGTGAGTTCAATGCTAGCCTGAACTACATGGCAAGACCCTGTCTCCAAAAAACAAAATAAAAGAACAAAAAATAAAAATAAACAACAAAAAAGTGAACTTAGAATATTCTGAAGTTTAAAAAAAGAGAAAAAAAGGGTTGCCAAGAAGACAGCCAGAGTAAATCCAGATTAAACATGCAATATTAATTATAATTTAAAAATCAGCTAAAAACTTAGTTTTGTCAAGCACTGTGCTGCATCACTAAACAGCTGCCAAAGCACAAGAGCTTTGGCCAAGTTCACAAAACTAGAAGACTTTAGGGCTATGATTCAAACCCATTGCTCACACTCAAACTCATCACTTGCGTTAACATCACCATCAATTCATCTAACAAAACTCAGTCATTACTTAATATTATTTAACATTGACATCATATTTAAATGATTTAATTATTGGCAGAACTCTTGCCTATATATATATATTCCTATGTAATATATATATTTATATATTCTTATGTAATAGAACTGTTGAGTAATAAATAGTAGAACCTTTATATTCCTAAGGCATAATTAACTTTATTCTTAATCATACCATATGCTATCCTTAGCTGTACCTAACTATTAGGAAGGCTTATTATACAAAAAGGAGACATTAATGAAAAGCTAAAGAATGTAATGTTCAATGCAGTAAAGAAATTTAACTGTAAGGACTAAGAATATGTCTTTACATTCCTACTTTGCTCAAATTTTCCTCATATTAACCTGATAAACTGCTATGCTCCACAGTACTAAACATTCATTTTAATTAATCAGTCCTATTTAAGCATTGAAATTTCTTTTCTGGAGAGTCGGGTGAAGCTACTGTTTCCAAGTTTACCATACAACAGATTAAAATTTCATTACTCTACTCCTTTGTAAAATTAGGAGTAAAAAGTATCTGAACTAAAATTTGGGATTTAGAAAATTTATCTTAATTGCTGTAATCAAGTTGCCTTTATACAATACCCTCTGGATCGTTATAATAGGACTTGTTTCTCCGAGGCTTTCATCACTTTACCTCATTAATACACTATTAACTAATGAAAAGAGAAAGAATAAAAAAAGAAACACAGACCTGCAGTTACCTAGCTTTAAGATCATATGAAAATAAAAACACTAAAACTATGCTCCTAAATAACTTTAAATGGTTTCAAAGTTATGTTAGATACTTAAGAAAAATCGGCACCTCAAGACTGGAAGTAAAAATAAATTACTGAATTGTCAAGTCTTTCGAAGGAACTTCCTTTGTATTAGAATAAAAGGAAGAGTCCATGGAAAAGAAAACTTTTTAAAAAAGGTATGTTTTTAGAAACACATCAGTTTACTTTGGTTGAGAGAATACTCGTAAATAAAGGCATTTGAACCATATTCGTTCTCGCGCGTGTAGTCCTTAAAACTGGAAAAAGGGAAAAAGACCTCCTTATAGCACATTCTGTTTTCGTATCACAAAAGCAAGCTCTGGACTCAGGTTAGAGGCTCATCTGCAACGCGAGCGGGGTTAAATTCGGAGGACGAGGACGAGAACGCGCCCTCGCCCGCACCTGCAACAGCCTCCACAGCCCTTTCCTGTCCTACGCCCGGCGCTGCGGCCGAACACCTGCTCGCAGGTACCAGGGGCGGTGCCTGAGCCCACAGCCACCCGTTCTAGGCCTTTGGCCAAAAGGGGTGCCCAGGGTCACCCGGAGGGAGAGGTGTCCCCATTGTCACCCTGTTCCAGAGAGCATCCCCTCTGTTCCCAGTGTTAGCGGGAAAGAGGGGCGTCCTGACTGCCACCGCACCAGGGAGAAATGTCCCCTCTGTCACCGAAGGGTAAGTGCTCCAATGTCACTGGGGGGAGGGGTGTCCCCAATGTCACCCCGCCCGGAAGGACCGTTTCCTAAGTCGCCGAATGGGAGGAGCGCCTCAATATCATCAGGGGAAGGGGAGTCCTTATTGTCACCCTGCCCGAAAGGAGAGTCCCCTGTCACCGAACGGAAGTGGCATCCCGCTGTCACCTGGCCCGAGAGGGCATCCTCTATCACCAGGTGAGAAGGGCACCTTCCCTGTCACCCCGCACAAGAGGTGCGTTCCCACGGCCGCCGGCTCAGCGCGGCAGGGTCCCACCGCGCCCTCCGGCCCTATTCGCGGGAGCCCCTCCCAGACTCCGCCTCCGCCTCCGCCGGCTGCTTGCCTCACCTCATGAGGTAGTCCCGGAAGTCCTTGCTCCGGACATAGTCCGCCGCTTTCCGAACCAGAGCGCTAGCCATGGCAGTGTCTAGACCCAGGCCGCTCCTACTCCCCGCGCCGCAGACGCTCCTTGGAGCCCAATGACACTACACTGACCCAGCTGCGGCCCAGAGAGCTCTAGCCCCGCGGGCCCGCCTCACGACAGTTGGCCACGCCTTACGTCAGAGACACGCCGCAGCTCTCGGCCTATGGAAGAACCCAGGACCGGCGGTAGCGGCGTGGATTGGCTGGCGCGGGCAGCACACCTCCTTCTCGCCCCCAGTGGCGCGCGAGGGGCGGGGCTTCTGTCGTAACAAAAGGCCGAGCCCTGGAGCAGATTGGTGGTTGTTGCTAGGCCCCGCGGCTGACTCCTCAGTGCAGAGGTGCCACTCAGCCGTCTGTAGGGCTGCGCGCCATCGTGAGGAGGAGGCGGGGTGGCAATGTTCTTGCACCGCCGGTCGCCTGGAGCCGTGCCTTTGACCGTCTCCTTGAGGGCACTTTAGTGAGTGACTTTCCTACTTCTCGTCTGCTAGCCGGGTGGACCTGCGGGTGGGGGGAGTCGCGGCGCCCAGTGTGCTGGAGACCGCAGCCCGGACTGACCCCGCCAGAATCGCGGAGGAATCCAGGCAGCCAGTGATCAGTTTAGGAGGAATGAGCCCGGAGCCGGTCAGGAACGAATTTAATAATAGCACAAAGCCTTAGTCCCCAGAAGTGTGACAGCCTACAGGCTGAAAAGAAAGGTTATGTAAGTCCTGCTTTTATATTGAAAGAAAGACCATTAGCCAGGGACCTGCGTCAAGAGCTTGAAAATAAACGTTGGCGTTTAGAGAACCATACCCCTAATTTGATCTAGAGAAAACTAAAAGACCTTAAAGACATTTTTGACCATCTCGCTCCAGGGCAGGGAAAGGCTTACTAAAATTTCCCTTTTCTAAACCTTAAAAAGCCAGACTGCAAAAGAGTATACAATTACTTTCCATCCTCACGTTAAATTCTCCTTATCTCAGAAAAATAAGACATCATGACCACACAAGAAATTACTTTCCTTATGTGATGATGGCTATAACTTCAGCTAATTCAAATATCAAAGATCTTCCAAGTTACAATGTCTCAAAAACCATGTTTTCCCCATTCTCCTCCTCCTTGGTAGAAAAGAGGTACAATAAATTAGTTTCTGAATAAGTGGATGGATGATCACACTCCTGTGATTTTCTCCTTTTGCACATTAATAAATTTGAATGCTGAGCTAGCTGTGATGGCACATGCCTATACTGTGGGAAGCTGAGGCAAGAGGATCACAAGTTTCATTGAGCCTGGGCAATTTGGCAGCTTGTGAGACCTTATCTCAAAATAAAAATTGAAAAGGTCTGGGAATATGAAGGACCTGGGTTCAGTCCCAGTACCACACACACACACACACACACACACACACACACACACACACACACACGGATACCACTTGTCCTATTTTATCAGTTTATTCCAGCAAACCTTGAAAGGGTGGAAGGGAAATTCCCCTTCTGCTTACAAATGCACAATTTTCAGATTCTGCACCAAAGACAAGAAAATATGGAGGGCTGTGTGTGGTGGCACATCCTGTAATTCCAGCACCTGGGAGGTTTAGGCAGGAGGATCACAAGCTCATGTCCTGCCTGGGCAACTTAGTGAGACCTTGTCTCAAAATAAAAAAGGGATGGGATTAGTTCAGTGTGAAGGCCCAGTGTCAGTCTCTAGCACTGAAAAAAAAGGAGGGGGGCTTTTGTACTTCACTTTTCCAGGTTTTTCATCTTTAGATATAGCTGATTAGACTACTGTATTTAAAATGCTTCTGTTGAGCAAGAACTTGAGAATGTTGGAATAATTTACATGCCCTTTGGCCCAGCAAGCCCATTTCTAGAGCTATCCTAGGATGACAAGCAAGTATGTGCAATTTTGTAGGTACAGCATTATTTTTAATATGGAAACATTGGAAAAAATTTATATACCCATCCATAAGGAAAAATGTTAAATACAGTGTGCTGCATCCATTCAATAGGTTAATATACAGCAGTCAGAGTAAGGGACTACTTGATGTGCTGATGTGAAACATCGCTAAGATGTATATGCAAAGCCAGGTGTGATGTTGCATGCCTATAACCCTACCTACTCAGAAACTGAGACAGAAGGATTGTGAGTTTCAGACCTGCTTGCTCAATAGCAAGTCCTCCGTCTTTTTTTTTTTAAAAAAGGACTTATTTGCAAGAAAAAGTTTATAACGTTGTATAAAGTGTGCTACTTATTTATGCAGGGGGACAAAAAGATACCTGAGATGTGTTAGCAGTGTCTGCCTGTAAGGATACTGAGGGGGTGAGGAACAGAGGAAAATTAATCTTCACTGTGTATATTCTTCTGTTTCTTCTGAAGTTTGTACAGTGAACTTATGCTATCTGTGTTAGCTTTTCATTATTGGAGATACTCATACTCGAGATAACTTATAAATAGAATAAGGTTATTTTGGATTAGTTTTGGAAGCTCCAGTCTATAACTTGGCCCTGATGGTTTCAGGCCCATGGAGAAGTAGTGAAACAGTTAATTTTGCACAAACTGAGCTCCAGTCATGAAGTTGAATAATGAATTCACAGACAAAAGGAGGAAGGTAGTAAAGTATTTATTGAAAGCAAGGAGAGAAAAATAGCTCCTGGATTTCCAGGAGCAGTCTTGAGTGGGTTGTCAGGTGTCCACTTAATCCAGAGCTTCTTATGGATAAGCTGAGTATAGAATTGCTCTATTACTTAATGACCACCTATCACTGGTGGCTCTGTGGATTTAAAATGACAATTGGAACTCATGCTGTCTTACTCAGTTATTCAGCACATAGGGTTTAAAGGAAACCAAGATTTTAAAGAAAAAAAGTTATTTTGCATTTTAAGTTCCTCAAAACACAGGAATTTAGTAAGCAGAGACTGCAACTCCCTTTAGTAGGAAGGGGCTGGATTCCATGTTTCCTGAGAAAGTTCGATCTTGGTTCAAAGTCCTAGTTCACTGCCTATTCTTAATTTTTAAATATGGATGATTGCCCAGTTCTAACTCAGGCCCTTTCCCTAGGCAGCTGCTTTTTTATTTTTTGAGATGAGATCTTGCTATGTAGTTCAGGCTGGCCTTGAACTCACTATGTAGTCCAGGCTGGACTCAAAAGGATGCTCCTGCCTCAGCTTCCAGAGTGCTGAGATCATAGGTGTGTGCTACCATGCCAAGCTAGCTGTCTTATTCACAGCCTAACTAAAATAGTTTTCAATAGTAGTACATCATGGCAGAAGCATATAGCAGAGCAAAACCCCTCACTTCATGGTGAGGAAACCAAAGAGAGAGGAAAAGAAAGTGCAGAGGATCCCAATATCTCCTTTGATGGTGTCCCTCAAATGACTCAATTTCCTTCCAACCAGGCCCCACTTCTTAAAGGTTCTACCACCTCCTAATAGTGTCAAACTTGAGACTAAACCTTTAACACATAGCATAGACCTCTGGGGAACATTTAAGATCAAAACTAAAGCCCTAACTATTCAACATAACATTAATGAAACAGAAGAAATGTCTTTGAGAATTAAAATAGCAAGGCTATGATTGAATTTGATCCATTTTGTTAGGATCAGTGGTCTCTGGGATACATCTGACCTTAATCTTCTATGAAAGTGTATCTAGGCATACAACATTGCCATCCCATAATAACACCAGGATGGTCCTTTTACTCTATAGACACTTCATGTTGGGGTGAGGAATGCACACACTAAGAAAAGCAAGGGGGCCTTGATTTTTAATGATATGATTAGGAATAGCTATCCCTCATTGACAACTAGGCACTGTGTGTACATCAATTCTTACTTAAACCCAGAAGGCAGAAAAATGCAATGATTTCTTTCATTAAACCAAAGTGCTGCTGCAAGGTTGGTTGAAATGAAGACTCCTCTGTGAGCTAGTGCTCCTGGATTTCCTAGCTGCTTGGTCTTATCTGCTAATATTTTTCTTTCCCTCATGAACAGGGTTCTAAAACTTGAACTATGGGAAGAATTCTCTACACAGGGCCAGATGCCTGCTGCAAACTCAGGAATGTGGAGTGGGCCCCAAAAGCTGTGTGGTTAGCATACAGTACTGGAGATTCTGAGCTTACTGTCCTGAACAGCATTTGGAGAAATGCTAGCAAGGCCATTCGCCCCTGATTTACCATTTCCACCACTGGGCCAGCATTGAGAAACTTTGCTTCTCACATCTGGGCCTACAATAGACCATTAGTTCCCATGCATAGAGTATTAGCTGGAGTGTTTATGTCAAGAGATAGAAGGGATACTGTGCATCTGCATCTAAGGAGCTAAAATCCCAAAATCTGAGCCTAGCTTTCTTCTCTGCTACTTGAAGTAAGAAGCAGGCAATGTGATCTAATGCCTAAGAGAACATAATAGTAAACAGACCTGGCTAATGATTCCCAAGAGTTCAGAAAGGCCAAGTGTACATGGTCCACTCATGATTTCACAGTGTGTGGAAAGTACAAATGCAAATACCACTGGCCTCTTTGAATCTCATTGTGCAGAGTAAGTCCAAACCTCACATGCGTATCAAAGTTCCAAAACAACAATCACAGAACAGGGTGCCTCAGGCTTTCCTGTTGACTGTTAGATGTAGGATCCTTGAGCTTGGATTGAGGCAGCAGATTAGAGCACAGTCAGCTGGCTAGGCAAGTGGGTGTGATCTGTCAATCAGAGATCCAGGTCATGTGCAAAAAAACCCAGTTAAAAGTCCTGCAATTTGGACCAATTGAAAAGGGCTATTTTCAGTTCTTACTAAAATTCAAACAAGGTTTTGATAGGACAGCCTAGATCTGACATCTGCCTGAGGACAAAACATGGCCACCATTAAGCTGGTAGCCACTATGACAGTGGTAACAAACCTATAGCACGTGTGTAATTGTGTTTTTAAGACAAAAGATGTTAAACCTAAAAACCTCAGTATTCAGGTTTAATTGTAGTGTTGAGACTTTGCAATAAATACATGGGTTTGGGTTGCAGTTTGGCACTTAGTCCCTAAAAGGTTTGCCATTACCGCACTATGAGCTTCCTCAGTGGCCCACACTCACTCTGTAAAGGATATTTCTTTTTCTATGTTTAATAAATGTAAAACCTCACTACCTTTTCTGGTTGTCTTGACTAATTCTTTATTCAGTACAGCAAGAACCTAGAAGGCATCTCTAGAAGGAACACCCCAGAACCTTGTAACAGGATGGGTTTCTACAGTTGAAGCTAGAAGGACCTCCACTGTTGGGAGCAATGCTACATAATTCTAGGGAAAAATCATTTGATTAGGCCTAGTTCTTCCACCTACAGGCCAGCTATGGCATTCCAAGACATAATTCCATTTTGGCCTCGGGTCACAATTGAGACCTCAGTGATCCCGTGATGCTGTGATGCTCCAGGACAAGACCACACCTGTGGGAGACACCCTGGGAGGAACCAAATCTTCATCTGTGTAGTTCCTGGGAGGAACCAAATCTTCATCTGCATAGTTCCTCATTGTTCTTAGATTTCCACACCTTGTTTATCCCAATGTGAAGAATTGAAAGCTACATGTTCATTTGTTACATTTGTTTCTCCTGATGTACTGAATAAAAGGTGCTGCAAAGTAGGGGTTTTTGTCTTTGCTGCCCAGAGCAGCACTGATCAGACCCAAAGCTCAGCTTCTTCTCAGTCTCATTTTTCTACCTTTCCTGTAATTCGCCATGTGCTGCTGTGGCTCACAGGAGACTAGGACTTGGTGCAGAGGTTCTGGTAACATCCCCTTCCCCTGTTCCCTACACTCCACCATAGCTCAACATGGTGCGAATAGTTGGCAAGCACCATGTGCACATGATGACAGGTGCAGGAAGGGCTGCAGGAAGGGCTGCAGGAAGGGCTGCAGGAAGGGCTGAATGCCCTGCCCAGAGCCTTGAAAGGGGCCACCATTTAGCAGACATCTGAGGTCATGTCCTGTCCAAAAAGAGCCTCCCTCTTTCCAGAGGTTAGAGCCTTACACAATTCATGACAGCAATTGCTTGACTCCAGTTTTTAGTTCTGTGCTCCAGAATGATAATCTCCCATCATCTGAAAAACTCTTATTCATTTTAGAAATGAAGGAAAATGATCTCCTTTGAAGAGTTTCTATTGCTCTTATAACTATCTCAGACAAAAATCATTATCTATATGTTCAACTACTGACTAGGATTAATGTTACTGTTTCCATTTTTTCAAGAACAAAATATATGTATTATTAATTTGACTATACAATCGATCCTGCCTTTCTTTCTTTCTTTCCCTCCCCACTCTCTCTCTCTCTTTCCTTCTTTCTTTCTACAGAGTCTCACTATGGCTGAATTTGAACTCACTATATAGTTCAGGCTAGCCTCAAACTTGCAATGATCTTCCTGTCTCAGCCTCAAGTGCTGGGATTATAGGCATGTGCTACCATGCCTGGCCTGAAACATTAAATATATTTTTATTTTAAATTGACAATTATAATTTTACATATTTATGGAGCACAGTGTGACTTTTTTTTCCATGGTAGGAATGGAATCCAGGGCCTGGCATAGGCTAACCACATGCTCTAGCCACTGAGTGGCATGCCTAGCCCCAGACTTTTCAGTACATGTATATTATATTTAATGATCAGATCAGGGTGGCTAGCATATCCATCACTTCAAATATTTATAATTTGTGTTAGGAACTGTATTAGTTATTTTTCTCATTGCCTAGACAAAATACCCAAGACTCACAAGTTAAGGGAGGAAAGGTTTAATTACCTCACAGTTTGTAGAGGTCTGAGTTCATAATTGACTGGCTCCAAGATTAGGGTGACATGGCAGACAGGCATCACAGAGGAGAAACAGTTCATGGTGGGCAGAAGGTAGCAAAGCAAACAAGAGACCTTAGCAGCTTCTTTCTGCCACTTTTATACTCTAGCTAGGCTATTTATACTCTATCTAGGCTATCAGGATTAGGGTGGTGCCAAATCGGTCAGTGGACTGATTTAGTAATCACTCATCCTTAATCCTAGCATCACATACCCTAGATCTTGCCACCTCTGAAAAAGCCTCACCTATGACCACATGAGGCTTGCGGGGGGGACATCTAGATATAAACCATAACAGGAATTGAAAGAACTTTTTCTTTTTTTTTTGGTACCAGGGATCAAACTCGGGACCTTGTGCTTGCAAGGCAGGCACGGGAACCACTGAGCTAAATCCCTGGCCCTTGAAAGAACTTTTTATGTCATTAAGATGTTTTTAGTCATATACATTTTCTGCATCATTATGGATTTTTTTCACATATCTACACAGCATTGTGGGACTGCATAACTCTGTAATCATAAAACTCCCCTAGCCCCAACTGTGATTGAATGTGAGTAAATACATAAAGATGCTTGTTAGTTCCGGGACACTAAATAACATCTGTATCAGCCATAAGGTCCCAAAGTAAATTATTCAACTCTTTGTTCGAAAACTGATGTTCTGGACACCGCTATCTATAGAACAATCTACAAAACATCTGCTGAACATCAGTACACGTCAGGCTAATTAACATACAAATGTAAGACCACTAACCTTTGTTCCCTCTTCTGTAACTTTTGCCTCTTAACTTCCCTGCAACCCCCTATAAAAAGAGTCTCGGACTCTGGGCTGATTGCCTCTCTAAGCTACTTTGCTTTGGGAGTGCCGTCTGGCCAGACTAAGGTCTGTTTTGCTTTCCAACTTGTCCGGTGTGTTCCTTCCCGGGTGTTCTTCGCTCCAGTCAGCTCCTCAGAGCGTTTGGTAAGGCCCTTGGTCTTACATTCTGGAGGCACTGCTGGGATCCCTGGGTGTGCTTCACTACAGTCAGCTCCTCGGAGCGTTTGGTAAGGACAGCGGTCTTACAGCATTTTTATACTGATGCAATTAATTTTGATCCATTCACTTTTCTATCTCAACAGCTTTCCCAGTAGGCCCACACACTCCATCACACTGCTGATTAGCTTTATGCACACTTACTTCCATTCTTTCTCCTGTTGACCTTACATTCCCAACAACTTCCCTGATAGAAGAGTATCCAGTTGAATTAAAGTGACTATTTTTTTTCTTCTAACAATCAAAATAGTTCTGAGTATGAGCTAGAATACTTCATCCCCCAGGTTACTCATCATATTGTCTTCATCTCAGCTTCATCTGGAAGGGCAGAGGGGGGGAATGTCGTCTGTCTGGCAGGGTTGTTATGATGACAAAGGCAATTTTCCTGGCAGTGCACATTGGACTGTGAAAGTGCTTTATAAATACAGAGGTACATGTTTTTGTGTTGCTGCCCAGCATTCTTTTGGCATAGCCCCTGCCTCTATTTGGCCCCAGCAATGTAGCACACATTGATTTGATTGATTCATAACTGAAAGAATGTAGGAAATGCATAAGCTAAGAAACAGTGACACCTAAATTTAAAGGCCAAGGTGCCATTTCAAATATGAATACACTATGTGGGATGTGTGAGGCCCTGGCTTCCAGACCTAGCACTGTAAAAACAAAAACAGCCCCCCTTCCTAATACCTAAATGCACATGGGTAACATTTTAGTCACCTTATCCCTTCCTGTCCTGCTTCTGATGAATCCATTGTGCCTGCCCAGGGCTTAGTAAATCCTTTCAGGCAAGCAGATTCCTCTTCTCTGATCTCTTTAAAGCTAATTGAGATAATTAAGCTAAACTATTGGACTTTGTCCTTTGATAATGTGTTGCCCATAGGCGCTCTTGCTCACCATCTTCATTACAGGTTTAAGGCTCTTGCCCTGTGGACAGAGAGGTCATGAAGAAATGATTTCATGGGCAAGAAAGTACAGCAGCTCAGTATCTTGCCAATGAAGAGGTAAAGGGAAAAAGAAAATAGAAATATTACTAGTTTACAGTCCCTATTGAGGGGAGTGACTCAGGCAGCAGTCAGTAGATACTAAAAGCATACATAGAAAGATGGGAAGCAGATGGGGCATCACAGGGTGTAACCTAAAGGTGATCTTTTGTGGAGAGACACTGAGTTACTTATAATTATTTAAATTGTACTACAGGCCTTTAAGGGCTTCCACGTGTGCTTCTGGGAAGACATAAAGAGAGAAAGGAAACAAAGGAGAGAAAAGATGGTATCCTATTTAGGTCCCTGAGATCAGACGAAGTGAGTCACAATGCTTGCACAGCCTACCCCAAACCATGTCACGTGTGTGCAGCCTGGCTCATTTCCCAGAGCCAGAACTACGGAGGGAGCAGCTCTGCTCTGTTACCCCAGGTTCAGAACCACCTGCAATTGGCAGTTCTGCCCTGTTACCCCCTGACTGGAACTGCCCAGGGGCAACAGCTCTCCTCTGTTAACCTGAGTAGGAGCTGACCAGGGTAGCATCTCAGCTGTTTTCTGCCTTTGACTAGCCCAGGCATCCCTGCTAGTCATGCACAAATCTTTTTCTTTGTCTGGAACAAATGTCTTTCTTCCTGGAACATACCTACACCAACATTCATCAACAGATGTGGAAAGCAAGAAAAGTTGTATGCAACAACCAGACTTTGCTAAAAACTTTACCCCAAAGATCTTTATATTTAGGAACCTGTAACACACACAAGGATATCATGGAGGGTTTAAAAAGTCCAGAGAAGTCACTTAGAAATTACAAATCACACATCATTTCAGATAGGGAGATAAACTTGAGGCCAAAAATCACTATAAGAATATCAGACAAAATCAGATGGAGGGAAGAAGCAAGCTAGAATTAGAAAAGCAATCATGAGAGGCTAAAAAAAAAAAAAAAAACCTATAGGCAGGGTTCGAAAAGCAGACCTAGGACCCAGGAAGGTCATGGAAGGCACCTGCAAAGGGACAAAACGATGCACTTCCTGCAGGAAGTAGTGTTCTTTCCTACAGGCTGGAAAAATTCAGAGACCATGTACTTCCCCTCCTCACTCCCATGTCAGGGTACACACTCTTAAATGTCCCTGGATTTATAAAAAATTTTCTGAATTCCCTAGCACTCATTAACCCCTTCCACCCTCCATCTCCCTGCCTCTCTCTGATAACTAATTCCAGAAAAAGTTAAAGGATTTGAGGTTTCTGACAGGTGAAATCCTGAGTTGGAGATAAGGGATAAGAAGGGAATTGAGGCTTTCCTAAGGGAGAGAGGAGGAAAAAAAAAAAGAAAGAAAGAAAACCAGTGGGCTCTTTCTTGATTTGAGTCCACAGATTTCATCAGGTTGAATGACCAGCTGAATCTGTGTAGCTTAGGAAATGTTCCCAGCTACCTACAAAAGGGGAGCCATGGCATCAGCCACACCAAATTTATGCCCTTTGGGAGGGATTGGGAGGGGGAGATAGAGAGCAAAAGAGCAGTTTAGAGTATCTCTTTTTATCTAAAGTTTTTAGGATCCGAAAATGTGTGAGATTAAAGAGATTGCTTCCCTTGGGTACCAGCCCAAAGATCAATCTTTTCCACGGTGTCTCAGGCCACATGAGATTCCAACCTCGTGCTGGAGTCATGCTGCTTGCATATCCTGCCCCAAACCATGGTCAAGTGTGTGTAGCCTGGTCCATTTCCCAGAGCCAGAACTGCCGAGAGATCAGCTCTGCTCTGTTACCCCAGGTTCAGAACCACCTGCAATTGGCACCTCCACCCTGTTACCCCATGATTGGAACTGCCCAGGAGAAACAGTTTCTCATGCCAGCTGGTTGATACATCGCTGAGAACACTGGATGGGTCTAGCTTTATGTGTCTCCCAGGTGAGGAAAGTTTAGTTCCATCTGACCCATGAACAGAGTTTGTTGACCTGAGGGCATACCTAATGAGGCCACCATACCATATAGAGAATACTCTCAACATCTCTTTCCATTTTTTCTTAGAAGGAGCAAGTGTTACAGTGAGACAGGAGTTAAGAGTCTGTTAGACAGTAAGGGCAGCAGCCCCAGAATGGAATCAGGAAATCCAAAATGAAGTCTGCTATTTTATAATTCACCAGAGATCTTACAAAAACAGCTTCAAGGTGTCCTTTGGCTGTCTGGGACCTCCCTAGTTTGTGATCAGGCCGCCATTGGCTCACAGGAGTATGGGGCCTACATAGGCACAGTGTAAACCCTGAAAAATATGTAGTCTCGTATAGGGTAGAGATTATATTGCTTATATAACAGCCAAAGCTCCCTTCTGAACCCCTTAAAAATCCTACACAGAGGCAGAGGGAGCGGTGGCCAGCGCGGAGCCGGTGCAGGGGCGAAGGCCAAAGTCGGGGGCTGAGCACTGGGCGTCGAGGGCGAGCGAACTCCGAACGAGCCCCGAGGACCCCGCTGCCCCGCCAGGCCGTCACCACAGGTTCCACTCGGGCACCGGTGGCAGCGCGGCGACCCCGGTCCCGCCGCCTACCCTCCGACGCTACTGCCCGCAGACTCGCTCCTACTGCAGCGCGCCCAGCCCAGCTCAGCCGTGGCCCTCCTAGGTGCCGGCCGCCATGGCGGGGGCGTCCGGCGCGGGGTGGGGAAATCTAGTCCCGGGCTTTTTTGGGGCCTAGCTCGGTTCTGTCTCTTCCCCTCGCCGCCGCGGCCCCTGGCCGTGCCCCAGCCCCACTCTGGGCCTCCGTGTCTCTGCTGAGATCTCGACACGGCCCGGTGGTTAGAATGGAACAAACTGAAGGCCCGATGAGATAAAGGAACAGTTAAGAATGCTGGAGCAGAACAATGGATTTTTCTTTCTCTTTCATGCAAGGGATCATGGGAAGCACAATTCAGCAACCACCTCAACTCATTGACTCCGCCAACATCCTTCAGGAGGTTGCCTTTGATAACAGCAGTGACATTGTTGAAGGTGGCCAGACACCATATGAGGCTACCTTGCAGCAAGGCTTTCAGTACCCACCTACAACAGAAGACCTTCCTCCACTAACAAATGGTTACCCACCATCAATCAGCATGTATGAAACTCAAACCAAATACCAGTCATATAATCAGCATCCCCATGGGTCACCCAATGGCTTTGGTGCAGTTAGAAACTTTAGCCCCACTGACTATTACCATTCAGAAATTCTAAATACAAGACCACATGAAATTCTAGAAAAACCTTCCCCTTCACAGCCACCATCTCCTCCTTCGGTACCACAAACTGTGATTCCAAAGAAGACTGGCTCACCTGAAATTAAACTAAAAATAACCAAAACTATCCAGAATGGCAGGGAATTGTTCAAGTCTTCCCTTTGTGGAGACCTTTTAGATGAAGTACAGGCAACTGAACATACAAAGTCAAACATGAAAGCAGAAAAGAAAAAAGGAAAAAAAAAGCAACAAACATGACTCATCTAGATCTGAAGAGCTCAAGTCACACAAAATCCCCAAATTAGAATCAGAGGAACAAAATAGACCAAATGAGAGGGTGGACTCCACACCAGAAAAGCCAAGAGAAGAGGCAGTGCTCAAAGATGCCATCCCGGTTCAGCCAATATTGTCTTCTGCCCCAACCATAGAAGTAACTACTGGTGTTAAATTCCAGGTTGGCAATCTTGTTTGGTCCAAGGTGGGAACCTATCCATGGTGGCCTTGTATGGTTTCAAGTGATCCTCAGCTCGAGGTTCATACCAAAATTAACAGACGAGGTACCCGGGAATATCATGTCCAATTTTTTAGCAACCAGCCAGAGAGGGCATGGGTTCATGAAAAGCGGGTACGGGAGTATGAAGGTCATAAACAGTATGAAGAATTACTGGCTGAAGCAACCAAACAAGCCAGCAATCACCCTGAAAAACAAAAGATTTGGAAACCCCGACCTCAAAGAGAACGTTCCCAGTGGGATATTGGCATTGCCCATTCAGAAAAAGCATTGAAAATGACTCGAGAAGAAAGAGTAGAACAGTATACTTTCATCTATATTGATAAACAGCCTGAAGAGGCTTTATCCCAAACAAAAAAGAATGTTGCCTCCAAGACCAAAGTTAAAAAACCCCAAAGACCAAAATTTGTGTTGCACATTCAACCAGAACAGACCAATACAGGGGAGGTGGCCTGTGCTCAGTCAAGTACTGACCTTCGGAGACACAGTCTGAGGCGGCACACAAGTGTGGAAGAGGAAGAACCATCCCCTGTTAAAATAGCCTGGAAAACAGCAGCCACAAGGAAATCCTTACCATTATAATCCTTTCCATTACAATGCAAAAAGGGAGCCTGGATTTGCAGAAGAGTAACATGTCCCTAGTTGTAAAAATTGAACAAGTGTTTGCTCTTCAAAACGCGGCAGGAGATGGGAAATTTATCGATTGGTTTGTTTATTCAACAAAGGGAATTGGTAACAAAATGGAAATAAGTGTCAGGGGTCAAGACAGGCTTATAATTTCCTCATCAAACCAGAGAAATGAAAAGCCAATACAGAATATATCATCTCCTGAAGCAACATCTGGTCCTACAGGCTCAGTAGAAAAGAAGCAACAGAGAAGATCAATTAGGACTCGTTCTGAATCAGAGAAGTCTGCTGAAGTTGTGCCAAAGAAGATCAAAAAGGAGCAGGTTGAAACAGTTCCCCAGGCTACAGTGAAGACTGGATTACAGAAAGGGTTGGCGGACCTTGGAGCGCAGGGCTCTGTCAGATTCAGTGACAGCTCTGTCTCCGCAGTGATTGAGGAAACTGTGGACTGAGATTCCTGTACAGTTTCATCCCAGAAACTCCAGACTTGTAGTCTCCATGCAAGATTTCTTTGTTGGAGGCTCAATAAACAGTTTCTTTGTTTTCGACTTCAATTTTGCCAATCATCATTATTGGCATTCTCCTGCCTGGTTTCTTCAAGACTCTGAACAATTGCTTTAAACACTCAGGTGATTTTTTCTTTTTTTTCTTTTTCTTTTCTTTTTTCTTTTTTTAGTCTGAGCTGGATGGATACAGCTTAAATCATGAGTCCAGCCTAAAAACCCACCATTTAACTTACATTGATCAATTCCAACATGGACTATTTTTGAGTTTTTTTGTTTTTAAATAAAGCATCATTAATGCAAAAAAAAAAAAAATCCTACACAAAGAGCTTTTGTGGATATCCTAGTCAGAGTCCTCTCCTGGCTAGCAGGCATTTTACTTCCTTGCCTTTATATCTTTTATATCTTTCAAATAAATTTGCTTGCACCCTATCTTCTCTGTCCATGTTTCATTCTTTCTCACTGATGGACATGACCCTGGTGTTCTGGTAACACAAGTTCCTCTTGTCTTTGGTGTTTTTATGTACAAGCACTCATTTTCTAGGAAATTTGGGAGCCTCTAACTTCTGAAATAGAAAAAACCTAAAGCTACAGAAGTTTGTAAACAAGGAGAAAGAAAAATGAGAAAAAAAACAACGAAACTATGCTCAGAGGGCAAGTGGTTGGGGGAAACTATGCATTAGAGTGAGGCAGGAGATTCAGGTGTGGCAGACTGACTGGGAAAGACTGACTGTTAATTGCAAAATCCCAGGACATATGCAGAACAGTTCTCAAATCCCTGCAGGTGAACTTCTCCTAAGAACTCAAACAGATTTCCAACAGGATGGCTGGGATGTGGAGATGTGACTCCAGCTTCAGGAGTGGGAGATACAGAAAAGGACAGTTACCACTGAACTCTTTTTTTTTTTGGTACTAGCGATTAAACTAGGGACTTTGCTCTTTTGAGGCAGGGAGCGGAACCACTGAGCTAAATCCCCAGCCCACCACTGAACTCTTGTTACTGCATTTGTTTCACAGTAGCCCACTCTCATCCTGTAGAGCATACCTATTTTTCTATTTTTACTTGATCCAAACTCACTCTGCAGAGCCTTTTCTCTTTCTTAAGTTTAATAAATTTAAAACCTGATACCATTTACACTTGTCTTGACTAAATATTTGCTCAGGGCAGAAAGAACCTAGAAACTACCTCTAGAAGGAGACTTCAGCACCTCCAAAACCTGGTAATACGCAGAGAAATGAGATGAATTATGACCTGGAACTGGGAATATTTATGGGGCCTTAGGGGTATTTTCAAGATGGGTAATATAAGATGTGTATTCCTGAGGTAGGGTAGAAGAAATAAAAATTAGATAGAAAGGAGACAAGGAAATTGAGATTTTTTTTTTTTTTTGAGACAATCTCACTATGTAGTTCATGCTGGCCTTGAACTCTCTATATAGTCCAGGATGGCCTCAAACTCAAACAAATACTCCTGCCTCAGTCTCCTGAGTACTAGGATTACAGGCATGTGCCTCCACACCCAGCAGAAATTGAGATTTTTAAAATTATACTTTTAAAAAGAACTATACCTTCAGGACACCACACCACTCTAATTTATTTTTCCTTTTCTCCCAAAACAGAGTAAAGCTGGGCAATTTCCTTTCACCTAAAAATAGGTTTGTCCATTCCCTTTTTACTTGCAAATGATCTTCCTTCATCTGTGAATAGACCACCTTTTAGTATTTCCCATATGAATGACCATTATCCCACCAGGATGAGCCATCCTCTTTTGTCCACTAGACAAGAGTAAGACTATAGGTTATCAAATTCCACAGATTTCCACCACCCAAAAACACAAAAGATTCTCAGTTCTCAACTGTATCATGTCTCCTTTCGCGGGGCACTAATACTCAGCTCTTGAGTGCGCCCCATATCTACCTCTAATAAATCCTTCTCGTGTCTCTTTTACTGACACGTTTTGAAACTTCTTTTTCCTTAATGAGACTTTGAGAAACTACAAACTTATTTTAATAGAGTTGTTACCAGGTTTTGGAATGTTGGAGTCTCCTTTTGGAGGTGATTTCTAGGTTCTTTCTGTCCTGAGCAAAGAATTGGTCAAGACAAGCACAAACAGTAGCAAAGGTAGGAAAAGAAACAAGCTCTGCAATTTGAGTGTGGGCCAAGTAAAAGTAGGAAAAGAGGTACAACCTACAGTGTGAAGGCAGGCTATTGTGAAGAGGCAGATAGTGAGTGCTTAATGGGGACTGTCTCTTTTTGTATCATCCACTCCTCAGGTGAATATCAAGTCTAGGTCATCCTATCAAAAACCTATTCAAGTTCTCGCAAGAAGTCCAAATGCAGGGCTTTGGGAACTGTTCTGTGCATATGTCCTGGGATTTTGTAATTAACAGATCACATCTACTTTCCCAGCCAGTTTTGCCATGTCCTAATCTCCTGTCTCAGGGTAGGTTAAATTCTTTATTTCTGATCCAGCCTGGGGACATTTCCACTGTCAGGTTACACATTGGGCAGGCTGAGAATGCAAGCCATTTATACGTGTTTGAAGTTGGGATAGTTCCTCATTAATATTGCTGCTTCCTTAAGGATGGAGAAAGAGCAATTTACAAGTGAAAAGGACAGGTTCAGAGCCCAATTTATAGGCTTGCTCTGTCTTTAAGACCTTTAGAAATATTTTTTTGAGTAAATTTCTTGGAAGGGAAAAAGGCTGGAGTAATTTTGTGTCCTGAAGTTGCAGTTTTTTAAAAAAGAGTACAATTTTTAAAAATCTCAATTTTCTTGCCTCCTTTCTTTTTAAAAAAAAATTTCTCCTATTCAACCATGTACTTATTTAAATTCTGTGAATTTATGATCCTCAAGGCAAAACAAAAAGTTTCAACAAAAGACCATAGTATGGGAGAAAAATTTTTCAAATTATATGTCTGATAAATGACTTGTACCTAAAATGTATAATAAACTTACAATTCATCATTAAAATTACAACCCAATTAAACAATGGGCAAAAGCTATGAATAGACTTTTCTCTAAAGAAGATATATAGATGGTCCATAAACAGGAAAAGATGCCCAATATCTTTAGTCACCATGGAAATGATAACCAAAACCACACTGAGATGCCCCTCCACACTTTCCAGAATGGCTATACAAAGACCAGAGAAGGCAGATGTCGTTAAGGTGTGCACAAGCAGAAACTCTGTGCACTGCTGGTGGGAATTTAGAACAATAGCTGCTTTGGAAAATAGGCTGGCTGCTCTTCGGATGTCTAAACATAGAGTTAGCATGTGACTCAGCAATCTTAATCTTCCTGTGTACTCAAGAAATGAAAATATATATGCACACAGAAAATGTGGACATCGATGCTCTTAGCAGCACTATGAACAAAGCCAAAAGTGATAACCCAAATGTTCAATCAACTGATGAATAAATTAAATACAGAATATCTATATAATGGCATATTGCTCAGCAGTAAAAAGAAAAGTATGGATATAGGCCACAACACCAGTGAATCTTGAAACAATATGGCCAGTGAAAGAAGTTAGATGCAAAGGACCACATATTACATGAGTCGTGCATATGAAATACCCAAAGCAGGCAAATCTACCAAGACAAGAAGTAGGGTGGTGGTTATCAGGGACTAAAGTGGCTGAGGGAAGTAGGGAGTGACTTGAGAACGCAGGCCAGCTGTCTTTTTGGGGTGATGACAATGGTCTAACATGGACTGTGGTGACAGTTGCATAGCTCTGTGAGTACACTTAAAAAAAAAAACCTCAAGGGGCAACAATCCACTTTCCAGTCCCCCTTCAGTCTCTCTTAGACAGAAGCTCTTTCTCTCAATAAATTTTTCCTACTCTTAGCCTCCATTGTTCCTAGAATTCATTCTTCGATTTTAGAGAAAATGAACTTGCTTTTCAGATATCTAGCAGGTTTGAGAGTTATATCTATTCCCCTATATCATTTTTGAGGTCTTCCACTGAGATTATAGGATAGAGGTAAGAGTTTGCTTTTGTTCCATGGGTTCTAACTTTGGTCTTCTTGGTTCATAGATTGTAATGTTTTGTTTCATAAGTTCTGGTTCTTGTTTTATAGATTCTGGTTTTCGTTCCATAAATTCTAGCCTTTGTTTTGGATTTTGTTTCAAAATTGTCTTAAATTCCAGGTTGTATGTTTATCCCCATTTAATCAATATTATCTAAGCAACTGTAGTTGTAATCTTACTAGTTGACTATAGTTCTGTCCCACCTTCAACCCCCTCACCTTGTGGCTTTGTCACATAAAACACCTTTAAGAAGCAGGGTGAGTGGGCAATCCACTTTCTGGTCCCCCTTCTGTCTCCCTTAGACAGAAGCTTTCTTTCTCTCAATAAATTTTTCCTACTCTTAAAGGAAAAACTCAATTGTGAACATTAAATAGGTGAATAGTATGGTTTTCAAATTACAGTATGGTATTCAAAAAACAAAGAAACAAACCAAAAAACAAACCAAAAAATGTAGAAAAAAAAGAAAACAGAATAAGAACACTGGACTCTTGTCATAATCAGTGCACTAACTCTTTTAGTAATGGAAGAGAAAAGAGCACCTGGTTTCTCGAGGTACTTCTGAGAGCCCTAGTGCTAGAAGAATGCTCTTCCCATACTAACTCCCACTAATAAGAATGAGGAAGATGAGAAGAGCACTAGTTTGCAAACCTGAAGTTATTGATTCAGACAAAAATCATGAAGGGACACTGAAGCCTGTGAGTCAGTGCTGGGCGGGGAACTGATGGGAGCAGGACAGCAGAGTAGTGCTCAAGTGCTCAGGGAGGGCACTGCTGAAGCTACTCAGCCTCGCCAGGCAAGGAGAAACACTCTGGCCACCTTCCCGGCCAATACTGTGCCAGGTCAACAACCCCATGGTTTGTATTGTATATAGCCAAATTCATGATCCCAAATCTCATCAAGCCATTAGCTCTATCCCACAGCTTATAGGAAACCAACAGGAAATAAGAGAAACCAGTTAAAGCAAAGTGTGAGGAAGGGATCGAATATATCCAGAAAGTAGAACATTTAGCAGGGTAACCAAGCTGCTTTCCTCATGTCACTGGCACGAAGACTGGGGATTCTGAGTCAGTGCTTATTGTTGCACCCAGTGAGAAAGAACCAACCAGAGACCGATATTAAATCCACACAGGAGTTTTTTTTTGGTACCGGAGATTGAACTCGGGTCCTTGCGCTTGCACAGCAGGTGGCGAAACCACTGAGCTAAATCCTGGCCCAACACACAGGAGTTTATTACCAGCCAGCACCCAAGCCGAGCATCAGACTTGAGCCCCGACTCCTCAGGGGAGACAAACGTGTTTTATACACCTTTGAGGCCAACAGTTTCTATGGGATAGAACTAGCAAAGCAAGCAAAAGGTACAGAAGCAGAACGTCCTGCTGTTAGAACATTTGTGAAACAATAGTTGATTAATTGTTATTTCTAAAGAGACTTTCTAAGGGGAGGAGGTTTTTAAGCTTCCTCCTTCTGAGTTCATCTAAAGGGCAGGCAGGTGGGTCAAGCAGCAATATGGAGTTTGTCTTGCTAACTAGGGTCTTTCACTTATGAGGAGCACAGAGCTGTGCTGCCTTGCTGCCCAACCTAAGGGTCATGGCTGACGTTCCTATAACAAGAGTCAGGCTAACAAGAGAGGAACAACAAATTTCTGTAATCCAAGTCTCATGTGGCAGGGAGTCTCTGCAGTGGAAGACCCAAAGATGCAGAGAAAACTGCTGTTTGCGCAATTAGGTTTGAAGCATGGACAGCATGTAGAAATGTGATTGGATACGGTGTGAGTGGATGGAAACAGACCGAGGGCCCATAGGCCTGTCTATGCTGATTCTCCTTGGCTTCTCTAGGTGGCATTGCTTCATCCTAAGCACAAGGCAGGATCACACTGGAATGAGCTAGAATCAAGATCTTCAAGGGAGAAGGGAGACTGTAAATAAAATCTTATGGCTTACTCTGAGGAAGAAAAAGGGAGAGGAGATGGAGGGGAGCATGTCAGAGAGGCCTTCCAATGTTCTTCAGTTCAAAGTACCCAGCCCTCCCCATTGCCACCCTTTCGGGTATTGCTCTGAGTCCCAACGTAAACAATAGAAATGTAATGGGAGTAACATTTGAACTTTGAGGTTTCAGTAGCCATATTTATTTATTTATTTTACTCTTTTTTTTTGCTTAAATTCTTTTATTGGTACATTTTAGGTATACAATACGTTTGCATTTATCACTGGGTACTTGTACCTGTACATGATGTATCTTGGTTCTTATTTTTTCCCCATTCCCTGTGCTCCCTTCCCTATTTACGAAGACTTTGTTTTCATTTTTTCCTTTTCTTATAATTTTTCCTTCCCCTTCTTTTCTTTCCCCTTCCCCTCCCACTTCCCCTACCCCTTTGGACCTTTTCTTCCTATTTCAAATGATCAATTATTCATTTTAATCCTTATTTACACTTTCAATTTCTCACACCAGAGAAACTATTCAGTGTTTACACATGTGTGTCCTACTTATTTCACTTAAGAGTATCACCTCAATGTGCATCCATTTAGCTATGTCTCTAGTTTCTCATTCTTTATGGCTGAGTAGTACTCCATTTTATAAAAAAAAACACATCTTCTTTATCTAGTTTCCAGTTGATGGGCACTTGGGCTGTTTCCAAGCTTTAGCTATTACGAACTGTGCCACTATAAATATGAGTACACATATGTCGCTGTGGTATGATTCTTTTCATTCTTTTGGGAATAGCTGGGTCAAATGGGAACTCTACCTTAGTTCTTTGATGTACCTCCATACTGATTTCCACAGTGGGTTGCACCAGTCTACCAGTCTACACTCCCACCAACAATGGAGAAGAGTTCCTTTCTTCCCACACCCCCGCCAGTTTTTGTTATTGGTTGATTTCTTTTTCTTTTTTTTATTTTGGTACCAGGGATTGAACTCAAGTCCTTGTGCTTGCGCAGCAGATGGCAAAACCACTGAGCTAAATCCCTGGCCCATTGGTTGATTTCTTGATAGCAGCCATTCTTTCTGGGGTGAGGTGGAATTTCAGGGTTGTTTTCACCTATATCTCTCAAATGACCAGTGATGTTGAACATTTTTTCATATGTTTATTTGCTACTTTTACTTCTTTGTCTGAGAAATGTCTGTTAATTTCAGATGCCCATTTTGGAATTTTGTCTTTAAATTTGGGGGTCTGATTTTTTAAGTTCTTTGTGTATTCTAGATAGTAGTCCTTTGTCTGAGGTACTACTGCTAAAATTTTTTTCCCACATTGTAGGTTGTCTCTTAGCTCTGTTTGTGGTTTCTCTTGCAGTGCAGAAGCTTTTTAATAAGATGAGATCCCAGGTGTTGATTCTTTGTGCTAGTTCCCTTGCTACTGAGATTTTGTTCATAAAGCCTTCTCCTATGCCAGTGTCTTCAAGAGTTCCACCTAACTTATCTTCCAGCAAGTTTAGTGTTTCTGTTTTAATATTTTGATCTTTAATCCACTCTGATCTTAGTTTAGTGCATGGTGACAGATATGGGTCTAGTTTTAATCTTTGGCAGGTTGAAATCCAGCTTTTCCAACACCATTTATTAAATAGGCTATCTTTCCTCCAATGGTGGTGGTTGGCTCATTTGTCAAAGATGAGGTGGCTGAGTATGTCTGGAGTTGTTTTTGCAACTTCTAATCTATTCCACAGATCCTCGGGTATGTTTCTTTGCCAGTACCATGCTGTTTTTTTTTTTTTTTAATCCCAGTAGCTTTGTAATATAATTTCAAGTTGGGGATTGTGATACCCCCTGCCATGTCTCTGTTGCTTAGAGTTGCTTTTGTTATTCTAGGTCTCTTATGGTTCCAAATGAATTTTTGGATTGTTTTCTCTAGTTCTGTAAAATGTATTGTTGGAATTTCAATCGGTATTGCATTCAATCTATATAGCAGTTTTGGAAGTATGGCCATTTTCACTATATTGGTTCTTCCTACCCAGGAACAAGGCATGGGTTTCCATTTTCTTTTATCCTCTTCAATCTCTTTTTTCAGAGTGCTGTAGTTTTCAGTGTAGAGTTCTTTTGCTTCCTTTGTTAGATTGATTCCTAGATATCTCATTTTTTGGGATGCTATTATAAAAGGAATTGTTTCTCTAATTTCTCTCTCAGTGAGTCTGTTATTTGTGTACAAGAAGACTATTGTTTTTTGAGTGTTGATCTTTTATCCAGCTCAGTAACCATATTTAAAATGTAGAAAGAGGGTTGGGGGTTACAAGTCATTGGTAGAGTCAGGCCCTGATTTCAATTCCCAGCAAATCCCTCCGTGGCTACACAAAATTCAAAAAAGTAAAAAGACACAGGTAAACCTAACTTTAATAATACATTTATTCAGTATACAGGATACAGTACATTCAAAATATTATTTCAACATGTAGTTAATATAAACATTATTTTTGAAATATTTTGTTTTCTTTTTGTACTGTCTTCAAAAATCTGTTGTGTATTTTATAAATGATTCATCTCAATTCAGATGCCCAATTTTCCTTTGTAACATTTGATCTGTATTTGAATTTCATAAAATTTATAGTCTTAAAAAGTACACCCCCCACCCCCCAAAAGTACATCCAGCCAGATGTGGTGGCTCATGTCTGTAATCCCAGCTACTTGGGAGGCTGAAACAAGATGATGGAAAGTTCAAGGCCAGCCTGGATAACGTAATGAGACCCTGGCTCAGAATAAAAAGTAGAAAGAGCTGAAGCTGTAACTCAGTGGTAAAGTTCTCCTGGGTTCAATTCTCAGTGCTGAAAAAGAAAGATAATCATGTACCCGTTATTCCAAATATTGTATACTGAAAAGTTTTCTAAAATTGAATTGAATATCAGAAAATAATTTTCCATTAACATTTACAGGCACATTAACAAAACAATTTCTTCATTTTTAGGAGAACTGACTTACTTTGAAGGAAGCACATGTCAACTTCAATATTGTATCATTTCAGGTTAATTCTATGTGCTTTTTTTTCAACTCCATTGCATTAACATCACAAATGAGTACATATTAGGTTGAGCATGATGGCCACAGCCACGAACTTCCTGTGTCATAAGTTACAGCCCCACCCCTCCTTTTCTCCAGGTGGGGCAGGTGCTGGTTTCCTCTAGCCACACATAGGTTGTTTCCTGTCCTGCTCCATTAGGTTTCTTCTTGGCCATGGCAATTCTGTTACCTCCCTCTTGCTCAGGTTTTACCATACAGTTACTTGCAAGCTCTGCTTCCGGTCAACCATATATATCTTTCCCAGGAAGCCAGTGCGGGTGGGGAGTTGTAATTCCGAGGGCTCTGGTTGGTTCATTTTCTTTTTTTTTTTTGTATTAAATTCTTTTATTGGTACATTGTAGGTATATAACACAATTACATTTCTCATTGGGAATTGTACCTTTATATAATGCATGTTGGTTCTTATTTTTTCCCCATTCCTAGCCCTCCCTTCACGCCCTCCACGCTTCCCTATGGTTGGTTCATTTTCCAAATGTGATATGAGATGTGGAGGTTAAAATGCCAGCTCAACTAAATGTGATGCAAGAGAAAGGATAAATCACTGTGCTGCTCTGTGGCATATTGAGGCCAACATTAGATAAAGACAATACTGTGACATGGGCCTGTTGGGAACATTAAATGCAGAATGTGGCCAGTCTGTTTCTTCAGAAATCTCTGACTCAGAGAAAAGGTTAAAGTTTGACTGGGTTTACTTTGTTTATTTGACCTCAAAGACATTTCCACGTGGTCAGTTCTGGATTATTATCCCTGTGGTACATCTGGAAGCCAATATTTGGTGTGTGCTCATCTGTCCCCCTGGCTGGTCAATGAAAATGAGATGCATCATACAGAATCCCAGGCTGACCGGGTGGTGAGTGTCCTTGCATTGTTTCAGGGTCTGGATGGCAATTATTACAACATGACACAGAGGGAGAAAAGAGCCTGGTCAGCTGCCCACCTGCACAAGCTCCTGTATTTCCATAGCCCCTGAGCTCTCACAGCTCCCAGGAGAAGTCACCCTCCACATCATAGCCCTCTTCCCTGAGGCTCCTAACATGCTACTTTTCCATCATGCAGAGCTGGAATTCTAATCCATGACTCCCATGCGCCAAATTGTATGCATTTTCTACTCTTATAACCAGTACCATGTGTCCAAATTAAGTTTTACAGTGACTCATTTTGGGTGGGTGAGGTGGGAGCGGAAGAGGAGAGTTTTTTCTAATAAATCAACTCTAGATCAGACCTTCTGTATGGCTTGCACCTTGCTCTGTGGGTTTTCAACTCTCTTGTTTCACTGTTCACTCTTCACCTGCCGTACTAGTGTCCCTGAGTGCCTACCTCATGCCAGGTGGTGTCCAGGGACAGGCAAAATCAAGACACAGAAGGGTTCTGCTGCACTCAGAGTCCCATGACAGAAACAGGTTGAAAGAGAGGGAGTAAACTGTTCAGAGATTATGCCAAGAGGGAGGCAAGCAGATGAAAGAATGGAGTAGAGCTGGGGTGGGGGCAATGAGGAAGCCTCTCAAGAAGGTGACACCCAAATCCTGAGCAAGCCTCCCAGCTCGGGTTGGATTGGGTGTGTCATAGGACCTTGAACAACCCAACAGTTCACGGAACAGTGTGATCACACTCAGACAGTAAAGGTGCTGTATGTGTCCAGCAGGAGTCCTCACTCCAGGGAGGTGGATGTCTGAGATCCTGCTGGTTGGGTCCTGAGCACAGGTGGGCAGCATGAGCATGTGGCTCAGGCCCCTGGGGCACCTGCCCCTATACTTTCCTTTTGGGCTGAGAAAGGAGGTGTAAGACCGAGGGCCTTACCAAACGCTCCAAGGAGCTGACTGCAGCAAAGAACACCCGGGAAGGAACACACCGGACAAGTTGGAAAGTAAAACAGACCTTAGTCTGGCCAGACGGCACTCCCAAAGCAAAGTAGTTTAGAGAGGCCACTAGCCCAGAGTCCGAGGCTCTTTTTATAGGGGGTTGCAGGGGAAGTTAACAGGTGAAATTTACAGAAGAGGAACAAAGGTTAGTGGTCAGCTGACACATACTGATGGTCAGCAGATGTTTTGTAGATTGTTCTATAGATAGCAGTGTCCGGAACATCAGTTTCAAACAAAGAGTTGAGTAATTTACTTTGGGACCTTATGGCTGATACAGATCTTATCTAGTGTCCCGGAACTAACAAGCATCTTTATCTATTTACTCACATTCAATCACAGTTGGGGCTAGGGGAGTTTTATGATTACAGAGTTATGCAGTCCCACAGAGGGGTCCCCTCTGGTCAGGTGGAACACTTGATTCCCACCTTGTGTGATGTGTACTCCAGGCTGCTAACCTCCATTCCGGGCTTCTACAGCACAGTGGGAGCTGGTAGGAGGCCCCACCCTCATACTTCCATGCCCAGTGTAGAATATTAATGTAAGACAGCCGAGATACCACACATGCCTAGCTGGGCACAGGCACAAGAGCTCCAGATACATAACCCTGTGAAGTTCAAAACAAAAGTTTCTGCTAAAGTGTGGATCTCGAATGTCTCCCCAAGTTTGGCCCATGTGATGAAGTCTTGGTCCCCAGCTTGGCACCACTGAGAGGTGGTGGAGTCTTTAAGAGGTGAGGCCTACTGGCAGAAAGTTAAGTCATGGTAGGTGTGTCCTGAAGGGAGTTGTGGGGCCAAGACCCCTCCTCTTTTTGTCTTTTGAGTCCTGAGGTGAGCAGCCTCCTCTGTCATGTGGGTTGAGCACCCATTTTCAGGTACTAAGCCACCACAGGCCCAAAGCAACAGGCCAGTTTATCATAGACTGAACCCTCCATAATTGTGAGCCAAAATAAACCTTTCTCTTTTTAAGTTATATCAGGTATTTTGTTACAGGAATGGAGAGCTAACACAATTCCCAACCAGCTCAAGTGCTACATGGGGGGAAGGGAACATGGGAGTATAGCATGGGGTCAGTTTGAATTGCCCCCACCTCTTGGACCTACTTGGGGGAGAGGGTTGTAATACTTGTACTGGCTTCCTGGGCAGCCATAACAAAGTCCTCTAAATGGGCAAGTTAGGCAACTTCTATGGTTTAGCTCTAAAGTGTTCCCCATATCCTCCTGTGTTCAGAGGTAAGGTTTTTGGAAGATGATTGGGTCATGAGGGTACTATAGGCATCAGTGGATTAATGCATGGGTGAGTCCATAGCTGAATGTGCTTCTCAGAGGTGAGTCCTGTCTGGAGGCAGGTCGCTGGAGGTGTGACCTGGAAGGGCTATTCTTGACCCTGGCTCCTGTCTTGTTGGGAGCAATGCTACATAATTCTAGGGAAAAATCATTTGATTAGGCCTAGTTCTTCCACCTACAGGCCAGCAATGGCATTCCTGAGACATAATTCCATTTTGGCCTCGGGTCACAACTGAGACCTCAGTGATCCGGTGATGCTGTGATGCTCCAGGACAAGACCACACCTGCAGGAGATGCCCTGGGAGGAACCAAATCTTCGTCTGCATAGTTCCTCATTGTTCTTAGATTTCCACACCTTGTTTATCCCAATGTGAAGAACTGAAATCTACACATTCATTTGTTACATTTGTTTCTCCTGATGTACTGAATAAAAGGTGCTGCAAGTTAGGGGTTCTTGTATTTGCCACCCAGAGCAGCACTGATCAGACCCAAAGCTCAGCTTCTTCTCAGTCTCATTTTTCTACCTTTCCTGTAATTCGCCGTTTGCTGCCGTGCAGGAGACTAGGACTTGGTGCAGAGGTTCTGGTAACGTCCTCTTCCCCTGTTCCCTACACTCTCTTCTTTCTCTGTTTCCTTTCAATTGTGGATTGAGCAGTTTTCCTCTGCCAGGCCCTTCTACCAGGCTATTTTTTGCCTTGGAGCTGACCTACCATTAACTGAATCTTCTAAAAGCATGAGCCAAATAAACCTTTCCTTAAGTTGAGGCTGTCGTGTATTTTGTCCCAGTGACACAAAAAGCTGACTAATATGGCAACAGATGTACATTTTCACAGATCTGAAGGTTGAAATCCCAAGCTTAGGGTGTTAGCAGTGTGCTTTCTCCTGAGGTCTCTCTTCTTGGCTTGCAGATGGTGTCCTCTCCCCATGTTTTTCCTCTGTACAGTGTCCAAATTTCTCTTTTTATAAGGACTCCAGTCATTTTGGAATAGGGTCCATCAACCAAATGACCTCATCTTCACTTGGTGACCTCAGTAAAAACCCTGTCTGTAAATACAGACACATTCTGAAGTTTAGGGGGCTAGGACTTCAAAGGGAAACTTTTTTTTGGAGGGAGATAAGGGACACAATTGAGCCTGTAAGAGGAGCTATCCCGGATCTTTTCCTAGATCTGATTATAATTTTCTTCTTTCCTCTGAAGCCCATGTTATCTCGGGTATGTTGACAGCCAACTGTCCACATTGCTCATGGTTTTCCTGTGATTCTGAACCAAACTGGAAGGGGATGGTCATACCAAGCTGCACACAGAGGCTATCAAGAAGACAGGCTTTCTCTCAGGAAGGACTGGTGCTTTCACTATTTGTGACAAGTAACTGTGTTATGTTAGAAGAGGTGTGAAATTGGAATTGCTGCGGTCATTACGGCATTGGAAGCTAACGGCAGGACCTAGAAGGCTGTGTGGTCTGAGTGGCTGCAGTCCGGACTGTGGTGGTTATAATAGATGGGCTTTTTCTTCTGACATTTGAAAACTGGAATCCAAATTTTTTAGATGTCCTTAAAACACAAATTTCCCAGTCTTGAGCTTCCTGGAGCAGTTCTCCACATGAGGGTGGAAGTGAGAGGCAGCCACACACAGGGTGTCATTTTTCTGCCAGCAAAGAACACAGCAATGGTTTTGTGCAGAGTGCTAGAGCAGATGCAGCAACCAAGGCCCAGCAAGCAAGCACTGAGTGGCGCACAGAGCCCTGGGGCTGGTGTCTGGCCGTGTCGCATCTAGACCTGATTTTTCTGCTCTCTGAAAGTTCTGCAGATTATGTACCATTCTTTCATGCTTTCTTTCGTATTTGAACTTGCAAGAGTCATTTCCATTGTCTGTAAACCCTGATCAATGTACCAGAGTGGCACAATCCAGGGGACATACAGTAGCCACCAGGCTCATGAGGGTAATGAGCATTTGGAATGTTGCTGTGTGGCCACAGGGCTCAAATCTGAATTGTATTTCAATAAGTGATTTAAATGTGAATAGCCAAAACTGGGTACCGTGGGAGAGCACCATACTAGAACGTGAGTTTGTGGTTGGGTGTGCCTGGAGAAAACTGGTCATGGCCCATACCATTAGACCTCCAGGGCAGAGCGGGAGCCTGGACTTCCTCTTGAAAGTCAAGAGGTGCTGTGGATCTTTTTAGTAGAGTGATGAAGTTTCTTGAGAGTTTTGGGCTGTGAGGTGGAGTAAGTTGGGAGAGGCACCGCATACCAGGAGGACCAGGCAAGACTATCTTACAATTGCCAGGTGAGGCTGATGGAGGCAGAAGGGGGTGGCAGGTAGTGGGATGAGGGAGCCAGGTTCAAGAACAGTGAGAAGGACACCTCAGGTTTTGATAGTGGATGACCTGGTACTCGGCCATGAGACAGAGACTTATGGACCAAAGGATCTCGGATTTACCCCTTGGAAATAGTATTTATAATGGAGTCTCCACTGAACTGGGGAATTAGGAAGACTGGCCTGTTGGAGGCCAAGGCTGGGATGAAGACAGTGAATTTGGGGTTGCAGAGCCAGTGTGAGATGCCAACATCACATCCATGTGGAAATTTGTAGCACATGATGGATGCAAGATCAGGGGCCAAGTCCAGATGGGGGAAGCACTTTATTATTTTTAAGTCCCAGACCTCAAAGCTGCACTTGGTGTTGCAGAGCAGATCAGCCAAGTTATACCAGCTGCTTTGAAAACATAGATGCTTGGCTTCCTACCAGGCACACTGGAAAATCTCTTAGGGGTTCCTGGAGGGTTTGATTCACAGCCACTTCACAGTGAAGAGGCCTTTGTGAATTAAGCTTTTCCTGCAGACCTGTTATATTAGATTTTGTCTAATAAAGAGGTAGTTAAGTAACTTGTTTGCTCCTCTAAAGGAGACATTTTAAAGTTTTCTCCTGGATGTGAGATAACCAGTGTTAATGTACTGGATTCCTAAACCAACCAAACTCAGAGTCTTCTGTTTTCACTCGTGCAGGTTTACAGTGTGGTGTGTGGATTATTTGAATCAGCTTTCAGTCAGATTCCTTATTCTAGTTAGAGTTCCACACAACAATGACTTTTGAAGAGTGTTGTAGGAGGAGCCAGAGGCCAGATTCTGGGCCGGCAGTGTCGCCTCAGGGGCTCTGTCCAGCACAGTGCCCTGTTCTGTCTGATAGAGTAAGTGACAGAAGGCCTGGTTTTGGCTTTGATGCCTGCAGCTCCGGATCGCTCAAGGACCTTTTTAAGAACGTGGACCTCTCGCCCTCTAGTGGCAGTTTGTAACAATTGCAAACACACGGAAATAGCGACACTTAGGTAAAAGATTCTGGAAGGAAGTCAACCTGCCCATTCAACAAAGCCCCGGTCGCCCATTCAACAAAGCCACGGTCACCCACTGAAGACATCGAGGTTCATTTAGGGTTTTGTATGGGCACGTTCCCAGTGGGAACGGAACACGGAGCTCGTGCACCCCCGTTCAGCGACCTACCGTGTTCGTGTTAAAGCTCTCTGAGCTGGGAGGGCTTCCTTCTCTGAGGTGTAGGGAGAGCTTTGTGTGCAGAGAAGGCAGGTGCAAATGGTGAAGGAGCTGCTCTGATACCCAAGGCCCCTTAAGCAAACAGTGGTGCTCAAACTGGTTTCTGAATACCCTTCCCACAGCTGTGGGAGTTAGGCTTCTGTTGTTTTCTACCTGTGAGTTCCCACTACTGAAATAATTAGAAAAAGAGATGGGTAGAAATAGAAAAGAGGTTAAGCATGTGGTAGGGTCAGTGGATGTGCAGTTTACAGTCTCTTATCCAAGATTTTGGGACTGTCTGTATTTCAGAATTTGAGATGGTCTGGATTTTACAAGGGTAAAATAGTGTAAGTCCATATATTATGTAAGAGCCTCTGTTGTCTGGGACGTACTTTATAATCCTGCCAATAAATATTTCGGCAAAACAACATGAATATTTATGCACCTATGATAGTTAAGGTATTTAGAGGCCACCAATGTTCTCCCTATATCAAAGTCTTGCTTGGATGTACCATGTACAGGTGCAAATTCCCTATGATGAATGTTAGCATTATGTATGCCTAAAATATAACAATAAATGTTATGCTATTAAAAAAAAATAAAGTCTTGCTTTGCTGGTCACTGTGAGTGGTTCTCTGTGCTGCAAGCTTGCTGGAAATGCAGGTAAGACATTACAACCCTGAACTGTAATCCTGCTCTTCAAAGATGGCAGAAACAGAAGTGAGGCATACATGGCCTCAGGGTTGCATGGTAGCCCCATGGTAGTCAGGAGGCAGATTGGGTGGACTGGAGGGATCACATGGAACGTGCTTGGTATCACACTGCCTTAGGGCACTTTAGCCTGCTGCATAGGAGAAAGTTTGGGAAATATGACTCATATATGTTGACTAGGTGGCCAAATAAAGACTCTACAAAGCATGTCAAATAGCCAAACTATTCTGGGTCCTCCCTGTCTCCCACTGTGGCACATGTGTGCTGGAGCGAAGAGCTCATTTCCAGTCTGCTTGCTGCCATCCATGAGCTATAAAGGGAGGTGCTGCATGGAAGCTTGAGGGAAATTTTTTTGTCCTCCTGGGTTTTTAACCTAGGGCCTCCTACATTCTAAGCAAGGGCTTTATCACTGAGCTACATCCCCAATCCTTTTTAAATTTTGCTTTGAAATAGAGTCTCTATAAGTTGCTCTGGGTAGCTTTGAACTGGTGATCCTTCTGCCTCCGTCTCCCAGACTGCTGGGATTATAGGTATGTGCCACTACACCTGGCTTGATTTTGTAAATTTTTGAATGAGAGCATCATTCCTAGCTTGGCCAAATCCCTTCTGAGAAAGTTAGGTCTTTGGCTTGTGAAGCACAGGATCCCAGTGATAGTTGGTACTTGGGTGACTTGGCCCTTTGAAGCCTTCACGGGAAACACTCTAGAACATGCATCTGGCTTCAGCATAGCCTGAGCAGAAAGTGCAGAATCAGGTAGCAAAGAGCAAAGCTGAACTGGAAGGAACTGCAGGACTCCTGGGCAGAGTCTGGCTTGAGGATGCTCAACTGAGAAGGGTTGGCCCTACTTGTTGATCATTCTGAATCTATTCATGCTCCATGTTCCAGAAACCCTGTATTTCCCAAGAAGCCTGGAGACCTGAATGCTTCTCTGACGGTCACAGTGTGAGCCTGAGGACCCCCTAAACCTCTGGCTGCCTTTTGTCTAAGATGTCAAGTAGGGCAGTTGTGAGGACAAAATTCATTATTTTATCATTATTCATGGGAGTTTAGAAATTAAACTTTGGCTTCTTTTCATACCAAATTCTTTTAGATTGAGGTCTCTGGAATTTTGGAATTCTTTTGAGGCTTTCTAGATTTCAGTGGGAATATTCTGTAACTAGGCTAGAGTTTGTGTTGTTATTGAAATTTAAGGCTCTAAAATATGTTTTAAATTTATGAGGAGCCAAATTCTAATATTTTTTATGGTTAAAAGAAAGTCTTTATTAACAAAAGCCATTTCAATTCTTGTAAGTTCATCTTAATATTAAATAGAATAAGGTGCTTAATAGCTGTAATTCAACACTTTATTGCAGTTCAGTCCTTTTCAATGAACTTGCTGTGAACCTGTTTATATTTTAATAGAAGCCAAGAATCAAATATTTAGATGGATGTAGCTAACTGCATTGGAAAATGAAAATTTATAGATGTTTTATCATTAGAGCAGAGTAAAAAAATCCAATGAAGGATATGATAAAGTTTGGTTTAGAAAGAATTTATTGATAGGCATTATCCCTTTTTTAGAACAAGTATAATTTACACAAATTAAATGTCTCTTTCTGTCAAATATTAATACATACTTAGCACCTTTTTTTTTTAAGCTGAAATAGTATTTCAGTTGTTGGTTACAAAAAAAAACCAGAAACTTTATCAGAATTTAACATAATTTACAAATGTCCTAAGGATTCATAAGCCACATAATATTTTAAGTAGAAAAATACTAATTTTAAAAGTTTGGTACTGTTTCTGTGGTTTATATGTATTAACTGATCTCTTTAGAGGAAACCCAACTAAAAGTTGATCATATTAAGTTCTGTAAAATAAAAGCAAAAGCTAATCACTTTCTAACAAAAATTGTATACAACACCTCCGAGTACCAAAGATATCATTTAGTGGTTAATTGCCCAGTACAAAATACTAAATAAAATACATTTTCTGTATTGTTTTCAACTTGCAGCCACTCTGTTATCCAAAATAAGGATTTCCAATAGATAAAACCTGTGGTGCAATTTACTTAGTGTAGACCATTCCATTTCCCCCATTAGGTACTTAATTTTCTCCCCCAAGGCCTCCAAACCCCCACTGTGGCACCATATTATTAAAAACATTAAGTAACTGAGATTTATACTGCAGATCAAGGCATCATTTGAGTAATTTCAAATGATGTACAACTCCTCATGTAAAAAAGATGTTTTGTGGTCACAATTACCTCAAACAGTAATTATATTCAAATAACCTGACATATCATGCCTTATCAATTACAGAACCATGATTTTGACGCATGGCAATTTATAAGTTAAGCAACTATGAAATGCTAAAAGATGTGAACAGCTGTTCTTCCATTTAAGTGTTAAGTATTCAGTTTAAGAGTGCTGCAAAACTCAGGTAATGACTTTATTTTTGTAGTTAGCATATCCTACCCGCGGTACAGCATGCTGTCATAAAGTACAAACCCAGGGAAGGTAATCCCTTTACTAAGTCACAAAACTTTTAGCAACCAATACAGTGCTCTTTAATACAAGAAAATATTATTGTTGGAGTCATATATTACTTCAAAAATATCACTTAAGTACCAAATCAAGACACTGTGGTTCTTAGCAGAGCAAATTATTTTATACAAATTAATGTCTTTTACAACGATACAGTTTCTTCTTTTAAAGGGGGTTCCTCTCACACACAGTTCTAGTTTGCAGCAGGGCAACTCTGTGCACCTAAGGGGTGACTCTGCTTTGTTCTGGGGTTGGTCCACAGCCAGGTGAAGTCCCAATGCCTGAAAAGCTTTAACATTCTAAGTTAAGAAGATTCATTGTCAATACCAATTTTTTCCAAGTACTTTTTAAAAAATGGTTACCTTTTCATATAAATACTGGAACCCTAACAAGTAGTCATTTCAAGTCATACTAACAGCAGATGATCCCTGTGCTTTAGAACCTCTGTATCTCTGTGTTGATGAAAATCACACAGCCTCACTCCAGTCTATCAAAAAAAATTCTACCTAATAGTTGTGTTTTTTAAATAACAAATAAATATACTGTCAGCTTGGAGAGACCTGGGGGACCTGGTGCTGTAAACCAATTTTCTTTATCATTTCTCTACAAATGTGGCCACTGCCATTGGTGTCCTTACTCTTCCTCTTGCTGAAGCTGCCAATTCTTCAGTCTCAGCATTTAATTTGTGTATTACCCATGCCATTGCTTCTTGGGCCTTTATTAGCAATGGAAGATATCGTGCTTGCTATCAGTCCTTCAAGGTAACTGCTGAGGCTGACCCCTTTCACCGTGATTATGGCTTCCTGAGTCAAAACAGTTTTTTCTGCATCCTGAGAATGTGGTTTGTATATGTCTTTCATCTACTGAAACCATATTTGTAAATGAAATAGTAGTAGATTTAAGTTCCATTGTTTTCTCTACAAGATCAACTACAGAATGTTCTTAAACATCTGTTTTGGTTCTTGCTGCACCAATAATAGACTTCACAATGGAAGGCAGTCCCCACTCTGTGCTAAGAAGTCTGTGGCTGTGGAGCTTTCCAGAGGGATCCATATATCTGTCCAGCACGTCAACTCCAACCACACTGGGGTGCATTGGGTTTGGGTATTTCTGCATCGCAGCTGTTGTTAGTTTCCCAGGGGTGGTCAAATACGTGCTCCGCAGTCCAGATCCTCATGGTACCGGCGGCCTGCTCAATGTTTCCACGGCTTTAGGGGACAACAAGTCCCAATTCTAATCTTAACTTAAAAAAAAATCTTTTCCTCTGACAGCACCCTAACCTTTTTATCTGCTATTTAGGACAGAAAAACAAAACCTACTGCTTCGAGTTTGCCTAACTCTAGCCTGAAATCCATAGTTTTAACTAACAAAAACATGGAGTCTGGAAGCCTGGAAGTTTTGTCATTTCTCCTCATGCCAAAGTTCTCAGTCCTACCATGTAGCTTCCATACAAACACAGAACTGCTAGGATCAGCAAATGATTCCACACATCCCTTGGGCTGTGGGCAAAACCACAGGAAAACATTTGAATTGCACTCAGGGTCAATAATGTTGTTGTTGCTAAGCTGAAACTGTAATGTAATTTGGAAGATGTGGCTTTCTTGCTTGAACTCAGGTGTGATGACAAAAACATCTTGAAGGTTGTTTCTAAGCCATTTGTTTATCTGATGTTTTTCCTCATCAGAGCAACGTGACAAACACAGTCAAGCTGGACAGATATCATATGTTTTTTTAAAAAAAATTTACCTTATTTTAATCTTTTATTATTACTGTCTTTTGAGATGCGAATCTCATTGTGTTGCTCATGTTGGCCTTAAACTCCTGTGTTCAACAAATCTTCCTGCTGAGTAGCTGACTACAGGTGGATGCCAATGTGCCAGGCTTACTTTTTTTTTTTTGGTACCGGGGATTGAACTCAGGACCTTGTGCTTTTGAGGCAGGCGGCGGAACCACCGAGCTAAATTCCCAGCCGCCAGGTTTACTTTTGATGTTAGATCCTGAGTTTCACCCATCAGTGGGGGGCAAAGTGAGGAAAGCCATACAGGTGGTGCGTTAACTATGGGAAAGTAGTAGACTCAGACCTCGTGCTGATTTGCATTCCTCCGCTTCCTGAAACCACAGCAGCCCTTCTGGCCCTGCTCCACTCTCCCTCTAGGGCAGTTGTGGCAAAGTTACAGCATGTGTGCTGCAACTGTTTGTTATCATTGAAAGCTCCAAAAAGTTTGCCATCCCTGATCTAGGGCATTCTGTGCATTTTACTTAATTATTGTTTGTTTTCTCTCTCCCCTTGCTGGAATATTTGCACTCCTTGAGGGTCAGGCCCAGGCTCAGCAGCAGGGACAGAAGTTGAGGACCCCACAACAGGGCTGCAGATCCAGGACCAGCCTGGGCTCTGTACCTGAGCAGCTATGTGTTATATCGGATCTTCCTTTGCAAATAAGATTTGTCTATTTCACCTGGAAGCTCATGGAACAGAAAAGATGCAAGGGTTTGCTGAACCCTGAAATGGGTGACTCAGGAGATTTTGCTCAGGGCCCCTGAGGCTCCTGTGAAATGAGGAGCTGGAATCCTGCAGCCCCTTGCAAGCCTGGCTTCCTGTCAGCAGATACTGCTCAGACCTAGATGGCCATCTCTTGGGACAAGTGAGTGCCTGAGCTTTGAGGAAACAAGTGACATTCTGCGTTAAAGGCAAATGGAGGACTATAAGTCCTATAAGAGACTAGTATTTACATCCTTAGATACATTTGAGGTGGAGACTTTAGTGTCTCCATAGGATACAGCCCAGCCCAGCCTCACTTTCCTCTCCTAGGCCTCAGTGGATGCTTGGGTAACACTCAATTCAATGGCGACAAGCCTGAGCCACTCACTGTAGGGAGGCAAATCTCCACCCTTGTCCTGCATTTCCACAGCAAAAATGCACAGTTACTTTGGTTCTGGACCAGCTTTCCAGGTATATCTGCAGAGTGGACAGCCTGGGAGGACTGAGGAGTCTCCTAGGGAAAGAGCAGGCCACCTTTGTCAGTGTAATAAAGACTGGAGAGGTGGCAGTTTGGTCTGTTGGGAGCACTGCATAACACCCACCCAGCCCTTTCTCTCATTCCACGTATAAGGGTCAGGGGCTGAGGGCACCAATGAGCACACTGGCTTGTGCTATGTGCTGTGATCTCTGACCCAGGAGCTCTGAGTTTTCCCCACATCGTGAATCTGGCATTGAGACTTGTCAGCTTTCAAGATGGGCACAGCCCAAGCCTCTCAGTTCTTACACCCTTTCTTCCTCTGGCAAAACCACACTGAAGCTGGGTACCAGAAGCAATGTGGTGGAATAGTGCTAGCCCATTTATGAAATCTCTTCCAGAAATCTCTGGAACCCACGTATATGTCAGGTGATGTGACTCAGGGGAATTCAAGTCGCTAATTAGCTGATCTTAAATTCTGGGAGCTTTCTTGTTTACTAGGCAGCAAAATAGCTGCTGCTTTGAATGATGCTGCCTTTAGGGCAGAGTTTAACAAATTTTAAAATTTGTAACCTTAGACATTGTCCTTTTCTGTCCATTTTCTTTGTCTTTGCTTTTTGTTTGTAACAAGTATAAATTCTTGTGTGCAGCCTCTAGAAAGCAAATGGTGAGGGTATCCTGGACTGTCCCAGTGGCCCATGTACTCTAGGGCTTCAAGGTGGGTGAGGCAGTAGAGAGGGGACCGAGTGGCAGGCTGGTGGGGCTGAGGAAGAACAGGTGAGGTCTGTCTGTTTTCAGCTTGGTGAGACCTGTCTGGGGCTTCTGCTCTACAGGACAGGAAGACAATGAATGTTTTGTGTGTCACAAATTTGAGGGACTTATTGTGGCAAACAAAATAATAGATGGGACATACAGATAGCTTTTCAGTTTACATTTGTTTCAGGTGGCATTCTTCGAGCATTTGTACTGGGTGTGGTGAGAGGCAGGATTTTGTGTGCATTTATTGTTGTCCTGAAATTCTCTTAGTAGTCCCCAAGCTCTTGCTCGTACAGAGGTGTAAGAGTCCAGGAGGAGCCCTCCTGTGCTGGAGTAGGGGGAAGCACACAACATGCAGCAAAGGTGTATGCATGTGAGCTTGTGTGGTGTGTATGGTGGGGTATGTGTGATGCTTCTTGGGATGTGCTGGTTAGGAATTTTCCAAATGGGAAAAAGAAATTAGGTTGGAGAACCAAAGACTAATAAAGGTTTGCTTTCTTCTGTGTTCAGAAAGGAAGGGCCTCCATGGCCTGGTAGCACAGCATAGAAAACAGAGTAAGGACTGTCCCTGGCAGTCACCCCTGGTCATCTGGTCTGTCTCACAAGATGACTGAACATTGCCTCCTTCCAGCGTACCTGCCCCAACACAGCCGAGCTCCTCACAGGACTGGAGGTCTCACAGAGCACACTCAAATGCATACACATTCAAATGTGCACACACATACATATGCACTAGCAACCCTCATATACATACGTGTGTGTACACTTATACTTGTAAATTTACTCATGCTCACACCTCTACACACACACATAAACCTGCAAACGTGCACACACATGCATGTCATGCTCCCAAGCATGCACACATTCATACACACTTGTGCATCATGTACCCACATGTGCATGAACTCACACAACCACAGATACGCACATGTACACACACACAGGCTCTCAGCTTGCAGTGACTGTGATGCTGTCCACCTCCACATAAGTTACACACACACACACACACACACACACACAGAGGTATCTCAGTGGAGGGATGGGAGGCTGCCCATCATCCTCTGAGGTGCCACGTGGTATAGCAGAGGCTCACAATACCTGTAAACAGTGGGAAGAACAGAGGAATGAGGAGGTTATCCTTGGGCTGTTATTATAACAACATAGAAAACCCAAAGGTTCTTGTTATATTAGAAAAATATTACACTTCATAAAATCCATGTTTATTCAAAAAATCTATTCCGAAAGTCTGGAAAGCATAATAAATATCTGTACAGTGGCCGCCCGTCTCAAACATGAAATATAAAGCACGAACATGAAAATGATCTGTAAACACAACTGCTGAGCTTGTAAACAAAGTGCCAAGTTGGAGGAGCGGGACAGAGCAGCGCTTGGGGCAGGGCAACCAGGATGTACGTGGCGTCCCCTCCTGAGCTTTGAAACCACCCTGGGTCGCACCTTCCACTTCTCCCTACCACTCAGGGACTTGTAGCGTCCTCTCCCAGTCTAGAAGTTTTACAACTCTTGAAAGGGTGAGGGGCAACCGAATATTTCAGAGACGGAAGCCTGAAACAAATTTTATCCTGTGCTTGAGAGAATGGGTAAAGCATAAGGTAAAAATCCCATGTGCATTTTCAGGAATAACACCATTTACCACTCAATACTGGCTAACATTAAGTACTACTGTCGCTCACTGAACGATATTCCAGACATCAGCACACACAGGGCTGGATTAAAATCTTGCACAAATCTCACCTTAGGATCAAGTTGAAATCCTCATGCCTCACCTACATTTGAGTTTGGGGTTGGAATCTGGCAAAGCTCTCCCACCAGTGGGGTGAATTGGGTGTTCCTCCCAAACTGGGGTTTTGCTAGGCAAGATGGATCTACAAGAGGGCCAGAAGGGGCCACTCAGCACTGGGTTAGAAAGCCTGGTGCAAAGTAGTTTTTCTTATGAGAAATTTTAATTATGGTTTTGTGATCTCAGGGGCTATGATTCTGGGAGCAGGGAGGATTCTGAGCTTCCCGAGATGTCTGTATCATCTGCTAGAGCTTGTGGAGCCTTTCACAATGGAGGGAGGGTCACTGGATGGGGAGATACACACTAATGCTATGCACAATCTTGCACTTCCTACTGCTTATAAACTGCAGTCACCTGCTGTTACACTTTAGATGTTTAAAAGCTGAGTTAAAATATTTCTATCATAACCCCTTTAGGCTCATATTCTGTGGGGGACTTCAAGTATTGCTGTGCTCTGAGCAGGGGCAGAAAAATCGAGGTATTGTACAGACTCTCATCACATACAGGTTAGGGACAGTTGGGTGATGGTCACCTCTGTCCTTTTGGCATGCTTGTGGCTCAGAAGGTGAGGCATGTGACGTGGGCGTTACTGAAGGAGATGGTGAGCTAGCTCTAGAAGCCCACACAGATACTGTGTGATGACTCTTCCTCAGCGAAGTGCTCTCCTTTATTTCCCTGGTTCTTTGCCCTCATGGCTGGAAACTCATGGCTGGAAGCAAACCAACCAACCTAGGCAAAGGCTTCGAGCAGCTGATGGGCGAACCTATGCCAGTGTAGCAAGCAGAGGATTTAAATGACTTTTGCTCATTTCTAGGAGGATGAAATCTATGACCTAAGTACTATCCACTTTTTCTAGGTTTCTAATAAGAAATGAAATAATTCAGATCTAAATCTTGAAGTGATTGGGAAAGTTACTTTAGCCTCAGGAAAAAGCATTTTCCACTGAGAAAATATGAGCAATGCCCAGTAGGTCCTCTGAAGACAGGTACATATCTGCTCCCTACTTTTTAGTTTTTTGTAGTTCTCTCTAAAATAATAGCCTCATGGAATAATTAAAGCTTGTGAAACAAGTTTATATTTTAAGGTCTGAAGACAATTAAACCAAGCTGAGTTATTTTCCAGAATGCAGCACTTTCTTTGGGTTGTGGTGTTGGGTTCTAGAGTGAATCAAGATAGAGGGCAAAATAATGACATATCTATGGGCTTCTTAGTGCAAGCCCAGTGTGACCCACAGGGGCCTCTCAGTCACTGCCAGGTGCAGAGGGGGATATTCTTCAGTGGTACCAGGAGCAGGGGCCGCGAGCCACAGGTGACAGCATTCCCTGTCCAGCCTGATCAGCAATCCCCCAGTTTAGGACTGGCTGGGGCATCCTCAGTATCCCTAAGGGACGCTGGAGAACACACATGTCCTTGTGGGCTGGGCTGAGCCTGCCACGCAAGAAGGTTCTCACTCAATTCTACTTCACAAGTAACACACTTGCGTGCGCACACCACATTGGCATAAATGAAATGTTGATTTAAAAACATCTCTGTGCAACAGAAACACAAAACACAACATAAGCTACAGCTTCTACAAAGTACATCTCTCCTGTTGATGGTGAGCTCACTCTCCTGCTTCCATGAGTGAGTGTTGGGCTGATGTCTCTCTCCTTTCCCCAGTCCTACAGAGGTAGAGATGGGGGAGGTGGTAAAGTTCCATGTTCTACCCTTTATAGCTTCTCTGCAGACCAGAATGATGAAGGGAGTGAACACACCAAAACCTTCACCTTGGAGGCATGTGCAGACCCAGTGCTCTCTAGAAAGTCTCTGCTGCCCTTGTCACCAGTGAGCTGGGGACGTCAGGTCAGCCTCTGCAGGGACAACCTAGACAGAGTCATACTGGTTCCACCTGGCTCCTTCCCAGGGCCCTGCTCCAGACCTTTGCAAAATGGGACTGAAGTGCATACCTGGCTGACTGCCTCCTGCATGGGCTCTCTGCTCTCACAGGTCAGGGGCAGGGAAGGAGAAAGCAGCCAACACCTCCCTCATGCCCAGAGGAGAGACCACAGCTCTTTGGATGATATTGGGTAGGACCAGGCCTCGAACCTGAATGACCCTGTCACCCAATCATGTGTCTATCAAGAACCAAGACACCAGGACATCTGGATGCATCCAGCCCCTCAGAGGGGCTCTGCAGTTATCTGACAGCATCCCACACTGACATCCTTCTCCCTGTAGTAATAAGAACACCTGTACTGGGAGTCTGACCACATTACTGGCTTCAGAGCTGGACAGAATCTCTCCCTATAACTACACACCATTATATGGACAGACCAGGACCCTGGAAGCAAGCCAGGCTCTGACATGGTGATGCAAGTTGACTGCATTCATTTGGTTTTGCTTGGGAGTGAAGGAGAGAGCAGGCGGCAAGTTCAGCACAGCAAGACTCTGAGGATCACTGCAGGACTCTCTTTGGGGCCAAGAAGGAAAAACAGAAACAGTGAAGGCCAGTTCTGCCTTTGAGTTGGACTTGTGGTCACTTCTGGTGCCTGTGAGCGGGGCCATGTCCAACGCCTAGGAGCCTGAGAGGGCACCAGGCAGGACAGTGGGGTTGGCGTCCAGGTGCTGCTGACTGCTACAACCTTGTGGACGTGAGTCTTTTCATGCCTCTGCGCTGGGCCAGGCTGGATGACAGCACGGGCTCCAGTCGTGGGGCCTGCGGTGTCCTGTTTAAAGCAAAGTAGGTTGCTGCCATTGCACCCTAAAAGAAAAAGGGAAGGCAAAGGTGAGCATGGTGCCCTGTCACTGCTGAGGGAGGTGCTGGGGCCACAGGACTCCATAGAGCCTTAGATCTCCCCAGGATTACTGGGGCTCTGAGTGTAGTGAGTCTGCTGCAGTGTCAGGCACACAGTGGGCCCATAAATTTTACTGTCACTGCATCCAGCCACCCTGCTACACCAGCCTCCAAAGGTGCTTGTGCCTCAGGAGTAGGTATTGTAGACCTGCATGGAGCCTGAGGATGAAGGCATGTGATTGGCTGGTTGCTAACAGGGAGGCCAGGTCTGTTTTGGGGCCTGCTGGGTCACCAAGAACACTGTCATGGCCACCCAGGGACCATCAACTTCAGTTTCTGCCACTGTAGAGTAGACTAGACTAACATAGTGACCGGCTTATCCTGGAGTAGCTCCAAATCCGCGGATGGATCTAGAACAGACCATACCTAACTGGATCACGCCATAGCGTGCAGGATGTCTGAAATGGAGTCCTGCCCAGAATACAGCTGCCTGAGAGATGAGTGCTATTCTGGCTGTCTATCACTAGCACAATGGGGATGTCTGCAGACCTCTGGTCTAGAACTGAGGGCCCTGGAACATGAGGCCATATGGCCGCCACTCTTTCCTACCCAGAAGTTGTCACTCAAATATGAATGCTGGGTGTGGCTGCACATGTATGATGAAGTGGCTGGTTGGTACCTAAGGGACACCTGCAGTTTCCTGCCCCCATTTGTCCCACAGCCACTTGGTACCTTCACTAGGTGAACATCTTGTCTGCTCAGCTGGTTCTGGGACAGGAACTCTCTGTTGACAATCCATGGGTGCTTCAGCACTTGCATAGTTGTGAGGCGCTGCTGTGGGTCCACGTGGAGCATCTTGGACACGACATCCTGCAGAGGGTCACAGGCAGAGGGGAGAGAGTGCTGGGTTGGTTGGTGGATGCCTAACAGAAGGCCTTCCATGCTTTTATGCCTTCAAAACCCAACAGCTCTTTTGAGGATGGCTCTTTGTGTTTTGGAGTCCAACGATTACTTTTAGGTTTATGGGCATATCATTTGTTACTCCTTATTTCTTGTTCTTTGTATATTATTCTTTCATCCCCCTCTGTCCCCTCATCAGGCGCCCAGGCATTCCCTAGTGACTGGTCACTCTGTCAACTTGACAACTGGTGGGGCTATTAACCCAACAAGATTTCCAATTGGAAATATGTGAAAATGTTAAAGGATGCAGGTAAGTTGCTGCAATACTCTTTTAATAAAAATGACAGCTTTCCAAAGGGGAGGCTGAAATAACGAATGTCCCACAGATAGAAACTATCACACAACAAAGTATTACATTTTTATCAAAAATATCTACAAATTTACACATCATCACAGAATCCATATAATATATGTCATTCTATATGCCAGTGGCTCATATCCAATCAGAGTAATCCTTATTTTATAATAACACAATAAAATTACTAAAATTGGCTTAAATATAGAGCTCTACATTATACTGTATATACATATCGGCAGTCTATGGGTGTGCTTACACAATGCCATACATGGTCAGTCACAAGTATGTTACATTTGCATTGTGTCTCATGAAACGACTTGATGTACTTCACACACTGCACTATAGCTAGTCCTCATATAAGCTTTGAGGTGAACAGAGCAAGTATTGTTTCCTCTATTCTGCAGATGAAGATATTAAAGTTCACAGGGATGAATTCCTTAAGGAAGACCCAAGATAAGAGTCACATTCTTCCCACTAGCCTGCCCTCCTTCCTTTGGTATTCCTCCCATATTTAAATATGAACTAAAATGAATTAGAATGCATAAATAGTGTGAGTTTGAATCCCTTATTAGAATTTCTCATCATAAACCACAACAAAGAAATACTATGTACTGTAATAATACCCTTTGTTATGGTTCATATCTAAAATGCCCCAAAGCACCATGTGCTCAGAGGTGGTGCTTTGGGGAGGTGATTGGCTCATGGGTGTGTGATACTTAGCAGTGGATTAATCTGCTGATGAGTTTACAGTTGAATGTGATTTTGGGAAAAGGTGGGGCACTTGGGGTGTGGCCTGGAAGGGTATACATCACTCCCTCTTCCCTTGATCTCTCTCTGCTTCTTGCCTGCCATACCAGGAATTGATTTTCCTCTGCCATGCCACCCTGCCTTGGAACCAGTCGACTATGGATGGAAACTTCTACAAACTGTGAGCCAAAGTAAACCTCCCCTCCATTAAGTTGTGGGTGTTGGGCATTGTGTCTCAGTGATGAGAAAGTGACTAGGACACCCTTCTTCTGAAGAGATAACCAATGCCCTTTATTATTTGATAAAATCAACCTCAGTACCTCCTTGAAGAAATGTTTCCTGGAAGTGGGACCGTTCCCAGGTCCAGATGTGAAAACGGAAGCAAAGAGAACATTACTGACTTGCTTAAGATGACACAGCAAGAAGTGGTCCATTTTCATTCGGTACCTCCAGGATGTGGATAAAGACATACTAACAGGGAAGGAGTGTGGCTCAGTGGTAGAGCACTTGCCTAGCATGTCAAGGCCCTGACTTCAATCCCCAGTAATCTTCCTTCCCCTCAAGACATGCCATCCACAGCTTCACCTGAATTTGGAGGACTGGAGGTTCTGCTATGCAGTGAGTGAGAGAAGGAAAGGGACAGGGGAAGGAAGGAAGGAAGGAGGGACGATATGGCAGCGGCAGGCACTGGTGGTGACTGGTGCTGAAGGCAGGAAGAGCTGGTCAGGTTCTAGGAGGTGGCAAAGCTCCTTGCCTGCAGCAGTGGTCTTGATAATGCACCTTGTACTTGACTCCATTCATTTCCTGACACCTTCTCCCTGCTGCCCTCAAGCTCTAGATCACCTCCAGAACAAGCTACCAGCACTCACATTCTGGTCTGAGGCTCCATTTTGGGAAGCAGAACTAAGACAATACCTACACTCATCTGGGGAAGAATGGGTGTGTGGGGGAGCACTTGCAGTGTCAAGATCCTACCCACAGGAAGTGGTTACTAAGTGCCAGCTACTTTCTCCTTCACCATTACCCGCCCCATCGTTTTCACTATGACCTTCACTACCATCACCTCTACTCCACACTGCACCATCACCTCCTCCATCTCCTCCTCCATCTCCTCCTCCACCCCTGTCTACACCAACATTCACCACCCCAATCTGAGTTGATGGAAGATTTGGAACCAGAGCCCCAGCCTCCTACTCCTCTTTTAGCACCTTTACTATAATGCAGAAGGAAGGGTTTTAGTGTTTCTTACTGGTGGTTGGATTATAATTTACTATTTGATTAGAGAGCAATTTGATGATGTCAACTAAAAAAGAGTGAGTTGAACGGTCAGGAGTAATGAGGATGATCACAGTGTGGACTTCAGACAAGCTCAGATTCACACTGATTTAAAGTAACACATATATACCTTTGTACCAGACCTTGACTCGGTCAGTCTCGGGCATTCTGGGCAGTCATCTGATGACATCATGAAAAGTGAGGGGTTAATTGTATGTGTCAGCTTGGCTGCTTCGTGATGCCATTGTATACGTTGCTGTGAATGCATTTGTTAGACATGACTATCATTAAATCAGTGGAGTCTGAAAGAAGCAGCTATCTTCTAGTGGGGTGTGCCTCATCTAATTGGTCAAAGGCCCTAAGGAAAAAAAAAATTGAGCTCCCCAAGGAAGAGGCAATTTTGTCAGCAGACAGCTTCTGAGTCAAACTGCGGCCCTGACTCTCCCCTGGGTCTCCAGCCCCTTAGCCAGCCTGTAAATTCCAAACTTGCCAGCCAGCGATCTTATGAGCTAGTTCCTCAAAAATAATCCCTCTACTCCTCCTTTTGTCTCTAAATATTCACACCTGTGTACGTCTGTGTCTATGTGTATGTCTCCTGTTAGTTCTGTTTCTCAGCAGAACCCTAAGTAAGATAACAGAAAATGTGATTATTTTGCAAATAATTTTTTAGCTGTAAGACTTAAAAACATCATGAGATTAGACTACCTACAGTATTTATATGGAAGGTATCGTCTAGCCTCCTTACAAATAATATGGCTATTGGAAACCTCCAGGATCAAGAGTTAAGAACACTGGGAGGTGCACTCACTTTTGCTGCATCAGATATGGAGTCCCAATTTCCTCCAGAGAGGGCGTACTTCCCGCTGCCGATCCTTGCCAAGATCTCCTCAGGAGTATCATCAGGTCCATTGGCAAAAGGGGTAAATCTGTAGTGAGAGAATTGGTGGCAATGAGCTTCCATTTTATAATCTAAAAGAAACTTTACACTGCTCCTGAGAGGCTAGCTCCTCGCTGAGCACATGAAGTACTGTTTTATCATGAACTTCCTAAAATTCAGGCCAGCCTCCTTCCTCCTGTGAGGGCTACAGAAGCCAGGATAGATGGTCTAGGGTACACTCTAGTATTTAATAAATACCTTGGGGATGAATGGATGTTGTGGGGCCTGGGTTCTTCCTGGTGAGAGGGAGCCCTGTCACATCTTCTCCATTCTTGGAGAAGGAAGTGAGGCTGACATAGGGAAGGTTCAGCCCAGAACTCAGAGCTGCAGAAGCAGAGCTCAGTGGGAAGCAGGTGTCTAAACCTGGTCTCTTGCCATATATGTCATGTGTCATCACCAGGGACTGGCTGGGCATGCCTGAGGCCAGTAGGGCCCTGAGGGCAGCCATCCTCAAGAGGCTCTTTGACCCAGAAGCTCCTGGATGCTTCCTGGGCAGGAGAACACCTCCAAGACATGGATGTGGCTCCCTGCAGTAGTGGCCCATGCAGCCAGCAGAATATAGACTTGAAGGCAAAGGCCTGAAAGTTTTGTTTCTGACCCTTGATCTGTAGTTGTCCTGAGGGGATAAAGAAGGTGGGTCGTGTCTATCCCAGCTGGGGCTGTCTCTTGTGGTGTTTGCTTGAACTCATTTCCTGGGGAGGGACCAGCCCCCTGCCCCCTGCTGAGGAGTGTGTCCTTGCTCTGACACACTGGGGAGCAAGGCCATCCATTACCCTGCCAGCATGGTGTACAACAGGATTCCCAAGCTCCAGACGTCACATGCCGCATCATAGCCTTGTCGCTTCAGGACCTATGAAGGAAGAAAGACCTGGGAAGTACTTCAGTAGGGCACTCAGCCTCAGAGCATGCTTCTCAGGGTACCACGAGTGGCAGAGTGATCATCAGCAGCAGGCCCTTCACAGTCTGCTCAGTGCAGAGTGCTGCCAGGCCGGGTGGACAGACTTAGAAGGAGGCACCTGTATTTGAGGGCAGAAAGTTTTATAAATTTTGTTTCACACACTGGGGATTGAACCCATGGCCTTCACACTGACCTACATCCCCAGCCCTTTTTATTTCTTATGTTGATACAGAGTCTTGTTAAGTCACTAAGCTGCCCAGGTTGGGCCTGAACCTGCAATCCTTCTGCCTCAGGCTCCCAGGCTGTTGAGATTACATGTACCCAAATGGGACACCATGCCCAGCAATCTTAATCATTTTCAAGTGTGCAGCTCAGTGGCATGAAGCACGTTCACAGTGCTGTGCAGCCTTCACCACTGTCCAACAGCAGCGCTTTCTCATCTTCCCAGATTGAAACTGTCCCTGTTAAATGCCAACTCTCCAGTGCCCTTCCCCAGCCTTGACAACCACCATTCTACTTTCTAGCTCTATGAATCTGACCACTCTGGGGACTTCATATAAGTGAATCTTCCCATAGGATCCTTTTATGACTGTTTTTTTTTTTCACTTAGTGTAATGGCCTCAAAGTTCATCCATGTTGTAGTATGTATCAGAATTCCTTCCTTTTTAAGGTTAAATAATATTTCATAGCGTGTTTGTGTGTGTGTGTGTGTGTGTGTGTGTGTGCATAATTTAAAAATTCATCCACCGATGGGCTTGAGTAGCTTTGGCTATTGTGTTTTGGCTATTGTGAATAATGCTGCTATGAACAGGGGTGGACAAATAGTTTTAATTGTTTTGTGTATATACCCAGAAGTGGAATTGCTGGATCATATGATAATTCTATGTTTAACTTTTTGAGGAATTACTGAGGCAGAAGAATTTTAATGCATCCTAGGGTTACATACTTCCATCGAGGGCAATCCTCTTGATATATTTATAGTTGAATAACAATGAAGAAGGCAGCATAAATGCTCAGGGATTACTGTAGGTTATTATAACAGTGTTGAACACGGGGTTAGGAGAGTTGCTTTCAATTCCTTTGGTCAGTTTCCTTTTACACGCTGAATTGCTTGGATGCTCACTGTCTAAGATCTAGCTTTATAATCCATTGGCTGAGTGCTTTGTAAAAGCCACATAAACACATGAAATTTGTTTTTTTCTGAATCTATGAAAGATGGATAATTGTTTGTATCCTGTCCTTAAGGTATATGAGAGAGAAGTAAAAAAAAGTCAAAAGTACTTTGTAAATGGTAAAGTTATATAGCAATACAATGCACCTCAAAACTAATAAACTCAATATTGTGGGACACCAGATCATGGTTCCCCAAATGTGCCTCCTTCTTCATCTGAGGACTATTGAGCTGTGGTAAATAAGCAGCAGCAGGTGCAGGAGAGCTCCCACCCCTCTACTGCCTGGAAGCAGGACACAGAGTCACAGGGACAGAAGGTACTTGCCCCCACCTGAAACACAAAGTTTACCACTCAAGATAGCTTCAGACCCTTCTGCCTGGATAAGTACAAGAGGATCTACACTGACTGGCTCTACCAGCAGCCATTATCTGCCCTCTCATGAATTGCTGCTTCCAGTGCCTCAAAGTCCTTCTCTGTGCCCTGCCCCTTCTCTAAGAATCCACTGATCTGTGGTGAAGATGCCACGGAAGCCACCCCTTTGAGACTCACCCCTTCCCTGAGTGTCTCCCATGTACCTGTGAAATAACCATATTCATAATCTTGTGTTTCTCTTGCTGGTCTGAGTTTTTGGACTGAGACCCTAAAAGGGCTGTGGAAAAATTACTTTCCTTCCTAGCAATACTCTATATTAACACCGATCAACTAGGGAATCCATGGAGGTTGTTTTTAGAGTGGCACAGGTTGCTCAAGTGTCTGGATGACCCCTAATAATGGCCTCTCAGCCTACTCCCCACTGCATGTCCCAGGACACAGGGGCATTGCTGTTGTGGAGCAGTGGCCCTGAGTTCCTCTTAGCCACTGGGCCACTATAAGATCCCAGGCTGCCTTTTTTCTCAGACTTGTCACTTGGCCACACTCAGGCTGAAGTAGCTGGGATAATTTCAATCAGAAGGACCCCCAGAGTCCAGTCTGCTTCATTCCCCACACCCTACTCAGTCCAGCAGCACCACCACTGTGCTCCTCCATTTACCATCAGCCCACACAAAGAAAAGTGGATTTATTTTCACACCCACAGTAGTGTTAGTAGAAATTGGTCCCACAGAACTTGAAAAGGAGGCTTCACAAGATGCTCAGGCTGAGGTTCTCTGAGATGGGGCCAGGAGCAGACAGGATCCTAAGTACATATGTGAGCTTTTAGTTTTAAGTTGCTATGGAACCTGGTATTCTTAAATTCAATGGCTATAAGTTCTGTCAGAGAAAGCAATGTGGAATAGGAACTATGGTGCAGAGAAAGCTCATAACTTCAATCTCTCTCCTGGGACAGGTGGGTCTGATCACAGGCAACCTATCAGCTCTGTGTCCCCATGTGTTATTATCTCACTTTCACTTGTAACAGATAGGCAGATTTGATCCAAGTTGTTGACAGCAGGATGACAATTTTACATGAAAATGTCACTGTTTAAAAGTTTTTCAGACAGGAAAATAAAATGATAAAATTAACCATTGGAGCAAGCCTGGCTGACTTCTAGGAGAGCCTGCTCTTCTTTCTGTCTCTACAGGAAGTCCTTACATCTTTCCTAATACACTGCTGGAGTCTACCATGATGTCACCACCACCCCAACCCTCTGGTCACTTTGCACACAGAAGCAGCAGGAAGCTCTCTTTGACCCTGCTGGGCTTGTCTTCCCCAGGGACCTCACCTCAGGTGCCACAAAGTTTGCAGTATAGCAGGGGGTCATCAGCAGCCCGTTCTCAGCACGCAGCTGCTTGGCAAAGCCAAAGTCACAGATTCGGATGGATTCGGGGTTTCCAGATTCATCCATGTACAGAATGTTACTGGGCTTCAGGTCCCGGTGTACAACCTGGAGGGCAGGAAATATCACGCAACAACATTAGGAGAGAGGAGAAGTGTGCTTGGGAGGGACTGTTTGCTTAGGGGCAAGTTCTCCAAAGAGGTACGGCCGGCAGTCTCACCTCTCACCTCTCATGCTGGCCCACGTTCACATCACCATCCCCACTGCAGAGAGTGACTGTGAATAAGTAAGTAAACAAGTGTCTGTCTCGGGGAGGGAACTGCTTAGTGGAGCTGGTCCACAAAAGGACCTGGGTGGTGAGTGGAAGAATGAAAAGGTTTCCAACGGTTGCTCTCATTCCCGAAGTATTTATTGGTGCCTCCCAGATATCAAGCACTGTCAGGTGCTAGGCAGCACCAGCATGTGGCCTGCTGCTATAGGCTCAACTCGAGGTGGTAATGAGCAGGAACAGGGCTGCACAGACATAGCAACTGTGCCTGTGCCCGACTTAGCACCAGCACTCCCCGCACACCCCACAGGGACAGTGACAGCTGCCACAGTGGCAGGGCCAGTGACACCTCAAAGCAAAGTAGCTATTTAGGGCACAAAGGGATGTCTTCTGAGGGGACAGAGGGCCACTGTGGGGACATGTGGTGTGTGCCTTTGAATGGCTTGGACCAGAGCATCTCAATTGTCCTGTTACAGCCCAGTGAGAGCATCTATAAGGGAAATTAAAGGGTCATGCTCAGGCAAGGAGCTTGCTTTGCAGACTCCTCTGGACAAGGAAATAAAAGGCCTGGACTCAGTTCTGTCACTTCCCTCTTTAAACAGAAGAACTCTGTGAAAGCCTCAGCTAGACGGGCTGCCTCCAGTGCTTGTCTACCGGGGGAAACTGTTGCAATACTCCTGGACCACAGGGTGTCTACACAAAAGGAAGCCTTGTGTGGTCCTGAAAGAATATTCTGTCCAGAGATGAGTTCATTTGAAAGGTTTACAACCTTGCATACACAGCTGCCATGGCGGTATCGCTTGCTTCCTGAAAATCACGAAGAAGGATGGAGAACAAGGGTTATTCATTGTTGGAGGCTGGGTGGGCCTAGAGCTGGAGTGTAACATTGGGTGGACCCTCCACCTTCTCAAGCTCTGGTCGCCTCACCTGTGTTGCCTGTGCAGTAATGAAAAGCTCAACACAGCTGGGGCATCTGAGGGTTTTCTGAACCTTAGCTGTCATTGTCATTTCTGTTGAGTGTCCCTTTGCACTGGTTAATAAAATTGGCTTTATATACTGCAAATAATGATAATTCTAAATGTCCTTTTATCAAGGCCAGATTTTACTTTTCCCCCCTAAAATCGGTCCAGGTAAACTTAATTTATTAATGTAGCTCCTGGATATACTATATATACAAATTATTTTAGACCCTTGAAGGGTAGCAGAACACGTCACCCCACAATACACTACTCTGGCATATCGATTATTTTGAGCTTCAGGAATTGAAAGAAATACATGGGAAAGCTCTCTGGCCTCTGCCTATTGACTTAAAAACAGGACCCAAACTGATAAAAGTATGTGCCTCCCCTTTCTACCAGGAAAGACAGAAGTTAATAATCCCCAGACAATCTAGACCCTTGCTAGCCTGTGATGGAACAAATCTTACGCGTCAGCTTCTGCTGGTTCCTGTGTGTTTACCTACTCAGCTGCTGAGAACAACGATCTGTTTGTGTCTTGCTTGCTCATCTGCCCTTTGTCACTCTAACTTACAAAGCCTCAGCAAAGAATACTCTTCCTCCCTCTGCCCTCAGGGAGGCAGACAGAATGAGAGACAGACAGTGGTCTGGAGGGACTCAGCATAATCGGAGGTCCTGCCTGGAATCCACATCTCCTCCATAGCTTCAGTTGGCCCATGGCTATTTCCGAAGCTGCTCTGGTTTCCTCGGCCTTACCCCCTGGGAATGCAGGTAGTCCATGGTCTTGGTGATGGTGCACAGCACATCGCTTGCCTCCCGCTCTGAGAAGCACCGCTGCCGGAGGATGCGGTCCAGAAGCTCCCCACCACGCATCAGCTCCATCACCAGGTACACGTATTTGCCGTCGTCATACACCTAGGAGCCGAGAGGGCTACATGCAGGCCTCAGTGGGCTGCAAGTCACCAGGGCCATGCTCCCCAGCTGCCAGCTATTATGAAAGATGGGCCAGAGGACAGAGGCTGCATCCCTGTGTTCCCTGGCGTAAGAGCAAGTAGGCAATGGGTCATGCCACAGTAGCCCTTCTGGGGGAAGAGAACAGTTGTGATACTCTCCTGCTAGGAGAGGAACAAGCGAACAGGCTCACCGTGGAATGGTTGGGGATTCACAGAAATGCTGGTGATGCTGCCACCCCTGTAAGGCAGAGACGCCCAGCATGGATGTGAATGCAACACAGCACTACCTACACTGTCCCCTAGGACTCAGCTTTCCAAATGTTCCTGTGCACGGCCCTGGGGATTCTGTCAGGATGCACTTCCAGCTGCACAGGCCTTGGGGAGTGGGCACCCTACATCTCTAAGCAGCCCTGGGGGCATCTGCTGCTCCCTTGCATCAGTCAGTTCCAAGGCCAGTGTCAGGTGCCAAAGCAGCAGGATCTGCAGCTAGCTCACCCTATTGAAGCCACTTTCATGTCAGAGAAGGGACAGAAAGAGACAGCTTTTGTCCACTCTGGCTTTAATCTCTTGAACTCAACATTAAAAAACAACCACAGCAAAATCTCTGGCTATTTTTGTGCCCAGCCCCCATGTACAGGGGAGCCCACAGGCATTGGGCACCAAGGACTTCATGCAAAATAGAGCAAGGGACTGAAATAGGCTTGTTTTTAGCTGGTTGATCATCATTTAATCAATGCACTTTCAGAACAAATTAGTAATTTGCCTGACTTTGAACTTAGTAAAAGGCATAAGGTTAATTTTGGAGTGTTTATTCTTGAGTTTATGAACTCCAGTGGTCTACTTTTGAAAACTGAAAGATGATGCCATCACTGAATCACTCATCCCAAAAGTAATAAAAATGAGTTGAGGATCTTAGGAAGTCTCAGATGAGTTGATTTCTGCTTGTCAGTCTTATATTGGAAACAGCATTGAATGTGTGCAGTGGGGAGGTGACTGTAAACCTTGGGGACAGCGAGGGCTTCACATAAGCTTTCTGGACATAAGGCACTTGTTTACTTTGTCCTTCAGTAGTAAACTGCACCCTGAAGTCCACTTACTCCAGAGTTACCAGCCAGAAGGGACACTGAGGTGGCCCTGGCATCCAAAGGCTCTGGGCTCATGAAGAGGATGAAAGCTATCTTCTCTCCTCAGCCTTAAACCCTGCACTCCATTGCCCTTTATGGGATGCTGTGTGCTTCCCGACTAGCTACATGAGGCCAACTCCCACTCCATCCCCTCTTACTAGAGACAAAGACCAGCAGCCACCCACAGAGAGAGCCAGAGAAGCTTTGAGGAGAAGCTGCATGAGCCAGCCAGGCCTGGCACTGGGCCTCCCCTCACTCCTAGACTCCTCACCTCTCTTTCTGTTATAGTTAGGATAAAAACGATCCATGACATGTCTGGGTTATGACTTACACAAGGTGCCATCTCCCCTTATGCTGGTGCATTGTGTGATTTGGGAGCAGTAGGGAGCATCCAAGAGACATGCACACAGATCTCATATTAAGTGACCAACCCCAAGGGGTCAGAGGTACCCAGGGTGGGAACTGGCTTTGGCAAGCAATCCTAGGCACAGGAAACACTCAACATGTGCAGGGAGCTTATGCAAATAAATGGTAGTTTTTCTGTCAGCTGAAGAAACAGAAAGCGGAGGCACTGTGGCCACTGCACAGAGACCACTCACGTCTTTGAGGGTGATGATGTTGGGGTGCTGGCCATACCGCAGGAGGATCTCAATCTCTTCTGAGGGATCTCTTTTGCTCTTATCGATGATCTGGAACAAATACAGCATATAACAAGGACAGGCTTGCTGCTGGACTTTTAGACAGGTGTCTGGTGGATCTTTCAAAGAACAACAGACCCAAGTGGCCTCACCATACTCTCCCTGAACTTTTAGCCTCACACTCTACAAGACCACTTAAATCTCCTGGGAATTCAGAGCCAGGCCTTTCTGCCTCCTCCAGCATAAAAGAGTCACATTTATGTGAGGTGGGATAGGGTGAATTTTTAAATGAAAAAAAATTTCCTACAGTAAAACACACATAGCCATTAATCACCTTCATAATATCCCCCTCTTTTTAGCCGCACTTATCCTACCATTCTTGGCACTTTCTGAAGCAGTTCTGGAAATCCTCTTTCATGATTGTCTTTATTAGGTGTGATCCGAAATATGATAAATGCAGCCACCGAGTGCCATCCAATGGAAAGGCAGACTTGTAAAAACATTATGGTGCATCCTCATTCACCGGATTCCCTGGATCTGGCACCATGTGGCTTTTGGCTCTTCCCAAAAGTCAAAATGACCACGAAAGGTAAATGTTTTGGATTCAGGATGTTGAGGCAGCCAGTGACAGCACAACTAAAGTCACTAAGGAGCTCTTCCAGATCTACTTCAGAAAGTGGCAAGAATGATGGGTAAATGTGTTCCAAGTGGGGGGAAGTACTTTAAAGGAGAATAATGGCAATGTGTCTTTTACTGTAATAATTTTTTAAAAAATTTAAACATTCACTGTATTTTTCAATTAAATCTCATGAATGTAAACCTTTAAGCTCTAGCATATCATAAGGCTAGGTGAAGAAGGGTGGGAGAGCTGCATGGGCAAGTCTCGCAGGCACTAGCAAAGAACACAACCCATGTTTCACTGCTGTGCACCTCGAGCATGTTCTGCAAGCTACACACCAGCAACTCCATGAGGTGAAGTTCATGGTTCTCAACAAGAAACACTGGGGATAGAGAGCAGGCTGGATTTTCCTCAGGAGTGAGGTACAGGGAAGCCCTTTCACATTTCACACCCCTCCACATGCAGCACTTGTACCCAGTGTCTTAGGACAGTAGATAAAATTGTTTTACCTCATAAAAATAGTTGGCTTCCTGCAACAGAATGGCATGAATCCAACCAAGCCTGTCTCGAGACAGGAAGTCTCCTTTGGAGGTTTCTCTCTTAGGCCCTGCCCCCACCTTTGTGGGAAGGGAGCTGGTAAGGCAAGGGGATCATTCAAGTTATAGAGATGGCACAAACAGTGCAAACAACACCCGGGATAGAAGACTTTAGAAACGCCTAACAGCAATGTGTACTATTCTTGTGTGTTAGCTCCCCCTATGTTTAAAACTTTTACTCTGGCGAATGTGCAGCCACGTCACCACTAAAGTATGGGCATGATTTGCTTTTGGTCTCTGTAACACTGGGAACTCAAAATGGAGCTTTGCATAAAAGTCAATTCTTTCCTTTAGATGAACTCAAGGCTGTGGTAGCCTTTGACACACTGCTGTTACTTGATGCCCTCCTCCTCACTGCCCACATTCCATTGTTAGAAAAAGCCCTGAAAATCCTCCAATTGCAAATCCTCCAATCCATGTCTGTTTTAAAGGGCAGTCTGTCCAAGCCAGTCACATCCACGCTGGGCTGCGAGAGGCCTATGAATGGTCTTTGATGACAAACAGGCTGACCAGTGAGGCACCCTTTCCAACACAGGCTCTCCTTTGGCTACTTTTAATTCATGAAAGGGGACTCCTATTTCTGGGTAAGCTGGCACACAATGCATTGTTCTAAAAGAGAGACACCGAATAAGGGCCCATGAAGCCTGGCTCAGGAGCCCATACCTGTAATCCTACCATGCTGGGAGGCTGAGGCAGGAGGATCACTAGTTTGAAGCTAGCCTTGCCAACTTAGTGACTTAGCAAGATCCTATGTCAACATAAAAAATATCAAAATACACTTTACACATTAACCTGCTCCCCACTGTGAAACTAAGGGGCAGATGGGGCAAGGGGAGCCACGGGGGAAATGGTTAAAGTATGTTATGTGCATGTACAAAGCTGCCAAAATGAAATCCATTAATCTGTATAACCAATATGCATTAGTAAAAAAGTAGGAAAAAAGAAAAACTAAATTTAAAAAGTGCTGGGGATATATCTCAGTGTGAAGGCTTTGAGTTAAATCTACAGTTCCGCCCCCCAGAAAAGAAAAAAAAAAGGTCCATTAACAGGACTGGGGCTCTTTACAGTGCCAAAGCGTGCTGGTGTTATGAGCCTGTCTTTGCAGCCCTTGGAAGGGACTCAGCTGAGAGGGGCCCAGACTCTGCCCCCTGGGCTAGGGTCTGTCTTTGTAATTCGAGAAGGTTAAAATACATTCATGAACTTAACAAAAAATCAGTAGCAGATCTATTTATTTTTGCGAAGCCCATTTCATGATAAAGTGATATATTTTTAGCATAAATATGTTTGGTTCCCTCCCAAAGGAACAGGATACAGAATAAACAAGAAAGAGGAAACCTTTTCTGTACTGCCAGGGACACTTGTCAAGAAAGACACAGTGCAGATGCATCCTATACTGTCACTTGATTTAAACCTGGGGAAGGAATGTAAGGAGACACCTCTACTTCCATATACATGCATAAATAACTGTGAAAGAAAAGAAAAATATTAGTAACCTTCCCTTCCTGTGGGGAAGGGAACCTGTACCTGGGGACCCCGAGTGAGAGACCTTGCTGTATTCTTTGGTAAAGTTTTTGAATTCCAAATGTGACTTTTTAATCAATTTAAGCAATGAAATATGAAGGCAATGTAACTATTACAAGAAGCACTTGAGATTCTGAATGATAGATTCATCTATTTACCCAAGTATCTATTGTATTCCTACATGTAGGAATTGTTTTAAGTTAGGAGAAAATTTTTCATTTATACTGATAATTGTGTGTAATTCAAAAACAATTTACCTTAAAAATTGTACCAACATTGAAAAGTATTTTAAGATTGTAATAAAAGTTAACATGCATGTGAGACAGTTAGGATGGGACAGAAGGCTGGAACAATAAAATAAAGCCCCGGGCATGATAGATAAACTCTGACCCTTTGTAGCATGGCACGATTGTACTGACCATCACAACACCTCAATAAAACCACAGAAGCAGAATGTCTGCATGAAATGAGAAACTATTCCCATGCTCAGTTTCTTCATCTTGAGAAACTGGGACAGCCTCATGCATTTCCCCAAGTCCTGGTAAGATTAAATTGACATGTATCTATCTCTTCACACTCCATACAGAAAGCCCTTCACACAAATGAGTTATTCTCACGGCGGTGATAAAATATAGCCACCCTTATTACCCCACGTCAGGGACCAAGTGGCTGTGACTTGCCACACTTACGCTCCTGAACATCACTTTTGGTTTCTGTCTCTGAATCTTCCCTTCACTTCGATACCATGGAGCAGAACAATGTTCAAAATAATATCAGGGTAGAAAGGCCCCAGGAAAACATCAGCAGCCACACACAACTAGAGTTGGAGGAGGGCTTAGTGATGGGGTGGCTTGGTGAAGTTTGGCTGGAGTTGACGTGAACTTGGAAGGGGCACACTGTGCAGAGGGGTGGGCAGTCACTGCCTCCAAGGATGCCCGTCATTCCCCGTGAAGGAACTGTGGGTGCTCACAGGGGTTTGAGGGCCTTGACTGCTCACTAATCCCCTCCTGTGGGGTTTGTCTTCAGCTGTAGAATTGCCCAAAGGCAGAAGGCAAGGCCAGAGCACAGAATGTGACTCTCAGCTTTAGGGAGCAGGAGGAAGTGTGCAGAGGAAATGGAGACCTCCATTTGAAGAGGTTTCCCACTGCGGAGCTGTGACTGGAGTGGGTTCTTACCCTGCTTTCCCTACTCTCTGCCTTCTCCTAATCTGGGTCATTTCAACCCTGCCTGAGCAACTAGGTCCCACACTCAGACCAGATTTGAGCAGATCTAGGTTTGGTCCTCATGTCACAAGTGCTGGCTGCTTTCATCTGCAACTCTTTTTTTGAACGCTTTTTGGCTTAGTTTGATTTTCTTTTCCTGTTTGCAAGGAGGTGGAGTTATTTGAGAGAGTGAATGAGGGAAAGTGGCAATGAGGTGTGATCGCTGGTCCTTGAGCTCCAGGCTACAGTGAACCAGGGACAGCCTGGCCCCGGAGATGGGTTTGGAGTATATCGTTCAGAAACATCAAGTGATCATCAGTGAAATTCTTCTCTGTGAGGTTGGTTACTTGAGATTGATATTGTTAGACTTGTTTCTAATTAGAGAAAGCCCTGGTAGATCAAGTTCTTTATTCTGAGAATAAATTATTTTGTAATCTTTATAATGGAATGAGACCTAGAGAGGGATTGTTAATATGGGTGATTGAGAACCAGCCCCTGTCTCCACGGGCACGCTCCGTAAGACCCATGATCAGGAGCAAGGGCCAGGGAAGGGAAGAGATCATTCTGCTTCTCTCCTTATCATTCTCATCTGGCAGAAGCTGAGCGGGAAGGCCACCTGTCAGAAAGAAACACCACCCAGTGGGCAGTGCATGTTGAGTAACAGACTGTGTGTGTCCTCTGTCCTTAGAAATGCCAAGTCAGTGCCTGCACCTCCAGGAAGCAACTGTGGCTTCAACAATCAATGGCACAGGATGGTGGCTTTTCAAAGTGGGTGAGCGTACAGACCCAGGTCAAATACAGTGTTATCCCTGGTGGCCAGAGATGGTACATTCAAGGCTTTGCTACCACTGACTCCCCTTCCCCCTTTTGGTGTCTGGATCTCCCTTTGTTTTTCTCATATCTTTCCATCACTGGAAATACTCCTGGCCATTGATTGGGGTCGTAGACTGAGTTCAGGAGCTTGCAGGACATTTGTGTCCCCTGATTTGTCAAAGGATCAGTATTATGTTTGAAGAGAAGTAGTGGAGCATGTAATTACTTGAGAAATCTAACAGGTACTTTTTTTTTTGTAAAATCAATTTAAACAAATCACACAGAGAAAGAGCTCCCATGTTTCTCTTGTAGAAAAAATTAAAATTTCCATGTCAATCAGACCTTCTAAATATAAGCTGCATTCAGGCCAAGCATCTGCTTTAATTACATTTCTTTTTTTGGTTGACAAATTACACACACAGTATGAAAATGAGCACGGACATGGGAACACTGTTTCACAGAGCCTGGTGTGGATTCAAATTGCTGCTCCTCCTAGGGGAGCAAGCCCTGGCCCCAGGCATGTGTGTGGTAGCCAACCCTGACACTGTGATTAAGAACTGGGTGACGCATGCTCTGGTACAATTTTAAGGGTCTCTCCTTATTTTCATACAATTCCCCTGCCCATGGAAACTAAGGTGTTTTAACAACATGACAACAATGTGCTGCAGAAAGGCCTATGGCCTCCTCTTGAAGCACATGGCTCCCTCCAGGACAACTCAGCCACTGCTGACAATTCAGGTCCATCTCCTTACACAGGAGGGGTCTGCATGCCTGTGTCCATGTGGGCATGTTTGAAGAGGAACTGGGCCAAGAGAAAAGGCTAAAACCACAGAAAATTTCATTTAATTTCAGATTCTTAGTTCCATTCCAGTTTTTGCTGTAGCTTCTGGTTCTGTGAGTAATACAATTCCTAAAGGGCTGGATTGTGAGCTTCCTGAGGGCTGGACTGTGCTCACTGGGGGCCTAGCATGGTGTCTGCCCTCTATCCAGTAAAACAGTGTGTCTACAGCCCCAAAGCAACTAGCTTCCTATATGCAGCAATCTAGGTAGAATCAATACGATCATCAGCCCAGAAGTGGTCTGAATAATTTTATTGTAACCTTGATTTAAAAAAACCAAATTTGAAGTAAAGCGCCTAGTAACACTCATCCTTGGTACTACCAAGTAGTATAATGAATGATGATAAGAAGCTTCTTCATGTGTCTACTAAAGGTTAGTTTGCCTCTATTGGTGCCCAGCTTTCTTGAATTATTGACCTACTGAAAAAGCCTCAGAGGCCTCTGCTCCTTAGAGGCCACATCCAGGCAGACAGGCAGCACACAAACCACCAAACAGGTTGCGGTGATGAGCACTACAGGGAAGACAATGCAGGCACAGGAGAAATGAGTGACATGGACAGTCTGGAGACCGTTACAGAGACCCTAGCCCATGCACAGAGTTTGCAGGAGTGAGACTGCTGTCTGCAAGAGTCTGGAAATGATGCTCCAGGCACAGGGACAAAAGGAACTTCATGTGTTCTGGGAAGAGTATAGAGCTCAGTCCAGCGAGAAGATTGGGTCAAGGAGACAGGTGGTGAGGCCAGGACTGCAGTGGCAAGGACTCTCCACCTCAGCTGGGTGAGACAGAAGTACTGGAGGGGAGGTTTAGGTAGAGAAGACTGAGACCTCCCCTCTGCTTAACTTAGTCTGCATATAGAAAACAGACAGCAACAGGCAAAGGATGGACTCTGAGGCCCTGCAGGGAGGATGGGCCCTGCACAGGTGTACAATGGCACACAGAGTACGGCTGTGTATGGGGAGCTAGGATGTTTGCCACCACCACAGGCCAGACTCACACTTCTCATCTATTCTGAAGCATGACCCACTGTCCCATCCCACATCAACATCACAGTGGCTCACTGCCTTCCTTCCTGGGAGGCACTGTATGAAGAGGGTGTTAGGGCTCCTGAGTGGCATCAGGAGACAGAGTTGTGAATAGGCAGAGGGAGCACACAGGGGATGATACCAGGAGGCTTCTGATGCACTACCTGGACATCCTTCCTGGACACACTGGGGTCAGTAATCCTCTAGCAGTGACTACTCACTGGTGGGGATAATGACATGACTATGTGATGAGAACTAAGTGAATTAGCAATGCAGTGCTCTTGGAAAGCCCTTGGCATGAGCTTCGGACTATATTCACTGTCACCATTCTTGTCATGGCAGTGCCATTGTGTTAAGTTTCAGTGCTGCCCCGTGACTGCTGCTCCTACCCTTACGAGTGTTGGCTGTTGGGCTGTTTGCTCCTGATGCCCTTGCGTGGAGTTTGGAAAAGAGGTCAACATGGTGACATTGGAGCCTTTGTAGTGTAGGTTAGTCCTGTGCCCACCAGCCAGGCCCTGCAATAAACAGACACTGGTCAAGAGTGCTCTCAGGGTGAGCAGTAGTGAGACCAGGAGAAGCCAAGACATTTGTGTAACACTGTCAACTCTTCAGTAGGTTATTTCTGACGTGTTTGTTTATTTACGTATTTCTATCTCCTGCTCCAGAACACGGCCAGGAAACCTTCCTTTTATAGAAAACCGTACTGTCTAGAATATGTGCCGGGTTATATTGAATCATAAAGATTTGAGAACAAAAGAAAAATAACTCCCTCTCTCAGTTCCTGTAACATGATTGCAGTACCTTTGGTGGAAAGCAAATATTTTTCTTTCAAATACACCTTCATCCTTCCTTTTAATTCCACTCCATCACATGGCCTTTAGGACTTCACAATCAATTCCATTTAAATCATTTTCTAAATGCAGGAAGAAAGGAAGGCGACCTGAAGCCCCAGTGTGCACGCAGGTCTATGTCTGTCTCTGCACAGTCCAGTATGACATCTCCCCCCCACCAGCCTCCTGGGCGGGTTCTCAGGAAGCAGGGCTCAGCTGTCAACTGCAATGTGTCTGACAAAAGAAAGAGGAGGTAGGAGGGACGTGATGGTTTTCATACTCAGCCATCCTAACACCAGCCGGGGCATGGGTGGAGCGTCCGTATGGAGTCAAACCCGGAGTGGTATGTGTGAGGAGGAAAATGGGGTGGCTCTGCCAGAGGCTGTACTATCCATGGAGGATGCTGGACATTTGGTGACCAAGCCTAGGAAACCATATATATATATATATATATATAAAACAAGTAACGTGACAACTACTATGATCCTGCGCATGACCCAACATTGAGAAGTGACAAGCTGCTCACCTCCTCTCAGAGGGACCTGCAATCTGAGTCACTGCTGTTACTGTGAGGTGCTGACAGGGCACTGAGCTCATAGTCAGAGCATCACCCCATTGCCAAGAAAAAGCCCCTCAAAATTCAGTGAAGAAGGACCATGCCACCCTCATCTCCACAAGAACTCCCTGGAGCTTTATCTAGCTGAGCTCCTGCCCCAGCAGAAGGCTGCCCTTGGCTGGGCTTCTCAATCTGCCAACATTCATGTTATGGGCTGGATGATTGACAGGGTCAGGGAGGGGTGCTTACGGTGTTAAGCTGCAGCCCTGACCTCATACATCAATGGCAGAGGGATGTCCTGCCCTAGTTGTAAAAACTGAAATGTCTCCCCACCTTACCAGGGTCCCTGACTGATGATATCTGCCCAGGGCAGAAACCAGTGTCCCAGTCACAGTTGGTTGTGATTGCTGCATTCTTTGTCCTGCTCATTCCTGAGGGGACAGTTCTGAGCCATCCACGTACTAGATGAAGAGGCTGCCTCATCTCCCCGACTGGATTGTTCCTCAAAATGAAGCAGGTCCCCTTTTCATGTACAAAGTGTACAGGAATTTGGGTGGCAGAGTTTAGAAACCATTCAAGTAGTGGCCTAGAGTGCACAGCTGAATTTGAGTGCAGGAGTAGTTTTCCTAAGAGGAGAACCACGTTACACACCAAGCAATCCCCTGCTGTACCCCTAGCTGGGGGTCATAGTAGGAAACACACTGAAATGTGTTTCCTCATTACTCTATTCAGAAGCAGGGATTGTGCTAATTATCAACAGTCAGCTGACACAGAAAAGCCAAAGTAGTTCAGTTACATTCTACCTGGAAAATACTAAAAAGACAAAGTGGCCTGGCCTCAGCTAGAGCTGTTCTGGTGACCACCCTATAGAACGAGCACTTTGCCACAAAACTGGTGGCTCTTCCATCCTTGGAGAACCCAGACAGTGGCCTGGTTTTAGTTAGATGATGGACTTATTGTTGCCAGTCCAGAAGGCGGCTCAGATGTGCTTCTGAAATAGTTCTGGGTCCAAGGTGGCATGTGGGTCCCGAGCTACATCTCACAGAGAAGCCCATGATCTTCCCATGGTCCTGGTCCTTCCTGTGGTGGTTAATTTAAGATCTTCCAGAAATAAATCATGACCCATTGTTGTCTCAGGAAAAATGAGGGAAATCCCTTCATGTCTATCAGCTAAATTTGTCCAGGGAAGTCCAAGGCTTATAAAAAAGAAACAGGAATGTCTGGCTCTCTCTTCTACCATCAGCTGAAGGTACAGTGCCAGAGAGAGAGAGAGAGAGAGAGAGAGAGAGAGAGAGAGAGAGAGCTGACTTCCGATGGATCTTTGTGCTTTGTGTGAGGGTTGGATGTGGGAATGTTATAGGAGGACGGGCCACTGCCCTTGTCAATGGGGCTTATTTGCAAGGCATAGTAGCGGGGTATCTTTGGAAAGGCACTGGGACTGCCAAGAGGGCCACACAGTGGGCTTATTTCTCTGTACTTGCTGGAAAAATTGTTTTTTTCTAGTATGGCTGCTTATCACCTGATAAACAATCTGAAGAATTTCTGTAAGAAATAACTCACACAGAGAGGGTTCTAAGAAGCCTGTGTACACTTATGAAGCATATGGGAAACATGTTTCAGAGCATAAAATTCTCTCATTTAAGGCCAAATAGAGTCTCCTATCCATCATTAGTCCATCTGGACATGGGGCCAACATCTGGTGTTGCCTGGTGGGCATCTGTCTAGTTTCTCTGTAAACTCCCCCAACAGTGAAGTGGAGAAGCAGGAAAAAGAAACCTGGCCAAGAATACAGACATAGAAATACACAAGGGGTGGTGTCTGTGCTGTGGAGAGAATCAGCTCCCACCCACCTCAGCTTCTCCTACTCTGGCCTCCACTGAGAGTCTGCCATGACAGCTACCCTCCCAGAGCCTCAGCCAACATCTTTGGGAGTTTAACCATGATATGTTTACTTCCTGCAACCTCTCCTGCATGTGTTTAAGGCACTGGGAAGGCTGAATCTGGAGAATCCATCAGCTGGACCCACACATTACTTGTTATTCCATATTAAAGCATTTCTTTTTGTTTGAGAAATTAAAAGATAATTTTGTCAAAAAGTTAGGGTGTTTGGGCTAGTGTCTTTTTTTTTTTTTTTTTTTTTTTGCCAGTACAGAGTATTTTCACAGTCCAAGAAACCCAGGGCAGATGTCCCCAGTGGATATGCAGGTACTTGAGGGGTGGCTCTTGAAACACCTTTGGTTCAGCAAATGGCAGTGGAGATGAGGGCAAGCTGGGAGGATAGGGTTGGTCGTGGAGCCATCAAGCTGGGCAGTGTCTTCAGAGCCAGGAAAGCGACAAAGGGTGGCCATGATTCCTGCTACACTCTTCCTTGACAGAAGTCCCTTCTCTCCCCAGACATTCTTGGCAGAGCTGGGGCAACACACATGCTACAGATGCATTTGGAAACAAGCAAGAACCATGCAGTCATGAGATACAGGCTTGGGCCCTGTCCCTCAGAACCCCTGAGGAAGAGTGGTGGGCTTTACAGAGTCTCTCAAAGTCTAGAAGAGAGAATATACTATGTATACTTTTTATATGTTAGGTTCTCATTATAGAATAGCTTTGGCATTAATTCCTATTTTACCAACTAGAAAATTCTAGAAACTATCATTTTAGACTTTTAGTTAATTTAGTTAAAATGTTTACCAACGAAGCTAAAGTTAATATGTAGAGATTCAAGAACAATATATACTGTTCTTGATGGCTGAGAGTAAAACCACTAGCTCTGCTTAAGCTTTTGCAAATAATATTAGTTTCTACTTATTTCTTGGATTATTTTGGGGGGGGCTGTAACTTCCTTCTAACCCTCCTTTCTCTTTCTCTCTCTTCCTATTTTCCTCCCCTCGCCAAATGTCCTGCCTCAATTGTATTTTCTCTAAATGTTGTGTGGTCAGAGCTGTTATTCTTGGCATGTATTATACGTAAAGTTGCTAATGGTGGTAGCCCTTATATGTTGCATATGAAAATGTTAATGTTTTGCAAAACAATTTTAAATGGATGGGTGACCTCATCTCAAATCTAACAACTCCATCGTACCTCAGCTTAGAAAATGGCAAGCGGAGGGAATGTTTAGTTACGCTCCTAATGTTCCCATTGGTACTCCTGTGCACCTGAACAACTGTTGCACATGCACTGTGCTCACAAAATAAGCCTTCCCTACCTTCACAGCATACTCCGCATCCGTGGCTTTGTGCACACATCGCTTGCATACTGAGTAGGAGCCCACTCCGATGTCCTCCTTGATCTCATAGCCATCAGTGAAGTGGATATTGTTCCCATGTAGCTGCTGGAAGAGGTCAAGACAGGAGAGGGTTTTTAGTACTTTCTTGAAAAGGTCCATGTGCCCATAGAACTGCAGCATGCACTGAGAAAGTGAGGAAATGGAGGTCCAGGAGTTACAAGGTTCCTTTGCCCAAGGTCTAGAGCTATTTAGTGATGGTTCTAGATCTAAAATTCAACTTGTCTGGTTCATTGTGCTATGACACCTAATATTTATTTATTTATTTATTTATTTATTTATTTTTGTTACCAGGGATCGAACTTGGGTCCCTGTGCTTGCGAGGCAGGCGGCAGAACCACTGATCTAAATCCCCGCCCCGACACCTAATATTTAGACAAAAGATTATTCCGTATCCATTGACCAGCCTTACTTCTTCCAATATTGTGAGAAAATGGGTGATTAGAAGCAAAAAGGCAGAAGCACTTGCAGATATATGGGATGTGGCTCAGAAGCCCATGTCCAGAGAGTGTATCTGGATAAAAACATCTAACTGGAATATATAACTCCGTGAGTCACAGCCTGCTACTGAACTACACACGAGGTCTTCACCTACCCGCTGTTAACCCAGAAAAACATTCAGCTAACAGGCACAGTAGGCCTTTACTTCACACATGCCACAAGGCCATAGGAGAGAGACCTTGGGGAAATGCAATGTCATTCAATCTACCTTGTAAGTTGAGTTTAATTTTAACTCTTCTAGAACTCTCTGTGTATGGACATGAATATGGTTAAAAAAAAAACTCTATAAGTCTTTGGCCTCCCAAAGACTTGGCACCCACAAATCAAACTTCTGTCTTAGGGTATTGGGTTGACTCTACACAACAAAGACACTTCTGGCTCAAGATACCTAAGGAGTCTCTGGCACAGATACCCATAGTGACATTCGTCTCATGGTCTTTTCTTCTTTTTTGAAGATGGACATACAGCAGGGGCAAAAGTAATGACTCACATCAGCATGGCAAAAGCCATGGCAACACTCAATAACCAGGAAAGTGTCAGGGAAGAGTAGGTGTCTGACATCCACCCATCTTAGCACCCAGCACCCCGAGGAAAACAATGTCCACCCAACCTTGACACCTACCACACCAGGGGGGCCAAGTTCATAGAATCATCACTGCTAGGCATCAGCTGAATACTCCTCATGTCTTACCCTGGGGCAAATGCAGTTACCTGCACAATCGGGTGAACAGGAGCCTTGTTCAGGTCTTGCTGCGAGGGTTCCTGGACCAGGCTGGAGGCCACAAAACTGAATCCTCTGAACAAGTGATGTGCATTGGCACTGGGGGGGACACCAGGAGAGTCTGTGGGAAACAGTGGCAGAGCTCAGGCTTTAGGAGAGTGGAGTGAGTTCAGGAGAAATGACAGTGTACATGTGTGCATGTGATATGTGTGTGTGTGGAAGGACATGTAGAAACCCTGAACCTATGAAATGCCTTTATTTTCAGTGGTGCCAGTAGTTTGATTTTTAAATGGACAACATACCTAGAATAAAAAATTTAGGATAATCATTAATCACATCTTTTATTTTGCTGCCTTCTGAATTTACTAATATTCTTCATCACAATACACCACCCATACCTGCTCCAGACTGAGAGAAAGAGTGGCCAATGATCCAGGAGGGATTGTCAGGGAACAGGGACACCACATGCTGTGCAGCTAATCTCTGGGTCCAGCAGGCACCCTGTGCAGGGGTGCAGCCAGTGAAGACCTGGCATCCTCCCATCCTACCTTCCGTATGTACACATCTCTCCTAGAACACTGAGGCAAAGTCATTCAACCCCACAGCATGTCAGGAGTGTGAAAGGAGCCATTCCATGAGTTATAATTTCTCTAAACTTTGTAAGATTTGTTCCAAAGTGTGACAGCAGTGAGACTGATCCCACTTCCCATTCATCATTGAGTAAAACAAGAGGATAAATGACCACAGGAGGGAATATTTACATTGTTTATAACAGACAAGAAGCTAAACTCTCTATTTTGCAAAGTGCTCCCAGAGTCAATGAAAAAGAGCAAAAGACCCCAAATAAGTAGTGATGGCTACCAAATGCATGCAAAGATACTCAATCTCTCAGATGAGAGGGTATATGCATATTTAAATGAGATTACAGTTCCACATAAGGAATTACCAAAAATAAAAGTAATCAGCCATGCTCAGGTTTGGCAGGGGTTGGGCAGACTTAAAGCTGAAGGAGGGAGCAGCATCAGCACAACCTCCTTAGGTGGGTGGGCCATACTGCCACATTTAAAGTTCACATGTCCTCTGAAGATCAGCTCTGTATCTAGAGATTTATCCTACAGGATTACTTTCGAAAGTACTTAAAATTAATGTAGAAAATGCTGGCTTCAGCAGTGTTTTTGTTACAGCTAAAAAGGAGACTGTAGCAGACATCCCTGCCCGGTAGTAGCAGGCTAAGAGTGACACCTGCTTCTTGCTTTCTATAATTCAGCTATATTGTTTTATATCAGAAGTCAAACTGAAGCTCTACATGATGCAAAACGGTATGTCAGATGGTGGACTGGATGAGTACAGCCCCTCCCCCAGTGGCTGCTGCAGAAACCTAGGCCCTGGTCTATAAAGTGGCAGGGCTCTGCTGAGTTATGTGGAGCTGGGTCAGTGTGACCCCAGTTAAAATTCTTTCCCCTAAGTTATGGCTTCTCACTGACCTAATGGGTTGCTTGCTAATTGCAACTGGTCCCAGTACCAGTTTGTTCTATCCAAGCAAGATAAGCAGTGCTCACTCCCTAACACCCCTGCCTGGCGCCATCATGCCAGGTGTTCGGCAGTATTTCACCAGATGCCTTCAAAGCATATCCAGCTCCCCAATCCTTCCCATGATTATATTCAATAAATACTGGATGCACTTGGGGGCCTTTGTCTTTGCTGCCTACAGCAGCACTGACTGGGTCCCAAGATGCAGCTTCTTCACTCTAAGTCTCATTTCCTGTCTTTATTCTTTAATTTGCCTTGTGCTGCAGTGGCTCACAGGAGGCCAGAACTCACTGCAGAGGTTCTGGCAACAGCCCCTTCCCTGTTCCCTATAGGGGACAACCTAAAGGCCAACCTCCATTAGGAAATCATGGTCATGATCAATAATGATCTGTGCATATCCAGGGGCTTGGCAATGCTTGTGATTAATTCTAGGAAGACTGCGATAATCAGATGATATGCAGCTGTGTAAACTACTGACACAGACACAAGCTCTCAACAGTTTGCCAAATGAAAAAAGAAAATATAACCTGTACAATATGGAGAACATGTACATTGTAAGAAAAATATTTGAATATATGTCTTAATGTATATTATATTGAGTACATGAATATATGGAAAATTCTATAATATTTAAATAAGTAATATTCAAAATATAGCCTATATCTTCATTTTTCTTACAAATATAAAGATTTTAAAAATACATGCTATACACAATGTTTTTAAAAGTTGCATATCTATATTCTATATTTCATATATATGCTAGAATCATTTACCCAAGGTGGGTCTGAAAAGGCCTTTGCCTTTCTACTCTCTACCCTTGACTATTTCTATCCTAGAAAGTTCACTTCTGTCCCTCATGGGGGCAAGGTGTGTTGACTGGGAGACATACCTGCAGAAAAAAACATGGCTTTTATTCTTTATTCGATTGTGAGGTAGGGTTATGAGGGTGTTTGCTTTGAAATCCAGGACTGAGACCATATGCTGCGAGGATGCTTTGAGGACTTGGGCTAGTCTTCAGCATCATGGACAGAGAGTCAGCTAGACCCAGGTCTCAGCTCAGGACTTGTGACCTTACAAAGGGCCTTCACAGACAACCCAGGTAGACAGGCCCACATGACCATTTAACAAGTGTGACCAGGGTTGATTGCAAGTAAAGTCCCAAAATCCTATTTGAGGGAAGCTTAATTAATAGACAAGGTGCAGGTCAGTATGTTTTAGGACCTGAAGTTACACTTCGTGAGATAGTGGAGATAACACGGTACTTTCTGAAGGCTGCAGCTTCCCAGTGACACTGAGCCCTTCAGATGAGCAGGCCTCTGTTCTGCCTGGAGTGCTCTGAGCTTTGTCTTTCTTTTCCCTGCATGGAATTCTGGCTTTGAGGTCTGCCTTCTCTTTTAACTCCCCAAGCTACGTTGCACAGCAGTGAAAGTCTCCATTGGAAAAGAGCAACTTGACAAATGGATACATCAGAATTTAAGAAATCTTCAAACCTCAGAGGTGCTTTAATGTGCTCCCTTAGGGCTGCAGATTTGAGAACTTGAGCCTGTTCTAGGACTTTGCCTGAGCTGTGCAGTGGTAAAGGCTGAGCACAGATTGGGATCTGTTTTACACACATTGAAGTGAATGTGTGTGTCTGTAGAATACAAGTCATGTTACTGGAAAATCTGTAGATCAAATAAGCAATGGCTGTTGACCAATAAAGAGACAGAAAGTACCTGGCACTGCCCAATATGGACATGGACTTGTACCTCTTCCTATATAGAGCAAGAGAGACAGTGAAAGCATGAGAACAGTTAGGGGGTCTTTACTACAAGTTAAAAAGCTGACATTTGATTGGTGTGGCTGGATAGCAATTGAATGTGAGTGGTATAAGTAAAATTTGGAGTGCTTTATAATTATGAAAGGGATGTTGATTTTTAGCACAGGGCTCACAGAAGACCAAAAATACAGGTTAGATAAGAAATGTAAAACTAATTGCCTAATTACCTTTGATGACTCCATGAATATTTTCTGATCTATAGTAGATGTCTCGTGGTTTTCAAATCTTAGATTGGCATCTCACACCAGTCAGCATGCTCCAGTGAGCAGCTGATGTGTGATCAGGAAGCATAAACCAGATGATCTCAGTTTAATTAAGAGTGAAAGTCAATTACAAGAAATGCCCTGTGTGCATCCAGAGCCTAAAGTAAGGGACTGGTAGATTATCCACTCTATAAGCCTCACCGCTATGGCTGCTCTTTAACCCAACCATGCAGTCGCCTACCTGCTTAGAGAATCTCACTCTTGTATAAAATCAGAGTGACTTTTATGCATCTTTAGCACAGCAGTTACTGCCTACCTCAATTGCAAGATACATGATGTGATAAATTAACTCGAAGTAAAACTGATTGAGAATCTGAAATAGTAAGGAATCAGAAGCCAATTTTTTTTTTTTTTTTTGCTGGTGGTGGTACTGGGGATCGAACTCAGGACATTGGGCCTGCCAGGCATGCACAGCGCCACAGAGCTACAACCCCAGCACTACAGTACCTTTCTATGATAGCCTACGCTGTGTTTCCTAGACGAAGGGTGTACTTTTTTTTTTTTTTGGTACCGGGGATCGATGAAGTGTGTACTTTTATCTTCGCTCTCACCCTTTTTTTTATTTACTCAGTCCAAGCAGAGCCAGTTTTTCTCTCACTCTTCATTTTTGCTTTCTTGAATAAACTTTGCCACTGCTTTTGCTCTTTTGATTCAATTCTTTGTTTGAGGTGAGAAGAACCTGGAATGCAACTCCAGAAGAAGTGAGCTATCTAGAACTTGGTAACTTTTAGTTGTCAAGCCACTATTTAGAAACAAGCTTCCTGATGACAGCACTGGGACAGAGATGGCTCATTGCCCTTTGGCTGGAAAAGACACCATTTGTCTTCCCTGGCATCCTCTAGAGCTTGGACTCTGGAGTGGCCTAGGGCTCCTGCTTGACAACGGATGCTTTCCATATGCCCCTCAATCCTTGGTTTCTTCTATTTTTTTGGCGGGGGGAGGGTAGCATTCTCCCTGCTCCCTGCTTTCTACCCTCTCCTCTGCTACTCTCTCACTCCCTTCTCCTCTCTTATGTTCCTGAAATTCTTTCTTCTCCCCTGCAGATGTTGCTTCTGTTTCTTGCCAGAGGTCCCTCTGCCAGCCCTGTGTCTCAAGTGCCTGGCACCCAGTGACAATTGGTGTCCTTCTGAATCTAAGCAATGAGGCAGGATGATTGGCACATGTTCGAGGCCAGCCTGGGCCAAATAGTGAGTTCAAGTTCAGCCTGAACTACATAGTGAGACCCTGTCTCCAAAAAAACCCCACCAAAAATCTTCTATTATTCTTTTTTTTCTTCTATTATTCTTATATGAGTACTACTGATATAGGGGAAATACATAATTCCCAACTAGATGTCAGATATGCCAAGTTCTTGTTCCCCAAAGTCGAAGAATGAACTCTAAGGAACAAATGGAGGTATAGAGTAGGGAAATTTATTGGGGAATAGGAATAGCTCCTGAGAAACAGGAGGGGTCCTGAATGGGTTGCCAGAAGCTAATTCTTGATGGTGTTGGAATGCACAGTGACAAAATATGTTTTTTTAGGCCAATATTAAAATAAAATTGAATTTTCTATGTGCATATAAGGATTATGAGGGTCATGGTCACACTGGCCAGCCAGGTTGGAGTCTAAATTCTCCATGAATAAAACAAAAAGCATATTGTATGAAAAATGTAGAGTTGACTGCATTAGTATCTTCTTACCCAGTGGCATAAGTGTGGTCTTGCTTTAAATATTTTAAGCATACAGCCACACATGATGGCAACTCAGGAAGCAGAACTGCCCACCCCATAGAGGACTCTCCAGGCTGCAGGGGTATGCACAGACTCACAGACAACCTGCTCCTACTTGGAGGTATGTGGTCTCTTGTTATTTTGCCTTTGGGTCAGCCACAGGAAAAGAAATAAAATAACATTTTCCAGTGAGCTGTGGAATCCCCAAACACTGACTTATCTTCCCAATTTTGGAAGCTAAAAAGAAATCCTCTTCTGCAAACTGGATTAATTCTGTCAATGAGAAGGACTGAGCCCAATACCTGGAAGATTCCTCTTCCTTTGCTTCTCATTAACATGCACCAGTGATGACTCAGAACTTTAGGGACAATTGTCACACAAGCCTCCTCATTGATGATGGCTTTGGTTCTCTGGGGACTGCATGGGACCCAGAAGACAGAGCAAGTAACCCGTCATGGCTCCTGGTTGAGGTGCACTGAGTCAGGCACTCCTTTTCTTCCTTCCTTGTTGCTTAGGCTTAGGGCAGCAGTGGAACCAGGTCCCAGGCACATCCTGCTGCAGGCTCTTGGCCCTGTCCATCTGCATTGGCTCACACCCACCCGCACGCCTCAGTGCATGGCAGCCCAGACCCAGGGCAGATAAAGGGTTTTCTGTGCTCAGACCTGGTGGGGGGGGGGTTCTGTTTCTGGACCCAGAGAGGATGAGGGGTTTCTCCCTTCCAACTTTACCTACTTGATACTCACTGTTGACCTTCTACTTGTTTCATGATTATCTTTTAGAAATGCTGAGCAATTTTAGATGCAAAAGCAGTGAGGAAATCACGGTGAACCCTCAGTCCCTCAGTACCACCCCACACACCCTGAATATGCACAGAGGTTTTGAGCTACTATGAACATAATCACCACCCCATCACTGCTGGGCTGGTCCTAAGCCACAGTGTGGCTGTATTCTGAGACAGGCCTTTCCAAGAATAATTAAACAAGTGGGTCTTAATCGGATATGATTGATCTCCACATGAGAAAGGAAGGAGACACTAGAGCCTACATGCTCTCTCCACACTCAGAGGAAAGGCTATGTGAGGACAGGGAGGTGGCTGTCTTCAAGCCAAGGAACCCACCCTGTTTGAACCTTGATTTGTTTTTTAATTTTTTGAGGCAGGGTCTCACTATGTAGTTCAGGCTGGCCTTAAACTCACTATGTAGCTCAGGCTGGCCTTGAACTAACTCATGGCAATCCTCCTGACTCAGCCTCCTGAGTGCTGAGATTACAAGTGTGCACCACCATGCCTGGCCTGGAACCTTCATCTTGAACTTCAGAACTGTGGGACAGCTAATGTCTGTTGTGTAAGCCCCCAATCCTGTAGTGTTTTGCTACGGCAGCCCTAGCATACCAAGTCAATTACCACAGCAAGAAAAGTAAACACTAATTCATTAATATCACAAGTGATAATTTTAAAGGGAGCTGACCAGTTCTGATTGAACTTGATGGACTTTGAGAATAACTTTAGACATATCACAAAACTAAATTTATGTTTCTGCTTGCTATGCTGAGATCTAATACTGATACAGCTTTTCAAACAGCTTTTTGGATTTGCATGAATAATAAATGTAGCTCACAAATGCACAGACTTAAGTGACAGCCTCCCTCTTCCCACAGAAACCCTCTAGTTAAGTGAGAGATCTACTTCACCTCAACTTCCCTTTAGGGTTCTCAGCTGAGTGTCTCCTGAGAGGGGTGATCACTACCTGGTGACTCAGAATGGGAGGTGGGCTACCTAACATCTTGCTGAGTTCCCAGGTGGGCATTACTTAGGGAATACCACAGAACTAGTCCTGCCACTTCAACTTTTATCTTGGGGCAGAGAAAACTGGAAAGCGAAACAGAATTGGCAGTCATTTTTCTATTGGGAGCATCCTTGAACATGGGTACCTCTGCTCTACCTCTGTCCTCAGGGGTCAGATCGGACAGCCCCCCCAGAAAGGCCCACCACTGTCACACACCTGTGGGTGTCCGTGTGGTGAATTCAGGATCGAAGTGGAAGGTGTCCTCAGGCCTGCCCACTGCGGGCTTGAAGGGTGGCTTGATCTCCTTCCGGTACAGCTTCTGCAGGGGAAGCAAGACAGGCTCAGGCGAGGCTGGGATGGGCATGGGCAGCACCGGAGATATGCCTGGGCGTGTTATAGGCACCTCCACCTTCACCTACAAGCAGCCCTCCACACTCTGAACTTGTGAGGATGTACACAAAACGCAGACTATGTCAATGTGTTCTATTACATATGTCATACATGATAAATGAAATGTGATAAAATACAGTGAATGTTTAAAAACATCTTACAGTAAAAGATACATTAACACTAATTCCCCTCAAAATTCTCCCCCTGGTTTCAAACACATTAATTTCATCGTTCTTGCCACTTTCTGAAGCAGTTCTGGAAGTCCTCTTTCATGAATGTCTTAGTTGTGCTGTCCTGGCTACCTTGATGTCCTGATTGATTCAAACTGTTTACCTTTCATGGTCATTTTGACTTTTAAGTGGCATGGTGCTAGATCCGATGAACAAGGTGGATGAAGACACACTGTAATGTTTTAATAAGCCTGCCTTTCTGTTACATGGTACTTGGCAGTAGCATTCACTGTATTTTTTGTCACACCTTGTAAAGACACTCATGCCAGAGGACTTCAAGAACTGCTGTGGGTGCAAATCAGGTCAAAGGACCCTGGAAATGGAAGATGCTAACAACCATAATGTGTAGCAGGGCTGGAAAACTTGAGAGGGTCTTGTGCACCTACACCTCTAGTACCCTGTTGTCCTTATATTGCTAGGGGGTCAGGTTATTGGCTAAAAATACCAATTCCCAGACACTCTGACTAAGGGGTCTCGAGCTCAGCTCTGTAGCCACGGATCCACTGGCAGGGCAGGTCTGTGTGGCAAAGGCAGTAACTCTAGATAAAAACTTCTATGAATGTCTCAATGACAAGGGAAAGCAGATTTCATTACCTTATCAAACAACAAAACTGAGACTTGAATTCACAGAGCAACTTATCCAAGGCCAAGAATGACTGGAAGGAAGACAAGGAGGGGTAGGCAGGTCTCCTGACCCTTCTGAAAGTCCCAAGTACTGAGCAAAAGGTCTGGGTCTGGGGAATGGGGGCTTAAGAGGAAGTGAGCTCAGAGGCAGGGTGCTGACACCTGCCTTTTGCCCTGGGCACACCTGCTAAGCCAGTCAGAAATGGGGGTGTGGGGGGGCAGCAGAAACACTCAGTCCAGAGGGCCAGGGACTGGGCATCCACAGAGAACTGTGTGGAATTCAGCCTGCGCTCCTGGCCATTTCCTGGCCTGGGTGAACAGCTTTGTCAGGAACTGAGTCCTTCCATAGACCCTTTCCAGACAGAGAAACAGGCTGCATCCTGCAGTGATGGAAGCACAGGGAAGGAGCAAATCTCCTGAATGCGCACACTCCTTGGAAAGCTCTGGAACCCTGCTGCTGCTTTGTGTCCAGAGCTTTCCTGTCATGCTTCAGCTGGGTTAGCAAGTGAAATCTGTCCCACAAGAGTAAAGACATGTCTTCCTGGCAGGGGGACAGGGAGAAAGAGAAAGAAAAGGAAGAAAAAGAAGGAAAGAAAGAAAGGAAGGAAGGGAGGAAGGAAGAAAAGAAGGAAGGAAAGAAAGAAAGAATCATGAGGAGATAAGGAGGGAAAGATGAGATAGGGAGGTGAGAGAGAAAGGGAGACACGGAGACAGGGAGAAGGGAGAAGGGAAGGCTCCATTACAAAGGCAGTCTTCCTACTTTTATGAAAGGGATTTATTCACACTAAAGATTTCTATTATAAACAAAAAAAAGCAGACACAAATGGCTGCCACCCATGCATCCAATTCCAGAGAGAAGTGTTTGTCTCTGGGAAGCCAGAGCTCACATGGGCCATTTCAGTTTCTTCTCAGGCCTACAGGGACCCTGTGTGGGGAAGGAGGTGCGGCTTCACATGCAGGAGAAAACAGTCCCTCAGATCAGTGCTCCTTCCTTCCCTGAGGGCATCTGCATGCAGCGGGCCATCTGGCAATCTGTGGAGAGATTGGTCATCATCCTGTGCCTCTCGGAGTCCAGTGGGTGGAGACCTGGGCTGCCACTGAACTGTACAAAACTCAAAGAAGCCCTGCAACAGCCAGCATCTCCCCCAGATGTCAGTGACACCCACGTGGCCTCCTTGGCCTTTCCTCCCTTGCCTGCAGTCTGTCCATCTGCAATGTCACCACACATCTGGCTTCATGAAGCAGATGTGGATGTTAGGGTGATTGGGCATTTGTCCTCCCTAGGGGGATCCTGACATGGGCAAAGGTGACTGTGTGTCCTTGACCTTTCTTATGACATCTGGTAAAGGGCACATGCTGTCATTTCATGAGGAAACTGATGGTTTTTGAATTCAGGCTGCCCATGAAAGCAAGGTTTATCCCTGACCAGTCCTACTTGGCAGGGGGTTCACACCAGGAGGCTCCAAGATTTTATCCAGAAAGAAAAAGGACTCATTAGAGTCAGAGTCAGAACCTAGCAAGGGTACTCTGAGAGCCTCACTTGGGCTGAGAATAGTGTACAACACATCAGGGAGCCAGAGAGAGTAGGTAAACAAGGTCCCTCTCTCCCAGAGCGCTGCCCCAGGGAGCTTAGCCCAGGCCCACCCTGTTCACTGCCCATATTGTGCCCAATTTCTTCCTCTCCTGTCCACACCTCTGCAAGCTCAGCACTAGCAGCCACTAGAGGGTCCCACTGAACTGCCACAGAATCCAGTAATCATGTGGTGCATTTGTGTTCACACTGGGCTTTATAAAGCCATAAGCACAGGTGTCTCTCTTTTGCCTTTTCCCAACCAGGCCTGTGAGCCTCTGTGCAGGCTGCATAGCACCTGACCCAGCCATCGGGAGGCAGGCATGAGAGCTTGCATGGAGCAGGACCTTCCAGGGTCCACGTGCTGGTTATTTCTGGGAACATAATCTGTCCACCGGGGGCCACCACACCCTCTGCCCCTGAGGCTGCTGTAGCTTCAGTCCGGTTTCAGTGTCTGTTTTGGGGAGAAAGCAGCAATCTCTGCATTGCTCTCCTAAGCTCTTTGGAGCCAGGCACTCTGCCCTTTGCTTTGTCATCCTGGATGCTTGTTGAAATATTAAAGGTGGCTCAATTTCTTGCTGTTGTAGCATAAACATTCTGGAAGGTGCTAATATGTATTATTACTATATATGCTTTTCTTTTTCCTGTGTCCAAACCTAAGAAAGGATTGGAACGGTGTGGTGATTTTGCCTCTGCTTCTGAATGTAAGTTGCGGCACACACAGTTGAACTGAAGAGAAAGCAGCAGCAGCGCCCTCATAGACTTTGAACTTGATGAGGTATGTGCTAGGCATTCTGACCTGGAACCCCAATCTCTAGGAATCTAGAACAAGTCACATCCACCCTGATGGAAAGAAAATGGACCCTTATAGTTTAATTCGCCAAGCATCAGTTTAAAGCATCTCATTTGTTTGAAGATGTCAGATTGCACAAGTCTAGCAGTGACTTTGAGACAGGTATCATAACACACATGGATATGCAAGGAATCTCTGAGAAAGCACATTAGGATTCTGTTTATACTTAAAGGACCTTCGGATAAGTAAGAAAAGGACAGAGAGGGTACAATAAAAATGGTAACTGGATAATGGAGGAGGAAGCTAGTTCTAGTTTGGGGCCACAGACCCTAACGTCTGTTTTCTGCTCAGTGTTGGTCCCAGACATTTCAAATTAACATGTCCCAATAAGGCAAAGGACACTTTTATAGATTGTTCCTGAAATAGTAAACCAAACATATGCAGGTGCAGAAAGGTGGAAAAATGGAAGGAACAGGGTGAATTTAAATGATTTCCAGGGCATCATGGTAGGGCAGAGCTTTGCCTACAGTTTATCCCAGCTGTACGAGATTCTACAGAGCCATCTAGATTTACAGAACTGCTAAATCAAACAGTCTTGGTTGAGATCTTGCAAAGGTGAGCTCCCTTGATACAGTAAGCATAAGGATAGAGTGATGGAAATCTTTCTGTGGGCATTGGGAGTGGAGATGGTGTCTGGGCCCCTGATTTGACCCAGTGCCTGAAATCAACTCCTGTGAGGTGCTAGGAATGCTCTTCCTGTAGGCAGCAAGATCAGAGTGACCTAGAAGTCCCCACTCTGCTCCTGTCTATGAACATAACAGCCGGGGTGAGCACGCTTCTGACTGCTCTGTGCCTAAGTTTCTCCTGGGAGTCCCTCTCACCTCATAGGCTGATGTGAGAGTTGCTGATGTGTTTGGAGGGGTTTGAAATGTAAAAAGACCGTAAGTAACTCAGATCAATACAGTAATAATAAAAGTAATTGCAATCACACATGGGAAGTGGTTACTCTTGGGGTCCTGGCATGCTTGGTGCTCTGGGAACAAAGAAGCAGAGCAACCAACATCTTTTCCCCATGACAGTGTCTGGTGCAGCCCTGAGCTCTGCTGGTCTCAGCCAGGTCTCTGTTTAAAGGAGCCAGGCTGGGCTGGAAGCTACTGAGGACTGGGTGATGCAGCCTGCATATTACCTTTTATGAAGCTTATTTTAGGTTCACACTAATCCTGTGTTCTCAGCATTGCCTCAGCCACGGAGGAAAAATAAACACAGCTTATATTTGCTGGACTCCAGCACACCCTGTAAGAGGTTTCCAGTCTATAATTAACTTGTGATTTTTCACTTAGCTGGTCACACACGAGAGCCTCCAGAAGGCTGCCCTGGAGCAGATGTTAATGTGCCAGGAGCAGAAAGCCAGGGCAAAGGCAGGGCAGATGGGTGCAACCCTCTTCTCTTGTTAACGATGTGTTCTGCTCCAGCAGGTCACCTGAGCCCCCAGGGGATGGTTGGTGGATGGCAGGTGTTTATTTAAAGAAAAAAAATCTGCTGGCAGTTTTGGGTCACAGAAGGCGGCAGAGAGGAAAATAAATATCTTTATGTTTGTCCAGCTGGGTCCTGAGGCAACAGTCTGGGTGAGGTCCCTCCTGGCAGGTTTTCTCCTTCACTTCTGAGTGTCAGTATTGCAGTGGGAAGCCTCTGGCATCATCTTGCACCCAGGACTGACCTGTGGCTGACAATCACAAGGGCACATCTGGACCACAGACTGCTGAGTGAAACAATCCTTAAGTACATTCCCATGGACATTCTAAAGCACTGAGTGTAGCAGTGGGCCCAGGCTAGTCACTGAGACACAGGGGCTGTTACCTTGGCCACAGGTGCAAGGACAATGCCCAGGCCCCGCTTGTGGGGGAAGGGTCACGAGGGATGGTGAAATCGCTTATTCTGCTCAGCAGGGCCTGCACGGCTACCAAGGCCATGGAGACCATGTGGGCCCAGTGGTTCTTGCCAAGACCCTGCACTGTCATGCCCATGGACTTTATTGAGAATATCCTTCCTGTCCTCCCTGTGCCCTCTCTTGGTGAATTCCCAGGCTTCTCCTCTCCTCTGCTTGGACACTCACACTGTGTACTGCTTCTACAGTAGGACAACAGTCTTCTGGTGCAACAGATTCCACCAGGTATGAGTGGCTTGAGGATGGAGCTGTATTTTCCAACCATTATGTTGAGGCTAGCTCAATTATACTTAATTCAAGCAGGTGTCACACATTACTTCTTGAATAAATTAATGGATGAACAGCATTTCAGGGCTCTCTACCACTTACAGGCTCAGTTAATTCAGAGGGCTAGATAGAATGAGGGACTTGCCCCCCTCCAGCCTCTATGAGGGAGCCTTTGGCAAGGGCAGGAACAAGAGTAAACATGCTTGATCCTAGCGGACAGAAAGACCTCTTTCAAAATCCATCTTCCCGTTCAAACCCCAAGACTTTGCCAAGCTTGCCTAGCACCACTAGCACGCCCTCCTGGACACTACACTTCCAGCTGAGACAGCATCTGTCTGCAGCATTTGCCAAGGTCCCCTTTGGCAAAGTGCTTTGTGGAGCAGTCACCAGGAGACATGGCTGGGGATCTCCTTTGGATTCCCCACCCTAAGCTTCTTCTCTTCCCACCTGCAGCTCCTTGCACACCATATCTGCCTAGCAATCCCCTTCTCCACTTCCCAGGCATGGTCTCTGGAGGTGACAGAGAAAGGGACAGTCTCTTTCCATAGCCACCACTCCTGTCCTGAGGTCCCTCCTTTGGCCCTCAGGATACATGCACTTGCTCTTTCCTTTCTTCCTTCCTTCCTTCTTTCCTTCCTTCCTTCCTTCCTTCCTTCCTTCCTTCCTTCCTTCCTTCCTTCCTTCCCTCGGTTCCTCACACACTGGCATTCATCAGGTGCTCTGCTCCGGCCTGGGGGATGGCTCCAGGCCAGAGCCCCAATCTTCTGTAGCTTGCACCCCAGAGGCAGGAGGCAGAAAATAATACACAGCAGACATCAGTCATATGGTGTGGCACATTTAAAGGTGACAGGTGGGAACAGGGCTGGGTTTGGAGGTAGGGTGAGGGGACACAGTTGGATGCCTAGGAGAGGGCAGGGAGGAGGAGGTGGGGTGGGCCTGCAGAGTTTGGGATGAGGCTCCAAGAAGATGGGCCAGCTGGAGCCCAGCATGGAGGTGAAGAACACACTGTCCTCCCACCTTCCCACTTATCCTGCCCTGTCCCACTTCCTCCCCCTTCACAGCAGAACATTCTTCCGGTGAGGAGGTACACATTCATCTGTTCAATAGGACATCAGACTCCAGAGGTGGGACTTTGCTTCCGCATTGGTCTATCTCTTGCCCAGAAAGTGCCAGAAACACAAAATACCAACATAGGTGGCTGGGTAATATCTGCAAATATGCAGATGATAAATGAACAGAGCTGTGCACACTGCCCTGAATGCCAGTGGGGAGCCCCAAGTCATATTGACAGTGTCACCAATACCTGCCCACCAATGCAGGTCCCAAAGTCCTGGCTCCAAAGCCCAGATGCTGAGCTGTGCGAATCTTCCTGCAGGGACACATACTGGCCACTGTCAACAAGAGGTGGGGCTGGTTTATAAGCCAGTCTCCATGGATAGGAAAATCACCCCAGAAAACACTCCAATCATGAACCATGGACTGGAAATGATCTTTAGGTGCCTGCATGAGACTGAGTGGCCTAAGTATCTTACAAGCCTAAAATTTCAGGAAAGCTAAGCAGAAGCTCAGGGGGAGGCATTGTTTTACCTCTTGGAGAGCCTGCATTCCTCCTACTTTCTCTGGGGAGGAGGATATAACCTGATTTCGATTGCTCTTGGAGCATGGAATCCCACCTGCTGGGCACTGTGGGGATCTTAGAGTAGATACTTCCCTCCATCTTACTTGGAGTAGAAGCCTCATTTAAACAAGTTGTACACTTGTACATCAGAGCTTGAGAGTTGGGGTGGGGCATAGAAACTCCCCAGACTCCCCAGTGTGAATGGGGCTCAGGTGGAAAGAGGAGGAGAGCTGGTTTTACCCAGCATCAATTAGCACGCTCTCCACTCTTGGAGGCCCTGGACCAGTGGGGACACAGAGCAGAGACAGGAGGCCAGAGTACACAACAAACTCCATGCTCTCTAAAGGGGATTTTGATTTTTAAAGACATTCCTTTAAAAATCCTCTGAGATTAATTTGTGAGCTCAGGAAAAGAAAATCTCAAGTGGTTTTTTTTTTGTCAACTTAAAGGAAAGGGCTGTAGGCAGCTGTTATCAAGGGGGGAGTCTCCTCTGGACAGGACAGTAGCCTGTTGTTCTTGGCTTCCTGATGCTTCCTGGTCACCCAGGCATGAGAAATCAATGGTATCCATATCCCAAACAGCTGGTGCCTGGGCAGAAACTGGTGGGGCTGGGGGTGATACAGGGGCCATTTACACCTGCACCAGTGAGTCATAGGTGGGGCGGGGTCTCAGTCTGTACCTCTTGCAAGCCAGCCCTGAGAGTTCTCTGCCCACAGGTGGTTCAGTTTGGACAGAGCTGTATGTGCCAAGCAGCTGTCTCCTCCCCCACCCCTTTCCCTGTATCTGTGTACCGTTGGGGACTGTGGCATACAACTTACATTCCAGTCGATAGTAACAAAGAAAGGATGACGCTTAATTTCCTCTACTCCATCAATGCCAGCACCTGCCATAACAATAAAGCAGAGATGGTGCATCAGAAGAGATGTAAGATCACCTGTTGTCTCTGACAGTTCCTAGTACGGCAGTGTGAGGGGCTGGGGGCACAGGGGAGGACCTGTGAGCTCAGGTTGCTCCCACTCCCCTGTAAAGCCCCCATTCAGCATGTGACAAGGATGGTGGGTGAGAGGTGGTGAAGAGAAGGCAGGGGTGTGGAACTGGTGCTCCCTGCTCCAGGCCTGAAAACGCTGGACACCCAAGAGGGGGCAGGTGGCTAAATCATGGCTGAGGACTTCCTGCTTGAGATGCTTAGAGTGCAGCCTCAGGCAGAGCCTCTGGGAGCCAGATAAAGCCCAGCAGAGTGGAAGGGGCCCTGGGCAGAGCCCCTGGTTCTGCAGCTGTGAGGCCCAGCAGGGAAGGGAAGAATGCTGCAGGCAAGGTGGAGTTTAGGCAGGACTGAGCCCAGGGCACATGTAGCCTGGCCCTGCATCCCTCTGTCAAACCGTGGGGCGTGCTCAAGACTGAGATTGCTTCTCTCTGCAGACAGCTGCAGCTCTGTCTGCTTTGTCCCTTACTCTTCCTTACTTGGTTGCTTATATCAAAATCATAAGGCCCTGGGGGGAGGGGGAGGGAGTAGGCAAGACATGGGGATGACCAGATCACTCAGCATGAGGCTGGGATGCTTGGTGGGAGCGTCCTCACACATCTGCCAGAACTCTCACTGCCCATCAGAGGGAGCCTGATGTAAATGGTGGACTTTAGTGACAGTGTCAGTGTTGGTTCATCAACCGTGACAAATGCCCCAGTCAGGTAAGATGTTCACATTTGGGGAACTGAGTGGCAGAGGAGGTGCTAGCATACTTTCTGTTCATTTTTAGAAGTAGACTTAAAACTGCTCTAAAATTAAGGACTATTAACTAAAAGAAAGAAAGAAACAACCCTTCAGTTGTATGAGGTTGGTGCTTTCCCCAGGATGGCAAGGCTGAGGAGAAGCCTGATTCCTCCCTTCTGCCAGTCAGGGAGTGGGATGGAGGGGAGAGTGGGTAGGGGTCTGGGTCTCCTGCCAGCTCCCACTCCAAGTCTGGGGAGGTATGGGCCCCCCACTCTGCACATGGAGCTCCCTTCTGCTGCTCTGATCGGGCCTCCTCTGAGTCCATCTCCACGCAGCCTAGCAGATCCCATTCCATCCTGTCCCAAGGTTGGCTCCTTCTGTGTGAGAAACTCAAAGCAGCGAGCCAGGAGTGAGGGGCAGCACAAGGTCATCCTGCAATGCTGCGGTGACCTGTCCTTCCTGGAGCCTTACTGTCTGGTCTGTGGAGTTAGGGGACTGACCCTTTCTCTACAGCATGTGGGTCACTGGAGACAGAGCCACCGTGGGCTCCATGACTCCCACCCTGGTCCTTCTGTTCCTACTATGGGAGGGACATGGACAGGGCTTCAGAAATGCTCTCTAGTGGATGACAGCCCAGGGCCACCTCCCATCTCTCCCCTAGAGATTTTCTGGGCCTTGTGATTCAAAAGAGCTGCTTTGACCAAGTGTCCCATAGCATTCTCTGGTCCCTCTCTACCTGGGAGTGTTCAGGCAGCAACTGTGCTTCTGTATGAAACATACAGGTGGGAGGCTAGAGAAAGGTCTAGGATCTGAAAATGTCACTGCCCACAAGAACCTGGTAGAGGCACCAGCACATCCACTCCTCACTGTGGCACAGAGATAACCTCAGGGTTATTTGCCATGCATGAAGTGGTTGCTTTACAGATGAGAAAACTGAGGCAGAAGTAGGGTCGGTACCTTGCTTCAGGGTACCTTGCTTCAGGGCACATCAGCTATGAGTTGTAGAAATGGGATTTGAAGTTGCACCTGCCAGACTTAGCTGAAGTCTCCCCTTCCAGGGACTCTACTTTGATCTTTAGATCCCATCTTGGTCTTTCCTCACTGGACATCACGCTCTCCTGCCCCATCTCTGTTTTACTCTAGAGAAGGGTGCAATGTAAATTTGAGACGTGGTACAGTGCGGGAAAGGGTCTCATTCTCCCATCACCCTATCCTACCGAGCTCCTCTGCTTCACATGTTAAACATGGTAACTCCCTCATTTCACTGTGGGCTTCTTAATTCTCAGAAAATATTCCCCAAAGATGTTATTATCCACCAAGAAGATTTTCGTTATTATGTTTGCAGATAGCTCTTGGAAATAGTTGATTCCTTTGCAACATTCACATTTTTGCTGTTCTTTTAGAGTCATGCAAAATCCACTCGGAATTCTTTGGGAGCATCCTGAATGCACTCGCTGTGGCCCTCTTCCTGGCACACTGCCTGCTTCTCCCAGTGGCAGACTGGAAATGTCCAGGTGGTCACTCTCCAGGTGACTTCCAGGATTCATTGAAATATACATACTAGCTCTACTGTTTTGTTTCTTAATCATTTGTGGATAATCTACCTATTACTTCTTTAGTTCTTAAGGTATTTTCTGCTCATTTGGAATTTCATCCATTTGATCATTAAGATTCTTGCCTAGCAGTGGCTGTATCTTGAAGGGCACCATAGTCAACAGCCAGGGTAGGTGGGTGCAGATCACCAGACAGCCCCAGCCCCATGGGTCCTTGAGGTTTCCCTGGGCTGGATGGGAGTAAAGCAGCTCCAAGAAGGGGTGGGAGCTGTTTGTGTGGTCTCAGAGCAAGTGGCCAGAGGTTGGATTATAGCATGAGTTTGTAGCACTGCTCATGGAAACCCAGGTGAGATTTTCAGCAGCCAGGATGGACAACATTTGATATCATGACTGCACATCTTTTAGAGCTCACTTCAGGGCAGGAAACAAGAGAAACCAAAACCCACAGGTGCCTTGGAGGAGGACATGATTGCATTAGTCGATGATTGCTTACTTGCTGTGCTATTTTTGTGTACATCAGCACATTTAATTCCTTCCTAGTCTTTGCCTCGAGTCACCTTGGAGAATCTTCCAAGAGTTTCTGGGAGAAGCAGTGGATACTCATTAGGTGTGAGCTAGAAAGCTCTCAACTTTGGGAAGAAAGACTGAGAAGTAGATTCAATAGGTTTATGCTCCCTGTAACTCTTCCTGTCCCACAGGAAAGTCAGGAGAGGAAAAACACCGGTTTTGAAAACCAGCTGTCCTAGTCCCTGTCACACTGTGGTTAGACATTGATATGACATAAACTTCCGTCAGAAGAGGCTTTACTCAAGTCAGGATGCACCAAAGAGCACTCCACCTGGCGCAGCCCACAGAGCCTATCACAGACCTGCTCCCCAGGCTGGAACTGATGGCCACCTGGGTCCAGGCAGTGCAGCAGAGCCCAGAGGCAGTGCAGGTCTGATGAGCTCTGTTTTTGCAGAGTGTAACCCAGAGCCTTTCTCAGTCTGCATCTCAGTCTGCATCTCTCATGTGATGACTGAACCCTGGCTTCCACCTCTTCTTTCTCTTACACTATTCTGAAATTCCCAGATTTGCAAATTATCGACAGTCACAGCAGGCTAGGCTTGGGAGGGACCTTTCTGGGCACAGGTAAGGGACCTGAAGGGCAGCAAGGGATGAGAATCCCCAGGGCTTTAACCATGGAACATGCCTACTCCTCTGCCCAGACCTGTTCACCCAACACAGCTATACCTAAGCAACTGTTCTGGTTGAGGCTGATGTGCCCCTGTCTTCCTCCTTCACAGATCCTCCAGCCAGTCCTGCTCCTTTAGGGCCGTCTCCAGCCTGGTGGAAATCCTACATATCCATAGACAGGTGTGCCATTTTTTTTCTTTTATTTTCTCCACTCCTCTGCAGAGTACTGGGGATTGAACCTTAGCACTGTGCTCCATCCCCAGCAGTTTTTGTTTTGTATATTTGAGACAGGGTCTCGATAAATCCCTAAATTGCCCAAGCTGGCCTCAAACTTGTGATCCTTTTGCTTCAGCCTTCTAGAGTTCTGGGGTTACAGACCTGTGCCACCATGACTGGCTGGGTGCCCCTTTCTTTGCTTTTGTGATTTTGCACAGAATGCTTCTTGGACCTGAAATGCCTCTGACCCCCAGCACACTGCATACTCTGTGAGCAACCTGAGCATTCTCAAGGAGCAGCTCCACCACCTTGCTCCCGACCACAGCTGTTTTGGAGTTTTGAACTCTCTTTTATCTATGATAATCTCACAATGTGTAATAAGCAAATGTATGGCCCAAACACTATTGAAGTGCTGCCTCTCCCGTCATGGCCTGGACATGACCACAGGTTGCCTGCATGCTAACTTGGGAGGTGAAAAGGGCCAGCACTCTTCTTAAAAGAGAGGGAGGAGGATAAATGATTACAGCACAGTAAAAGACTAGGGTGTAGGGCACACACTTCGCATGCAAGAGGCCCCATGTCCAATTTCCAGTATAGGAAAAGAAAGTACAAAACATTCATGCAAACAAGAAAAACAGTGTTCTATATGGTTCTTCCAGAGGTAAGGAGGTCTTTAGGTAAAAACCTTCATAAAATGTTTGATTTCAGAAATACAATCTTATATCCTTAAGACTATGGTTATGTAATTATCTTTCTTATTTTTCTAAACCTTGATAGTCTCTTCACCCAGCTGCTCTATGAAATGATAATTCTATGTACAATTCAATGACACAAATAAATTGAGTTTTTTTTATACAATTCATTATATCCAACTAATGTGAAATTTCAGGGAATTCTCCTCTACAGGAGAAGAGAGGAAAATTTTATCTTCAGCATAAATTAAAGTAAAATAGAATCAACTTGTGAATTAAAGATAGCTCATTTTTCAAGCCTGACAGGCAAGTGCAAGAACTCCTGTGAGAAATATAAAACTATGCACAGGAGTCTTCCAGAAAAACCTCTTAATTTCCAGTTAAGACTTTGAGGCACAGAAGGGGGCCTTTGTTGCTGCGTTAGAAATGTTACCAATACTTAGTTCTGATTTATGGCTTCTAACACCTGACATTGCTCTAGAATCCAGCCAAAGCCCCCTTTGCAGTGGAACTGATGGATCTTACACTATGCGCTCCAGGGTGAAGGTCCTGCTCTGAGTTCTTTGATGAGAATGTGCATCTCGACTCTCTCTGGTCCATTGTTTTTGAGGCACACAGGCAGTGGGAACCCTGACAACCCAGGCCCTTTCTCATTTCACTTGGGTTGTCACTGGGAATTCTGCACCAGCTTTTTGGAGCCCCAGAGCCAAACCTGCCCCTCTAAGGGGACTCTCAGAATCTGGAGTCCCCACAGCTCCCCAGGATGGGCTCTGTCCAGTGTTGCCCTGTTGCGTGGGGAGGAAGTTTCCTCTGAGCCCTGTGCAAAAGACTGGCTGAGAGGTTCAGTGCCACGCTTCCTCTACCCGAACCCAGAAGAAGGAGATCGTCTTCAGTAGTTGACTATTTTTTGCCTTAGAAATCCTGAGCTGGGAGAAGTGATGGAGCCCCAGATTGATTAGATGACAGCTTGGCATTGCTAAGGCTGTGATCTTGGTCAGTTTCAGGTATCAGTGACAACTCAGGCTGACTCTGAATGGTTTGTCATTAGGAGAGAAAAGTAATTTAGAGAATCAAAAATGTTTTAATGAACTCCAGTTTCAGTAAGGGAAACCCTGTTTCTTGAGAAAGGAATGGCGTCTTGTAAATCCCTGCCTTGCCCTTGAGAGACTGTGAAAAGGATGTGACCTGACCTCCCACCCTTTTCACAGTCTCTCAGGGGCAAGGCAGGGATTTACACTCATTCTGCAGATGTTACCATGGCAGGGACAAATTAAGGTAACATTCTGAACTAGTTATCGCCCCAAAGGGAGCATTCTTAGCAAAGGTGACTGCATCAGCCTCGAGACTTTCAATATCGAGTCCTGATATTTGCCTGACTGTCTGATGAGGTGGGAGAAGCCTGAGAAACTGTGTAACAATAACACATGACTACAGGGACAAGTGTGGGGGGATGGATGGGTGTCACGCACAGGTGTCACAGCAGGGATGAGGGCCTGGGATGCCCATGGAGGGAGGGGGTATGTACAGAATCCCAGGCCATCAAAACTAGGCAGGATCACAGGCTGTCCACCTGACTGTTTGCCAGGGTGATTGTCCCCAGTGGGTTTGGCCTGGACTTCAGCGTGCTGACGACCTGGCCACTGTGGACATGGACAGAGAACCACCTTGTGGGCACTGTAGCTGTTTGTGGCCATAATGCTTTCCACCACTGCCACTACAGTAAGGCAAAGAAGCTCCTGTAGCCCTGGGACACCACCAAGGAGAAGGGTGGGTGTCCTCTCCTCATGGAATCTCAAAGGGTCAAGAACACTGATTCTTCAACTCAGGGGCCCAAATCCTCTTCCAGTGGCATGAGCATAATGAGCAACACACCCTTCCTAAGTAAGGGACTTGGATTGCTCTTCCCTGAAGCCTCCAGAAGAGATCATAGGGAGGCAAGGGCGGACAGAGACCCTTCCACTGCCACGTTTCTCCCTTTGCTCTCCTAGGTCTTAGGGGGCCTGAGGACTCACAGCAGAGTCTGTTGAAGCAGCTTCTCCACACTGGCCGGCGAGAGGTCAAGGGAGGGGGCAGATGAGACTGCTAGGGAGGATGAAATGCCCAAAAGATGAGAGTGTGACAGTCACCAGGGAAAAGCACATTGTAAGTGAGAATACTGGGTGAGCACAGGTAAAGAGCAACTCTGTCTACACACAAGGCCCATGCTGTGCTGCACCGGGGGCGTGACTCATCTGTACATGCTTATTGTCATCGTCTTTTCTGATTTCTCTCTGGACAAGGAAATTGGAGAGTGATGAATAGGAACACTGAGAGTTGGATTCTGCCCTGGCATTCAGCACGTCAGAGTCAAGAGGTTTCAGGACGCCCTAGAGAACACTCACCTTCTTCCATTCACTCCAGTTCATTCAGTGCCCATTAGGGGTTTGGTGTGACCCAGGAGCCAAGGTGTGAAGGTGACCCAGACACTGCCTCTGCCTCCCTGGAGCTCACCACTCTCACACATCTGAGTGACCCTTGGTGGCTGCTAATGAACCCTCATATCCAGCCCTCTGTTCCTGTCGCTCCAACCATAGATACATGTTTTCCTGCCTTTCTTTTAGCTAGAAGTGCCAGGTGACAATTCTAGCCATTAAGAAGTGTAGGGAAGTCTCAGAAGCTTCCTAACAAACTTTACTTTCCTAATGAGAATGCAACTATCTGAATCCGTTTCCTTCTTTTCCCTCCTTCAATATGCATGTGATGCCTGGAGCTGTTACATCTATTTTGTGATCATAAGACATCAAGCATGAAGATAAAAAGGCCATTAAGCACTGAGGATGGTAAACTAAAAAGACAGAGCTTTTGATAACAACAGTCCAGCTGCCAAAGCAATGCCTACAACTCATCCACCACCATATGTTTTTTTTTATGTGAGAAAAATAAGCTACAATTTGAAAAACTAAATTGAATTAAAAAATTTTAAATTATTAGAAAGTTCTGCTCTTTGTGGCTAAAAGCAATTCTTATGGATGTACCTGTTTTCATAAATGAATTGAGTTTCTCCTTTTTATCACCTTTCCAGTATTGCCATGAAGATTTAAATATATAATGGTGGCTCCAGCACAGTCTTAATGAATATCATTGTTATTGTCCCAGAGAGGAGCCTGAAGCTGGGGAAAATGCAATGGCTTGTTCACCTAGCTTGGTAAGAAGCTACTTGGGCAGAGGGTGTCAGAGGCTACCACCTATTCTCCTCACCACTCTCCGGGCATGTCTCAGGGTCACACTAGATGTGGCCACACATGCGGGCCAGTACAGAGTGCTTGGGAAGGAGCAGCACAGAATCACAGCCAAGATGCATCCCAAGTTGGGACCAACTGTAGGAGAGGGGTGGACCAGGGCCAGGACTCTGCCATGGGTGGAATTGCAGGGCTGCAGAAATGAGCACAAACGACAGGTAGGGATGTTCATGTGCACTTGCAGTGGCTCACAGTGTTGTAAATCAGTGCATTCTGGTCGGGCTGGGATCCACTGGGTTGGGAGGCGGGTCCCTGATGGTAAGCCTGGAGTGGTGGTCTAGGGAGGTCATCTCAGCGCTGCTTTGGTACCCATGGAGACTTTAACAGAAGCTAACTTATTTAACTCCTGACTCAGATGTCAGGTCAGAAGTGCACAATTAGGATTCTGAGGGGGCACAGAGACAAACCCTAAGGTTCTGCAGTGATTGGCTTAGCTGAGTGCTATGGTTATCATCCTAACTTATGTCTGCCTCAAAATACGGGCTTACAGGAAAGATGGCCTCTCCTGTCTCTACCTCAGGCTGTGTGGTGAGGCCGCCAGCTGCCTGGCCAGGCTGAGCTTGAATTGAAATCTGCAGTGAGACTGCAGCTCCAGCAGGACACAGGGTTAGATATATCTGGGGTCTTGTGACCCTGCTGCTGCTCCGTGAACTACCCCCTGCCTGGGTGCTGACCTGCAGCAGGCCCAGAGCTGGCGTGGACTCCATCCCCTGAGGGTGAGCACTGAGTGACTACTTGTCATTGCTGGGCATCAGGGAGCAAACACAAGGAATTCCTAAACACAGTTCATGGCGCAGACAGCAGAGGAGTGGGCACTGCTGGCCTCACAGGTGTGGGATGATGTTGCCCAGCAATGGCGTCGTAAGCCATTAGTCTCTCCAGGAGAGTCACAACAAGGCCGTGGGACCTGTTTGGGATTTTCTCCAGCAACAATACCTCAGGGAGGTTCTGTTGAGGCCACACAATTCCCCTGCACTGAGAACTTAGCACACACAGCCTCAGGGCCACTTCAGTCACAACCAGGAGTCAATGGGTCCAGACTAGAGATCCCATGGGGGCCGCCTTGTAAAAGGCTCACAGTATCCCACCAGCTGGTGTTGATCACTCTCTCTAGCCTGGATCACTGCTCTTATCACAGACACAATCAAGATGCCATATTGGGGGTTTTGGCGGGCTCAGGCCAGGGCCTACCCATCCCCATAACAGGCTGGACTTTCTCTCTCTGCATCCTGAGCTAGCCTCTGGGTACCTCTCTGTCAGGTCCCAGTGGTCCCCCGTACCAAGGGACCTGCTCTAGGGGACCTGCCAGTGTTGTCCCGAGACATGTCAGAGTCACAAGTTGGTAGAGAGGGGGTGCCGCTGGCCCTTGGTGACTACAGTAGACGTTGAAGGAATCTGACTGCTCCCATCCTGACCAGAGACCCCTCTAAACCCCCTCCCAGAATAGCGCATCTGGTGACTCATAACATTATCAGCCCTGCTACTGATAACAACCACTACTCTGCAGGTTCCCAAGCCTCGTCCTTGGGGAAGCATCCTTGGCAGGCAGCCACAACCCCTTTCAGGGAACTCCCTGCCCTCCCTCATGACCCTATGAAAGACCCCACAGCCTGTAGAAGAGTTACTGGTCTGGTCTAAGTACTAGAGTGGTCCCTCTCTCTCAGGTTTGTTCTGAAATAAACCTGTCTTGTTGAGCTCACATCTGTTTTTTTTTTTTTTCCTAACAGATGTGTCACTGAGAAGCTTATAAAACAGAAGTTTTAAATACTCAGTTATATGCAACTGTCATTAAAGGTAACTATGGAAAATTTTTATAAAGTTTATTTTGAAAATAAATCAGCAGGAAAAGATAATTGCATAAAAGATAAAATCTGGATTACATATAATTAATAATCAGAATAACATTAATAATTCATAATAATATAAATTTATGTGAATTACTCAATATTTTAAATGCATAAATATTGATTAAAGTTATGTAACTGCCCTTTTCCTAAGGTCATGAAATTGTTGCACATAAATGATTATATATATTGTGAAATATTCCAAGGGAGTAGATGGTACTTTTAATATTAGTCTTACTTTTAATAACTGAAGGATAATAAATTAATGCAAAAGTTCCCTGAAATTAAAGCTGATATGTGAAAGAAATTTAATGGGGTCTGAGTTTCCTGTGGGGTTGGGCCAGGCAGAGAAGAAAATCTAATTATTTTCTCCAAAATGAAATATTTCCTGACTTAACTTTTGCCTTCCTTTCTTAACTGTCTTGCATCTATAAAGTTAGAGTTAAAAGAGCAGTAATTAATTTGTTCCTTGCATCTGTTTGTGTAATGACACAACCTGGACAGCCCCCTGTGCTCATGCGGCACTATGACTGAACCACACTGGGCCTTACCCTGGACGTCTTAGAGCTGCCCTGAGATCTGCCAGGCCAAGTAGGCAAACCCTTCCATAAATAGTCAACAGAAGAGAAAGAAAAGGAATCAGGGCTTAGTTAATGCTAAGGTAACCCTGGATTCTAATAGCTCTTGAGTTCCTTAATTTAAGAGATAGAAAAGTACAAGTGGCTTTTCAATGGTTCTGTCCTTAGTTTGTGGAAGTCCCAAAAGTGAAGGAAGTGAAATCAGGAGGAGAAAGTGCCACCATTTTGCGTGAAAACCAGCAACTTTATGCTTTGGTGTGACTATGTTTAAGAAATCACGACCAGACCTGGTGACCCGGGAGCTCAGACCGTATATGAAAGTATTTCCACCCCTGTCCAGGACCCTTGTGTTTGGAGTGAACTTAGCCAGGCAAAGTGCAAGAGTAGAAGTGGAGCTGAGGCAGTCCTTTCACATCCCCAGGGGATAAGGGGGGGCCCATGTCCCCCAGGGAGGGGTGTCATGGGCTCTTACCCAGTCGGTTGCAGGGGTTCCTCTTGAAGAGGGCTCTCAGCAAGCTCTGGGCCTCCATGCTCAGGAACTGTGGCATCCCCAGCTTGGCTCTGAAAAGCAAACACACTCAGGATAAGAATGAGCCACTGAGGGATGGGGACTTGCTCATTCAGCACTAGCAGACCCCAGAATCACCCAGGGCTGCAGTGCCCAAATCTTGGCCTTAGATCTCTTCTGCACCTTAAAAGTTTTTGAAGACACCGAAGAGCTTTTGCTTATATGTGGCTTGTAGCTGTGATATTTATTATATTAGAAAAAGAGAGTGCAAAACTTTTACAATTATAATTTACTAATTCATTTAAAGTATAATAAAAAGATTAAAATAGCAATAATGATCCCATTAGCATCAACAACATTTTTCATGGAAATCAGCTATGGTTTCCAAAATCAAGACAAAAAAAGCCTTTAGCAGCCAGTGGCATCATCTATGCTGAGGTGAGCCTCTGCCTGGCTCTCTGGGGACAACCGCACTCTCACCTGCCTCTACATCAGGCCATTGCAATACTGTGAGGGACACCTGGGGAAGGAGGACTCTGCAGACCCAAGGAGGGCCACTCACCCCAGGTGACTGGGGTTCCCTGGCCCATCTCGAGGACCCAGACAAAGACCATGGTGTCTACTCCTCAGAGACCCTACCACTCCCTAGCGACTGGCATTAGTTTACCCCTGGGCTTGCTGGAGGGATGATTCCAGCTGTAAACCACTAAAGATTGTGCTCCCCTTTAAAGTTCCAGTGAGCAGGGGTGGTCACCTCAAGAATCATAGTCATAGCTACAGGCACCCCACAATCAAAGCCACTCTGTAGAAGAGAAAACTAATTAAATAAAAGGACAACACCTTGGCTTTGCATATAGGCCTCAGCTCTAGGATTTCCTCCATCCATCTCTCATTGCCTGTAAAGGAGGACAGAATTTACAAAAACTTAACTGACAGCATCTTAGGTGCCTCTGATTTTATAAAAGCTATTCGACCAATTGCAGCAGAGTTCTTGCTGTGGTCACAAGTTATTCCATCAAGTGGTCCTAATTCTGCTGCCTTGCTCTACAGGAACAAACTGACTTGGAGTCCCACCCACCTTGCTTCTTGCCCTTCTCTGACACTCATGCTCAGCTCACATCTGGGATCTTGTGATCAGGTGGCTCTGAGAGCCCTATTTGTCCACTTGCATGAGAAACCATTTTCTTCAGGCTCAAGGCTAGTGATGCCAACTTGCACTCTGGGGTGCCTGCCCCACTCACTTGAGGATGAGGGCCATCGTCTCCTTCCGGTCCTTCCCCTGGAATGGCAGGGACCCAGTGAGCATCTCAAACTGCAGAGCAACAGAGAACAGGGTGAGTTTGTTCCTTATTCCCCAGTCCCATAGAAATGCATCTGCTGGCCTCTGCTGGGCACATCACCAGGGAACAATGGTCTTGGGAGTTCTCACAGGGAACAGGTAAACTGTGTGGGACTTAGGGACCCTCCTTCTCTGCTAGGGGTTGGGGAGGAACTCCACCAGTAGCTGGAGGAGGAGGAAGGTGGGTGCAGTGTTGCCCCAATTATACAGCCCCTTAGTGCAATCTGACAATGTGGCACTGGCATCTCCCAGATGCAGTCAGTGCACACTGGCCAGGAGGGAGCTGGAGGTGAGGGAGGACTGAGGGCAGCTTTTGCCGAACAGGGGTTCCTGCTCCAGTTGCCCTCGGCAAAACCAGGGTTGATTCCATGGAGGAAGAGGCCCAGAATCCCATGGTGTGAGAACACACACATCTGACCCCTCCTGGTACAGGAACCAGGGCAATCACCACAAGAAGTCTTTTTCACATACATAAAACCCTGAATCTAACAGTAATGTTCCAAGGCATCTGCTCTGCTCTGTCATGAGAAGGAAGCCTAGTCCACGTTTTTCCTGGTTCTATTGAATCTGCTCTAGTCTTGACATTTTAATTGCATATGTCTCTGTCCCTTTGCAATTTACCCTTTAGCGTTTTCCTTTGCATTATGAAAATATTGGGAAATGCAGAAAAGTAGAAAGACCAAAACCAATCACCCCACTCCTATTAAAGATACCCACCATGACCATTTGTTATCTCCTTCTAGTACTTTATTCAAGCTGTTTTGTCTGTTTCATTTTATTTTTATTTTATAAAATCATAGATAAGGCTTGGTATACTAATTCTTAAGAGTAATATAAAACTTTCTGCACTTACTAGAAAATATGTGCAATATCATTTTATATGTGAGCATATCAACACAAAACAGTGCACCGACTGCTGGACACTTAGGATGTTCCTAATTTCCTGTTAGTGTAAGAAGTATTTCTAAATGTTTTCCTAAGATTTGGAGGTATCTGTAAGATAGGATACCATGAACGAAATTACAAGCTTAAAGAAACAATGCAGTTAAGACCTTATTAGTATTACTCATCTGATTTCTGAAAACAAAAATTTAAAATAGGTTCCTGCCAGTTCAGGAGTTTGAACCCCTTTCCATCTTATGAAACCTGCTGTCCACACAGAGCTTCCGGCCTCAGGCAATAATGAATGGATAAGTAAAAAAACAAGAAAGTCCAGATGAGAATTTAAAAATAGACAAAAGTAATTAAGTTGAAAGGCTAGAATGCACCTACTTGCAGATGAGCTATTTATCTGATAAAACAGGACAAATATTTTAAAGCTGATTATATAAATTATAATCTCTCTTAAAATAGGGTCATATTAGGAAAGGGAAATTTCTTCCTCTTTTGGTTCTTTTCTTCTTTCACTCTCATTCTGGCTTTCCTGCAGTCTACTAAGAGAATTCATAAAATCCCACTTCCAAGGAAGAGCCCATGGCTACATGGAACAAGAGGGCTGCCCCTCCACACTTGCCGTTTAACCCTTGCTGCTGGAAGCTGCCCATATCCTGACACCTGCATGTCATCAGCTGCTGGTTACTGCTGGACTAGTCTGCCTCATATGTGCTGACTACTACGATCCTCTCATGCTCAGGGTCCCTGTTTTTTGCGTTCCCTCCCCCTCCCCTTCCTCTGCCCACATGGTTCTTTCCTCTGTAACTAGGCCACATGGGAGGACACCACCTTCTATGAATCCTTAGGACACAGCCCCAAGTGGGCACTTAGTAAATATTCTCTATGATGAACATGATGTGAAGAAGGTGATAATGACAAGTTATTTTTGCCGCTTGCACAAGTCTTGGCACTTTGGCTTCATTTCCAGGCCCCTTGAGGGCCCCCACAGAAAGGGGATCATTTCTGTACCATTGTTCTGAATGGAGCTTCTGGAGAACATTTTAGTCTGAAAGTATCTCATTAACTCAGGGTACAATGGATGAGCTTCCTGGGACATCACCTGTGATGAGACTTTTGCTCTGGTGTTGGATAACAAAGGCTTCCAGGAAACACTGGTTAAAGTCATGGTTCACTCTGGGGCTCTACCCTGGAGCACGCATGCTTTAGGGGAACACTCCAAGTGATGCATGCACAAATCAGCACCAAAGTCAGGCTGTGGAAACCTACAGAGGGACTTTGACCAGACACAGGCCTAGCTTCACTGGAATAGCTATGATGTTACTAGGATAAGGAATAATTTGATATATCTCAAGTGGAATGTCTCAGATTCCAGGGGGCATTTCCCAAATGTGAGACAGTTTTGATTTTCATGGCAGGAGGTGTTGGTGATACATGCATCCAGTCTGGGATGGCAAGGTCAGGAAGGCTGATAAACATCCTATGATGTACAGGATGTCCGACAACAAAGAACTTTTCAGGCTCGAACTTTGATAGGGTTAGGGTGAAGTGTTGCCTTAAGGGACGTCTGATGAACCCCCAGGCAACGGCCAGCCATGGGAGTCAGGCATGACCCACCCAAGTGGCCCAGAGAGGGCTGAGGACAGCTGAAAGAGAAGATTCTCTGTGGTCCTTGAGAGCCTAGGATGTAAATTCATTTGGTGGGTCAACATTTTTAAGAAGAAAGCAACAACAATATAGTAATTTAATCTGAAAACATAAGGATAAACCAAACTGTATCATAGATGGCTGCAGGTGGTGGCAGAGTTGCCTCTGTGAAATGGGGTGTGGTGGGGCAGTATCCAGTGGGCAGACTTGCATGTGTGAGTATATAGATGGGCCTGAGTGCCCAGGTAGAAATACTTGCCCTGATAGTCACAGGTGTCCACCACAAAGCTCTGCAGAACCTCTCTGCTGTGGTGGAAAATCACTGTCTTTAAGCAAAACTGACTAAAGTTCAAAGCTTAGAAATGGAAAAGAACCTGACCAAATGGCAGCTGTTTCTACAGTGACGGTGAGTCCTGGTTCACTCTGTACTGGCCTGAAGTCAATCTTCAGGAAGGTGTTTAGGTGAAGGCTTGTAGACCTTTGAAGACTTGGAAACTGGCTGCCTCTGGTCTGTGAGATTGCTTTAGATCAGCGATGGCGAACCTTTTAGAACTTTCAGTGATAACAAACAGCCCACTGTGGCACACGTGCCATAGGCTCACCACCACTGTCTTAGATCCTCTGTGGTCCTGGACAGTGGCACCTCAGGCGCCAGGTAAACTGTGCTGGGCCACCTCAGCAAGTACTGGGGGCTCAGACCTCAGTAGTTGTCCCAGGCTCTGCCTTTCACTGTGGGGCCTATCCCTGGTCTGTGGGGTCATGAGGACAGTGCCCACCTCCATGGGCATTTCAAGGTGCATAGCTCATACTCTCTCAAGCCCAGACCAGGGCAATTCCCTCAGGTGCTGCCTATGTGGGCCTCCAAATTCTCATGAAAGCCCAAAGTGGCACCTCACAGACACACTGACTTCTAAAGTAATCCCTTCCCCAGGCTCGGGTAAGGCAGGACACTAAATGTCACACAGGCCCATCTCTTAGTTGCAAAGAACTTGGAAGGAGTTTCTGATGTCGCCCAGGGAATCGTTGAGAGCCTGAGGCTGACATGGTCCAGCTGTCTGCTGGGAGCAAGTTATCACTCAGGCCAGAAGGATGAGGTGGCTGGACACTGCATGGATGCAGGTCAGCACAGGTGTTGTCTGGAAGCTCATCAATGCTCTGAGCCCTGGTTTGCATATCTGTGTATGGGCAGAACACCATCTCTGGCTCACTTGGAGATCTTTTGTGAGGATCAAGATCAAATGATCAACTTGATCACAGATCAAATGTGGCGATGTCTATAAATTCTCAAGTGCTATGTAGACTGTAACATTCATGCCCATCTCATGCTCATGGGCAAATGGCAGTTCTGGAACCAATGTGGTTGTCCTTCCTAGCTGTCACAGAATACCGAGTCAAATCGTTTTGGCTGAAATAACAAGATGATTCTGCCAAACACTGAGCAATTTTGTAAGGAGGGTCCTACGTTTGTAGGGAACTCAGGTGACCATCTTGGGGATGCCATGATGCCACCAGCTGCCTCAGTGAGGGTGCCTTTGGGGGCAGGAGCCACCCCAGTGTCAGCTTCTCAAGCTCTGAAGGCCGAGGGGCATGTGGTCTGGGCGGTGCCTGTACTTTCACTCTGTCCCTTGGGGAAGCCTGGGTGTGCTGGTGATGTGGCACTTGAGCACTGGGAGGTTTGCAGACACTGCTCACTGTGGAAGGTGGGTGATGTGGAGCAGCCACACACCAGAAGTGCCAACATGCGAAGACGGAGCCACAGAACCAAAGGGGGAAGCCAAGAAAGTCCCCAGAGATGGCTACATGGAGAAACAGCACGCGAGGGTGCCATGCTGGAGCCAACTCACAGTTGGTCTTGCTCCCACCTTGGGGGCTCCTCACCTTCCCTTTTGCAACCGTGCTGTCCTCCCTGAGCACTGCCACATGCCTCCCTGATTTCCAATAATTTTAATCAGAAAGGTGTTGAAAGGTACCGTATATTATGGGATAGATCTCATGGCCACTTGTTCCTACAGAAGAAACAGATCAGAGGAACGTCCAGGGTCTCTGGAAGTCAGACTAGTCTAGCTGGCTGTGCCTATGTCTGTCGTTTTTTCTGCTGACACAGCCTCATTAGGTTCAGGCCACTTCTTGCTCTCTGAGTTTCCAGGTAGCCTGGAGATGAGGCACAGCATTTCATGGCTTCCATTCCTTAGGTAAAGGTTTATCTGAAGCACTGGCTAGGTAGACGACTCACAAGCTCAGATTTACTTGCTCCATTAACTTCTTTGAGGACAGACGATCACCCAGCAATCACCTAGTAAAGGACATGCAAGGACAGGGTCCAGAGACCAGAGGAAGCCAGGAGTCCTTGAAGGAACCTGGACTTACAGCATGGTGGCCTTGCATTCTAGGAGAACTTGGGTCTCAGGAGGGCTGGGGGACCTCAGGGAGGTGCATCACCCTCACCTCCCAATTACTGTTATCAGGGACTCAAAAGAAACTATTAGGATGCGAGCAGAGCTATCTACCAAAATCACCTTGAAAAGAGCAGAGATAACTAATTGTTTCATTAACATATCTAAAGAAAGACACTTTTGATCAGATAAAAGCAAAAGGAAAGCCTTAGAGACACCTGTGGTCTTCAGGAACAAGATGAATTGTATTTTAGCTCTTTCCATTACAGGCCTGAATAATCATAAACAACAAACATCACCACCCTCCTGGCTAACATTTACTGAGCTTTTATGAAGTCACTCTGCACTTTGTGTATATTAACCATTCAGTCAAAGAACTCTGTTGTGACTCCACTTGACTGAGCTGGTTCTCATTAAGACTTAACTTCCCTCATAGTCGCCAGCAGGGGTAAGATGTGCTGGTTCTGTGGGCAGGAGCAGCCTCTAATGTAGTGTGTGCATCTCTTACTGTGAGCTGAGTCATCTCCCCAGCTTGTCTGATGGACACTGTGCCCCAGGAAGAAGTTAGCAGTCTGTGTCACCAGAGCCAGGATTTCTGAGCCCTAGGTAGGACCAGGATCTAGGGGAATTGGTGACCTCCAGGTGGGTCCCTAGGACCTCAAACACCAGCATGGGCTTCCCAAGGGACACATCTGATTGGAGTCCTGTGGTGATAGTGGAAGAGAGATGGCAGGTGGGTGGAGGCATCTGGGTTTGGATGCACATAGCCAAACCTGGTGCTGGTTGGGTGACTGTCATCACACTTAATAAAGCTTTCCTACCTTGTTTCCTCCTTAGGAAATGTACAGCATTCCATGATTGGCTACCATTCATGTCCCATTCCAGAGTGGCAGAGACTCAGGCCCACAGAGAGGCCATGCTGGGTCATGAGGCACTGCCCTGCTCAGGGAGGAGGGGTGGGGTCATTACTATGAGCACATGTAGGGGCAGAGACTGTGTTGGTGGAGTTCCTGGTCTCAACAGCATTTGATTAGAGGCTCTGTCTGAGAAGTATATTCCTTTCTAAAGGTAGATGTAAAAATGTTTAATTCAATGTATACTTTAGCTCATGCTAAATTTTATGACTAAGTTAAAGGATTTTATGTTTGAAATAAAAGTATTTTTCGTGTGGAAATCACTGCATCCCTTAGAAATCCTTGCTAAATCTGTAAGAGTGTTAGTATAAAGGTTTGACCTTTAATGCATTTACATTCTTATTTAAATCCCACTTCCACTTTGTGATGGGGAGGCTGGGATGGGCAGAGGAGGATGCTGCCAGGGCATGCTCTGAAACTCACTGTCTCTTTCTCATGCCAGAGACCACGGTAGGCTTCCCCCCCCCGGAAGGCTCCAGGGCTTCTGGACCAATTTGAGTGGGAAAGTCCACCTGGGGACAGCTACCCCTGCACAGGAGGCCACCAAGGACAAGCCATTACCATCAGCACTCCAAAGGACCACCAGTCGGCACTCTGTGTATGTCCACGCCGATTCACCACCTCAGGCGCCATGTATTCTATGGTCCCGCAGAATGAGTAGGCTCTCTTGTCATGATCGATGGCTTCCTTGCTCAGGCCAAAATCTAAATGTAAGCAAAACACAAGGTACCGCCTCGGACTCAGGCTGTGCCTAGGCAGACCCTGTTACTCCTGTCAATGTTGTCAACTGACCATAGAACCCTTCATCCCTCCCTCCCTCTCAATCAGGGGCAGCAGAGCCTTACTGAGGGTGGCCACCAGGCCTGAGTGAGCATGCAGTGTGGCCACTTCCTGAGGACAAAATCCACCAAGTGGGGTAGTTGTCTGTAAGTCTGTAAGTTTTGGTGGGCCTTGAAACAATACCAAGAAGCTTATTGGTAGCTGACATGAAGTCCCCAGAGATCCTTGTCCATATAAAAGCATGAAGGGGCCTTGGATCCAAACTGAAGGTTGGGGATGCAGGGTTGAGGCACATGGTGCTGCTCTGATAACACAGGAGGAAGGCAGAAGGAAGGATGGGTGGCTCGGGTGGGAGGTTCATAGCTGGCAAGGTTCAGGGGACCGGGGAGCCTTGCTAACTGTGAAGAAGAGACCAAGACTGGAGTGAGAGGGCAGAATGCGGAGCCCAGAGATAGCCACCTCCTACTCCCAGAAAGTGAGAACAGGTGATCTTACAGGGCACAAGGGACTTGCTGGTGTGGTTAAGGATCTGAGGTGGGAGATTGTCCTGGGTTATCTGGGTGGGCCCAACATCATCGCAAGGGTCTTTGTGTGAAGGAGAAGACAGAATTCAAGGACAGTAATTGGAAAATGGTGCTTTGCTGGTGTTGAGGGTGGAGGACAGGTCCGTGCCATGTGATGGGGCAGCCTGTAACAGCTGGGGAAGCAAGGAAGGGGTTCTCCCCAAGGCTTTGGAGGGAAGTTGGCCTGCTGACATCTTACACTCACTCCTGTGAGACTTGTGGCCTCTGAAACTGTGAGATGATAAATTATTTGTGTTGCTTTAGTATACTAAATTTCGATTTGCTAGAGCAACCATAGGAAGCTAATGCCAATGGGGCATTGTACCATAAGATGATGTTTTCAGTTTGGCTAAATTTGCTGGCAGCTACATGGTTTGGATGCAAAAGGGAGACCAGGTAAGTGGCTTCCACACAGGCTGGTCATGGCCAGGGATGTGATAAAAGTCACAAGACTGTAGCAGTGCTGCACAGGGTGACGCACTACAGAGAGACCCTGACATCTACCTGGGGGTCACCACTGGCTCAGGGTCACCCTCAGTGATGCCCAGCACAGACCCTGAGAGGGGCTTAGACAGGGCATGGGGGTGGGGTGAGTCTAAATGCTCCCATTCTATGAGGACACACAGCACAGCTAGCCCATGTCCTTGAAAATTCAGCCACATCAGAGGTGAACAAATGGTTGGCAAATGCCTGTGGGACAAAGAGCTGTGGCTGTGAAGTAGTCTTCAACTTATGAGGACTGAGATGAAGTCACCGAGGGAGACTATTGTCTCTTACAAACCTGTGATCTTGATGTGCCCTTCTTCATCCAGCAGGATGCTGAAAGAGAGGGACAGAAAACACAGGCTTAAGAGAGTCCAGCCCTGCCTGCCCCATGTATGGCACTTAGAGTCGGGTCCTGGGCAGCTTGAGCATCCTGTGCTTAGCACCATGGAGCCTATTGGGTGTGAAGAGCGGTTCTCAGATAGACACTTCCCTGTCTCATGGCCTCTCCCAGTCCAGGAGAGTAGTCAAAGCATCTTGTTCTTGAGCCTGAGTGCTGCAGGTTTGATACCTTTCTCAGTCTCCATGAAAGGGCTGGGACCCTCCAGCCTATTCTGCAGGAATAAGAGGAGGCCCCAGATGAGACTGGCACATTCAGGATGCTATGGCCATAGACATAAGACCTGAATAGACTTTTTTTTTTTTTTGGTACCAGGGATCAAATTTGGGACCTTGTGCCTGTGAGACAGGTGGCGGAACCACTGAGCTAAATCCCGAGCCAATAAGCTTGGAAACAGCCCAAGTGCCCATCAACTGGAGACTGGATAAAGAAGATGTGGGTTTTTTAGTAAAATGGAGTACTAATCAACCATAAAGATGGAGAGACTAGAGACATTTGTAGCTAAATGGATGCACATTGATGCCATACTCTTAAGTGAAATAAATAGGACACACATATGTAAATACCGAATAGTTTCTCTGGTGTGAGAAACTGAAAGTGTAAATAAAGATCAAAATGAATAATTAATAATGTGAAATAGGAAGAAAAGGTCCAAAGAGGACCCCCTACCAAAGGAGTAGGGGAAGTGTGAAGGGTAGGGAAAAAGAAAGAAGGGAGAGGAAAAATATGAGAAAAGGAAAAAATGGAAACAAAATCTTTGTAAATAAGGAGGGGTGGAGGAGTCAAAGGGAGGGCAGGGGAATGGGGAAAAAATAAGAACCAAGATACATCATGTACAGGTACAAGCTCCCAATGATGAATGTAACTGTACAGTACACCTAAAATGTACCAATAAAAGAATTTAAGGAAAAATAAAAGAGGAGGCCCCACAATTGCCCTGGCCCCATGGATTACTGGGGAGGTTCTCCATGCCCAGAGACCTCCTTCTCTCTTAGCTCCTCCCTGAACCCAGCCTCAGATCTTAGGACCACCCCTGGCCTCTGGCTGGATATGTGCCTAAACTTGGGCTTCAGCAAGGAGGAGCTCTGGGGTTCCTCTGGCTTCACCTTGTGACGAGACCTGCTCCCAGTGAAATGATCCCCTAGGGTACTGGTCTTGTTCCTGCTCAGCCTTGTCACATCACGAGTGGAAAGCTGGCTTTGCTTTTCCCAGTGATCATGCCTGATAGCGTGACTCCTCGTTAGAGAACAGAGGTGGGTCTGTAAGGGTGAGGGGCAGGGGTACCTCCATCAGCCCTTCTCTGGGCTGCAGGAGGGGGCTGGGGTTGTAACATCTCCAGACCCCAGGGTTCCTACCTTCCCCGTCTATTTTTTGGGCTGTCATTAAATCTCCAGTGAGATCCTGGGAGGTACCAGCCCAGCCCTAAAGAGATAAAAAAGTGGGATGGAGAGAAAATAAAAGCACAGTTGTGAGGAATGATATATGGTTATTGTTTTTTAAAAAAATCTGATAAAGAAGGAAGCCCAGCCCTCATAGACTGCAGCCTGGATGACCTTAAGGATGCTATACTGAGGGAAGTCATCCAGCCACAGAAAGAGAAATCCTGTTGGTTTCCATTCACCTGAGCCCCCTTGAGTCATCAAGTTCACTGAGACAAAAGTAGAATGAGGTCTTGGAGGGGGTAGGGGAGGGGGATGTGGGGATGGAGTTTAACAGGAAGAGAGTTTCAGTTCTGCAGAATGAAAAGGGCTCTGAGCAGGACGGTGGTGATGGCTGCACTGCTCTGCAAATGTGCTCAGCACCACTGCACTGTTTAGTTAACCAAGGTTAAAGTGGCAAATGTTATCTGTATATTAACACAATTGTAAAAACCTGCCATGGGGTTAAAGCACATATACTATTTTATGGAAATGTGAAGAAGGAAAAGGCTATAGAATATTAACTAAGATGACAAGTTATAATTAAAGAAGCAAATGTTTTATCTTCGCTTTTTGGTTATACCCAGTCTCTGGCCAGAAATCAAGCAACTTTCAAGATTTGTTCCCTAATGACTCTAATTGAACAACAAAACCTTTCTCTTCACCCTGCAATTAAATATTACTATTTTTAGATGCAAGGTTCACTCTGTTCTTTAAGAAAAAGCAAGGACCAGTGCTCCTTGCTTAACAGGTACAGGGTGTGAGAGGGCTCTGTGCTCACGATAGGCTGCAGGATAACTACTAGGTCTGGGGGAAGGAGGATCGGCAGTCAGTGCAGGACTTCACCCTGAGACTCTTGAGCTGGAGGACAATTCACATGACTCTGACCGCTGAAATGACCTTCACACATAGCCAAATCCCCTTTGAAAGGCAGTTTGGCTTCGGGTCCCTGCTCCTTGAGGGAGACAGCTGCAGCTTGTAAGCTACTGCTCTCTGGGGCACTCAGCACAAGGCCTTTTATGGTTGTCTGCAAATGTACACACAGGTGCAGTCAGAGACATTCTGCTGACTGGTAGCAATGCCAGAGCTGGTGCCATGTGTCATGCATATGGGCAGATATGCTTCACTGATGTGCTGTCATCTGGCAAACCTAGATGTTTCCTATAAATGACAGCCACATCTAACCAGCTGGCCTCAGAGAGACATTTGTCTTTATCTTTATCTCAGCACAGTGTAGGTGGCAGGAGGGATGAGGAGCAGGGGCCGGCATCTGCCCTGACCCTGTGATCCCTTGCAGTTAAGGCACAAAGTGGGCTGTCCTGGTGTGCCCATGCTGGCTGGCTGTACCAGGAGGCATCTTATCTGGGCAGGTGTGAGCTGTGGTCTCCAGGCGGCACAGCTCAGCCTCACAGGTAGTGAGTAGCACGTGAGAAATCAGTGACTTCACCTCTGGGACGTAGTGTACCTCATCTTCTCTTCTAAGTGGGCCCATCGCAGTACATCAGTCCACAAAGCACACATAACAAAAAACTCTAAAGTGAGAGCACTGTTATTTTTGGAGGGATGTTAATACTTTAATTTAGACTAGATTAACAGACTATCCTAGAATTAATAGATGAGAGATTATGGTTTTGGTGGGATCTTGGCCTGGGGATTCTGAGGCCACTATCTCTGGGGTGACTTGTCACCTATAAATGGATCAAAAAGTCCACCAAGAGGAGGCAAAATGGACCATATTCCTTAGGTTTGTTGAAGTAGCTCAAAAGCTCCCTAAATCTGGAGCCAGGAGATAAGAGGGAGAGAAGCACAGACCAATGTCTTGTTTGGGGTGCTCCCTAATGGCAGAGGTGACCTACTTGAGAGGGAGTGGGAACATGGAACCAGAGCCACGGGCTCCCCTCCAACCTACTGGGCACCCACATGCCAGCCATGTGAACCTGGGCCTTGCCACTTTTGGGGCTTAATGAGGATTGGGTGTGAACAGCCGTGGGGAAGAGCTGCAATACAACTGGGCACCTTTCCAGGGTGGGAATGTGGCATCTCTCCCTACTGGAATTCTAACATGAGTCTGTCTCCAGCCCACTGTCTGAAATATTTACTTAGGAAATAAATACTGGGCAGTGGCCACTAATGTGGATAGAATATCCACAGCCAGGTGATGGGGTGATGGGGCTCTCCCACTTTCTCCTCACTTACTTCTCGGGCTTCAGGTCCCGGTAGATGATCCCCAGGCCATGCAGGTGGTCCAGAGCCAGAGCCAGCTCTGCCAAGTAGAACTTGACATCCTCCTCGGTGAACATAACCTACAGGGGAGAGAGGGACCTGCTGGTTAGCTCATCTCCCAGATGTTTGTTCTAAGGAACCCTGCAAGGACCCCAGGACTCAGCCCAGGAAGGCACACATGATACAAGTCCTGGGCCTGGAACAAGGCTGTTCTGGCTTCTCTTTTGGAAAGGTGAGTTCTCTTCACAGTTTCAAGGTCAGTGAGAAGCAGTCTCAGAATCCTCAGTCAAGGCTCCCTCTTTACCAATCTGTCCTCCTTGCCCCCCTGAATCATGAAGCTCTGGAGTGTGTTTCTGGGTTTCTATTCTAATATGAGTGCTTTTGATGCAAATTCATCACATCTCAGTGCAAATAACTAAGTCACACTGTGAAGGATGGAAAAGCAGTATAGAATGCAGATCTCAAATCTCACCTCTCTCCCTCGGGTTGACGCAAAGTAACCCTAGTAAACCACTGCCTGCCTGAAGGGATTAGTTCTACCGAAGGCAGCACACAGGTGGTGCTTCTAGCCAGGGAGGCTTGCTGGAGAGGGGCTCATAGGTGTCAGGGGCAGAGGCTCTCAAGTGGCTGGGACAGCTACGTGCTTGGCAGAGACCAGGCTGTCACTGAAAGGACACTTCCAGTTGGGCCTGCAAGGTCCTGGACAGCGACTCAAATCCTTCCTTGGATTCTGGAATCCCTGTTCCATTTCCCATGGGTTAAAAGCCCCTTTCCTGCCTGGCTGTTTTTTTCTCTAAACTGGCCAGTTTGTCCAGTGGGCTTGCTGACAGTCAAAGTTGCCTGCTGTCAGATTCTCCCTCCGTGGACTCTGTACACTTTTGTGCTGACACCACAGGTCCTGTGTGCAGTACATTACTCAGAGGACCACTGAATTTTTCTACTTGCCCAAGTCTCAGTGTGGTCCCCAAGGAGAAAGACAAGCAATTTACCATAGATATGGGTCCCTTGAAGGCGGTTACGGTACCCTGCACGTGGCAGGATGCTGCCTATGGTGCTGTTGACCAAGAGAATGCAGGGGAAGTGCTTTTCACATTTCCACACTCCAAGAACCTGCTTGCCCATGTGAGACAACCTCTGTTCTACAGTAAAGAGTCTAACATGTCTCCACTGTGAGGACTGACAGGGCCTTTTGCTAATTATTCTTGCCTTTGGCTAAGAAGCCTGACTATAGGTTGGTTGAAAGCAGACCCCAGAGGCTGGTTTCCTATAGAAGAGATGGGCAGAGAGCAAATTGATGGATACTGCATGAGAAAGTGGCAGGCGCCTATCACTGGATGGGTCCCTGCACCCAAGAACTTTGTCCAGAACATGAAATAGATTTCTCTCACCCACTGTTGTCCCCTAAATAAGCTGCCCCACGTGTACAGTGTGCCATGGCCCCAGGGACACCTGATGGTAGAGAGAGAGCAGCCCTTAGACCTGGGGACCCCTGCCTTCATCTACTGTCCCGTTTGGGTTTATGTCAGGCAGAGGGTTCCTGCTGAAACATGGGGAAGGTGAGAGAGGGAGAGGGAAGCTGACACCCATGGTAACAGGGAGCTAAAACCACCACAACAGAAGGGCATCTGGAGCACAAGACACCAGTTCCCCATGCTAAATGAGCATGTTGCTGCCTTCCCGCTTCTTTGCGGTGTATAAAATGGCCTCACACAGAATCACTCGAGTGAAAGCCTGGTGTGAATGGAGCTCTGGCCTTCTCCATCCCATGGCACCCAGCACTCCTCAAACCATGAGGGCCCCTGAGCCTCTCTGGGGAACCCAGTTGACACCCTGGGAAGTCCCCAGCTGAGTTGCAGGAGGTCAAGGTCACTCCAGGCTTTGAAAGAGCTGACAGAGCTCAGGCTGGGCCAGCAGGCTGCCGGTTTCTGAAGCTGTGTGTGTGCTTGGACACTAACACACATGCACTGTGCACACACACACACCAAATGCCACACACATCGCACCCCCCCACCCCATACATATCACATACATCCCACACCATGCGCACCACACAATCCTACATGCAATACACACTACACACCACACGCACATACTACATACTACACACATCCCACACAACACACATATAACATACACTCCACACCACAAATCACACATCTCACACACCACTTCACACTCAGATACCACATGTACATACAACATACATAAACCACACATGTACACCATACTACACATACTATACCACACACCCCACATACATTCCACACATCCCCCACACGATACAATTGTCCACACCACATCACACAGCACACACCCACACATCCACACACCATGCACTCACCTTCACAGGCCATTTCCCCTCAGGTTCCCCAACTCCAGAACTGCAGGCAGAATCCCACAGTGGTGGCAAGTGGCTCACCTCTTTGGACAACCTGGTGAAAAGGTCCCCACCACGCAGGAAGTCGAGGATCAGGTAGAGTTTTCCTTCTGTCTGAAAGGCTGCAGAAGGAGACACAGGTGAGTCCTCCACAGTGCACAGGGGTCCCTCTAACAATCTCTTTGTGGTTCCAAGCCCAGTTTCTCTTTGGCTTATACAGGACTGGGTAACTTGTAAGCTGTCACTTCAGAAGTGCATGGGAAGCCAGGGGAGGACAGGGACAATAAGCTGTGTCTCACTTTCCTTGGAGTCTTGAGGTGTTTTTTTTCTTTTTTCCTTCTTCCTTCCTCCTCCCCTTTTAATCACAAAGGGATCCACAGAAAGAAAGGCATTTTCATGTCTAAATTATTCTCAGTGTCCCTACAGTTAATTAGCTTTGGTTATAGCTGTGTTTGTCTAGGAAGCTGACTTTTGCAGAGTGTTAGTTAGTGAATACTGTGTGGATGTCCTTATAATGTTGAAGCAATGTCTCATTTATCTGCATCCTAACAACTCAGAAGACGAGATGACCCACCACTGGCCTTCTTCTCTGGCAGTGTTGGTAACTGGTCATCTGGGTTATTTGCGTGTGACAAGTTCATGTTCCCTGGTCTGGTCACCATGTGTGACAGTGGGTTTATTCTTTATGGTTCAGGGCACAGGCAACCCACACAGGAGGACCAGGAGAAACCAGGGACCATTACCACTGCTGTGACAGCCAGGTCACTGTGAGCAATCTGTTAGGTCTGTTAGACCAGTGTTAGGGCCTGTTATCTGGAACCTGTTGATAGACACAGGAAGCACGGCTGGAAAGAGTCCTGATACTTAGGTACTCCAAAACTTCCAATTTTCTAAATGTAAAAGCTGGAATCACTATTAATGCTGGGGTTTAGAACCACAGTCTCTAACTAGAAAACCCTTTATGGGAACTGTGTACCATAGAACGTGGAGCACATATCCATCTTGTGGCTTGATGAGCAGTTGCTGATATTGTGGCCACTTACAGAGGTAATGCAGAGAATCTGCTTTAAAGTCTTTGTGCCAAATACGGTGGTTCATATTTGTAATCTCAGCTACTCAGGAGGCTAAGACAGGAAGATTGCAAGTTTGAGCATAAATTGGACAACTTAGGAAGATCTTGTTTCAAAATAAAAAATAAAAAGTGCAAGGGATGTAGTTCAGTAGTAGCATACCCTGGGGAGTGATGTACCACACACCCACACACACACCTATAAAAGTCTTTGTTTTTTTAAAAAATTAATTTTATTGGTACATTTTAGGTATACATTATAATGACGTTCATCATTGGAAATTTGCACCTTTACATAATCTCTCTTGGTTCTTATTTTTTCCCCATTCCCCTACCCTCCATGCAACCCCTCCATCCCTCCCTATTTGCAAAGGCTTTGTTTCCCTTTTTTCATTTTCTCATATTAATTCCATTCCCTTCTTTCCTTTCCCCTACCCCTCCCACTTCC